>CM044440.1:36154536-36169673 GCA_024363595.1 Xenopus borealis | reverse complement strand
TGAGTTGTTTAGTAATTGTCTGTTACCATTTTTTTCTAGCAAACATTGCATCCAAAACTCTATATCCTCCATCTCAAAGAAAGGATGTTGAACTACTTGAAGAGAAACAAGATGAAGAGTCGTTATCAACATATGAAGAGACAGTTAACTTAAAGTCTAATTTTA
Source organism: Xenopus borealis (assembly GCA_024363595.1). NCBI lineage: Eukaryota > Metazoa > Chordata > Amphibia > Anura > Pipidae > Xenopus > Xenopus borealis. The sequence goes on along the minus strand of CM044440.1, from coordinate 36,169,508 downwards.
AAACTGATACAGATACTAATGCTAAATCATCTCATACAATTGTTAGCAAAAACCCTCTAGAAACCAGAAAAAAAACTGTTGATAAAGGATCCAGTCACCAATCAACTGAAATCACTGAGGATACTAACCCTACAACACCAAAGCCAGCACCCATTCCTCCAAGGAGGCGCATTCGTCCTATTTTGCTTAGGAAACCTATTAACTCTGGCTTAAACAATGGAAGGAGACCTCTAAGAAAAAATCCTGTACAAGTAGAGCAAAAAGAGCAAGAAAATAAACTTGTTTCTCCCACACTTTCTGTAGATGAAGAGAATGAAACCAAGGGCCCAGAACAAGATGAATCAGACAATTATTCCCTTTCAGAAAGAAATCCGACATCTAAGGTAATCAACAATATTCCTAGTGAAAGCAAGGAAGAAGAAGACCAGCTTCCAGATTATAATGATTCAAATGTAGTAGTCAACATTTCTCAATTAGATTCTAGTTCTAAAATGACTGAATCAAGTAACCATGGGGAAAAAAATGATGGTGAACCTGGTTTAGAGATAAACAAAAACATTCCAGAATCTCCCACTACTAGTACCCCTAAAAAAGAATTAACCTATACAAACCACAGAAAACCCTCAATCAGGTTTCCAGTTATTCAAGGAAATGGCAAATCTTCCACAAACTTAGTTAGGACTCCAACAGTTAGCCAACCTAATCATTCTTCGAAATTGCCATTAACAAGTGTGCATCAAACAGAGAAAGAAACTACTGAAAATTATGAAAAAACAAAAAAGGATTTCAATAAAAATTCAGAAAGGGCCAATATTAGCCAAACTCAATCAATCATTCAACTAAAGCCTCGCACTAAAATAATTTCTTCTCAAAAGACAGTTCCTCGTTTAAAACCCCAGTCACAATCATATGCCCATGTAAACAAAGCCAAAGAATTAGGTCCTCATATTACACATCATTCTAGAAATCCTGATGTTGATATTAATGTTGAAGCAAAGGATACAGAAGACAGAAACAAATATTCAGATTTTAGAGAACATGGATCCTCAAAAATACCTGTCCAGAAATCTTCAAACATACATACCAGTTCAAAGTTGAGTTCATATTCTGATACTAAATCAATTTCATCTGATAAAGATTCTGATCATACAAATATGGAACAGACAGGGAAAGAAAAGGATGTCTTTGTCTCTGAGCACAAAATGTTAGAGATAGCAGTTAGTAATACTGCAAAACACATTTCTACAAATGCTCCTATTCCTACTACAATCTCTACCACCACTATTTCTTCTACCACCACCTCTTCTACAACAAAACATCAAACTACAAGTACATCCAGCAAACCAAATATAAGAGACTTTAACAAATACACTGCAGAAAAAACCCATACAGATTCAGTGCCATCCTTCACTGGAAAATCTGCGTTATCATTATTAGAATATTACAGAAGAAGGAGCTCCCAAGTAAAGCCAAATGTAGGCACTAGAATTAATTACAGAAACAACAAAAAGGTTCAGGATGTTGCAAGTACTACTGTGCCAACTACAACCACATCAACAACAGAAACTGTTCTAACAACATTAACTTCAAAATATTTTGAAGAAAATATCCATGGTAAATCAATAGATACTAAAAGGGAAAAGGAAAAATACAAATTAGGGTCACCTTTGGTGCCTTCAAAACCTACAGTAAATAGTAAAGCAGATCACCAGTCTCTTAATGAACTTAATTTAAGCATATCTTCCACTCCCCAAACCTATAGTAAAGCTGGTGAAAAGTCATCTTCATTAGCTCTGATCAGCACTAAGCAAACAAATAATTTGCCATCAAAAAACAATATTGTACAGCCCAAATATAAAAAATTAATTGCACCTAAAGTCCCTTTTAGGGACAACAAAAAGATCTCTACTAGTTCAATCCTAAGCCAGAAATTTCCTAAAGAAAATGCCTTTTCCTATGATCGCAAGTCATTTGCATCTAACATGAAAAGTAGCATTACTTCAGGCACTTCCAGCTTAGAAGAAACACAGAAAATACCTGCCATTGCTATGAGTACAATTGATTCCATATCTCCTTCAGCAACGAGTATTCCTTCTATGAAAGGTTCTGCCTTGCCTTTTCCAAATAACTTTGAATCTAAGAATAAAGAAAAAATCTATCAAGCAAATGGTGAGGCCATCATGCCTTCTGTAGAATCATATTCTTACTTACCATCCAACCGAAATGTTGACATTAGAAAAACATCCCTGGATACACCCCACCAGAACCTTACTAAGTCACATTCTGGTGTTGGTTCATTTTCGAAGCCATATGGAATTACAGACGTTGAACCAAACAAAAATACTAAAAACATGCCAAAAACTGTTGCCTCTTCTCCTTTATCCAAGGCATTGCCTGGTTCAAAGCAAAGAGTAGGATACAAAGTACCTATGAGAGTTTCAGTAGAAGGCGTGAGAAAGATCAATAAACCCAACATTGCACCTTCAATAGAAAATGATGAGACAAAGCATATTTCAACTTCTCTAGCAAAAGCTCAGCTTTCTAGTGAAAGGAATGATTTCCACAAAACATTTATAAAAACTCAGCCACCAGCAAATGAGGAAAGCCCTACTTCATCTTTAAATTCAAATTCACCTTCATTTTCTTCTTCTGTAGTACTTACAAATGAAAACGTTAAAAGGAATGATTATGCAAAGAATAACTTTAGGGATACCTCTTTTTCTCAAGTTCAGTCTACAAATCTAGAAGACGAAGAAGGCTTAAGTGCTCCTTTAACACTTAAAGACATTCCTCAAAAACAATCAGGAGCCTCCTCTAATTCTAAATATTCTGTTGTGCAAAGAAAATCAAACAGTACAATAACAGTTTTGCCTACCACAAGTCACTCACAGATTTCACACAGAACATATCAGCTAATTCCATCATTTCCTAGAAGACAAAGTTTTGGGAGACCATTATTATCAACAGCTATACCTCCACAAACAACTACTCCTGGGGCCACTGTTTCTTCTACCACATCTATATCATTACGCCAAAGGATTATAAATTCAAGGCTTCGTTCTCCATTGCGAAGACAATTTGGAAGACCACTTTATAAGCAAGGTAATGATATAAATTGCTAAACATATATTTTTTAAGTTTTTTGGTAATAGAATAGGGGCCACATTTTTTTATATATTGTACTTCACTGCATCAATATTTTAGGGGCCCATTTACAAAAAAAATGTATTTAGTTATTTTTCCAATTTTTTCAAAACAATTTGTGGTTTTTCCATATATTTCCATATATTTCTACAAATTCAAGACCATCTGTAAACCAATCAGGATTTTAGAGTGTTTCTGATTTTTTTTGCTCCTAATTATACAAAAAAACTCAATTCTGTAGAGATTTTCAAGGTATTCCTTTTTTTCGGCTTGGTAAGCTCATTTTTTAGTTTTTACTTTTTTAAATTTGAACTTTAATAAAGTCAATGACAGTTGTGTTTTTAGAGTTTGTTAGTTTAGTTGGGGTTTTCAGAAACCTCCACTCTTTACTAAATAACCCTCCAAATGATATAAGTGAACCTTCTACAGCTATATACCACAAGCAGATTAATGTACATTACAATTTACTTTTCATGTAGCCAATATTTTATATCCAGTTTAACACAATATTACTTGTAGTACAGATTACATGTGACTTTGTTTAATCATAATTTAGTTTGGTTTTGTTTAGGTGATACTTCAGTACCATTGCTATTTTTTTGTAGCTAGCGTCTTCATTCCGTGCATCCGTTCCGTTTTCTCATGTTTTATAGCTGTGCAGTGAAACATTTAGTAACCACTCAAATGTAAAGTGCACCCAGCAAAACAAATTGAAATAGGAAAGACACTACTGTATTCAAAATATCTTGCCTTCTGGAATTGCAATTCAAGAAGGAGGCTGTTTACTAAAAAGGTTGGATTCTGAGGTTATCAGGGGACTTTTTGAAGTATTGAGTAGATGCCAATATCAAATGAACTATTTATAAATTTGTTTTGGTTACATAATATTGTATTGTTAAGTTGAAATATGTAAGCCCCTAAGTAAGTGCAGAGATCTCTTTTTTAATTCAATATTAAAAGTTTCAATAAGTTTAAAGTAATCAAATATATAGGAGGGTGGAGAAGATATACTTTTTTACAGCCAAACAGTTAAAATTTTGGCTTTTATTGCTTTTCTGACTTTGAATACAGAATATTTGCATCCATTATCAAGACTATTTAAGACTCTATATTCAAGTTTAAAACAAAGCAAAGAAGCTGATGAACGTTAATCTCTAGCTGTCATATATATATATATATACAGTTATGGCATGATTTAAGATTGCTTGAACTTTTGAAGGATTTTAGCATATGATCGAAGGATTTTTCTTCGATAAAATAAAACTTAGAAAAATCTAAGTATTTTTAAAGAGACGGTACGTCAAATTTCAAAGTCTAAGGATTTTACTATTCGACCATTCAAATCGAAGTAGCCTATTGGATGGCCGAAGTTTTCAAAAATTTACTTCGAATATCCAATTTTTTTCATTTGAATATTCACTTCGACCCTTAGTAAATCAGCCCCTAGGAGTAGTGACTTAACTACATAATACAGTGGAGTTTTTTTAAATTAATTAATTAATTTATTTATTTATTTATTGATTTAATATGTCAGGTTGTGTTTCATTTCAACTAGTATGCCTCTTGTCTGTTATGTAAGCCATTTTTCCTAGATACTTACTTTAGTGATTTATCAAAGGTCAAATCTGAATTTCTGTGAGTTGTTTTTACTCGAATATACTCACAACTCGAATGGAAGGTTATTTAATAAAAAAATTTAATGTTTAATATTCGATTGAATAGTCCTGACTCGAAAATGCAAATAGAGTTTTCCCTCTGAAAAAAGTGTTTGTTCGAGATTTGATAAATCTCAGGACTGAAATTTGAATGTGTGAATTTCAACACCAAAAAAATTGGAAAATTCTAGTTTGAATTTACTATTCAACCCTTAATAAATTTGCTTCTATATTTAACTTATAATGAAATTGCTATGACATTATATATTTTTAATTCTTTGCAAATTTTGCAAGCATTTGGTATGTGGTATATAAAACATTGGTTATAAAAGGCACTGTATTACAATTATGGGGGGGGGTACGAGCACAAGTCACAACAACATTGTGCAATGCATAATTTATATGATGCAAACTAATATATAATAAATTCTTATTGGAAGTGAAACCAATATTAGTTGTATTTAATGTTTACATGATTTTGTAGTAGACTTAAGTTATGAAGATCCAAATTACAGAAAGAGCCATTACCCAGAAAGCCAGAAAGCCCCAGGTCTCAAACATTCTGGATTAAGATTCGGAGGAGGCAATTTTTTTAGACCAGTGATCCCCAACCAGTAGCTCGCGAGCAACATGTTGCTCTCCAACCCCTTGGATGTTGCTCCCAGTGGCCTCAAAGTAGGTGCTTATTTTTGAATTACTGGCTTAGAGACTTTTTCATGCTTGTGTTGCTCTCCAACTCTTTTTTTAAATTTAAATGTGGCTCACGAGCAAAAAAGGTTGGGAACCCCTGATTTAGACATTTACCTCTTATGGAACTTATTGGGACTCCCTCTCTTGAGATAGACTATATGTTTCAGGTTACAAATGTAATCATAGCATTTATCCAAGCTTGGACCTCTGGGGGGGGGGGTTCTGCTTTTCTAGTTTTACATTATAAGTCTTTTGCCTAGGAAAGTGCTTTGTGGATAATCATTGGTATTGATTGGTAATGGTATAACCAAGAACATGGAGGTGGCAGGCCTTAGGGGTTCAAGGTAAGGTAATGTTTGTGATAGTATTGTTAACCAGTATGGTTTAATAACAGCACATTTCAAGTTTCAACTGGCACACGTATCAGGTAAACCAGGGTTCATAAGATGCAGCCTGACTGAAGTGTAATACGCCCTATACAAGACATTGAATCATGAGTAACCAAGACTAGTTGAGGAGATTTCATCGCTTCCTGTGAGTCATCGTCTAGTATAAAATCTGTAGCTTCTTCACCATTATTACAGAGGGTTTCTAGGGGGGCAGTCACTCTTTCGGTAGTAAAGCATAGAGAATACTGTATATATTAGACCTTTGGTGGATGGCCTGTTAAGAAGGGAGAGAAGCCTGTTTCTGGACAGTCATTATGGTGTGTTTAAGTCTTATGTAATGAAACCATTGGCTGGCTGGTAACTGAGGTCTGAGGTCCCTGAATGAGCAGATGCCCTGGTCCATCCAAATATCCCCTATGGTTGTGATGTCCTTATCAAGCCACATTTTCATATTACCCATATTGTCCACTAGGGTGAAAGACAAGTTGTGTAAGGTGGTTCCGTAGTCTTGTCCTGAGTTATTAGTAAGACCATTCTCCACTCTTGGGGGCAGATTTATCAAGGGTCGAATTTCAAAGTTAAAAAACTTTGAAATTTGACCTTCAAATTTAAAATTTTTTAAAAGAATGGGAGCAACTGACACATAAAATTCCCATTCATTGACTGGCACTTTCTAGCCAAGTTGTACCTTCTTGTGGTGCAGTAAAGAAATGCATGGTGCCCTTAGCCTGAACTCTAAGGGGCAGATTCACTAAAGGGCAAAGTGGCCGACGCCAGTGACAATTTGCCAGAAATCCCTTCCGTGCAACTTTTATGGAATGTTACCTCTTTTGCCAGAGTTTACTTTGCCACCTCAGACTAGGCAAACAAAGCTACAGTTTTCTCAATCTTATGTTGTTGACATCATATCCTGTTTGCCAGAAATGCATTAAAGTTGTAAAAAACACTGGGGACTTTTCTTTTTTTAAAGAGGAATTGCCCTCTTAAGTCCGAACTATTAATACTATTGGCAGAAATTAATGCTAGTCAAAATTCGCTATGGAATTCTCGCACAGCTGAAGTAGTACTAGTGAAAATTCGCCAGCGTTCAGCTGCTGAGCTGCAACTTTGTATTTTAATGAATTAGCATAGTGGTAATGAATTTGCTCCTGGCGAAGTGGCACGTAGCATGGCGAAGTGGTCACTGGTGCAAATTTCATTTTTAATGAATTTGCCCCAAAGTCGGGCTGGGTACAACATAGAGTATGCAATTTTGGATATCGATATCTTTGATTTCCACGGAGAAACAGAGTACAGCACTATTTTAGTGTTGTCAAATAACAGTTTCCCTTTAGCTATTGAGGAGTTTTGGCATTTAGCAAGCGAGCAATTAGAGGTCTCAGAGGAGCACCTGGAATAGGTTCTGTCAATGGAATGTGATGGGCTCTTGGTATGTGATGAAGCTATTGGACAGCGAAACTAGTCAGGTTATTACATCACTTCTTGGTTCAGTGTGAGCGGAGACAAAAGAAGAAGGCATTCCGGCTACCTGATCACCAAAACCATTTAAACATTGGGACTGGGAAGCGATTGTTTTAAAGCACAATGTACATTACTTTTAAGTGCATTACTTTTAAGGTTTTTTATGGGTGCTGCAGGTCTGTTTTAATTAATTGATTGCTGCTAATGATCCATGCGGGAATGGGCGAATCTCACCAGTTTCGCTTTGCCGAAAAATTTGAAACTTGCGAATTGGTGAAAAATTTGCGAAATGAGTCGCAGCACGCTTTTGACACGCGTTTCGTCAACTTCGACGCGTCGCGTCGTTTACGTCACGTCGCTTAAAAACCAGTGCGTGACTCGATTTTCGCCAGGCAAAATTTCGCTGGTGTTTCGCGAATTTATTCTCCAGCGGCGAATCGCGGGAACTCGGCGCAAATTCGCCCATCACTACATGTAAGTTATTTTAATCAGGCGAGTAGGATATTTGACTGCATGAATTGGTTCTGTCTGTTTTTGGGCATGATTAAAACCCTCACATTATAACCTCTCCCTGGTGTCTAAAAGGAGTAAAAAGTAAAAAAAAAAACTTTTAAAAACACACACATTTGATTAGGGACAAAGAACGATTTGATTATTTTATAACATATGACACTATATGTGCTTTATATTTTGTTGTTTACTCCCTACATCTGGCACTAGCCATTTAGTTGGGCGTTATATATTGTTACTTGAATAGATTGTATCTGGACCAGCAGTAAGCGAAAGACTGAAGGTTTAACAATCTAATCATTTTCTGTTTGTGAAAGAAGCAGAAAGGTTTGATATCGCAAATGTGTTTCTTATCCATTTCACCACCAATTGTTCTGGACTTGAGCCCATTCCGGGAATCCCACTAGGTGAATATTGTTGCTCCTCAGATGGTTGTTCAAGTCATCCACTTTGGATTACAATAATCTAACTGCTTGTTGAAGGCTGTGTATTTGCTGAGGGAGAGGGTTGCACATGTTCTTTACTGTGTTAATACGATGCTCTGCCTGCTCAGTAAAAACTGCAAATGATGTTTGTGGCCACCAGCGGCATTCCTAGCTTATCTACATACTTGCTTGAAGGTATTTTACGTATATTGTTTTTGGAAGTGGCCCCTGCAAAGTATTTTTGCCCAGGCTCTACCTCCTAAGCATAAAACTGCAGGCCCACTGTGCAGCAAAAACAGGGGTCACCCATGTCGCTCAAACAAAAGTCGTAGGTGACCAGCAATTCCAATGCATTGGGGGACACCTGTTGGCCTCCTTACTGGGGAAGAGTATCTGACCCCCACCCTCAGCGGCAGAGTCTACTTCCTCTGTACAGATATACATTATCCTTAAACCTGTTATCCAAAAAGCTCAATTATGGAAAGGCCATCTCCCATAGACATTTTAATGAAATAATCAATTTATCCATTTTAAAGATTTTTTTCTGTAATAATAAAACAGCACCTTGTACTTGATCCCAACTAAGAGACATTTAATCCTTATTGAAATCAAAACCTGCCTATTGGGTTTATTTAATGTTTACATTCTACTAGACTTAAGTAGAACTCCACAGGGGATGTAGGTGGGATCCGACACCAACGAAACGCTGGCGTCATGTTGGATGCGCCAGAAATAAGGTAAGAGATCGAAATGTCGCATGAAGTCGCAGTGCGCATCCGAAACAACTGTTGGCTGCAGCATGCAACATCTGCATCCAACAGTCGTGTTGGAATGCATGCTGCAACTTCATCTGACATTTCTATCTCTTACCTTATTTCCGGCGCATCTGACTTGACGCCAGCATTTCGCCATGTGGCATTGAATCGGACCTAAATCCCCTGTGGAGTTCTACCCTTAAGGTATTTGGATCTAAATTACGGAAAGAACCTTTATCTGGAAAACCCCAGGTCCTGAGCATTCTCGATAACAGGTGCCATACCAGTAGTTACGCTACTGGCTCAAGCCACTACATGCAAAAACTTAGACACACTACTCATTTCTTCATTCAACAGCAATGTTTATGCATTATACAGGTAACAATGGAAGGCCAAATCTATCACCAAGAGAGGACTTCAATGGGAATGCGCCTGCTACTAATGGACAAAGAATCATCCATGGCCCTCAAGGAACAAAGTGGGTAGGGCAACCTTCTTTACAAATTTCAAGCAATGTTGGTATTTTATGTGTTCATAGAATTTTTTATTAAAATTAAATTTTTTAAAATTAATTAATTTGATGATGAAGCAACAAGGTACTATACAGTAAAACAATTAGCCATTTTGAATAATTTTGAAATGAATGTGATTTACAATTTACAATTGGTCTTCATTATTTATGAATTATTAAGCTCTTTTCTTAGCAACTCTCCAGTTTGGAATTTCAACAGCTTTCTGGTTACTACGGCCCAGTTTAAATGATAGAAGCTTAATAGGAGAGGACCTGAACAGAAAGATAAATCTTATTTCTATGAGGTCATATGAAATAACCCTAAGAAATAACTGCTAATTATTTTGTTCCATGTTAGTTGAGCAAAATAAACTTTACTTACATTCCATGTATTATTTACATTTTTTCTCTTCAGTCTTGGAATTACACAATCACAGCAAGCAGGTAGGAGCCATTTTGTGGGCACTGTTATTAAGACAACAAACAAGAAAAAGTTGTGCTCACCACTAATTTTTAAAACCATTAGGCGGGGGTGCAATGAGGCTGTGACCACAAAATACATATAGACAAATGCAAGAGGTCCTCTGCACTCAACCCATTATCAATATATTTAAGACATTGAGACATTCTGTGCATACAGCTACTAAAAAATGCCTTACCCTTTAAACAACAGGGATTGTTTGTCCATATATTGCAATATATTTAAGCTGGCCAACTACGTCAAAGTCATCCCATATCTGGCCAGTCCTACGCTCAATTTTCATCTGATTCATTAAGAATTCCACTACTTCATTAAACATTTTACATTTATCAATGGTCGAATTTCGAATTTATGTGAGTTTTTAAAAGAACGTCCCTAATCTCCCATGAATACAAATTCGACCAATCGAAATTTATTATTAAAATAGAATTTTTAAAACTTGGTTGAATTGAAGCTACTCGAAAATATGAATTGAAATGGAACAAGATCAAACTCAATTTAAGTTTTTTCTCAGGAAATGTAAGGAAGTCTGCAAACAGCTTCAAATTGATCACTAGACCTCTCTGATTGTCTTAAACAGCAATATGGCAGGTTTTATGTGGCGAATATTCAAATACTTAAAAGGCTAGAGTATGATAACTCTCGAAAATCAAATTACATTTAAAAAAAAAAACTTAAATCTAATTTGAATAACTCCCTAATGCAGTTTGACAGTTTTGACCATAAAAAAATTTGAAAATTCGAATTTTCAATTTGAATCTTAAAAAATCTGCCCTTAGTGTTATTATCAGCTATGCTTTGAATAACATGTAAACCCTTCCCACAAAAACATAATCAATGAGCAGCCTCTTTATAACCACTGGTTAAAAGGTTAAGGAAAACTACCCCCCAAAATGAATACTTAACCAACAGTTTTTATCAAATTTAGTGGCATATTAAATAATCTTATCAAACTGGAATATATATTTAAGTAAATATTGCCCTTTTACATATTTTGCCTTGAACCACCATTTTGTGCTGCCTCAGAGATCACCTGACCAGAAATACTACAACTCTAACTGTAACAAGTGTGGAAGAAAAAGAGAACTCAGTGTGTTAATTGGCTCATGTGACCTAACAAGTATAGTTTGTTTGGTTTGTTTGTGTACGATCCCAGGGGGATGCCCTTATTTTTTAAAATGGCAGTTTTCTATTTATGATTACCCAATGGCACATGCTACTAAAAAAGTATATTGTTATGAAAATGGTTTATTTACATGAAGCAGGGTTTTACATATGAGCTGTTTTATGCAATATATTTTATAGAGACCTACATTGTGTGATGGTATAGTTTATATAAGCTGCAGCACCCCCTTAATCACAGATAAATCCTTCTACTCCTCTAACCCACTCTGTCCCCTCCCTCAGGAATTTGCTTTGGCTGTTGGCTCATGAGCATGCTCAGCTTAGATCACTAAACATACACTCCAGTCTAACAGCCAATGAAGAGATACCATTGCTGGTTCCAGTAGAAACTCTGCTCTATTAACCATTACAGTGTACAACCCCAGCAGAACGTTTTATCAAAGTATGTTGTGCCTGTGTAAAACTGCATTCTGCATTGCATGGACTCTACAGCATACATGTCCTGTTTGCAGATGTCAGTGTTACTGATGATGTGTCAAAGGGAAAATGGTGCCGGTTGAAAGCTACTATGTATATTTGGAAAATATGATGCCATTGGCTAATGGAGGGGGGTATATGCAGTACAAATTATGTTTCTTGGGTGGTGAAGATATGCCCAACTTATATACATGATAGGAGAATGTAGGCTTTACATGTCCTTAAGCAAGCCTTTCAAATAAAACTGCAAAAGAAAAAAAAATCTATGTGTTATTTAAATATAACAGAACATGATAATAAGATTTTGGACTATGATTGCTCCATCTGTAATTTGTTTCTGGTGAGTTGACACATGTTTCTTACAACAGAATTAAAAAATATCAATATTTGCTTGAATATTTTGGATTGGTGCCGTGATAAGTGTGATGCAGGCGTCCCTGCTCCCAGTTGGACCTTGCTAACAATCATAAATGCAAGAATCTTTTTACTAGAACAGCATGGAATTATCTTATTATATGTGCTTTATAACTTTTTATAAGTTACTGTGCATAATTCTGTAATTACAAACTCTAATACTTGAAAAATTTCAGTGTGGCTATAAAATCTGTAAAGACATTTAACGACTCTCTTGTTACATGTTCTGCAAGATCATTTGTTTCTATAAAGGAACAGCTTTCTTAACATATAATCCCACTATATATTTGAGGAGAAGCATGAAGCTGTTCCTAAAATTTCTACTTTCAAAGCTAAGCTCAGACAAATAGATATTTAGCAAATGTTTCGTCTTAGGTTGTTGATCTAAATCGAGGATTAGTCCTAAATCCAGAAGGACGATTTCTTCAAGATTCACAAGGAAAACCACTTCGCATAAAGTTGGGAGGAGATGGTCGAACCATTGTTGGTAAGAACTAGAATTCTTCACAAAGCTTCACAGAGAGAGTTGTTGCACAGTATAGTGTAAATTTGGCGTATTTGTAAACTGCAAAACTTCACAACAGTGATCCTCAGCCAGTGGCTTGTGAGTAACATATTGCTCACCAGCTTCTTGGATTTTGCTCCCAGTGTGCCCAAAGCAGGTGTATATTTTTGAATTTCTGGCTAAATGCCAAGGTTTGGTTAAATAAAACCAAGATATACTACCAAACAAAGCCTTTGATAGTTTACATGGAGGCTACCAAATAGCCAATCACAGCCCTTATTTGGCACCCTCATGGATGGCTGTGTAGCTCCCCAAGTCATTTTACATAAAACTGTGGCTTACAAATAAAAAAAGGTTGGGGACTCTGCCTCACAAAAATGGATTTTAAGATATCTACTGTAGAATATATATTCAATTCTGAACATTACAAAAATGCACAGATAACTTTTATTTGTTGCTGTTTGCCTCAAAACATTTGCAGATGTTATTAGGTAAAATAATCTTTTTATTTGTAAATAATGTTTATCTAAAAATCAGTATTCAGAAATTCACTTTCCTAATAAAGATGATATAAGCTATGCCATCTGTGAAAAAGTAACTGGGGTAATTTAAAAGCAAATCCAATTAAAATTCCGAGTAAATAAATTAATTTAAACAAATAAACTGAATTGTCAGATCCATAAAGACATGGACGTATGGGTAATTCATTCACCATTTTTCAGAGGGTGACTGGAGATATCCATTAAGGGTTTTTAGGTTTGATGAGGGTGCTTTTATCTTTTTGCGCTCTATATGTATGCAACATCTCCAGAGTAGGCAATTAGGAACCTGGATACTATCACCTCCTTAAAACCCCAAAACAGCTGTGGGTGAACATACATGGCATGTATAGATGTGTATATTTATATAAGTATTTGGTGTACCGCTGCCTTCTCTACTCAAAAATATGGACAATCCAGTTACTTTGCTTGCCAGTGTCTAATATACCAGCTGAAAGAAAGGGCATCCATGACTGGTCTTCAGTTATTACCTTAGGATTTAAACTGTACTGGTAAAATAACATTGTGCAAAGAAAACACCATTCAGGTACCATTTCAAACACAACATTTAGGGGCAGAGGTATGAAGGGTTGGATTTTAAATTCAAATTCAAATTTGTTATGGCCAAAACTGTCAAATTTGACTACGGATTTGATTTGAGGTTTTTTTTAAAAATTTTAATAAATTTTTTTTAGATTTATCATATTCTAGCCCTTTAAGAATTAGAATTTGACTATTCACCACCTAAAACTTGCCAAATTGCAATATAATTCATTGGGAGAAGAAAGGCTGCAAACATCACCAAATTGAGGTTTTAAAATTTTTATAAAATTTTATTCTAATTAAATTAGAGTTTTGGTCCTTTTCACCCAAGTTTAGAATATTTATAATAAAATTTGATTTGGTTTTGAGTTCATGGGAGTTTATGGTAGATTTAAAAAACTCACATGAATTCAAAATTTGACCCTTGATAATCTACCCCTTACTGTTATGTAGTGTATATGATACAACTTGGGCTATATATTGCAGTTCAAAACTATTTTCTTTCTTAGATATGAACGGGGCTCCTGTGGTAAGCCCTGATGGACTGCCTCTCTTTGGAAATGGTAGATTTAGCAAACCTGTTGCCAATGCACAAGACAAACCAGTGCTGAGCCTGGGGGGAAGACCACTGAAGGGACTTGAAATACCCAGAACAACTAGAATACCAACTACAAGACCAACAACTACCCCCACTACCACTGCAACTACAACCACTACTACCACCACCACCGCTCCTACGACTACACATGAAGCAACTACTATTGAACAAACTACAGAGGAACTCTCTATGGCCACCTGTCCTCCAGGCACATATTCACAGTATGATGAAGAAGGAAATCTAATCATGGGTCCTGATGACAAGCCTGAATGCTACACAGAAGGTAATACTTGTGTAATAAAGACTGTGATAGAACAGTATTACAAACAAGAACATATATTTATTTTTGTTTCATTTTACATCTTCATATTCTTCTTAAGTTAATGCAGAGTTCCATGAGTTTATCTGCTTGCTGTACCTCCCAGTCTCATATGTCTGTTATTTCTTGTTCAAACTGCACTCAATAAATGTCTCTGATAACAAACTTTGAATCACATATGCACAGCGATATTAAGTATTCTAGATTGTTAATGACTAATTGCAAATATTGGTGCCACTATTGCATACCTTCCAACTGTCCCAATTCATTGAGTTCTGGCATGGTCCCGAGAGACTGGTGAATTGTTAATATGGTGCCACTATTCAAAAAGGGATCCCGTTCTCAGCCTCAAAATGATAAGCCAGTTAGTCTGGGTGTTGTGTTTGGTAGCCGAGGATGAGGAGAGTATAACAGTGCTTTATTAGCAGGTC
>CM044440.1:36136544-36151165 GCA_024363595.1 Xenopus borealis | reverse complement strand
CTTGATGGACTTTGTCTTTTTTCAACCCAATTTAACTATGTAACTATGTAACTACTATTATAAGGTTAATAGAGATTACTAACACTGGGAATAACAAGCAGACCTAAAAATAGCCGAAATACCTTTTATTTTATTTTCCCAGATAGCTATTCAGGACAAGATCTGATTGTTACCACAGAAGCTTCTGAAATTTTTACATACCCGGAACTTGATGAAGGTAATGTCCATTTAGAAATGGGAAACTCTTTATGCCTATGCAACCTTTTTAAACCTTCAACATATAGTTTACCTCTAACACCAATAAGAGAACAAAATGGAAGCACAGACATTTTGGTTTATTACACCTTCCCTTCTTAATAAATTAGAGAAATAATCAAAGGACTCAAAAACATGGTTATAAAATTCAAATTCATTGCTGTTGAACCTTTCTCTGCCCAAGCTCAGTGCTGTCCATCAGATGTCCCATCAAGATGCATACATTTCTTTCAAAGAAAAGAACTTACATTTAGGCATCATTAGTTTAAAACTTAAAATGCTTTATATTTGTAGCAACCATTTTTTGCCAAAGGCATGCAATGATTGATTGTGGAGGCTCAGAGATAACCAGCACACCTTGTGCTCAGTTCTTTAGAATAATGTTAAAATGGGCTAAGGGAAGGAAACAAATGTTAAACAGAACCGCATACAAGGGGAGCATTTGGGACCCATTATGAAATACAGAAAATACTGAATGGGATTTCCTAGTTTTCAATAAGGTTTTTAATAAGGTTTGATAATTACCTTTGCTTTCAAAATAAATACCAAACTACTATGTCCAAAACTGAAATACTATATCGATTCAGTATAGTACATTACACTAAAGATTCTTTAAAAAAATAAAAATAATATATAATAATAATTTGTAATATAGCTAATATGGAATACATAATTATGAAAGTAGGATGAAATATTCTTTATTTCTCAAAGTAAATATGAGCCGCAGAATATTTAGTGAATAAATAATATCCTCATATTTTCCAACTGGGGGTACTTTATTTATTATAATACACAAGTTTTAGTGAGTCA
This sequence comes from Xenopus borealis, assembly GCA_024363595.1. NCBI lineage: Eukaryota > Metazoa > Chordata > Amphibia > Anura > Pipidae > Xenopus > Xenopus borealis. Next base: position 36,150,100 of record CM044440.1, on the reverse strand, counting down.
TGTGACAGAAATGACATCAGAACTCAGCATTTATAAGGATATAATTTAGATATTCACCACTTTTGTGTATTATATATATTTATTTATACATGTATATATGTATAAAAGCCTGTGTGATACTAGAATACAATGAAAATCAGACAAACACAACTACAAAATGCCTTTAAGGGAATTTTAAGGGAAATTTAAGGGAAATATTCTTATCCCTTTAATACTTACAGAAAAGATTATTATAGCATATAATTACTTTTGAAGAAACCCTACAGCTGGTCATACACTAGCTAGATCTCATTTGGCAAGTGCCTCTGGGCCCAGTTTGGCCACTTACATGCTCATATTGGGCTCATGTGAACATTGGCCATGGGACCATCAATAGGATCATACACTGATGCCTACAAAGGGCCACATCAATGAGCCCTTTAGACATGTCAGTGGGCCCCTTACACTGGCCTATAAGCAGCCCTAAGTCAGGTTCTAACCACTGAAGCTTAACGTGCAGAAGTCAGCTTCTTATCCTCCAAAACATTTTTAGATGCATTCAAGACTTTCCTAACAAGTTCCAACTGATACATTAGCACAATTCCAAGTGCTAGGTTGGTTCATATAATTTTTTAAATAAAAAAAAAAAGGTCTTGCAATCTCACTGTACAGAAATACTTATTTTTACAGATAATTATTTATGTGAGACCACTGAACCTCCAATGAAATTATCCACTAAGCCGCCAACTCCTCCAGAGGTTCCAGACATTAAGTCAATTACTTCAAACCTGGTGTCAGAATATGACATTGCTGGAAAAAAGAGATTTACTGGTAAGTCGAAACAGATTGGGTACGCTTGCCAATGTTATTGTATGTATATGTGAAATAACCTTAAATAACTTGGAGCATTTATCTAGACTTCATTGATGCATTTATCTGTATATATGTTATCTATGTTGTAACAACAACAAGGCACCTGTTTTTTCAAATCCTCACCTAATGGAGTTCTCTTTTAAGCATAAGATAATGCATATTATTCTCTCTTTCAGCTCCTTATGTGACTTACATTAGTAAAGATCCATCTGCTCCCTGTTCTCTGACTGAGGCCCTGGAGCATTTTCAAGTGGAAAATCTGATAGATATCATACCCAAAGACATCAGTGAGCCGATTCTACCTCCCCAGAAAATATCTTACAACATCACTGTTGTGGCAGTGGAAGGCTGCCATTCTTTTATCATTCTAGACTGGGCCAAACCCAAAAAGGGGGATTTTATTACAGGTAAATTCTGAAAGATAAGTGGTAAAGGTATGGGATCTGTAACTGGTAAACCAATTATCCAGAAAGCTCCAAATTACAGAAAGCCCATCTCTTATAGACTCCACTTTGTGAAAAAAAATGTATTTCCTTTTTCTCTGTAATAATAAAACAATACCTTTTACCTAATCCAAACTAAGATTTAATTAAACCTTATTGGAAGCAACACTAGGTTATAAGGTTTATTAAATGTTTGCATGATTTTCTAGTAGACTTCAGATATGAAGATTAGTGATGGGCGAATCTCCCCAGTTTCGCTTCGCCGAAAAATTGGCGAAACGAGTCGCGGCAAGCTTTTGACGTGGCGAATCGCGGAAATTCGTCCCTGGCAAATAAATTCGCCCATCACTAATGAAGATCCAAATTACAGAAAGACGCATTGTCTGGAAAAACCCAGGTCCCGAGCATTCTGGATAACAAGTCCCATACCTGTACTTGTGTTTATTTTTATCCTGCTAAAAGTTTACGCTTCATTCATCTAGTCATTGTTATAGTGTTTATTGCTATTATCATTGCATTACTCAGCGTAGTTAAACTGATTGAATTGGACTAGGTCTCAGATTTTCTTTTCTATTTCTAAAACAATTTATCTAAGCATACAAAACCATAATATTTCACCTTTACAGGATATTTAGTTTATAGTGCATCTTATGAAGATTTTATGAGAAACAAGTGGTCGTCAGGAACTGCTGGAGCCACCAGTTTCCCTGTTGAAAATCTGAAACCAAATACAAGGTACATATATATAGAATACCTGAATAAATATATCATGTGCCTGAGATGTGATAATTTATGTGAATGGTTTAATCTTTTTTCATATGAACATAAAGAAAGCTTAAGCTTGAGCTCAATAATATTGATTTACAATTTATTATCATATTAGCACTATCTTTATGATAAAGTCTGAAGTGTCAACACATTCGGCAGCAGTGTCCAAGAGAAGGAAGTATACATCAAAACATACCAATTACATTTAAAGATTGATACAAGGGGTAAAAGGGCCCTACTCATACAACATTACAATCAAAAATGAGAAGTAGGTGAGAAGTAGGAGAGAGAAAGATATGAATGGTGGCCACATGCAGAAGGCAAACTGGGGATTTTTCTATATTGGATGCACTTCTAATTTTGGAAGAGTGGAAAATAGTATATATTAAGCAACAGAGGTTAACATCCTGCACCCAATTACTGAGAAGCTGTTTTAAAACTCTTATACTGTATGCAGAACAATATAACTCAATGGCTGGTCCAAATAAACAGTGGAAATTCTGTTCTTCAGACAATTTTTAATGCAACAACATGGCAGCAGGCTCCTGCTCTCGGCAATTCGGGGTAAATGAATGCTTTTCTTTCATGCAGTAATTAAATGTCTTCCATTTCACACGTAAAGTGAAAATCATCCAAAACACTTGAGTGTATAGCAGATGTGAGATTGGGTTGGATTTGAAATGTTATGTAAAGTAATAAATAGTTACGGTACAGACTGTGGATAAATCATTTTTTGATGTATATGTGTTATGGGAAAAACACCATTTTGGCTTTGGGACTGTTTTAAAACATATGGATTGCTAATGCCAACTCCCTGGATAATAACAACAGAGGGAATTAACCACAGACAATATCTTAAGCCAGACATATTATAATGCTTTACTTTTGCTTTAAAAAGAAGGCATATTAGGCATTTAGACATGTACTTTCATGTATAAATAAACAGCTTATATTTCAAAGCATGAATTTTTGTTCTGTTAATTACAGATTAACATTAGCAGATAAATTACATGAGAAATACACCAGTACAAGTGCAAAGTGCAAAGTATTTAATGTACACAAACTGCAATTTTTACCAACAAATTAGCATTTTCCTACAGAATTATGAAATCTTCATTGGGAAAAAGGTAAATTTGCAATGAGAATAAATGTTTGCAAAGTCAACATTGCCCCTCACACAACAACAGGATGGTGATTGAGAATGTTATAGTATGGGTTAGTAATAGTGCACAGTGTATGTAATAAAACTTCTTAATGATAAAGTTGTTGAATTTGTGTTAAACGTTCATAATGCAATAAAAAGTCTAATGAAGAATAGTGCATTGCGACATGCAAATTGTTATGCTTATCTGTTTGCCAATTTGTTCTCTTTGCATATTACATTTCCCCTTTAAAGCTTAATTGGAGGACCTAATAACTAATGCAGGTCTCTAATTGGCATCTATGTTGGTTAACAGCAGTCATGTGGCTGCAACAGTTCCAGAACTAGTGTACATATTATAAAGATCAAGTGAGTTATGTGTGTGGGAGCTCCACACAAAGGATCCCTTTCATGGCAGGTGATAATTCCAGGGTTTACTTGCCTCCCTTACTGTGCACCTTGCATGACTAACACTCAAGCAATAGACCCATGTTGTAAAAATGCATGCAATTTAGTGCTTAAAGGACACGTCAACCCAAAAAATATTTTTTTGCCTAGTAAAAGAAAACGCAATTATAAACAACTTTCCCATATGAATTTATAAAAAAATGTTATGTCAAAAAGTTATTTGCAAATGTAATTGCTATTGAAAGCAGCATTTGGTTAACTCCTGATTTTTACTTTTTAAACATTGTCGCCAAAGCCATTCTCCTCCAGCAAGACAGGACTGTTAATCTGTTGATTTATGTTACATTGTTTCAACAATCTAAACCATCAGGATTGAGAATAGAAGGGACAGACAAGCACTGGTTTCAATAGCGATACAGCAGAACCGCAATTTTACGTTTTTCAGGGGACCAGGAACTAATTATGTAAACTCTGGGACAATGTAAACTCAGGGAATGCTTTAAAGTAATTTTGTCTTCATGTCCTGAAGGAAATAATCACAGGCATCCTTTTACTTTGAGATGCAATATTCACTGTTAAGGGTTAAGGCATGTGCAAGACCTCACTGTCAGTCACATATACAACCTAAAGCAATAAGTGATTGGTGCAGGACTGTACAAGGCAAGGGGCAGACTAATTGGACCAATTGACCATTTACAGGCAAATATATATATATCTGGTTAGTATTTTAACCCTCTTTATAATAACATCATAGATGAATAAAGTAGTTTTTGGGAACATCAGGACAAACTTTTTATGTAAAATCTGGGAAAACATTACTTAAAATCAGGGAAATGCACCCATTGAAATTAATTAAAAATTGGTGGGACCACAAATAGAAAAATGTAAAATGCAGGAAAACTTAAAATCAGGGTACTTAAAATCGAGGTCTCACTGTACAAAATACTTTAAAGCAATAGATCATTTGTAATACACACAAATTGCTTAAAATTATTATTTTTTTATTAGGCAAACATTACTTTTTGGGTTAATGTTTTTTAAACGGTTATTGTTCAAAGTGCAAATCAACATGTAAATATAATGCGCTGAATACAATGCGAATTGGTTGGTGCCTGTAACCCATGCTCCTCTACTGTAGCTTAGATCCCAATTTTCCCCATAAGCATATACCTTGATGAGAATCAAGAAAATGACAAAATATGACAATAGAGCAACAACTCCAGACAAATGTCTGGAAAAGGAGTTTGTAAATAAAATATTGTAGTACAGTATAGAATATACAGTATACATTGTAGTCCATATATTAAGTGCTTAAGCTCAAAGTTAGGTCAACCCTATCTTAATAGAAGATAATTTCCTCACCACAAACCATATTTACTCTTTCTCTCACTCTTGAAAAGGTCCTAGGATTTAAACTGCCACCTATTTTTTGCATTCTTCTTGTGTTTTATTTTGGATTCTGATTTATCTAATGTTTGTTGAGTCCCACATAACCTGCCAACACTATATTAATGCATAATGTTTTTTAGATATTATTTTAAAATTCAAGCAGAAAATCCTTATGGTGTTGGACCAATGAGCCCCCATGTATCATTTGTCACAGAATCAGGTAAGACAGACACTATACCAGTACTCCACATTACATTATTGCTTTATTATATTAGGGGAAATTAGATACTTTTTTAAATTGTAAATTATTTGATTAAATTAAGTCTTTAGGAGGTGGCCTTCCCATATGTCAGAACTTTCTGGATGTAGGGGTTTCCAGATAAGGGATCCCATGTGATAATAAATCTCTATTGTCTGTTTTGAGGTTAGTTTACAATAGGCAATGCTCACTGGATGACGAATACATAGGGAAGCACCCCAAACAATTACATTTTGTTACATTTCAGCCTTGTGTCACAATGGGCGATTGAAAACTGCTAGGAATAGATGTTTGTAAGAGGAGATTGTAAGATGGTGCCATAAGAATCAATAATAACCTATGAAAACACACTGGGAAATATACACCTTTTTATTATTTATAATTATTATTTATTATTTTCCACTTTTTTTTACTTTAATTCTATTTAATCAATCAATTTGTCACTACCAATTTATATATCTAATTTATTGCACTATATTTCACAAGTATATTTATATATTTTTTAATTTAATCCATAATCATATGAACTACTCTTAAGTGAGATAATTTCTCCTAATTACGTGGATAAATTTCCTTTATCGTTAGGGTATTATTTAACCCTTGAATAGACCTGGTCTGGTCCTCAATCACATATTTTAATAAATTAATTTGTTCATCAGTAAATGATTACGGGCAATTTAGGCACACAGCACTTTACTATATTTATTGTTTTATAAATATAAGTTAATGTTCACTAAGGTTTATGGTTTTTTCTCTCCATGAACTATTGCATTATTATTTTAATGAATTGGTGGATGAATTTTCCCTAAGCTTTGGCTAGGTGTGGTAAGCTTTGATTGTTTACATTTTTTAATATAAGTACGAGTGTCAGGGGTTTTATTACTTCTGTATAATTTATTAATTCTGTGATCAGGTAAATTATACCTCTGGCACACTTTAGGTGCAATCGTGTATATTTATATTAAGATAAGATTCACCTTTCTTTCCATTTATTATTTTCCACTATCATTTACTCTAATGAACTAAAATAAGGGGAAGAAGTTTGGATATGGATGTTATGGATGAAACCCAAATTAACAGAAAAATACATTGTACCTTCAAATGAGTGATCATTCATGTCACTTTATGGTCCCATTGCTTTTGCCACTTATGTTTAATGGAGTCTAATTTGTAATGTTTATGTTTCCACAGATAATCCGCTGCTAATAGTGAGGCCTCCAGGTAAAAATGCTATAAATTCTGTTTGTGTAGCACCTTTAGCCTCAGCAGCCTAACAACAGTACGATCGGTAGACAATGAGATAGCAGCTCCCTAACACAAGATAACAGCTGCCTGGTAGATCTAAGAAAAGCACTCCATAGCAAAAATCAGGTCCCACTGCATCAGATTCAGTTACATTGAGTAGGAGAAACAACAGCCTGCCAGAAAGCAGTTACATCCTAAAGTGCTGACTCTTTCTGAAAGCACATGACCAGGCAAAATGACCTGAGATGGGGCCTGCACACCAATATTACAGCTAAAAAATACACTTGCTGGTTCAGGATTGAAATTTTATATTGTAGAGTGAATTATTTGCAGTGTAAACAGTGTCATTTAGAAATAAGAAAATACATCATAAAAATCATGACAGAATTCCTTCAATGTCATCAAAGCACCAGTGTGATATACAATATCTCCTTCTGATTCTTATTTCAAGGAGGCGAACCAATCTGGATCCCATTTGCATTCAAGCACGATTCAAGCTTTTCAGACTGCAGTGGCAAACAATATGTTAAACGTACTTGGTACAGAAAGTTTGTGGGTGTTGTACTCTGCAATTCTTTAAGATATAAAATTTACCTCAGTGAAAATCTAAGGGGTGAGTTTTGGTTTTTCTTTATACTGTCGATATATTTTGTTAAGAATTTGAATTGCTGTTACAATAATACATAGGCCTCGCTTCAAACTGTAGGATCCATATTAAACATCCCATTTCACTTGTACTATAAATGCATCAAACCCCCCTCCTCAAGGATATGCAGAAGTTCCTAATTGAGACGACTTTAACTAAATTCAAAAAGACTAATGACACAACACATCTGGCCTTTTCAAAGCAGTGACCAAATATCCAGACATACACACTCTAACAACCATACACTACCAGCATCTTACCAGTGGCCCATCAGATACAGAAATAATTGAACCCATTTTCTTTTCTTTTTGTAACAAAACTGAAACTTTTACATCTTTAATGACAATTTCTGCACACATATGAGTAGATGAGAATTGACATGGCCAGATGAAAGGCCATATGGTCCTGTAGTAAACATTGTTATGGTCCTTGAAAAATTGATTCCCATTAAAACTATAAAAACTGAGATTTATGCCCTATAAGGGCTGTAAATGAAATAACATAGACAGGCATACACTTTTCTATAAAACAACACAGTTTGTTACACACAGCTGCCATACAGGTGTCCCTTCTACAGCAGCAATAAAATTAAACAAAAATGACTTGTATGTGACAGTGGAACACATTTTATATTGTATATTTACCTTTCTGTAGATTTACAAGTTTGGAATCTTTTGCTCACATTCAGGATGTATTTGAAGGGACATCCAAACTTTTAGGGGGTTATTTATTAAACTCAATTTTTTTCTGGTCACATTTTCAAAGGGGAAAATAAAATAAAAGACTTTTTTTGGGACTTATTAGTTTGATGGTAGTAAAAATCCGATGAGAAAAGTATTCCAACTCAGACCTGCCGAGAACATGTAAATGTCCCGGCAACAATTGGAAGATTTTCTGAATTGCGCTGGATTTTTAAAAAAATCATAGCTTTCGGGGCGATTTTACAAAAAAAAACATAGCTTTCCGGCACAAAATTTAAAAAAGATACAATTTGGATTTTTTCACAATGATATCATGACTTTAGTGATAAATATGGGGGACAAGTCTGTGCAGATGTGGTCAGAGATCTTATTGGATATTGATTAAAAAAAACCTCCTAAGACTTGTGAGCAGGGGCACTGCACCAATGAGAAACTGTAAACAAAATTTCAGAGATTTAAAGATTGAAAGTGACATATTCAAATACTGCAAATATTTGGGGACAATGACTTGTATTTTACACTTTGCATATTTACCCTGTTAATAAATGATCTGAATTATCTTTAAAGCCAAGAGGGCACATGCACCTCCACAAGTGCCCCAAGAGTATCCTGCACAGCACATACTAATCCAAAATCTGTCCTAACTGGTTTTTGTCCTTTTTTCATATCTTCCAACCCACCAAAAGGTTGCTTCCACAGAGTTCTAGTTGTACTCCAATTAAAAGAAAATATATATTTTTTATTATTCCTTAAACTGTGTGGTTATTTTGTGGTCTTTTAACTCTCATCCTGTGTTAGAAATCCTTTATATTGATGTGTTTAAACTGTTTTAGGTGACAGTACTTTTGAAAATTAAACCAATTCTCTGATGTTTATGTAGTGCTCTAATTAAAGACACTTGCCATTGTAAGAACCTTCAGAATATGTGTTAAAGGAATATGTGTTTGTTTTGATTTTAGATACATTTTATAGCATAGGAGACAGTTGGGGCCGAGGTGAAGATCACTGCCAGTTTGTGGATTCTTACATGGAAGGAAGAACTGGACCTTTGACTTATGTAGAGACAATGCCTACAGTTAATGGTAAAAAATTTAAATACCTTTGCTCAAAAGCTTGTGTTTTGATATGTTTTGCCACTATTGCCTCCTGTCACGTGTAGCTGACACTTTATTGAATTATTGATGAATTGTGATCCTTAGTAAAATTACCAAATAATAAACCTACAAATATTTTTTAAGTCTAGGTAGTTACCTTAATAATTCTTTAAATAACATTGCCAAATCACAAAGATGGTCCAGGTGCACAAGTCTCAGACCCTCACCCAGGAGAGGAACTCTGATGAAGAAACAGCAAATGGATTTCATAAAGGCCAAACAATGTAATTATTTCTTAAAGAGACAATATCAGAGATGTTTGCTTTTGGGGCTAAAGGCCCGCTTAATGCATACATTTCTGTTTGAGATGTTCTCTTAAATAAATGATTAGTTTATTTATTTGACCTTTGTGATTCTATGAGGGCCCACGTCTTTGAGTGGTGACTGACCTGAAAATGCAGGACATATTGTTACCCAACGCTTAACTCTGGATGTAACTTTAATAGAAAACTTTTAAGTTTTAAACAGTTAGTTTATGTAAGGGGCATAGCTACAGCTATGAGCCTAGTTGTAAAGTTTAGTGATCGTCTACACCTTGTCCAACTACCTGTATTCCTTATAACCACCAGTTTCTTAATCTCACTCCTACTATCTATTAATATTTCTTACTACTTGTAATATTGTGCGTTTGCCTTTTGTAGAGTGAGATCCAAATCTTCATGACTGTATGATTCCCAGACCCCAAGTGAGGTCACAGTCCCGCTGTCAACTGAAAAAATCAATATTGTGCATTCCATAATCATCAGAATTTTTCTTGAATTTGGTTTTCCAATAAAATGCTTTATTTACAAATTAACAGCCAATCTAGGCCTGCAATGGTTACCCTCAAGCCTATCCTCTAGCCAGCCCATTCACTACCTGCTCTGTTTTCATAATATGTCACCCCATCTACTTACTTATAAATGGCTCTTCTTTCTTCTTCTTTACTCTCTTATTCATTATTCTTTACTATTATCTTTATCAAATGTCCTACTAACCATCTTATTAACATCTCACAGGAATATCTATCCATTGACCTTCTCTAAATACTGTACCATCAGCAAATAGAAATGCATAGAATAATGTGTTACAGGTATCTATCTATACATTATACATAGAGTAATTATGTAAGTATAAGTTCATACAATGGTGTTCCTAATTATAATGAAATTGAACAGATAACAAAAAGTTCACTTATTTTTCTGTCTTGATCTACAGGTTATTACCGTCAGTATGTTCAAGAGCCAGTGTCCTTTGGGCAAATTGGCTTCGGAACTCCACATAACTACGTGGGCTGGTATGAGTGTGGAGTTCCTATTCCAGGAAAATGGTAACAAACAGACGGTCATATCAAGAAATACACAATGATTTGCACCTATACAAGCCTGTGCCATTCAACCGAATGGATGGATTTACAGTACTGTTGAAAGAATAGGACCAAAAAATGTATATAAAACTATATGTTTCAAACAAAAAAACACTGTCAATCCAAATATGTGGTGCTACATTACTGGGACATTAGTGGTCAATCAGTAAAATCCTTGATCACAAAAACTTGGATGAATCCTGTAACTTGAGAGAATACTGGTATGATGTGTTTGCTTCCTTGAAAGCTAAAATCCATTTTTGAAAATCTTCCATCCAACAGAATTTTTAAACTTCAATTAAATTTCACACTCACATGTACCTTCTTAGAAATCCTTTTAACACAGAAGAGCTTTCCAATGACCATCACCTTCACAAAGTGTTTGTGTATAATAACATAATAATATGTTGTGATTTCAAAAAAAGTAGAACTAACCAGAAGTGTACTGCTTAATTGAGAAATTAGGCTACTAATCAGGGTCCCTGATTAGTAGCCTAATTTCTCAATTAAGCAGTACACTTCTGTTTAGTTCTACTACTTTTAAAATGTGTAAACTCTGTTAGCACTGGGAATATATTTTCCATTTCGGTGTTCAGTTCTTTTCTAAGATTTGCAGCTCAAAATTAAAGGAATACTTTACTATAATTTTCAGTAGTGTATAAAACCCATGTGATGACTTACAACATAGGTATAGTTGCACTATTCCACAGCAACCAATCAGATATAGAGTTTATTTTCTCTAGTGCAGTTATAAAGAAATTTATATATCTGTTTAACCGCACCTCCTAACACGCCTCAGATATTGAATTAATTGGTATAAAGAATGTGCAGACAATTTCCATTTAATTAATTACATATGCAAAAGGTGAGAGAGAAAAGGGGAAGTTATAAGATGTCGCACCATTCTACTATCATGACACCAGAGTGTTAGAGAGAGATACTGTAATGTTATTATGTGTTTGTGCCAAAAAAAGATATTAAAATTAAATGAATAGCACCTATTTCATATATTGTATAATGTACATACCATAAATTGATGAAATTCATTAATAGTAAATAATGGTTAATCAATTAAATAAATTCATTAAGTGTATATTCACCTTAATTTCTCAATTCTATAAATAAACTAATTATGTGCAGAGTAAGTGGCACATAATAAAGTTGTATTGTGCCTACCATGAATCCATTAAAATTCATTAAATATATATATGCTTTGATTTCTCGATTAATTAAATAAACGAATTCACTGAGTGTGTATTTAACATGATTTTTCAATTAAATAATTATAACGTAAGACAAGATAATTGGTGACTCAGTTTATCCTAATTGCTCGCAAAGTAATTCATGTTCATCATTGTTCCATGATAATTAAATGGTTAAAACATAAACTTTAATTAATTGGTTAATAATTGAGAATAAAAAGAGCATCTAATTCATGAGTTAAAAACAATTAAAACTAGATAATGCATTGATCTGAGTCTCAAACACAGGGAATAGGACTTATCAATAGTTAGATCCTGCCCTCTCAGATCCAAGCAAAAGACCATTTAACCCTCCTTGAAAAACAAACTACTAGTCCGGGGTTTGCGTGGCGGTGATAGGTAAAGTGTGAATTGATTAATAGTAAAAAGCGCCCAGAACCGTAATTATTCAAAGTTTAAAACCGCCCTTAGCCAGTAGGACTTTAGTAAGTTTGAATGCCATGGGAATGGTGAAAGTGACACTTGTCCTCTCAGAGGCACCTAAGTGAGGTATTGGCCTAGTACCTACTGCTAATTCCCAGGCAATCACAACTTACATGAATTAATTATTGAGACAATAATAGCGGTTAGGTCTTACAGTATATTGCGCTAAATATGTCGCCGTCACACTCCCCGTCCATTTATAATAACCCGCCAGCCCCGACTGACGCGCGTTTCGCTGAAAGGCTTTTTATTCTCAATTTTTAACCAATTAATTAAAGGTTATGTTTTAACCATTTAATTATCATAGACCGCTGATGAACATGAATTACTTTGGGAGCAATTAGGATAAACTGAGTCACCAATTATCTTGTCTCACATGTTATAATTATTTCATTGAAAAATCATGTTAAATACACACTCAGTGAATTCATTAAAGTGAGTTAATTTAATTAATTAATTTATTTAATTACTAATTAATTAATGCCACTTAATTTGCACATAATTAGTCACAGTTTCACTTTACACTTTATATGTATAGAATTTATAGAGGTGAATATACACTTAATGAATGTATTGAATTGATTAACCATGATTTGCTATCAATGAATTTCATCAATTTATGGTATGTACATTATATATGAAATAGGTGCTATTCATTTAATTTTAATCTCTTTTTTTGGCACAAACACATAATAACATTACTGTATCTCTCTCTGACTACTCTGGTGTCATGATAGTAGAATGGTGCGACAAATATAACTTCCCCCTTTCTCTCTCGCCTTTTGCATATGCAGTTATAAAGAAATGTAATGAGCAGTCTAAAGTTTGCTGATAGCCACCAATCAGCAGGTGACATTTATTGGTCAGCTGTTTGAAAGACATCTGATTGGCTTCTTCTGGTTGTGAGATGTGGGAAACATTATATTATATTTTTATTACATTACCCCTTTAGAATGCAAAGAACAAACATGAGATGTTGCTATGATCTTCTGCATAGATGTACTAGGAAATTGGTGTGTCTTAATCTATTCACTTTGCGCAAGTCCATTCTGTGTGTTTTATTAACAGTGCATTTAAACATAAAGGGTTTGAATGATCTATATTGTCATGCTTAGGTCTTAGGATTCATAGGAAACCATGCAAAATGTCTCACTGACTAATTTAAATGTACACTGTACTTTAGTAACATTAAAATGACACCCAAGCAAAATAAATGAAGCAATAATTTGTTATAGGACATAAGACTGCTTTACCATTCACCATCTATTTCTATCTCTCACTGGCAAAGTTAGAATTTTTGTGCCCCACTGGCAAATCTTTGAGTGCCCCCCTAACCTCAGGGAAGATCGCCTGTTTTACAAGTATATAATGAAATTGGGCCAGGGGCACTCCGCCAATGAGGCGAGTTGATTAACTCAACTCAGGCAGCAGCGCCAGATTTTCAGGTTTTCAGGGGTTGTAAAAAGCCACTCCTGGGATCTTTAAAGGGAAACTGTCATGGGAAAACATGTTTGTTTTTT
>CM044440.1:36032823-36073980 GCA_024363595.1 Xenopus borealis | reverse complement strand
GCAAAGTGTAATTTAGGAAGCAAATCACTATGTTTGTTCCCATAATGCAACTTTTTATCACACAGTAAGAAACCTTATTTTTCATAATGAAAATAGTTGGGCAATGTGGCAGTTTAGCCAGCAGGTGGGCCCTTTGGAATTCTTCTGCAGGAGCTGTGCACTTCCTCTTTGACCTAAGAACATTCAGAGGCAGGACTAAAGACCTTGGTGGCCTGTCCAGATGGGAGGCTGTTTCCATCAGGACTAGTAAGTGGTTAGTGCTGGGATGCGACATTACTCTAGGGGGCAAATTTACTATAATTCCCCAAAAATAATTTGTTTCTATTCGATATTCGATTAGCATTCGATTTTCGAATATTAATCGAATAGTTTTAGGCTACCTTTTATTCGATATTCGATCATTCGACGATCGAATACAAATGTATTCGATCAGTCGAAAAAATCATTCCACTGAACGAAGAAATCATTCGATCGTTCGAATGATTCGTACGATTGGAATGATCGAACACTTCAATTGTAGGAATCCTATTCGATCAGGACTTAGTCTCAGAAGCCTATGGGAGTGCTCCCATAGGCTTCTATTGCAATTCGGTAGGTCCAATCTGCCGAAGGCTGCAATCGAAGAAACATAAAAAATTAAATCCTTCGCTGATTGAATGATCGAATGATTAAATATTCGTCCATTCGACTCTATTCTAATGTATTCGATCGTTCGACCATTCCCTATTCGATGATCGGATATGCCAAAATTCACATATTCGACCAAAAGAAGAAATCCTACATTCGAACTTCGAATCCTTCATGTGAATTTAGTAAATCGGCCCCTAGGAGTGTGAGGTTGAGAAGATAGTTAGCAAGGACAGTCTGTTGTCCCAAAAAGAAGTGAGATTTTTGAGTAGAGCACTAGAGGCGATTGTGAGCCAGTTAAGAAACTGAGAGAGTTCAGGCGCAGGTCTGCTGTAGTGAGGCAGGGGAAGCTTGTGTGCAGTATATAGACACGATGGAGAAGGGACACCCAGAGAGTGTGAGAAGTACAAGTAGAATGGCACTATGGAATTGCTGCATGACTGTGACACTGGAGGCTTCTGGAGAGGAACATTGTGAACAATGTGTAACATATATTCTTAAAGGGATACTGTCATGGGACAAACATCAGTTAATAGTGCTGCTCCAGCAGAATTCTGCACTGAAATCCATTTCTCAAAAGAGCAAACAGGTTTTTTTATATTACATTTTGAAATCTGACATGGGGCTAGACATATTGTCAATTTCCCAGCTGCCCCAGGTATGTGACTTGTGCCAGCACTTTAGGAGGGAACTGCTTTCTGGCAGGCTGTTGTTTTTCCTTCTCAATGTAACTGAAGGATTCATGGGTTTTTACTATTGAGAGCTGTTCTTAGATCTACCAGGCAGCTGTTATCTTGTGTTAGGGAGCTGTTATCTGGTTATCTTCCCATTGTTCTGTTGTTAGGCTGCTGGGGGGGGGGAGGAAGGGAGGGGTGATATCATTCCAACTTGCAGTACAGCAGTAAAGAGTGATTGAAGTTTATCAGAACACAAGTCACATGATTTGGAACAGCTGGGAAACTGACAATATGGCTAGCCCCATGTCAGATTTAAAAATGTAATATAAAAAAATATATTTGTTCTTTTGAGAAATGGATTTCAATGCAGAATTCTGCAGGAGCAGCACTATTAACTTATACATTTTGAAAAAAACATTTTTCCCATGACAGTATCCCTTTAAGTTGGCAATCAGTACCCTGGTCTGCTTCCTGCCTCTTTGCAAGAAACTGCTAATAAAAGTTAATTGCATGAAACAGTTATGAAACTGTATACATCTTACAGTAAAGGCCCTGCACATACATTTGACTGTAATAGGTGCCCACTACCCAATGGGAGGCAATACACAAGCTAGTAACTAACAATTCTATATAGTCAGTTCATGGGCCCTAATATTGGCAGATGAACCTTATTATCTCTTAATAATAAAGTTAATTTAGACAGCTCAGCTGATTTTCCCACATACACCCAACCATGAAGAACTACCACCAATCTTCAGGCCAGCAAATCAGGGCTGTCCCTGATACAGGTAGTGAGTGTTTACTTTGGTGAACTGTGAAATTAACATTCACAACATTTATATGAAAAATGTATTTGTTAGCAATTGTAGCCTAGCTGGCTGAAGGGACTGAGGAAACCCTCTCCTCATTGGTACGCAAAACAGTAGGCAATGAATCCAATTTCAACTGAACATTGTATTAGTTGACGTTCACCAATGGTTTTGCCAAACTGAAAAGTAATCTCTATAAATCTCTATAATTTTTACACATTTATTTATTTTAAAGACAGTGAGATAGCCGACGTATACCTGTTTGTGTAGCCACTGCAGCTTGAACAGCTTAGCATCACAATATGAAGATTCGTGAGGAGTAACTTTCTACCTGGGCAGACAATACCACCATCTGGTGGCTGTCTGCAACAATTTAACAAAAAAATCCCAAGAAATAGTCATTATATAGAAGCAGTATCATGTAACTGGGAACTAGTGATTATTGGGTTGTAGACTACAAATATTTTTTCTCTGCCATATGCAACACCAAGTTTGATATCTTTAGATATCAATAATGCCAGTAGTGCTAGGAGAAAATTCCAGTATCTCGCCTGGGTAGGGTCATCTTCTCAGTGACTCTTATGCGTGACATAAATTAACGACCGTCCTCCGCCTGGCACGAATTTGTGGCGAATTTCTGCGTTTTTACGCTGGCGAATAAATTCACGGTTCTCCCATGAAAATAAAAAAAAATTTTTTGGACGCGCATAGATTTTAACGCTTGGACGCGGGCATCAATTTCCGATTTCCATGATTTTTCGTGAAAACATCCGATTAATACATTTTTTGACATAATGTACGATTTCACGATTTGCTGAATATTTTGCTGTTTCATGTGATACACCAGTAGGGCAACACTTCTGCAATCAAAAACACAGTCTTCAGGACATAAAGGTCTTGATTCTAAAAGGGAACTTTGAAACTGAATGAGAAAGGAAGATCTATGAATTCAAATGTTTGGAGTTATTACATAACACATTAAGGCATGGCCTACTAAGGGGCAGATTTACTAAGGGTCGAAGTGAAAATTTTAATAAAATTCGAATTTTTAAATTCGAATTTCAGTTCGATTCGAAATGAAAAAATGCGAAAATTTGAATTTTCAAATTTCGAAGTACTTGCCCTTTAAAAATCTGACTATTTGCCAGCTTAAAGCTTCCGAATTGCTATTTTAGCCTATAGAACCTGTCCTGAAAAATTTTCTAAGTTCCAAGAATTCGAAGGATTTTGCGGCAAATCGGTCGAACAATTCTAACAATTTTTTATTCGATTGAAATGGACCTGTTCAATCAAAATTGGTCCATTTTCAGGTCGAATTTCAAAGTTTTTTCACTTCGAAAATTCGGCCATTATTAAATCTGCCCCTAAGTGACCAGACAGAATCCAGACCCTGGACTACTACATACAACGCATCCTAATTAATTTAATTATCTCTAAAATTTATCTTTATCTGTAACTCATGAATATTTTTCAATGATCTAACAGTATATATGCTGTGCCTTTCCAGCTTTCATTTGTATTGTGCCTGACGAAGGGGCCTTGGTGCTCCAATTGCAATGTATTTTTATTGTTAGCCAATATAGGTATCACTTCTGATGATGGGCGAATTTATTCCCCTGGAGCGAAGGACCACTCTAAGATGTACTACATACAGTGACACGGTGCAGGTGCCCCATTAACATTTTGTATAAAGTGAGAACAGGTGAAGAATGTGGGCAGTTTCAGTCTGGGTCTCAGGTCTGAACAGTACAGGGCTTTAGGGGTGTGAACAATAGAGGTGTTACAAGTGTGAACAATGCAGGGGCATTAGTTTGAATTTCAGGTTTAAACAATGCAGGGGCCAATTAATCTCTGTAGTGATACCATTTAAATCTTACACATGGTAAGCAAACACAGCAGTTAGGAGGGCCACACAAGGGGGGGTCGTGGGCCACATACGGCGGTGGGCAGCCAGTTGGACAGCCCTGTACTAGATGTTTCTTTCTGTGTCCTTAATGCTTCTGGAAGCAAAATTTGTGATGCAACTCACTAATCCAGCACTGAAATATGAAAGAATCTGATTGAAAAATTGATTTCATTGAAATATGAAATTTGCAATGATTTTCCCACAATGCAGCATCTCTACCCAACATTCCAGCAAAAATATGTGCAACTTGCATCTATTTGGTAAATCTGATACAAGCTTGGACTGCATCAATTTGGGTATATTAGAGCATGCAACATTAATGAAAACATTTGTGTGCAATAATTGATAGAAATAGGAGCACTTAAAGGTGTACACACAAGGGAATCCTTCAGATTACCAACATAGAAATTCCTTGTGCCAGAGTGCTGCACTTTGTACCATATTCTGTTTACTGGTTAGAAAACAATACATAAATGTGTGCAAGCAGTTCTGCTCCAGTTTTTGTACCCAGTGTTTTATCATGCTGTTGTGAATGACCCCCTATGGTAATTGCATATTAGAGAATCCAATTAAAGAATAGTGGCTGCTTTAGCTCCACAAATTGAAAGTGTCTAAGGACAAGGACTGATTGTTTTTAGTGAAGAATTCAAGAACAGAACTTGTAAACCGTCACTTGGATACAGCACTTTTGCACAAAATGCAACCACTTAAACACAGAGGTGGCCTAATTTTTTTCATGGAGAAGTCAACTGGTCATGTAACTAATGGTTTACATTTTGCATCTTTATTTTGCAAACAAGTTCTGTCCCTTAGAGTACAATTAGCTAAAAAAAAGCAGTTTGGTATTTCTAGAATCTGCTGTTTATCTTGCATTAAGTAATGTCAATTAGGAAATTTGCAGAAGCTCGTTTGTTATATCAGAAAGAATTGTGCAAATCTACATGGATGTCAGCATTATCAAAACAATAATATGCTGGGACAAGTATGCCACAATACTGTACATCTATATAGTTCAGTACAGGCTATGAAGTTGTCCAATGTTCCTGCAGGATCCACCAATCTAACCTGAAGTTCCTAGATTCTTGAAATTATTTGCTGGCTGTCTGAGCTATGTAAAAAAAATACTGTAATGCTACAGTAAGCTGAGTGGCACTGTTCTCTAACTATGAGCTTTACCCCTATGATTTGCTCCAGATGAAACCTTAATTCTCAGGGGTTAAGCCCTTGCAACAGTGTGAAGGTAAGGTATTGTACAGCCAGCATTGGGCTGGAGGGCCCAGGGCCCACCAGGGCTCCTGCATCAGGGCCCCCTTGGGCTCCCCACTTCAGCCACAAAGACCCCCTCTATCACCCTTCCCTAGGTGCAACCCTCCCTCACCCTCCTTTTGGTGAGGCGAGGGCTAGGTAGGGAGATCAGTGGCAGGGACATCTTGGGGGAATCAGTGTCCCGCAGTCCCAATCTGACCTTGTGTACAACTGTAATTGAGTGTTGTGCACAATAATTGGGTGCCAGTGGTTCTTGAAACTTAACCATAGAACATATTTATTCATAAGAATAATCCACATAGAAATTCACCTAAAAATGTGCAGGAACATAGTACAACAGTGGACAGGCATATACCCTCACACACCTATGGTCAGTATTAGTTCCCACAGGGAACATACACAGCAGCAATGAAGGTACACCCAGCTTTCAGCCTTTACTCTAAGTGGAACCCAGGGGAATCACTAGCTCCCTGTACACTTAGGGGTTTATGTATGAAGGAGTGACGTTAGATATCACCACAGTGCTCTAGAGTGAAATTCCACCACTCTCCATGCAACTCTATGGGATTTTTAAATGTATCAATGGGTGAAAGTGAAAGTTCCTCCTTTGATAAATCATAGAAATGATTGGAGAGTGGCGGAATTTCACTTTAGCAGACTGTGACAATTTTTAACTTCACTCTTTGATAAATATACCCCTTAGTCCCTACTTTGGGCAATAAGTACCCAGGATCCTAATCCCACTCATACTCTATGGCGGAGCCTTAGGAAGCTCAGCTAAGTAGCCTGACTATATGTCACTCCTAGAGTGACCTATTACTGTGAGAAGCCTATCCTTACTAGACCTGATCCGTCTAGGTTCCACTTCTTCCTTCCTGCCTGTTCAGATAAGGAGATTAACAAAATGGACCCATCGGTCATTTGGTCAGTCAGACAGGTTAGAAAATTTCTGTCGGCTGCCGATAATATCTCTGCGTGTGTTGCTGATCGTACGATTTTCAGTGGGAGACTTTCACTAGGTTTTGTTGGACACAACTTTCATACGATCCCTGTAGGGGCAGAACATTGGCTAATCGGTGCTTTTTTACTACTTTATTTGATCTGAAGGTTAGTGGCAGGTCAGGAGATGGGGAAGTCCGATCATTCAAGTATTTGAATGATGAGATCTTTGTGTCTATGGCCAGCTTTAAAGGATTTTATTGTAAAGTTGAATTACCCTATACATAACATTGTTCTATATTTTATACAGAAGAATGTGTTTGTTTGTTTCCTTGTTTTTCAAGAGTCACATTTACAAATAAAAATGCCCTGTCATTAGTAATTTTTCTGCCTTAATTTGACTTTTTCACTTGAAAACCGGCACTAACCATGTGTGTTAAAGGGACTCTTTGGGAAGCAAGTGTATTCTTTATGTTAGCTTTAAGTTATGTTTGTTATCTCTGTGATGTCATATTGCAAACATCAGGGCAAGAGGGAGTACAGGCCAACTGTCAACACTAATACAGCTAGAGAAACTGATGAGAAACGTTACATATAATTACTAATAGGAACATAAAGTGCCTTTGGCATTTCCCCAATCTTTGGTAATAAACTTCTTGCAAAATAATTCCAGCATGAAAGTAGACTAAACCCTTTAAAACTGAAGAAAATATAATTATGCTATAAGTTCAAAGAAGAAAAATCTGGCATGGCTGGTTATCCCCTCTAGAAATTAATTTGCTCTTTGGGGTAGACATGCAAACAAGAGGAAAAAAAATAGATTCAAGGAAAATGAAAGGCAGAGAAATAGAGAACAATAATATAAAGCAAGATGGTAGGACTGTGATCTAGCTCACAAAATATTTTATGTTGGCACTGTAATGTCATTTGTTTTCAAGTTCCTAGTACAGTGTATAAGAGTTTTCTCTTGCAAAATATGTTGGGCCGTTTAATTTAAATTTATGTTTAAAGTAACATTTAGTATGATGCAGAGAGTAATATTCTGAGACAATTTGCAGTTTGTTGTTTATATTTCCTTTTGAAATCTGACATGGGGCTAGATATATTGTCAATTTCCCAGCTGCCCCAAGTCATGTGACTTGTGCTCTGATAAACTAATTTTAATTAATTTTTGCCTAACAACAGAACAATGGAAAGGTAACCAGATAATAGCACTCTAATACAAGATATCAGCTGCCAGGTAGATCTAAGAACATAAGAACAGCACTCAATAGTAAAAACCCATGTCCCACTGAGTTCCATTCAGTTACAATGAGGTGGGAAAAAACAGCCTCCCAGAAAGCAGTTCCCTCTGAAACTGCTGGCACAAGTCACATGACCAGAGGCAGCTGGGAAATTGACAAAATGCCTATGTCAGATTTCAAAACTGAATATAAAAAAATCTGTTTGCTCTTTTGAGAAACGGATTTCAGTGCAGAAGTCTACTGGAGTAGCATTATTAACTGATGCATTTTGAAAAAACATGTTTTCCCATGACAGTATCCATTTAAAGGAGAACTAAACCCTAAAAATGAATAGGGCTAAATGCCATGTTTTATATACTGAACTTGTTGCACCAGACTAAAGTTTAAGCTTCTCAATAGCAGCAATGATCTTGGACTTGTCACAGGGAGTCACCATCTTGGAGTGAGATTCTGTGACACTTACATGCTCAGTGGGCTTTGGGCAGCTGTTGAGAAGCTAAGTTTAGGGGTTGTCGCAAATTATCAAGCAGAAAATGAGGTTAGTCTGTAATATAAGTTGATGCTACAGGGCTGATTATGAAATTCGGATGCTAGCTGCACTGGTTTCTGTGCTGCCACGTAGTAATTATCTGTATTAAGTACATATCTGGCAAATGCACTGAGTTTGTCAGGTAAAATGGGCGACATAGAATTAATTGCATGCTCTAAAAATTTTAATATAATTGGTATCACTGAGACCTGGTTGGATGAAACAAGTGACTGGACTGTGAATTTAAATGGTTACACCTTTATTTGTGTACATTTTCCAAAAAAAGAAAAGGGTTACAGAAAAAAATGGATGAAAATTCGATAAAATAAGGATAAGGGAAAGGAAAAAAGAATTTACAAAATATTGCTCTCCTTCTCTATGTGAAGAAGGTAAGCAAACAAAAAAAAACAATAGAGAGAGTATTTTATGGTTTCATGCAAAATTGCAAACATTTTCTAATTAAGATAAAATGTTATTTTGGCCTCAAATTATCAAACTTTCTTAAGTTTACATAGACATTAACAACCATCATCATGGAATAGATTTAGAAACTGTCACTCCTTTATATTTATTTATTCTAACCATGGATCCCATGTCTGCAAATACTTAATATTATTTTGATGAATCATAGCACTTGTTTCTTCCATTGTCCTGGTTTCCTTCCATAAGGAGAAACTGATCTTGAATAGTTAGTTGCTTCCTATCTTTCCATTTTTTCAAAAGCATGGCTTTTGCACTTTGAAACGTGAAGAGTGAACTGATTTTTTTGTTGTAGTATCTGTACAAGAATCATAGTGGAGGATTAATTTCAGTAAAAAATTATTTGACATCTCTTCATGCATAACCTTCTCTATTGTTGCTATTACAGGTATGGGACCTATTATCCAGATTGCCCGGGACCTGGGGTTTGCCAGATAATGGATCTTTCCATAATTTGACCTTAAAGGGCACATTTACTAAAGGTCGAACTGAAAATTCAAATAAAATTTAAATTTTTCAAATTCAAAATTTTGATGTAATTTTGGGCTACTTTGACTATCAAATAGCCCAAAATTCAATTTGAATTGAAAAAAATAAAAAATAAATAAAATTTTTGAATTTCAAAGTACTTGCTCTTTAAAAATCCTTTGACTAGACTAATCGCCAGCTTAAAGCTGCCGAATTGGCATTTTTGAATATGGGGGACCTCACAGAACCTGTCCTGAAAATTTCCAAAGTACCAAGAATTCGATGGATTTTGCAGAGAATCGTTCGAATTGTTCGATTGAATCAAACGATTGAAACTATTTTTTATTTGATCAAAAATTGACCTATTCATTTAAAATAGGTCCATTTTCGATCGAAAAATCCCTTTAAAATAACTTCAAGGATCGAATTTAGAATTCTTTTTTTCTAAAATTCGTTAGTAACATAGTAACATAGTAAGTCAGGCTGAAAAAAGACACAAGTCCATTAAGTTCAACCTTTAAACTTTTTTTTTTAAACTGCCTAACTGCTAGTTGATCCAGAGGAAGGCAAATAAACCCAATCTGAAGCCTCTCCAATTTGCCTCAGCGGGGGAAAAATTCCTTTCGGACTCCAAAATGGCACTCGGACTAGTCCCTGGATCAACTTGTACTATGAGCTATCTTCCATAACCCTGTATTCCATCACTTGCTAAACACCATCCAACCCCTTCTTAAAGCGATCTAATGTATCAGCCTGTACAACTGATTCAGGGAGAGAATCAGCCATAGTAATAAGCAAGATGGGTCTATAACTCCCACAACAAGCTGGGTCCTTATTTGAGTATAATAGTAATATGGGCAGTTTGTGCATGTGTAGGTATTTTACAACCCCTTCCAACTGAATTATAGTAGTTCAACAAAGATTTTTTTAAATGATTGACAAAAGGTTTATAAAAAGCACTACCATATCAATCTGGACCCAGGCTTTTATTATTTGAAAAGGAATTAATTTTCTGAACTAATTCCATTTCTGTAAATGGTGACTCTAGCCATTCAATTTCTGATAAAGAAACTGTCGTTAATTTGGCTTTTGATATAAAATCTTTAATTTTAGTTAATTTTACCAATGAATTAGGTTTAATTTGAAGTTAATATAATTCTTGGTAAAATTCTTTAATACACTTAGCTTTATTAGAGGTTGTTGTTTATCTTTGATTAAATCAATTTGTGAATTACTTTGTGATTTTTTTTAATAATCTTGCATAAATGCCTGTTACATTTATAACCTAGCTCATAAGTTTTATGTTTACAATTAAGATACGCTTTTTGTATATTCTGATCTAATAATGCTTTTAATTGTATCTGTTTAATTTCTATATTACCCTTAGTGCTGTTTCTAATTTCTGAATATCTTCTTTCCTCACTCTAGCACCAATCACAATTAAATATCCTCTTGTTACACATTTAATGGTTTCCCATAATATTCCCGGATCTACACCTTGAGTATTATTTTGCATAATTATTTAGTTTATTTTCAATTCTAGAAATAGTATTGAATGGATAAGAAAGTTAGTTAACTTCCAAATATATTCTGTTTTAGTGGCGTTTGGTATTACTAATTCACAAATTACAGGGGAATGATCTGAAATTGTAACAACTCTTATTTTTGCTTCTGTAATGAAATGAAGCCAATTTTGATAATCCATATATAATACACAAAAGCCGTAAATATCTTGTAAATTATATCCTTATAAACGGTGAGATCTGATGTCATCAGTTATAAACAGTGAGTTCTGATGTCATTTCTGTCACATGACTCCCTGAAACTTGTGTATTATAATAAATAAAGTACCCCCAGTTGCAAAATATGAGGATATTAGAAGTTACCTCGGAGTTCCATGACCTGTATAAAAACACTCGGCCTTCGGCCTCGTGTTTTTATATGGTCATGAAACTCCTCGGTAACTTATAATATCCTTATATTTTACAAGAGGGGGTACTTTATTCACTATATAATCAATCCTATTGTAGCATTGAAATGGTTTAGAAACGTGTATAATCCTTAGTTTTACAGTTTCTGAATCTCCATACATCTATCATATGTAGTTTATGAAAAGGTTTCTTCATCTGATTCAATTGTTTTATTGAATCTACCCTTAGATGAATCAATTAGTAAGTTCTGTGAGGTCAAAACCTTTAAGCTGCCAAATAGTTCGAAGTTGAAGGATTTTTAAATGGCCAGTACTTCAAAAATTAGAAAATTACACACTTCCCCTTCAAGAAAACAAAACTACACAATAAATATCTGGGGATTAAATTACCATCACATCACAAAGACACATATGCTTTAAATATAAGGAAAACAATAGACACAATGCAACAAGAAATGACCCAATGGAAACATACCAATTTGACGTTCCTGGGAAGAATACACTTTATAAAAATGTTCCTCTTTCCTAAACTATTATACCCAATACAAATGCTACCATACTACATACGAACCACTGATCTAAAAAAGATAAATCAATCGTTCAGAACCTTCATCTGGAACAAAAAGAGATCTAGAATTAGTCTTTTTAAACTGCAACAACCACAACATTTAGGAGGCACCAACCTCCCCAACGTTAAAGAATATAACGAAGCGGCACTTCTCCGATATGCGGGAGATTGGATCCTCCACAGAGACATCTACACCACAATCTCCCTAGATCAATACACAACTGAAAACCACTCCCTAAATTACATGCTACACTCACCAACAAATAAGATCCCACCGACACTACGTGACAACCCTCTCTTTGCAGACACATATAAAGCCTGGCACAAAGTCAGGAAAAAACAAAACCTATCACCATTTATTTCCCCATACATATCTTGGATTGGAAATGACAACTTTCCCATAGGAAAACATAACCCCATCCTCTTAAGATGGAGCAACAACGGACTGAGTAATCTTAATGATATTATGAACAGCGACTATACTATATACTCTCAAGAAAAATTGACTGAAAAATTTCCCTTCACAAAACAACACATATTCTTAAACCTCCAAATCATTCATTTAGCGACAAGTGAAATAAAAAAACTCCCAGTAACGGACAGAACCAATTCATTAAACCAAACCTGGAAAAACAAACACACTAAACAAACAACCTCGCAAATATACCAATTAATCAGAACACTAATTGACATTGATAACGAACATAGACCAGGCTTTACATGGACAACAGACATTCCAGACACCACATTCACTGAGATCTTTCAAAACCATACACACAATGAAGTTGCTTCCAGTCGGTAGGTACCAGGAGATGGCCCTCCAAATATTACACAATTCTTACTTGACTCCCACCAGGAGATATAAGATGGGAAATCTGCCCTCTGACAACTGCCTCCGATGCCAAAACCCAAAAGCAAACCTATTACACACCTTATGGGACTGCCCCGCAATCACAGGTTTTTGGAGGGAGGTGACAGAATACGGTGCTCAGATCCTGGGTAAACCTCTCCAAACACAACTAAAATGGGCGTTATTTAGCGAAACCACAACCTACACACAATTGAAAAAAATTGGTTTGGAAAATTGGCAGCTGCAGCTAGGAAAACCCTACTGCAATTCTGGCTAAACAAGGACCCCCCCTCCATAACACTAGTAAAACAAAAACTACATTATCTCTTTCACATGGACTGGCTAGAGACCACAACTAGAAAAGAACAAAACACGCCAAAATTCTTTAAGCTATGGACACCATACATAATGACCCTACCACCACAACTCAGACACCTCACAGTACAAACATTCAGCAACACAACATGGTATGACACCGCTTTATTGACAGAAATGCCATTGGTCATGGAATCGTCCCAACAACAAAGCAACCAACAACCAGACCAGAGAAGCACAAACCATGAACCCCCCAGGAGCCACCACGCTAACAGGTTGTTGTCCTCTTATCTACTCAATTCGGAGTGGGGTACAAAATACTATTTACTATTTGAGGTGATAGTTATAAATGTACATAGTTGATTTTGATATTGAAAATTGTATATCAGATACAAAATGTATACAAAATGATCTCATATTATGTTTCCTTTTCTTCCTTTATGTTCTCTATTTTTCTATTATTTGATGCATACATGAGACTGTTATGCAAACATATCCTAAATAAAAACAAATTTAAAAAAAAAAAATTAGAAAATTAGAATTTTCTAACTTTTTCAATTCGAATCGAATTCTGGGCTATTCGATAGAAGTGATGGGTGAATTGGTGGAGAAATTTTTCGCAAATTTCAAGATAAAATTCATGCAGCAAAAAATTTGCGAAATGCCGCTGCGTCTCATTTTTGACGCCGGCGCCCATTGCCAGGCGAAATTCCTCTCGCATTTCACAAATTTATTCACCTGCAGTGAATCGCGAGAATTCGCAGCAAATATTTTTTTTTTTTACGTCGAAATTCGAATTTTAAAAATTCGAATTTTCACTTCGACCCTTAGTAAATCAGCCCCCAAGTATATAGTAATGCAGTAAATGTTTAACTTTTAACAATTAAACTAAAAAAAAAGGAAAATTAGGAGAAACTTACAGTGGAATAAGCAAAATATTATCGCATATTAGCATTTTATACATATGTGTCCTGAGAAGATCTTGATGAAGAAGAAACTAGTGTTTTAATAATGCAGCATCCATGTCAGTCTTTATCCTGTGTCCCTTATTTTTGTGAGTACTTGAGGGAGCGCCATGTTCCTTGCTTTTCCCATTCTCCTTGTGCAGAAAAATCCATCTCCTTCAGTTGATCCGTATAATTGTCCCAACCTGGTAAATCCACTTTACCTAATTGGAGTTTGTGAAGAAAGGATTCAGTTTCACTCGGTGAGCGTAAAGTATATTGCAGGACATCTTTCCTGGCAATTAAACTGAACAGAAAGCCCCATTTGTATTGAATAACTTTTTCTCTAAAAATGTTGTTAAGGGGTTTCAGTTGACTCCTCTGAATTATAGTTGTCCTTGATAATTCCTGGAATAGGGAAATTCTGTTGCCTTCATTTAAAATATCTGTGGTCTCTCTAGCTTTTTGCAGAGTCTCCTCTTTCTCTTTAAAATTGTGAATACAACAGATAATGTCTCTTGGTGCATTTAGTGGGGCTCCTTTGGGTTTGGCGACTCTGGACTATATGGAAAGTAGAGATACATATTGTGAATTATTTTACTAGGATTTATCTACAAGCTTGTGTAATGGTTCCCCATACCATACATATTACATTTTCCAAAGCTTAACAGACTAAAAATAAAAAAAATAGCAACCAAAATAAATTGTTTAACTGTGCTGCGCTGGCTAAAGGAGACTAAAGGAGAGTTTTTGCTCAGTGGGCTTCACTTGCTACAGGCACATTAAATGACAATGACACAGATGATTAAATATGTGAGGTTTTGACTTTTTTTGTTCATTTTTAAAGAATGCATTTTTAAAATTGATTTAGAGTACGGTAAATATAAATTGCCACCCAGTCAGGTCTTTATCGAGGCCATATTGAGATGAAAAAAAAAGTACAGGGGAAAATTTATTCAACTGATGCCAAACAGTTTTTAAGCAGAAAGTATCAACCTCCCTTTCACTGCATGAGTTCATCAATACCAGAGGACTTAATACCAAAATAAAAAAGGCTCATACATAACTCTATTCAGGCCATTACCCAGCTCGCTCACTGCAAAATAAAATGAGATACAGAGGATTCATCATTCATATATTTCTTCACCACAAGAGCAAGAGTGTCCACAGCTTTCATTTGCACAACAGACATGGTACAGATGTCACACAGCTGATTCCTTTAAAATGTCAAATGCCAGGCAGAATTATTAGTTACAGAATGAGATAGTACTCGCATTGAGATCACAGCCAGAGTGTACAAGGCCTTCCTTCTCTGAGAGATGTCCTGCTGCCCTGAATCTACACATGAGTTCATACACTAGTGGATCACATCATAGGTATTTGGGTTTACTGGACACACACTCTGAATAGAATTTGATAGCAAATACATAGGCATTTGCAGAATAGTTTTCCGTAGGAATTAATGCCAGCTCATATTCATGATCAACTTGTTGTCATCCAGTTGTTGTGGATCTACAATTCTCAGCATTATTCAACAGCTGAAGGATGAGAAGTGAACATGGGATTGCAATGTATCCAGCTTAATACAATTGCCTCAGTGTCTTCATTTGCCCTGCATCCCTTTTCTCTCCCTCCCTCCAAATGTGTTGAGTGCATGCACATATTTTCTTCTGATCATAGAACTAGTCCCTAGTGCTTCGCAATCAAACAAGTTACCCATGCCATTAGGTAGTATGACATCCCTTAATTTATGCTGTCCAAGGCTAGAGTCCTGCATGGGTCCATTTTTTGGGACCCGTACCCGACCCATACCCGCAAACTGCAAACCCCAACCCGGACCCATGACCCGCATTCTTACCTGCTTGGACCCGCGTCCTGACCCGCAAATATCTTATCTGCAACCCTGACCCGCGACCCACTGACCATCAAGAATCAGAAAGTACTGTCATTGTAAACATCATCGGAAGTAGCCGTGATCAGTAAAAAAGGAATAAAAGAGGAAGTGCTGTCATTGTAAACCGACAGTGACATCATCGGTAGTAGACATGCTCAGAAAAAATTAGTAAAAATCGCTATGGAGAAGATCCGTGGCCCAACCCTCAACCTGTAAAACCACAGAACCACCGGCCCGCTTTTATACCAGCAACAGAAACTTCTACATGCAAACTTCAGGGTGCCACAAGATTTTGAGGGTAACCCCGCAGGTTCCCGACCCGCTGCAGGACTCTATCCTAGGCCCAGACCTTTGTGGCCTTGCCACAAATCCAGACCTGTGGATTTTTGTAGATAACAAGTTGTCTTATTCCGAGCATGTCATTCTGTGGCTACTACAGCAAATATACTATTGTATTGCATAAATGCAAGGGATGAAAACATGGTTTTGCCTCTATATTGGTCTCTGGTAAGTCCTCACCTTAAGTATACAATACAATTTTGGCTCCATTTCTTAAAGTGGACCTGTCACCCCAAAAAAATATTAAAAATCTTATTTTATCACATTAGTCAAGCACAATGAACATTAATTACACTATATAAATTATTTTAATCTTGTTTCCTTCAGTCTGGGAGTTCAAAATTCTAGCAAGCAGGCAGGAGCCATTTTGTGGACACTGTTATTAAGGCAAGCCTTGTATCATCTCAGAATCTTGTTTGTGCACCAGAATGGGGACCCGATGTCTATACCCATGTCCTGGCTACACAATTAAATGGTTAAGAGAACTGGGGGAATGTGTGAGGAGCAGTTACATCTAGGAAGTGCTGAATGGAAAGTGAAAGTAATTATCTGCCCCGCCTCTATGCCTAAGGCATATTTGAGTGACAGCTGAGATCTTTAATTGAGCTTAAAACAGCCACGAATGCTTTAATAAAAATTTGAAATTGGTTTTCATGTTTAATTTGAAAAGGACTTTTATTATACAGATTTTTGTGTCTGGGTGACAGGTCCACTTTAAGCAGGATATTCATGAGCTTCAGAGAGTGCAGAGACGTGCAACTAAACTGGTAAGGGAAATGGAGCAATCAAACTATGAGGGTAGACTGTTAAAGTTGGGGATGTGTTCTTTGGAGTTGTTTGCGAGGGGACATGATTACTCTTTACAAATATATTAGACAACATTTTGTCTGTAGAGTGTATTTAAAATATAATGTGCTATGTACAACTCAATCCATGTAACCCAGTTGTACCAATAAATGTCAATAATAGATTTCCCTCCCCTGTGCACTGCAATGTTGTTTAGTTAAGCTGTCATGGTAGTGAGGGCCCTGCCCACAGAGTCTTTGGTGTGATCCTTGTTGTACCCTAGTTTAGCATCTTACCAGACAAATCTCCAATTCCTGTTTCCCCTATCTACTCAGGCTATATACAGATTTAGACTGAGCCAGTATCTCAAAATACTAAGTCCAAGGTCTGAACATAAAAATACAATTTCCTATTATGAACAAAAGCAAACAGAACCCTGCTACATGGGACATGAAATTACACCACATTGTGCATCTTTTGGCACCTATAGAATATAATGGATGAGACCAACAAATATTTGATTTTACCTCCCATAAATAAAGACTTGCAAAGCTATGTCTTTAATAAATCAATTACTTTTTGTGGTCCTATGTTGATGAAAGGATTAGATTGCAATGCATTTTTCTCTTCGGTGTGAAAAGTCTCTAATTATGCAAAGGACTTACAATGACAGGATTGAATTTTTCATCTCAGCCACAAACTGGTGTCATTATGTGTTGACATTCACAAGACAGCTTGTTTATTTTAAATTGTGACACGCATCATCTGCTTAGCTTTAATTGATTTCACATGTCATGCAGAGCAAATAGCTTTGCCTATAAAGCATCTGGAAGAAAACAAATTCGACAATTACATAAAGTTACCAGATCATCTGAAAAACCAGAGAGACCCTATGGCAAATCCATGTCATTAAACTTTAATTAAACCAGCTGACATTCATTTAAGCCTTGGTAATTGTTGTTTTAATATTTGCCCAAATGAGGTAAGCCATAGCAACCATATAATTCCTTGCACAGAGACAAAAAGGGAGAGTGAGAGAGTCCTATTATAAATTATAGGGATATTATAACTCGCCATATACATATATTTTACAAAGATTTTGTTAAGTCATGTGACACAAATTACATCACTAAGCCCCACTTAAAACGTATGGCATCACTAAGTATAATTTATAAGGCTACAGTATATTATTCAGGGTAATCCTAGTTCTTGTGTAATATTTATATGCATGTCTAGTGCATGTTAATTATATGCATGCCTATATGTATTTTATGTATCTCTATCTATATATTTTTTTTCAAGGTATATATGTATAGATATATTTGACATGTTACTCAACCCAACCCAAAAAACTTAATAATAGAAAACATAATTCTAAGGAACTTTGCAGTATACATTCATTACAATTTTCCTATGGTTTTTAAGTTATTTGTATATGTATTGTTATTAAAAGCAGTTTTTGTCTGCCCCTTTCTATTGAGTGATAGATCAGACTGTCCTCACAATAAAACTTTGGAAAACTGAAGCGATCCCACCAGCGATTCACATTCTAGCCGGCGGGAATGCATTTCGGAGAGATTAGTCGCCCGAAGCAGAAGGGATTCGTCACTGGGCGACTAATCTTCCTGGAACGCTACATGTGACACCACCCTAATAGATATGTAACTGACTGTAAGGGTCAGTCTACACAAGCAGATTCGGGGAGATTAGTTGCCCCAGCGACAAATAGCCTCTTCTTCAGGGAGATTGTCGCCCCGAAGAAGAGGCGATTTGTCACTGGGGCGGCTAATCTCCCTGAATCTGCTTGTGTAGACTGACTCTAAATAGAGCATTGGCAAGTACAAGTTTAGACATAGATGACTGATTAACACTGATGCTGAACAAGGAGTAAATGTCATGTACTGTATCTGACTGTGTATAATCTCTAACACTATGTGGCAGATTTACTAACCAGCGAAAATTTGCCAGCGTCCACTTTGCCCCCAGTGCAGCACTTTCACCAGGCAAAAATTCACCCAGACAATGCTAATTCACGAAAATGCAGTGTTTGGTCCTGGGTTATGGACGCTGGTGAATTTTCACTAGCCTTACTTCGCACTGTGAACAATTCAAAGCGAAGTTGCGCTTGCACTCATTTCTGCCTAGCACAAATTCGCTAGCAGTCTTGCAGTTCATTTGCATATGGGGGGAAAGTTTTATGGTCGTCTTTCTGTTATGTGTTGCAGCAAAAACTTTACATTTCTACTGTTAATTACACATGTCAGAGGAGCCAGCAGCATTCAGCACACTGCATTGTTGGCTAGGAACCAATCAGCTGCTAGCAGGACCTGATAGGGAAATAAAGTCTGTCTTTGCTTGTGTCACTGAAGGGCTGTGATTGGCTATTCCCTCCTACTGCTTCTGGCAGGGACTGTTAGGACATTTCCAGCCTTTCTGGCAGGGACTGTATCAGAACTGGTACACAGGCAGTGATACACCAGGTGAAAACCTGGCCCTCGTGGGCCCCACCAACCCAGACACAAACCCATTTGCTGCCCACACTGGCCAGTGCTGTCTCCCATCTCCTCCTCTGGTCCCAAACACGGGCGTAACTAGATATAGGCCCGGGAGGTTGCACCTGGGGCAGGGGGGCTGGAGGGGATTCCGCCAGGGGACCCTCCAGTCCGACACTGGAACTACAGGGAGCTCCAATAAAGGGACAATTTCTAAAGAAAATATGAATTTTCAGCCCAATGTGAGACCAGTTGCATATATTATTCATAACTGCCTACAAGACTGGGGATTTTTAGTTATGGTATATGTCTCTTTTAACTCAGACAAAAGGTGCTTATTTCAAGCCCACACATGAACTAGGCATTTTCCTTCACTTTTATGCTAAAGGTCACCCACTGGGTTTAGAAGAGCAGCCAGGCAGTCACCGAAAATGTTCCCTCTAATTTCTTCTTGGCCATGTGTGCAAAAAATTATGCACACTTTTTCAAATCTTGCGAAATTATGTATTTACACACACAATTCTTTGTGTGCAACACAAATTATTGTGTGTGTGCTGGTCCCTAAATTTGTGTACATGAGCATGAGAGCACATCTTAAAGGGAACATTGGTCACTGATCAGATCTCTACTATAGACCAGGTACATTCTTATTGAAACTCAGCACTCAGAATGTGTGATGTAGGCACTGATCATCCTGGTGAACAAGTGGAAAACCAACTTAGGGGAAGCCAAATTATGTTCCAGTAACAGTTACAAATGAAAATGTTTTATATACATTTATAGATTATTTCTGTTGATCCAACATCTGCAAGTAAAATATTTTTTGGAAGCCACAAACCCCATAAGCGTCCGTAGAGCCGTGCAGTTATTTGACCCCTCTTTGTCGCCTTTTAAATAGAGTGTTTTAAATAATGAATCTATTTTCTTCTAAGCAAATTGTCTCTAAAAGAGCATATATGTCAGCCTCCGCTGCTTCAAAGAACCAGTTTCTTTAAATATACACACAAAGCGTTTTGATTATTTGGACTATATGGTATGGAAATAATATATGGATTAGAGCTGAATTATCCACTATCCATCAGTACCAATTACGCTTAATATTTGATTTACTTTCACTTAAAGGAAAAGGAAATGCAATTTATACTCGGGATGCCAAAAGTTAGGCACCCCCAAGTGATTGTATATACTTACCTGACAACCCAGGCAGGTGCTCTTATCAGCAGAAAACTGCACTGGCCTGGGGTTCTGCCAGCAAGCACCATTGAGCTTCTTCTCTTCAATTTTTTAAATTTCCTAGGGCAGACACAGCCACGAGCTGAAAGAAGAAGCAGGAAGAGGATTGCTCCATGGGGGTTATTACTGGAAGAACCCCGAGCCGGTGCAGTTTTCTGATGATAGGATCACTGGCCTGGAGTGTCAGGTAAGTAAATAAAATCACTTGGGGTGCCTTTTGGCACCCCCAAGTATAAATTGCCTTTCCTTCTCCTTTAAAACTACTAAATACAAATAAACTTTATGTTGGCACTACATGCATGTTAAGAAACTAATCTCAAGTAAGTTTTGGTAATGGATGGACAATTGCTGGGTAAGGGGCACTTAGTTTTATTTGTTAACCAGATTAAAATAAACTAGTCCAATGATCACCTTTTGGGAATAAAATTGCCTAAATGTAAAGCTTATTTAATTTGCACTTAAAATTTGTGTACCATGTTGGTAATTGAGTCCTTTTTATCTTTATCAATTGTCCTTTTCTGTTTCTGCCCTTAGAAGGCTCAGAACTCCAACAGCCACAGCTCATCTGAGTTAATATACTGTACTGAACTGTCCAAATATTTATCTTAGAATAATCTATTTTATCTGGTTTCCTTTATTTATGCCTTGACCTCTCTCTGAGGTCCTTTTTGTTTTTGTTGTTTTGCACATTTGTATAATTCTTGCTTAAGGATCCTTGGCTCAATTCTACCACAGTAAGAAAGTCCAGTCTTTTCCACTTACTAAGGTGTGTAATGATTTATGAGGTAAGAAAAGGATATTAAGTAAATACCTTTTGCACAGTGCACAGACATTGGAAATACACTACTCAGATAAATGTATCAGTTGCAGGTGAAATTCTGGATAGTTCAAGAACATTAATGTAGTTTTCATTCTATAATGCAGTGACTCTCACACTACTACATATAGGATTCATACAAACTATTGCTTTTTTTTTTAGAAAAAAATTTTTTTTCAATTATAATTGCAAGTTTCCTTTTTGTGTTTTTTGGCTTAGGGTCAAGTCATATGATCAAATGAAACAATTTTTTAAATTTGTTTTTATAGAAATGGGTGCTTTGGTAAAATGTAATAGACAATGATATCTTCATACATATTCATGGGCATTTTGCATCCAGAATGCAAAATAGTTTTAACTTTTACCCTGTTGACTGTAAAATTAAAAGGGATTGTTCACCTTCCAAACACTTTTTTTTTCAGTTGCTTTGTTTTCAGAGTGTTCACCAGAAATAAAAACTTTTTTCAATTACTTTAGTTTTTCAAAAGTGAAGTTTAAAGGGGTTGTCCACCTTCAAACCTACTTTCTATTTGTAACCGGTTTTCTAATATTGAAGTGTAAAGTGTCATTTTTCACCTTCTAAAGCAGCTCTGGGATGGGGGGGGGGTTGCCGACCCCCCCAACTGTTCTAAACGGATACATTTAATGGATACATTTCTTATCTTTGTCCCTGCTGAGCACAATCTCTGGGTTTCATTACAGGCAGCTGTTGATACAATAGTTGCTAATACTCCAGAGATGTTGCTGTGAAATGTATCAATTAAATGTTGCAAAATTGTAAAAGTTTAGAGTCTGCACTTGAATTAGTGAGCTGCCAGACTCAAACACCACAGACTCAAACATTCAACTTTAAACTTAGATTTTATAAAAACAGTAAAAAATAAATAATGGAAAATGATTGAAAAAAGTCTTTATTTATGGAGAACAATCTGAAAACCACTGAACAGAAAAAAAAGTGTTTGGAAGGTGAACAACCCCTTTAAAGTTTACTGTCCATGCCTCTTGCAATTTAGTAATCCAGGTGCAGATTCTGACCTGTTACCATTTGCTACATTTCAGTAATACATTTAGTTGATACATTACTCAGCTGTCTCTTTGGGATATTAGCAAATATTGTATCAATTCTAACAGCTGCCTTTAATGAAACTCGGGGATTCTGCTCAACAGGGACAAAGATAACAATTTTATTAACTAATGTATCAATTTAGAACAGTTGCAGATTAGGCAACCCTCCCACCAGCTTCTTTAGAAAGACCTGAGAAGGTGAAAAATGTAACTTTACACTTCAGTATTAGAAAAACGTTCACAAACAGAAAATAGAAAGTTATTGGTAAAAGTATTTAATTCTGGAGAACAATCTGTAACAAACTGAACTGAAAAAAGTGTTGAAAGTTAAATAACCTCTTTAATGTGATTTCCATGTTGAAAAAAGAGAAATAATAAAAACATTGTAATTATGAAGACTGACAAAAGAGGTTAAATATTGTATAAACAACTCCCATCTTATCCCACCAAGCAGTACAAAAAATGAAGTTAATTGATGTACTTTTGAGAATCAGGTTAGTGAAGAAAACTGAGTATCTAAGCGTTAACACCAAACACTGAGTTTCCTATGATCCAAAAAATTGCAAAACTTCCAATGGTCGTCCTATCATTGCTGGTATTAGATCTTTTGGACCAGGCCCGGATTAGTGTCGAGATTTTAGGGGCATTCCACCCAGCTGCATTCTAAGAAGTACTGCAGCTCCCCAGTACTCAGGCACATGGAGGAGGGGTGCTCGCAATATTGACAGGATTTTTTTCAGATTTGATGCCCAAAAAACACAATCTTTGGGTTACTGTGCAGAACCCGGCGCAGATCAGAATATCGTCCAGTTGCAATTGGGTCATCTGCCATTGGCTTCTACATGACTTTGGCAGGTTTGAGATGGAGTACTTTTTGTATTCTGACTTTTAACAACATCACAAAAAATTCTAACTTGTTTTTGACCCTTTAAAAAACAAAAACATTTTTTGTATATTTATTACATTTGATTTATTTATATTATTTGGCCTATCAGTTTCCATCAGTCACCTTGTGTGTATATTTATTCAATTTTATTTATTTATATTTGGCCCACCAGTTTCCATCAGCCACCTGAATCTGATAAGGATTTACCCCAAGTGCTGCAGGAATCGGTACCCAATATTACTCAGGGTTCCACATATTCACACATCCAGCTGAAGGATGTCCTGCTTCAATGCCCCAGAATCAATACATAATACTCAGCCCTCTCCAAAGAAGACAGTGGACACATTCATAATTAATATCAGGTGCTTGTTCCATATATTATCTCTTTAGAGGACAGACATGTGCAGTATCGCTATACATCTACACATGGGTGATCTGTATGTTACTTTTGCCACGAACAAGCCCAGCTTTCTCTGTCCTGTGAGTTCACTGATTCTGGAATGTGTCTTGCTTTCATACATTATTTGATTGCAAAATTCCTTAGCAAATGTATGGGATATTTGTCAGTGCTCACAGCAGTTTACTTTCTTACACTGTGTACTACAGACAAAAGAAACACATTTCTTCATAAAAGTTCACTTTCTCCTTTATCATAAAACAATAGGCGACTAATTTACCAAATAGTGGAAAGTGTCTTAAATAGACACTTTTTTTTGTAAAGTAGGATAAATTAGACAGGTAATGTGCACTAGAGAGCTAATGTTCAAAAAAATTGCTGAAACTGCCACATCATTACAGGTCCATCACTGGAAATCAGCTTCTTATAGAGGTGGGTTCCAGAGATTTAAGAGTGTAATGTTAAACAGAGCCTCCTGCCTAATCCTGAGTCCTACCAGCATGTGGAAATCTGAGCACAATTCACTGTAATGATCCAAGTCCTATCTGCAGTCCAAAGGGACAGGGATATTATATTTCCTGAATTAAGGCAGCCATATATGGGGCGAACAGTGTGTACAAGTGGGCACCTTTCTATTGTTCAGATAATCTGTACATGCAGATGACATTTTCAAACCTGCACAATTCCCCAAACCAACCAAAACCCCATAGTAAAAGGCTATAGAGATTAGCAAGATAAAAGTACGAAACAAGAATTTATTTGTGCATGTATGGCAACCTAAAGTCTGAGAGCTGCCTGTTCTAGTAAATCACAAATGCATGAAGAAAACTCACGTAAGAATAAAAACGGCCTGTGTGGATACCTAAATCAACGAATAAAGGCTTAAGACAGGGCTAACAACAACAGCTTAGGTTTTCAGGTAAATAATAATGGCTAAAGTTCTGATAATTGTAAATCAATGGCGAGGAATTGAAAGAATTATTTTTAAACATATAGTTTAACAACCCAGACATTTACATGCACAGCTACACTCTCATTGCCAGTATACATTTTAGCTAAATATGTAACTTACTAATTTTAAAAAGAATTTTAAAAAGAAGTATTTACATTGCGATACATGCATGGGGGAATTTACAAGGATGGGGATGATTTGTTTAATCAAATATAATTTACTAGAGATGAGTGAGTTTATTTTTTGGCTGGTAAGGGATTTCCATTGAGATCTGCATTTTATCAAGTGGCGAAAATGTTCCCATCTCTGTAATAATATTTTGCCATGTGGTTTGTTTCACCACAGAAAAATTGTGTTTTTCATTGACTTCATTATACTTGACATGAGGAAAAAACTCCCATTGACTCCAAAGCAATGAGAAAAATGCCTGTTGACTCCAATGCATTCTGGGTTCTGGTTCATAGGATAAGAACCCCTGCCATAGACATACAGTATATATTATCACTTATTAACTTAACAACAGTTAGTAGACCTTTTTCCGTTTGAATAGGTCTGTTTTTGTTTGAATAAAAATTGTTTGAATCGTTCGAATGCATCGTTCGATTCGAATGATTTTGGCCAGAATCCTTCAATTTTCAAACAGTTACAAAACCACTTCTTAAAGATTCCAGGAGGTCCCCCATAGGCTAAAATAGCATTTTGGCAGGTTTAAGGTGGCGAAGTGTTGAATTTGAATTGTTTATCGAATTGTCGAATTTTAAAAATGTTTTAAATTCGAAATTTCACTTAGACCCTTAGTAAATCTGCCCCTAAATGTAGTTTTTTAGTTGTAATATTGGTGTGTAGGCAGCCATATCAGATCATAGTGCCTGGTCCTGTGTTTTCAGAGATAGCCAGCACTTCACATTGGAACTGCTTTCAGATAAGCTATTGTTTCTCCAACTCAATATAATGGGAGAAGTTAAATCAGGCTAAGAAAAAGTTCATCAAGTTCAACCCCCTCCAAACGAAAACCCAGCATCCATCCATACATATACACACCCCTCCATACTTTCACATAATTTATATATGCCCATATTTATACTAACTATAGAGTTTAGTATCACAATAGCCTTTGATACTATGTCTGTGCAAGAAATCATCCAAACCCCTCTTAAAAGCATCAACAGAATCAGCCATCACAACATCACCTGGCAGTGCATTCCACAACCTCACTGTCCTCACTTTGAAGAACCACCTACGTTGCTTCAAAGGAAAGTTTTTTTATTCTAGTCTGAAGGGGAGGCCTCTGGTGCGGTGATCCTCTTTATGGTAAAAAGGTCCCCTGATATTTGTCTATGTCCTCTAATGTACTTGTAAAGTGTAATCATGTCCCCTCTTTTCCAGAGAAAACAACCCCAACCGTTAAATTTAAAAAAAAGAGTATGAGAGCAACACAAGCATGAAAAAGTCCATGTGGATGTCAAATAAGAGCTCTGATTGGCTTTTTGGTAATACCTATATGGACCGGCAGCCTACAGGAGAGAATGTTTGGCAGGACACCTGGTTTTTATACAACCAAAACTTGCCTCTAAACCAGTAATTCAAAAATAAGCATCTGCTTTGAGGCCACTGGGAGCAACATCCAAGGGGTTGGAGAGCAACATGTTGCTCACAAGCTACTGGTTGGGGATCACTGCTCTAACCAATTTAGTTGCACGTCTCTGCACTCTCTCCAGCTCATTTACATCCCTCCTAAGGACTGGAGTCCAAAACTGCATTGCATACTCCAGATGAGGTCTTACTAGGGATCTATAAAGAGGCATAATTATGTTTTCATCCCTTGAGTTTATGCCCTTTTTTATGCAAGCCAGAACTTTATTTGCTTTAGTAGATACAGAATGACACTGCCCAGAATTAGACAACTTGTTATATTCAAAGGATCTTCTCATTTAAGGAAACTCCCAACACACTGCCATTTATGGTATAACTTGCATTTATATTATTTTTGCCAAAGTGCATTTATCAACATTGAACATTTTACAGTTTGCTGTGTTTTACTATTGAGTGCGGGTCTCATATCTAGATGCACATGAAAGCATTTTTAATAATGAGGGTGTCTGGGAGCTGTTATTCCATTAACCATTGTTCTGTTGATAGGTTGCTGTGGGGGGACTGGAGGGAGGTTGGTGATATTACTCTAAGTTGCAGTGCCTCAGTAAAGAGTGACTGAAGTTTATTAGAGCACATGTAACATGGCTGAGGGCACCTGGGAAACTATCTAGCCACATGTCAATTAAGGCACAATTCATAAAAATGCTCAAAATAAGAATTAGGATTATTGAATACACCAGTGCAGCAGTTTCCCTGAATCATGCAGCCTAAATCAGTCATGGCCTTAACAGAATATGATATTATGACTTTTACTTTTTGTGTTTTGGAATATTAGGAGGAAAGCTTGGAAAAAATGTAGCCAGGGCTTCTGAGGTCAGTGGCACTTGATCAACACTTTTCAAATTCCCTTGCATCAGGCAACAGCAGGTAAAACTGTGAAGCTGAATCCAAAACTTAGGACACTTTGGAAACAAACATCCAGCAGACTGTTAATTCAGACTTCGGTTAAAGGGACACAGCTGCTTCAAAGCTAAAAAGATTCCTTTGCTTTAGTTCTAATGTTTAGGTTCTGGTAGTGTTCTGCATTTATTATACTTTCCCCTTAATTAAATTTCACTCTCTGTAAACCACAATGTGCTTATATGGCATTAAATAAAGATACACATAAAGAAATACACGTGCAAGTGATTTTCTATAAAGGGCCTTCATTAATCTAAAAATAAAGCGTGCATAAAGGCTTTTACAAAACAACATCCTTACCAATTTGTGGCTGTGCAATAATTCAGCTGCCATCGTTATTAACATTGACTGGATGCAGAGGGAGCAGAAATTATCTGGTGTATTTATATCTCTTTATAAGTGCAGGTGCTTAGTCAAAATGTAACAATCTGTTTACCTCGGATCCCGAAGGAGGGTAGCTGATCCAGGAGAACCAGTGGTAACAGGAACCCCTCTACGGCTCCGGTATTCACCGACGCCCTTTTGGGGCCCCGGGCTTTCTGCTGCGGAGGTAGTAGAGAAGTCAGGCGAGTTACCAGGAGCGAGGTATCAAGGAATCAGGCAAGGCGTAGTCAGGTGCAGGCAAAGGTCGGTTCCAGAAGACAGTTGCAGAGAAGCGAAGTACCAAGGGGTCAGGATAAGGAGAAGTCAGTTTCAGGCAGCGAAGGTTCAGAAGTCAGGAAAACAGGCAGAGGGTCAAAACCAGGAAACTCGGACAAACAGGGCTTTAGTAGGAACTGAAGCCAGCTTGGGCAAAGTGAGGAGGAAGAGGAAGGTATTTAAGGGAACAGGAACCAATCAGGAGCAGGCTGAGGAAGACAGACACATCAGGAACCAATAGGAAGCTAGGTGCCCAAATTAGATGTCATAACACCTAAGTATACTGGTATATAAAAAGAAAACCTACAACACCTGGTATTCCCAGGCAGTCCTCCATCCAGGTACTAACCAGGCCTGGCCCTGCTTAGCTTCCAAGATCAGGCCTTCAGGAAATCCTGTGAGTGCTGTTCTTCTTCATGCACTGTTAATGTTGTGCCCCAGCTCACCGTAGGCACCCGGGAATTATGGAGATTATGGGGACCCATTCTGGGTTCTGGTCAATAAGATAAGCAAC
Organism: Xenopus borealis; assembly: GCA_024363595.1. NCBI lineage: Eukaryota > Metazoa > Chordata > Amphibia > Anura > Pipidae > Xenopus > Xenopus borealis. Next base: position 36,045,861 of record CM044440.1, on the reverse strand, counting down.
CCTACTGTAGATATATATTATAACTTATTAACTTAGCCATACTACCTTATCCAAATATGAATGCAAAAGAAGTAGGATGAAGTCTCAAAAGTCATACAAATGAACCCCTGGAATTCTTAAACTTATAAAATGTATTTAAAGAGGATGTCCACTGCAGGATTTTGCGTAATGTCATTTTAAGCATCATCCCTTATTAATTGCTACAGTGGAGTTTTCATGATATACTTTTATTTAATCCAAGTATAGTAGAAGGAACTTTTATTTAACATTGAATTCAACAAAACCTAGAGCATACATGGGAACATATGAAGCCTACACTATTCAAACAGAAGCATTTTAAGAAGTAGAAGAAGAAAGAAAAAACTTATTTTTCATCTTTCCATTGTGTAATACGCGGAATCCGGATGCACAAAGTAATTGTTTACTTTTTCAGGCGCCTTAATTAAAATTCATAATCAATGCATGATCTCATTCGTTACCTCATGGTGTTTGCAGAAAGCATATTCAGTTCAAGACAGTATTCAAGGCAAAGGCCAATTACAGAGTGAACTTTGATGTCACTGTACATTATTGCCATGGGTTTGGAAATCTAAATATGTCAACTGGGAATTAAAGTTAAAGAATAAATAAATGAAGAGATTGAATAACCATTTTCATGTGTACTTCACTATTTCAAATGTATTACCCTAAGTCAGCCTCCCAAACATATTGACCAGGTGGCCATGCATCAATGACAAAGCACACACCCGCTTAATTTAGTCATCACTTTTGGAGGAGCAGCTGGCAGGTGGGCCCAGCATGCAGGTCAGCAAGGGTGAGATTTAGGCGCAACGCCAGTTTCCTCTTTTAGGGTAAGGCCACACGGGAAGATTTCGGGATGATTTGTCGCCTGGCAACTAATCGCCGTGACTAATCTCCCCGAATGGCTTGCTAGTATCTTGCACTAAAGTCGCCTGCGCCTATTCACACGCGGCGACGCGATTTTCAAAGTCGCCTCACGAGGCAATTTCGAGCGACTTTAAAAAACTACTTTAGCGCTAGCGGGTGCAAGATACGAGCAAGCCATTTAAGGAGATTAGTCGTCTCAAAGACGTGGCGTTTTGTCGCCAGGTGACTAATCTCCTCAAATCTTCTCGTCTGGACGAGCCCTTAGGAGAACGGCATGAAGGTCAGGGTGGGATCTTAAGTGCTAATTTGCCGGAACTAGGGGTAGACAGATTAGGCATGTGCCTAGGGCACAAAGCTGGGGGGGGGGCACCAGGCACATACATTTGCTGCATCCTACTCTTAGTCCAGTCCCCTCTCTCCGTTCTGCCTACTTGTCTGCCAGAGTGTTGATCCGCACGTGCACCCAGGTGGTGCCGCGACCAGCCAGGTTTCCTAGGGCATCTGGCAAAACAATTCACTGGGGATGCCAATGTGTTTAGTATCCTCAGTGAACATAATCATCACTTTTTTTAGGTAAAAAAAGTGCACCTTTTAAAACTTTTACTCTATTGCACATGCAGCCTGGGACACACAGCGACAATGTCAGAAATGGCAGCACAGTGTGCAAAAGACGCTACACCAGGATGGTGCACTACCCCATGATCTAAAGTGCAACACATTCCAATTGGCTGGTTTCTGCTTGCTCCTGCATTAGCATAACCTTTATCTGTACCCTTATTATGAGCCCACCACAAAGTTATGCTGGGCTCTTCATCTCAAATGAGAATGTTCTTGATGAGCTTAAAGTGCATGCACGGTTGTGCTCCTGCAATTTTCCCTGCAGTGCTTTCTTTAAAGGCATGCATCAAAATGTGCTCTATGCACTTCTATACAGTTGCATTCTTCCTGCCTTCCGTTCTGAATCTCCTGCTGCACTGCTGTGTGTGCTGTTGAATTAATTTTGAACAATCATGCACAATTGTGTCAATCACAGTACAACTGTGCCAATGCAATTGAAAAAAATCAATGGATTGTAGGAAAAAAACATGGTGCTTGTGCTTGAAATTGCACTTTGCTTACTGCACTTGTAGACTCAAATGAACCCTACATTGTTTATATGAAATTCAATGATAAATAATATAGAGTATTTATGGGGGGGGCAATTTTTCTTTACAGCTGGAAAAAGTTTTGTCACTTTTGTGCTTGCTTTGGAAAAATAATTTCTTGGTGTTCCTGTGACTATCTTTGGTCATAGAATATAAACAATGACAGTGAGTCCCAAATATAGCAACCAAGCTTTTTCAAAGCCATTGGCACTCATACATGCTGGGTTTCATAAGAAAATGAACGGACAGAGTGCTGTATTTTATTAGCAAACATTTAGTTAGAGCTGCATTTTCACTTGTCAGTTGATCAGTGAGTGACACGAGTGAGCGTCGTTTTTGACGCATAATTTTTTGGCGAGTCACGTAATTTTCGTCAAATTTTTTTTTGATGCCAGCGAATTTTCGGAAGGCGAATTTATTCGCTGGCGGCGAATCTCAGGAATTCGCCACGAATTCGCGACTGGCAAATAAATTTGCCCCTCACTACACAGAACATCACAGAATGCCAACTTCATATACTTTCTCATTTCCCTAGTTGCTGTGCAAAAGCTCATCTGTCTATTTATCTAATTTCCATATCTCTATCGTTGGACCATAGGTGTATGACCACTTTCTGCCATATTTTATTACAGTTTTTAGTGAGGATGGTATTTCCTCTTTGGCCTTCATTTGCTGACCCAGCTTTATGTACTCCGGGGAGCCTGGGATTATAAAGTGTTCGGCCCTATTAGGAAAAACCCCAGGGAACAGGGACCCCATGAAGGAGTAATTCTTTCCCCCCTGCTGCCCTGACACTGCTTCCCTGGTGACCCCCCACACTTCCCATGGAGGTTTGTGGGGGTCAGTAATGATAATGAATGGAGCACTTACCAGAATCAGAAATTTTGCTCTTAAAGTTACCAGGGGCAGCAAAAAAACCCTGGGGTGCTACCACATGAGGCAAGTTTCTCTACTCACCTCATTAGCGCAGCTCCTCTGACCCCATGAATGAGGTCGCTTGTGGGTTATTTCATGTAATAACACTTTCTAGGAAAGAGACTGAAGAGACTTCAGTACTAAATAGGGAATGAGTCATTTTTTGAATGCCCAATGTATGTCTATTTCGAGATAGTTCCTTGGTGTGCGCATTGTCTGATTACTATTCTTTACCCTTGCCTGTCCTTGACCTTTGCTGTTTTGCTGCCTGAACTGACCATTGCCTGATTACTGACTACTCTTCTGATTCTGTACTGGGCTTTCTGATTGGTTATTGACCCCGGCAGCATCCGAGTAGTGAAAGGCTCCTCCTGACATGAAAGGTGGCAGAAGCGTGAGTTTTGGAATACCAAATGTGACAGTACCACCTATACCTTTTCCAGGAATCAACCCATGAGTAGGCAATGCAATAAACAGTTCAAACTTTGTTTTAGGCTAACAAAGCCATAGCAATTAATTAATTAATTAATTAATACAGAGGATAAGTAAATGCTACCTGTGAACTGGTTGCTATAGGCATGAAGTACATAAATTACTCCCATAAAACATTAATATGATGTATTCCACTGACTCCTGTTTCAGCATATAAATGCTATTTAAAATAATTTTGCCTCATAAATGGTCCTTATGACCATGTGGTCCAATGTTGATTGGCAGAATGGTGATCAACCAAAGGCTTCACAACACAAGTTGATAGCTCCTCATTAAGAAGAACCATTTCTTCCCAGACCTAAGAGGTCTCCATGTCCTTCTGATTTTTCTGTAGCTGAGTTTTCTGTATGGGGAAGCTATCCCCACACCCAACCCTACTCCTGCTACATCAAGGCTGCAGGCTGGCCATGGCAATTATATAACAGGGCATTGAGGAATTCAATTTCATCCATGATGTTTCTCATTTACAGTATTCTTCATGTTTTAACTCAAATGTTGACATACAGTATGCTGGAAATTGTAGTCCCCATCTGAGTAGGGAAAACTGACATAGGAAAAGCAAAGGGTATTACATAAATGCCCGAATTAACAGGGCTTAACTCTACAAAGACTTGTTGATATGTTTTCTGTCTTTTGTTATTATTAAGTGTGTCTTTGTTTGTGTTTGTGAACTGGGTCTGTTTTCAGCCAAAGCAATTCCAGGGCTGCAGAGAAAAGTTTTATAAAGCAACATAATATTTGAATGTATTCCTGCCAAATTAGATTTCTGCTGCTGAATTTAGGTCTGTTTGGTATTTGCTGTTTTATATATACAGTATATACTTGGCTGAACATCGTGCCTACAATATCCAGAAATCTGCAGCAGCTTGTAGCAAAGCACCCTTAAAGGAAAAGTAAATGTTTTTCTTTTTCTTTCTGTAAATTTGCTCTAAACAGCCCCCCAGATTAATGTACCTTAGTCCCTGCTGCAAGTCTGCTCTGGTTTCTGTGTTATCAGCAGCTTGTTTCCCCTTCTTCCTGGTGCAGAGTGAAGCCCAGCCCCTTAGTTTACTGAGCAGTCCATTTGCTGCTGTTCCACAATAGAGAGGAAGAGGGAGCCAGTGTGTGCATTAGTAAGCTAGTTTCCCCAAGCAAAAGCTGCTAAACACACTGGTCTCTGCTATGTCATAGTATGCAAATGATCTCCGGGACTAGTCCAAGAGATAAGGTCAGCTCAGAAAGCTAAGGGGCAGGGCTTCACTCTGCACCAGGAAGAAGGTGAAACAAGCTGCTGATAACACAGAAACCAGAGCAGACTTGCAGCAGGGACTAAGGTACATTAATTTGAGGGGCTGTTTAGAGCAAATTTAGAGATAGAAAAAAAAACGTTTACTTGTTCTTTAAGAATGCCGTCTGACCGTGTTCAACTTGACATTTTCAAACCTGTCTTGTTTTCTTTTTAAACTCTTCCACCTGGATTTACACAAAGTAGATCTGGCTATGTCCAGGTTGAATTCTTAAAAAATGGTATCTGTGGCAAAATGTATCTATCTAATAACAAATAGCAACTCACATATAGATTTAAGGGTCTTCACTGAAATGGTGTGAATGCAAAAAATATAAATATAAATAGAACAGTGATATATGAATCTCCCCTTAGAGCCAGAAGATCTGGACTCCTTTGCCGAACAAAAATTATTATTAACGTGTATTTATAGAGCGCCAACCTATTGCACAGCTATATGTATTATATGCAGTTCTGTAGTAGTAATAGGAGTGGCAGTCATGCAGAAAGAACAGTGTAGGGCTTTACTGAAATGATAATAGGATATGGATGCTCACTCATTGGAGGAAAAGGCAACCATTAAGAAGTTGAGCTATTCTGTGTGGGAGGCTATATTATGCAACATCAATACTGTAGATCTCAAATGTAAATCTCAACCCTAATTCTAATTAACATTTTCAAATTCAGCCAAAATTAATCAAATAATTAATTAATGTATCTATTATACAATCTATAGTATTAGTCATCAGTCAATTAAATTTTACAAATAACCCCTATAAGTTACCATAAGCTTCAGTTTTTCTGCAAAAGTCTTGCATTCTAGCAATTAACACACTTATTTATAAATTTGTCTATAATTCTACTTGAATAAGCCAATGTCCACATCCTATGGTGGTACAGGAGAGCACTGTTTTTTTTTACCAAGCAGAGAGTTCAAATGGAGTGAATATGACATAGACAGAGGGGTAAAAGAACCAAGACAAGGACAGCATTACTACCATAAATTTTAAATAATGTCCATAAATTTAACTGGCTGATACTACTGAAATACTGAATCTTGAAAATCTCACTAGTACCCTAATATAATGGTGGGAAGTTCATGGGCACCGTTAGACTTTAAGGTGGACCATAGTAAAGAAATAGTTTTCCTAACTAGTTGATTTATATAATTTCTTGCTGAGGAGCAAAAATTTATTTAGCTTTCAAGTTCAACTCAACACTGTGCCAACAGATTTAGCAATATAAGGGGTGTCCAAAAGATAGATCTGGATCTACCAGTAGACCTTTAGCTCAAGATACTTGTAAGGAACGCTTACCCTGGTGGTCTAGTGGCATGCGGGGGTGCCCACCATGTCTCTGGCATGCGTCTGTTGCCAGTTCCTCTATGGTGCGTGCGCTGGCGCACTTCCAGGTTTATGCATCACGCACAATGGCGCAAAATTCAAATGTATAAAAGGGGAATTCAAATCCTTGTGATTTCCTGTCTGATCTTCTGTTATTGACCCTTGCTTTGCCTGACTACTCTGATACTCTCCAATCCTGACCTTGGCCTGTCTGTTAACTCCGTACTCTCCAATCCTGACCTCTGCCTGTACACTGAATATTCTACGCTCTCCAATCCTGACCCTGGTCTGTCTGACGATTCTGCTCTGCTTGTGCCGCCTGTTCCACTCTGTGGCGTCTGGTGGTATTCTTCAATCCAGTATCATGCCCCTTTGCTCCTCCAGAACCTTTTAGCTTTGCTCCTCTCTCTATTAAGACCTGGCGGCATCCACTTAGCCAAAGGCTTCTCCCGAGGTGAAAGGTGGTGGTTATAGACAGAAGTGAGAGCCGAGACCACGGAGCTTAGCTTGGGTTCTGGATTGAGGGTGCCGTTCATGACAGAACAACAGGCCCATGAAAAAGAAGAATATGGACGCCAAAGGTCAAGCTGCTGCTGTTCCGCAAACTATTGAACTGCTGTACTCAACCCTCCTCCTGCGCCTAGAAAAACAAGAGGGAAAACAGAACTATCTTTCTGAGAGGTTGGATGAAGCTCAGCAATCCTCTGCTGCGGTTCCTGCCCCGTCTGCTACTCTGGGTAATGGTGTTTTGTCCCATGATCCAAAAATCCTCTTTACAGATATGTTCAGTGGGGATAGGAGTACATTTTTTGTTTTTCAAGAAGCATGTAAACTTTACGTAGTTTTTTCCCTCGCAACTTCCTTACTGGTGAGGATGAAGTAATGTTCGTTATGACCTTACTACAAGGTGACCCACAAGTCTGGGCACTAAGAGTACCTCCCTCTGATCCTGCCCGTCTTTCCCTAAAGGCATTTATTGCTACTATGGCCATGCTATACGATGACCCGGATCGTGCTAAGTCTGTCGATTCCGCAATTCGCAAACTCCTCCAAAGGAAAATAATAATCGAAGAGTACAGTACAGAATTTCATTGCTGGTCAGTTGAGACAAGGTGGAAAGAAGGGCTGGGGGGGATACAGAATTCCCTATTATATATATAATGACATATCACCAACTCCCTTGTGTCCTAACCCTCTGGGGGAACCTATGCAGTTGGGGGCTACATGCTTGTCCCCTGAGGAAAGGCTTGAAGGCGATCCTTGGGTTTATGCATATATTGTGGCATAAGGGGCATTTCCTTAAAAATTGTCCCAGGAGGCCAGGATGTGAAGAAGGGAAGCTCCATTTGTGTAGAGAGATTTCTTCTCCCCAATTCGCCTCAGAAAATCCTAGTCCTGTCCTGGCCTGGTGGTTCAGTTAAAGTTTCAGCCTTGGTGGATTCTGGGGCTGGGGGGAATTTCTTAGATGCTGCCTTCCCAGAAAGGTTTAGTATTCATTTATACCCCTTACACCTCCTATAAGGATTTCTGCTATTGATAAAAGCCCACTGGGGTCAGGTCTGGTAACCCTAAAGTCCAAGTCCTTATCCATGTCTGTGAACAATATTGTAACGAAAAGCACCGTACCGGTGCGGCGGGGACGCCCGCCACGCCGTACTCTTCCCTCTATGCCGGCTTCTTAGTGCGAGCCGCGCACTTCCGCAGTTTTTTTTTCATTGCCCGTGATAGGATTTGATTCCTGGTGCTTTCCTGAGCCTTTGTGCTTTTGTTCCTTGTATCCTGCTAGTATTATTCCTGTGTTTGACCTGGCCTGTTCCTGACTATTCTGATATCTGTAACCTGACCCCAGCTTGTACTTCGACTCCGATTCTGTCTCATCCTTCTGATTGATTACCCGGTTTGACCCTTGCCTGTCTGATGATCCTTGATATCTGCCTGCCTCGACCCAGCTTGCTTGACTATGAACTTGCCTAATCCTATTATACCATGATCTTCGGCGTAACTGACTTTAACAACAGTCGTGCCCCTTTGCTTGCCAGAACTCCTCGCCTTGTTCCTCTCGTTAAGTCCAGGTGGCATCTGAGTAGCTGAGGGCTCCTCCCAAAGCCAAAGGTGGTCACACTACTGGTGAAGCCGAGCCGAGACCAGGGAACTTGGCATCTGTTCTAGTTTAGGGTGCCGACCGTGACAAATATGCATTCTGAAAAATTAGCTTTTCACATTCTTGATGGTTCCCCATCCCCGTTAATTCTGGGGTTACCTTGGCTACAGGTACACAACCCCCACATTGATTGGGTAATTGGGGAGGTTAACCAGTGGGGCTCCAATTGTAATGATTCTTGTCTATCTTCCACTCTAATGGTGGCAGTTGCTTCCCTAGAGAAACTACCTTCTGTTAAGTCTTGTTCTGGGGTACGTAGTTCCCTATCGGCAGTTAAACCTGCTCAGAGAAGAGCAGCCGATAAGCCCCGCAGGGAGGTACCCAAATATCGGGTTGGGGACTTGGTTTGGCTATCCACGGGGAATATCAAGCTTAAAATTCCATTCCTTAAGCAGGGGCCTGAATTTATTGGTACATACCATATAGTGGAAATCGTTAACCCAACCTCTGTCCATCTTGAATTACCTGATATGTTTATGTTATCTAATTTATTTCATGTTTCTGTCATGAAACCTGCTATACAGGTTCACTAGCAATCCTTTCCAACTCCAGTGCTGAAGTGCCTGGTTAAATCTGAGGGTTGACCATCTTAGGAGACTGTTCCATCCCAGCCAGGTCTCCTGGTAAGCTTGAGGGTTCAGTGGCCACTCCTTGAGGGGGTAAAGTTAGGAACGCTTACCCTGGTGGTCTAGTGGCATGTGGGGGCGCCCACCATGTCTCTGGCATCTGGCCCCTTCTGTTGCCGGTTCCTCTATGCCTCGCACCGGTGCACTTCCAGGTTTCTTTCTATTTAGAAAGTTCCTGGATGCTTAATCCTTGTGATTTCCTGCCCGATCTTCTGTTAGATCTCTTAGCTTTGCTCCTCTCTCTATTAAAACTTGGCAGCATCCAATTAGCCAAGGGCTTCTCCGAGGTGAAAGGCAGCGGTTTTAGGCAGAAGTGAGAGCTGAGACTAGGGAGCTTAGGGTGCCGTTCATGACAATACTGTCACCAAACCGCTTATCTAAATTATCCTCCTGTTTCATCTTGCATTCCGATATAGATAGTAATATAAATTCTCTCATAAATCTATGTATTATTTAAGTAATATTTTTCATGGAACAGAATGCTAACAATAATATTATGCAGGCTGAGAGAGGTTCCTAAACTTTTTCAAATGAATGTATATATGTACACTGCAACACCAAAGTCTATGTTTCTACACATACCTGTTAAATTAGGCCGAGACCTAAGCCAGCAGAATTTCATTGGCGACATGCCTCCCAGCCGTATCCAAATACGAACACTGGAGACTGGTGTGCGGGGAAAATCTCAAGCATGTCGCCAGTGTCAGACCAGTTCTTCATGTGTACGTGTGCATACGCACATGTAAAGGAAGTGGACGAGTAGGAGACGTGGAGGGGAAGGGGAGAAGAAGGGGAGGAGACGGAGACAGTGGAGGGGACAAGGGGGAGGAGGGGGAGAAGAAGTAGATGGTGGGGGCCTAGGGGCACCTGGATAGTTTATAGAAAGCAATAATCTACATGTATGTGCTGAGTTTCCAAATCTCAGTATCCACACAGTAATATACTGTACTATACACACCCCAAGCCCTTGTGCCTAAGGGACAGGTATTGGACAAAGCGCTATACACTTATTATTGTTCTGTTCCACCTGCCTCTACATCATAATAGCAAGGCCATACAACCACAGAGCAGAAGGTCTTGGATGCAACAGCAAACATATTACACAAAGAGGCTTTTCTCAACTATTTTTCGTGAAAATAGTTTCCACTCCTTATTAAATGCATTCTGAGTTTTCTAAGGGTTCACTTACTTTGCAGCCAAATGTACAAGTCTGTTACCTTGCTAAGCCTGTGTTCCATTATTTAATAAAAAACATCACATCAGAATTCATCAGTCTCTCAGCACTATATTAAACATCAAATAAATCCATTTTTATTTCCTGATTGCAAAATAGTGATCCGGTTGTGACTGAGCTGAGCTCCCTAAGCACTAGGTGATAAACACCATCTGCACCAAATTCTGTTTTGAACCTCTTCCTTAAGTCAGTCAGCCACACATATTTGGTGCAGTGCAATTCCTGGTAAATAGGCCTCATATTTGTTAACATATGAAATACCAGTTCTATAGACTTCAATTATGACTTATTTCGTTCTGCCTGAGTTGCTCTCTGTCAGATTTGCAAACTGGTCTTTTCTGGAGGCAGGATACACATAATGCAGAAGTATAAGAAAAATCTTCACATTAAATATTTCAGTTCTTGGAGAGTATTGAATCAAGTATAGATGAATCCAGGGCCACTTCAACAATGCAAATGATGGGGCGCCTGCCCAGGGATCACTGCACCGGGGGGGAGTGGGCCGAGATGCAGAGAGGGAGACGGAGGGAGGAGACATGCAGAGTGAGGAAGACGGAAGGAGGGGAACAGCGAGGGAGGAAGCTGGAGGGAGGGGACGCACACAGGGAGGGGACTCACTCAGGGAGGAAGACGGAAGGAGGGCAACAGGGAGGGCGGAAGATGGAGTGAGGGGATGCACCAAGGGAGGGAGGGATGCACACACTCAGACCACATATGCCCGCATCCAACTTTCGTGTTCCTTTAATACACCCACACCGCCTGCCGATGACATCACAAAAGGGGTGGGGCAGCAGGCACACGGCTATAAAGCAGGATGTCAGAAGCCTGCATTTAAAGGTGCGAAGAGGAGTGCACATCACTATACATAGACATTTGAAATCCAGAGTAAATATACGTTTTACAAACTAATGCACACATAATTCTATGATGACTATTAGACACGAGGGAGATGTCAGTAACTAGTCATGGTCTTATTTTAGGTCCCCCTTTCTTGTGGAATTAGGGGATCATTATTTTAGTTTCTATGAGTGGCTAGAAGAAGCAGGATTAGGAAATGGGATACACTTGTCTCTGAGCAGAATCCCATAGCTTTTTTGAACTGCCTGTCAGGTAGACAAGGGGGGGAATGTAATTAGTTGCTATGAGCAACAGCACTGGTGCACATTTGTCCACTGTTAATAATGTGAACTGAGGTTATAACGCTGACTGACAGGGATGAATATAATAATCAATCAGCAGTTCTTACCTGCCTTTAAACCACCATCCCATTTGCCAAGCGTTCTCACCCCCCACTTCTTTAAAACAAAACACCTGTTATGGGTTAAACAGGCTGCAGCAATTTTTATTAACCTTAACATTTCCTTTTAAATGTAGCAAATTAACATCCCTAGTATAATATATCATATGACCAAATCTGATAACACTCTAGCATACCTCCCAACATTTGCAAAAATAGAAAGAGGGACAAAAAGAATTTGGTGTGCATAGCGCAGCTGCAGGTTTCCCCAAGAGACCCGCTTATCTTCAATAGTTACAATTGTTTCTTTGCTTATCTTAAATAGTTACAAATGTATCTATGTACACCTGCCATTCTGGGCTCTCTTCCAAGAGCCTCAGTTTTAGAAACTTTGTATATTTTTCTGGCTTTTCAGTACAGGAAGTCAAAGAGAAAGTCAGAACACAAACCTTGGACTGCGAGCTGATCTGTGTAAATCAGGTCTGTCCTGCGAAAAACAGGACAGTTGGGAGATATGCTCTAGCCACTGAAGTCTGCAGTTGTATATATCATTGCTGGCTTGTAACCCTATGAAATCGACTGAAGCTAGCCTACCAATATGCTCAACCACTAAATCCCACTTCTCACCAGTTTATTACTGCCACCACTAGTCTCAGGTCACATAGGTGTGTGTTGTTTTCTGAAAAGAGAACAATCCAGTATGTACTCGCACTCCCTGGCCCTTCGAATAGAGACTCTGGTGCTCAGAAAAAATGGGGAAACGGCAACCCCAAAATCCAGTAGCAGCAAAAAGATTTTTTCGGCACACAGATAATGCAAGCAGGTAGAAACCTTGCTAATATTTATTGCAGCATGCAACGTTTCGGGGTTACCCCCTTTATCAAGCATGCTTGTTTTCTGCTACTTGTTTTCTGAAAAGAAAATAAAGACTTACGTATATGTGTATATATATATGTATATATATATATATATATATATATATAAATAAGAACATTTATGTTTTTATTGAATAAGTTATACCCTTTTGACAGCAATGAAAAACTGTGCAGTGAAGGAGCTCAAGTTGTGGGTTAGTGGTGTAAGATGTGAACATTTTAACCTTCGACAGTGAATAATTTCTTAAAGTTTCTTACAGACAAAAGAAGCTTTAACAGTTCCCAAGTCAATTGTTCTTACTCAATCCCAAGTAATAAAATTAGCTAAAACTTTTTTCCTTTTCTTAAGTGTAGAGTTTATTTACACTACCACACACATAGGGGCAGATACAATAAGGGTCAAATTCAAGGGTTAAAAAACCCTCAAATTCATCCATCAAATTTTTACTGCATTTTAACTCTTTAAATTCAAGATTCGAATTAGAAGGGTTTTAACGCAATTCGATCAATGAAACGATCAAATAAAAAAAATTTGATTCCTGTAACCTAAACCTCAACACTTTCAATTTCCTAACTAGTGCACAGTCACCCTGGCTCTACCCAAAGTACTTACTCCTCTTCAGGACAACAGGCTGTTGCTAACTAGCCTCTCTATCTCTCACTCCTAGGGGCAAATTCACTAAGATCCGAAAATTCGCCAGTGGTGGCTTCACTAGCATTCGCCGCACTTCGCCCAGTGAATTTTTGCCAGCGCTAGGCAAATTCGCTAAAGTACGAATTTACGCTCAGGTAGCGAACGGTAGCGTAGTTGCGCTAGTGTTACTTCACTAGGCAGAGCGCAGATACGCTAGCGAAGCC
>CM044440.1:36006666-36028517 GCA_024363595.1 Xenopus borealis | reverse complement strand
CCCCCCAGTCCGACCCTGTCCTTCTGGATCTTTTACTTAGCATTTTTTGTTGAATCCCATATAAATCTTGTAGTTTAGCTAGGTATTCATATTTGATCATTTTAATTAATTTGGTATTACAGCTCTGAAGATACAGAAAATAATATGAGGGATGTCACATGCTAAGAGGAAAGTCACTTCTGCCGACCCCCCAGCTCCTATTCCCGCTTTGAACTACTGTAGTCTTTGGCTATGGCTAGGGATGTGTTAAAAATGTATCCAGGGTGCCTACATATAAATGCGGCCCTGTTCATGGCTTTACAACTAATAATGTTTGATTCTCAAATTTGCACAGAGAATGTGATATCTCTGAAGGCTCAAAATGTTGATTTTAATTTAGCGCTACATCCTTTATCAGCCCATCTTACAGCCAGTTAGTCTATTGCAAAATATGGCTCACATTTATTTTGCTGCCAATTGCTTGGAAAAACCTCTCCATTCCAGCGTTTCATATTATCAGACTCAGTAAATCCAGTGATAAAAAAAGAGACCAAAACGACACTGAGGCAATTTTTTCCAACTTTTTATTCATTACTCTGGCCTGTAGATAAAGAATAGCATCTGTTTCTTCCTACAGGACATCTCATGGAAAACACCCGTGCTGCTATTTAGACTGCAGCACACATCAGTCACCCTCTGGTTTCATTTAACCTTTTTTTTCCTCCAAGCATATGAGTGCTGGATCATACTTATTATTGCCTGAAGCTTCTAAACGCTAATCACTGTTGGAATTCAGCTAGCGAGCTGATTTTTTTAAAATATGCTTTCAAGGCTCAAGTTTGAGAATCCAATATATACTAATTTATATCTGCTTTCAAACCAGGCATGAATTTGCGGAAAATTTTCGTTCACGGTGGCGAAAATCCCCCAAAACAAACAATTGCTGTGTGTCAAAATTATATGGACACCCATTGATTTTAATGCATTTGGACAAAATAGTAGCGAGAAGAAAAATTGTTGCCCGCGTCAAAAATTATTTTCTATGTGTTTCGCAAATTTTTTTTTTCCATCAAAACTCACAAATTCGATGTTTAAAACTACCAACTCAAATTTTAATGTGAGATTTATCACACCTGGACCCTGGAAACAGTTCTAATTTGACTAGTCTCCACCTAAGGGCCCTTACACACGGGCGTTTTTACCTGCACTCCCCTGCGTTCCGTTTTGCCGCGTTCAGCCGCAGGGGAGCGCAGGTATAGATAGACGCACTCAATTATTTTCAATGGGGCTGTACTCACACGAACGGATGTAGGCGCCAAACGCAGGAAAAATGCAGCATGTTGCGTCTGAACCTGTGTTCGGTGCTTACACGCGTCTCGTGGGTACAACCTCATTGAAAAGAAAGAGGTGCGTCTAGACCTGCGCTCCCCTGCGGTTGAACACAGCCAAACACAACGCAGGGGAGCACAGGTCCAAAACGCCCGTGTAAGGGCCCTAAAACCTGCCAAGTTCATGTAGAAGTCAATGGCAGAGGTCCCTTTTGTTAAAAGAACCTATGAATCACATTTTCCCCAAATTTTGTGTCGAACACGACACCCCAATTACATTGCTCACAGTCATTTGGCATAAACATAATCACAGGAAAATGCAAAGGAAGACATTTCTGCGCAATTAAGCCAAACTGCCTTTAGCAATGCAGTTTACTTGAACAGATTATAAGGTTAGAGAAGGAGATGGCAAGGGTTGATTCCCATAAAGGAACAGTAAAAATTAAAGTAATGAACGATAAGGCCTTTATGATATATGGAGCTTATCTGCTATGTTCTGTGTAACCTGAGCCTTTTTTCCTTTGCCCCCATTGCTACACATCAGCATATTTATATAAACAATAGTAGTGTTTCTGAAGCAAACACAGCCATTTTACTAGTATAGAGCAACACTGCATTTTATTTTTATTCATTTTTTGATGTTACTGTTCCTTTAAGGGCAATGGCACATAGGCAGATGTGATGCTGAAAATGCACTTCTCCCTGTGTGCCACTGTGCTTAAGAAATCAACCTTTCCAACAGGTCTAGGATGATAAGGCAGGGACCACCTAACAAACCTTCAATTGGTGGCAGGCATTGAGTTATGATCTGATATTGTCAAAAAAACACCTGTGTAGATATATTTCTTTTAAAGGCATAGAACTGTGATAAATGAAGGCAGGCAGGAATATATATATATATATATATATATATTAAAATTAATTTACCCCAGCACTCCACAGCCCCCTGGGAAACCTATTTTTGCACAACTGAACTGTAACTAGTAAAAAAGAGACACTTTTAGTTACAAAATTTGTACAAAATATGCATAAGCTGACGCTCCCCATCAAGGCAGTGTCCATGCGTCAGTGAGTGCCACCTTCTCATAATATAATGAAAATATAATGTACTGTTGTGCTGTACTGGCAAAACTGTGTGTTTGCTTCAGAAACACAACTATAGTTCATATAAACAAGTTGCTGTGTAGTCATGGGGGCAGCCATCAAAAAGGAGAAAAGGCAAAGGATATACTTTTTTTAGTTTATAATGGGATTCTTCAGAACTGATCTGATATCTACTGTGTGTCTTGTACTTGAATGACTGCTTCCATAGCTACACAGAAAATGTCCCCTCCTGATAGTGGGGGGATGGCAGTTTCACTAGGGTACTTCTATACTGTACTACTGTTTCCCCTATGCAAGGTGAGGATATTCTTTATGTGTTAGGTCCCATTCAAAGTGCTGCCACCTGGTAATGTGATGTCTGAGTAGGGTTGCCACCTGTCCGGTTTTGACCCAGACAGCCCAGTCTTTTGAAGGTCTGCCTGGGTCAAAACCTCCTGCCCGTTTTTCCAAATAAGCAAAAACGGGGCAGGATTCCCTTGATTGACATGGTGATCGGACGATCGCCGCATCATAGCCCTGCCCCTGATTTCATAGCCACTCCCACTGATGGCACAGCCCGCCCACTGATGTAATGGCTCTGCCCCCTGCCTGGTCTCAGGTGCAGGTAAAGGTGGTAACCCTATGTCTGAGGCAAAGTTCTTACCTTGCCCCATGGCTAAAGTGTCCCTGATGATCCATTATCCTGTTATAAAGGGGGACTAATACCAGCTATGTAAGTGCCACAGAGTATGTGTATGTACAATCACTGCCCAAGTCAATAAAGGTGAAGGAAGAAACAATAATTGTACAAGTTTACAAAAATTAACTCAGGAAAACAGAAAGCCAGGCACATCTTGTGTTAATATGAACAAGAAAACTGGAACCATGTTTGAACACATAGAATGACAAGTAATTAAAACATTGAAAGCAGTTCTGGCACAACATCAAATTCCACAAATTCTCCTCTAATGTGATAGACATCTAAATTGATATTAAAGTGTTGTCCACCCAAAGCATAAATACATCTTTTTTAAGCAACATCCTAGTATGTTGTCCATTAATTAAAGTTAAATAAAGTAAATTTTTTATTCCAATTTGTAACTGCTACTGACATTTGCCTCTCATTCTCCACTGCTTGTCATGACAGTTCACACCAGTTTGTTTGCCGCACAAAGAATCCTTAAGCCCACTGACACTTAAAGAGATACTGACACCCGAAATTGAACTCTTTTTTACATCTGTCATAATAATGCCTTTGAAAGCTACATATAACTTTGCCATAAAGTATTTGTATGATGCTTTTACATCACCTGTCTGCTGCCCCATGTTCCTGTATGAGGGGGCTGCCATATTTGTGCAGCAGGAGTCCGTTATCATTAGAAACTGTAACCAACAGGCTTAGATGGGACAGGTTGGCAAAGAGTGTCAGAGAGTCAGGCTTAGGAACTTCAGCTAACATTTATATACAAAAACAAACCTCTCAGCAAACAATGATCAACATGACCCATAGGTAACATTTAGGGGCAGATTTACTAAGCCTGTGTGTTTTTATTTACTGGTTTATAGAACTAAAATATGGAAGGCCAGACTGGCAGACACATAAATGTACTACTGAAGCCAAACTGAGACAGAGTAAAAAGTCATGAAACTACTCCTTAATGCATTTATGTAATGCTTTGGCAAAACATGTGAAGTTTAATTCTAACAAAGTATATCTGAAGTACTACAAAGGAACTGCTGGAAGCCTGGCAAGACTTCAGAGAAACACATCACTGTGGGTTTAACACCTGGACATCGGAAGGCAAAGAAACAGAAACATAGTGGGAAATAAGTAGTGATAGCCCTTGCACAGGATTAAAAGAAACCTGTACCTGCACATTCCTAACATGTCATGAATTAAGGTTTTTTTGCTTACACACATACTATATGGTCCATCACAAAGAGAATGCATGTGAAATATTCACAAAATGTTACATACATATCTGATATCTGAACCATTACTCAGTACTTCGGTGCCTCAAGCAATGTTTGCATGATGGAGCATATAGGGTGCCTTATGTGTTTATTTATCAAAAATCGTGATTGGTGAGGTTTTAGAGTTTTGTTTCTACTTCAAATAAACTCAAAATGTAAAAAAAAAAACTTGAATGTTGGTTTATTTATTAAAAATCAGATTTAATACAATAATACAATTGTGATAAAACAAAAAAAAAAAACCATAAATTTGTGAGTTTACAACCTCAAATAAAAAAAAAATCATGTGTGTGTTACAAGCTCAAAAAAACTTGAAAAAAGTAAAAATCTTGAATTAAATAAATTCAGTTCTTTGCACAAAAACTAATAAATTCAAATTATATTTTCAAACTCTAATGATCTAATGATCTGATCATTTGGCATTAATTATTATCTGTATACTGATGACACCCAAATATGTTTATCCACCCCTTCATTAATAGCTGAAACAGAGGCTCAAATCTCTTACTGCCTCCTAGCATTCTCAAATTAGATGAACCAGTGCCACCTGAAACCTAAAAAAAACTGAACTTCACTTTCCACCTAAGCCTCGATATAATTTTAAATAACAGGAAATATCCATCCAGGATTTAGAGAAATTAACTGGTTGCATATGGAGTTCTCTAACGTCTAGAAGAAAATAGAAAAACCCTCTCACTATTGAAAATCGAAATTCCACACTCAAAATAAAGTTTCTTAACTCATGTAAAAAGTGGCATAATATAAATTGCTTATTTCTAAAGTTGTGTGTTTCTTCTTGCATGTAAGAACTGTCAGTATACACACAGAGAACGCTGAACATAAAGTGTCAGCTTCATCTGTACCAGGGGTAGGGAACCTATGGCTCGGGAGCCAGATGTGGTTCTTTTGATGGCTATATCTGGCTTGCTGCCAAATCTTTAATAAAAATAACGGGTGGCGGGGCCTGCGCTCTGCGGAAAGAATGACTACAAAGAAGGGTGCCAGAAAAGAAGACATGAAAAATATTATGAAGAACAGTGATATTTCAAATGAGTGATATTTCAAAAATGATTTGCAGGTGTCATATATGTCATATATAATCTGATGAGGAGAAATACAGTGAAATGGTGATATTGGAACATTTGCAACTGAATGATTTTTGGTTGTCATTCACAATAAAAAATAACAGAACAATTGTGACCAACTGCAAATCATTTGAAACATCACTCATTTGAAATATCACTGTTCTTCATCATTTTTTTTCATGTCTTCTTTTCTGGAATTTCTGGCATTTGACAGATTTCCCCAACATGCTACCATGAGACTGTGCATTATCCATGGGTGCAGGGAACTTTACTTCATATCAACCACAGACTGCAACGTTAGATTAAAATTCCCCTGCAACATTGCTGTGGTCTGTTAGAAACACATAGGGGTAGATTAATCAAAGAGTGAAGTTCCGCCACTAGAGGGAAATTCCACAGCTCTCAATTCATTTCTATGGGATTTTGCAAGGCGTATTCATCAATGGGTGAAGTGAAAGTTCACCCTTTGATGAATACGCATTCAAAAATCCCATAGAAATGAATTGAGAGCTGTGGAATTTCCCTCTAGTGGCGGAACTTCACTCTTAACTTCACTCTTTGATGAATCTACCCCATATTGTCTTGTGTGAGTCTTATGTGTGTCTGACCCACATCTTATATCTAAAGCACATTAAGACCAACCTACGATCACGTTTAACGGATGGAAGTCTCAACACCTGCATGAAACTTAACCTCACCACGTATCAACCAGACTACAAAGCCATCAGCAAAACCATGCAGCACCAGAAGTCGCATTAATGGTAAGAAGTACTATTCATCACTGGTTAGCAACAGCATAACAACATTATTAGAAAGAATTCAGAGACTTACTGTTGGTCTTACATAAAATGCACACATTTACTTGTATTTAGTTTTAAACATATTGTATGACTCTCACGGAATTACAATTTAAAATATGTGGCGTTTATGGCTCTCTCAGGCTGACCCCTGTTATAGGAGATTTTAATAGAGTAAATGTCAAACGTACATTTCACTTGATAAAGGAGGTTGTACCTCCGAAACGTTGTGTGGAGATCCAAATAAATGAGTTAAGTTTGTAGCACAATTGCTGGAGTGAGTGCCATCTGATCTTTTTTGAATTGTGGAAGTAAGGACCTTGCAGCAGGCTTTCAGATAGAGCACCACCGTAAGTAAGCTGTGGACTGTTGGAATTGTTGAGTTTACATATTATCAAATTCACATGAATGATTCGAAATTCGAGCGAATTTTCAAAAAGATTCAAATTCTAATTTTGACCAATGTGGGAAGAGCTTTCATAATGTATGGAAAATGAATGACCAATGAGGGAAGAGCTTTCATGATGCATGCAAAATTATTGACCAATGAGAGCACAGCTTTTATAATTTATGCAAATGAATTGACCAATGAGGATAGAACTTTCATAATTTATTCAAAGTAATTGACCAATGCGATAAGAGCTTTCATTATTTATGCAAAATGAATGACCAATGAGGGAAGACCTTTTATACTGTATGCAAAATTATTGACCAATGAGAGCACAGCTTTTATAATTTATGCAAATTAATTGACCAATGAGGATAGAGCTTTCATAATTTATGCAAAATAATTGACCAATGAGGTAAAAGCTTTCATAATTTATGCAAAATGAATGACCAATAAGGGAAGAGCTTTCATAATGTATGCAAAATTATTGACCAATGAGAGCACAGATTTTTATAATTTATGCAAATTAATTGACCAATGAGGATAGAGCTTTCATAATTTATGCAAAATAATTGACCAATGAGGTAAGCGATTTCATAATTTCTGAAAAATTAATGAACACTGAGGGAAGAGCTTTTATAATGTATGCAAAATTATTGACCAATGAGAGCACAGCTTTCATAATGTATGCAAAATGAATGACCAATGAGGGAAGAGCTTTCATAATGTATGCAAAATTATTGACCAATGAGGATAGAGCTTTCATAATTTATGCAAAATAATTGACCAATGAGGTAAGAGGAGCTTCCATAATTTATGCAAAATGAATGACCAATGAGGCAAGAGCTTTCATAATGTATGCTAAATTATTGACCAATGAGAGCACAGCTTTAATAATTTATGCAAAATAACTGACGAGTGAGGGAAGAGCTTTCATAACTTATGCAAAATTATTGACTGATGAGAGAAGAGCTTTTATAATTTATGCAAAATAATTGACCAATGAGGGAAGATCTTTCATAATTTATGCAAAATAATTGACCAATGGGGATGGAGCTTTCATAATTTATGCAAATTAATTGACCAGTGAAGTAAGAGCTTTCACAATGTATGCAAAATTAATAACCAATGAGGGAAGAGCTTTCATAATGTATGCAAAATGAATGGCCAATGAGAGCACAGCTTTTATAATTTGTGCAAATTAATTGACCAATGAGGATAGAGCTTTTATAATTTATGCAAAATAATTGACCAATGAAGGAAGAGCTTTCATAATTTATGCAAAATTATTGACCAATGAGAGCAAAGCTTTTATTATTTATGCAAAACAATTGACCAATGAGGATAGAGTTTTCATAATTTATGCAAAATGAATGACCAATGAGGGAAGAGCTTTCATAATGTATGCAAAATTATTGACCAATGAGACAAGAGCTTTTATAATTTATGCAAAATAATTGACCAATGAGGGAAGAGCTTTCATAACTTATGCAGAATTATTGACTAATGAGAGCACAGCTTTATTAATTTATGCAAAATAATTGACGAAATTTTGACGGTCAAGTGCACTTCTGCAGGAGATCTTGGCTGGATAGCATTCGGAGATCTCCCCACTTGGCCTTAGCAGGATCGCCCACCTACAGGTGGACTTAAACTGCCTGCTGCTATAGGGAAGGGGGCATTCCTCTGATAAACGAGTTGTGATTTGATACTGAGGAGGGTTTTGGCCTGCAAAGTGCAGCTGGAAATATCGACATGCCGTACTCCTTCGATTTCCCGAGCCTAAAGAACACCATAAGAATCGAAGTGGAGGAAGAACATCGGAGCCTGAAGGACCTTGACCTTGAAGGAAACTTGATGTTTTCAACTTCAAGAATGATAAGATTCTCTGTCTTCAGGACCAAGAGAGGAGGGGAACGTATACCATCACCTTCACCTCCCTACACTGCTGTGAAAACATCTATGCAGTATTATCCAACAAAGAACTGAAAGAGGAAAGACTGGATGGTCTCAAGTTTTTCTCTTATATGGGTTGGAGGACGTCCCGTTGGTCGTTCACATTTATAACCCGTTTATTGATACCGTTGACATTACCAACTTTCTTCAGCCGTATTGCACCGAGGTCCGCTTTTCACACCTTGTCAAGGGGAGCCTTGGACATTGGAATGGCAAAAATAATTTTTTTTGTGAAGTTTCATAGAGATCCGGATGGAGTCAGTGGATTTATGCACCTCCATCAAATTTTCCCATAGGCAGAAACTGGGGATACCTTTTTATCCTTGTATGCCCCTGTACTGCCGGAATCGTAGCTGCTTTGAGTCCTGTCCGGACCCAAAAATGGCCATGTGTAATAAATGTGGTTCTCACTTGTAGAGCACACACATGTGCCAAATGCTGAAAAGGCCTCAATTCCCACTGTTGCTCCGTCACTGGCAACCACGGGGTAAATCATCAAATACAAGGTGTATGAATGAGGAAACGAATCACATGCAGAGTACCTGCTCTTTTGCTTTAATTTTGCCACCACACAACATGTTTCGGGCAACACGGGCCCGAAAAATGTTGTGTGGTGGCACAATAAAAGCAAAATAGCAGGTACTCTGCATGTGATTAGTTTCCTCATTCATACACCTTGTATTTGATAATAAATGTGGTTGACCAGGTAATATTGCTGCTGCGTGTACACTCAAAAAAGTGTGTAATATGTGTGGGCAGGAAGGCCACATGTATAGAGAAAAGACAGAAAGGCTATGAGCCGGGGCTGAGCAGGCAGAGTCCAGTGCGAGGTCTGAGCAGTTGTCGTCAGCTGACCCAGCTAAAATGACCTCGGGTGAGCCGGGTGAGTTGTCCGTACTGTCTGTGCATAGGATGCCTAATAAATGAAAACTGGTAGTTGCGAGAAGGAGCTCAGTTGGATTCAAGAAAGTCTCCGTTGATTTGTCAGCAGCCGAGCACTCGATGAAGGTCCAGGAGGCTCGTAGGAAATCTGTTTCTGATTTAGGGAAAGGAATTACCAAGCCTTTAGTAACTCTTACCCATGAGAAGGAAGTCTGCACACTGGCGGTGGGATCTGAGCAGCGTGTGATGAGGATCCCAGGTGTAGTAGTTTCGGAACAGACTTTTACTATACCAGCAGCGTTTGGGTCTGTATCAAAGGGTGGAAACCCCAGCCACCGGGCATCATTGATGGAGTCGGATCAAGGGTCTTAAGAGTTGCCTGCTGGAAACCCTGCGATGATGATTCCGGGTGCCCCCTGTGAAGGTGAATGGTCATCAGCTGAGTCAAAGAAAAAGTCCAGGAGAAGAGTGCAACGTGGCCAGAAGGAGGTTCCGGGAGTGTCTGGGATGGAGAAGTCTATCTTGGAGAGTCCTGGCGGTCGGAAGGTCAGCGGAGCAGCTCGAGTGTCTCGAGGAAATGAGGAGAATGATCAGCATCCTGCAGAGAAGCGTCTGCGAGTCGAGAAAGGCAGTATTCAAAAGCAAGCACTTTCTTCATCATCGAGTTCATGCAAAGAACTCCGGATCCGGGTCAACACGCTATGTATTTTCCAACAAGGAGAGTGGGGGTCTCAAGACATCTCCAGCTTTGAGTCTGATATGGGCACTGTTGCTTCACAAACTTTCTTATGACTTCTCTTAAACTAATCTCACTTAATGTGAGATCCTTAAAGAGCCCTAGTCGTAGGGCTGCTTTATTTTGCTACCTTGAGACATTGGACTTTGATATTTGTTTTTTACAGGAGTATGCAATCGAAAGTAGTATGGACTAAACCCATCTGAAAAAAAGATTGGAAACTGGGACCGTCCATTTGGTCAGGTTCAAATGAAGGCAAATCTGCAGGGGTGGGTATACTGTTTGCATACAGTTTGTATACAGGGCACAGAGTGGTGTGTGAATTTTCTGGTGGGTATTTGTTAGTCCGGTGAGTTCCATTAAGAAAAATCTAGCACTTATGTCCATGTGTAAACTCCTGAATGTAGAAGCTGTTATAATGGGTTAGCTGTAATCAAAAAGAGGTCAGCGATGTCTTCATGGTTGGGTAGTAGATTCTAGGTACTTGGTCACCAGTTTATGGTCTTCAAAGATGTGTATCTTATTAGTGTCTTTTTCGATGATTTTCAGTTTGGCTGGAAAAAGTAGAGAGAATTTATAGCCACCTTATAGTGTTTTGCAGATTTGTGCAAATTCTCTACACTTGGCGGTCACCACAGCGGAGTAGTCTTGGAAAAGTAGAAAAGTGTGCCCATCATATTTTAAGAGTCTTGTTGTTCTGTAGGTATACAAAATTCTAGTTTTGTCAGTAAAGTTCAGCAACTTAAATATGACTTGTCTGGGACGTTGAGAGTCTTTAGCAAGAGATGGAGGGGGTTCAACTCTGTGGAACAGCTCCACAAGGAAATGAAGATGTTGTGTATCCATGTTAAGAGCTTTAGGTAGCCACTCTTGAATAAGTTGTTCCAGCTCTTTTGTTTTGACTATTTCAGGGATTCCCACTAGTCACAGATTATTTCTCCTACTGCGATTCTCTAGGTCCTCTACCTTGTCTGCTAATATCAAAACATTTTTTGCTGGAGATCAATAGTGGACTGTGCTGTAGTCAGATTGTCTTCCAGTATAGATATACAATCTTCTACCTAAGAAATTCTTTGAGATTGTGTGGTCAGTTGTTGCAAAATTTCTGAAACTGACTCTTTGATGCCCGCTAATTTTTGATCCAGCAGAGGATTTAGGATTTGGACCATGTCTTCCATTTGCAAAGTAGTTTCTGAGTCACTTTTTGGTTGAGTGACTTCCAAAGTTTGCTTTATGTCTTTCAGTTTGGTTCTTGGTTCTTTTGAAGCCATGTTGGTTGTTTGACATAGAAATTTGTCCATGTTTTATATGAGTTTTCTGGATTTTATGTAGTGGCACTAAGAAGTGTGGGATAGTTGTTGTTTTTCTTTCAGTTTGTTTCCCCTTCTTTTCCTCTTTCTCTTTTTTTCTTTTTGCTCTCCATCCCTTATGAATAGTCGTTTACTGGGTAATGTTGCGTTGAAAGCTAACACATGGCATGTAATAAAGTATGACTTTCATCCTTCTATCGTAAGAAATTTAGATGGCAGATCTGACATGCTGTTTAGACCGTATATCGTACGAGTTAAAATTATGTTCCGTGTCTGCCATGGAATTCTGTGGGGTTGTGACTGAAGAAAGAAAATAAAGTGAAGTTGACATTGTTATAATTAGGGCAATAACTGTGTTTGTGGTAACTGCAGATTATTTCTGCAAGCACACGTTGTGTACAGTTTACTTTTATTTTTTGTGTTTCCTTTCAGTGAAAAGCTTGTATCCCCAGGTTACAGATATTGTGAGGTTTTAGTTTTGTTGGATTGGCTGTTGGCAGCTTTTTATAGCTATAAGAATCATTAAACTGCAGTTGCATAAGCTTAGTATAGATTATTGTCTGAAATTGGTCTATGCTGCCATCCTGTGGGGGTTTCTTGTCAATGTATTTTAAAGCACAGTATTGATTTATGCCTCTGGGTTAAGTCCCAATAGTTTCTCACCTATAGGCCTCAATCCCAGGGGCTAAGTTTGCTGCTCTCCCTTGATCTCTCCCTGCTTTTTGACACTCAATCTGGTTTATAGGCCTTTGTGTTGTGGTGGTCCCGCAGTCGGAGCACTTTGTTTTTTTACCTCCCATGTCTACTAGGAGCCACCTGGAAATGAGTGTCGGAAGCCTAGCAGAGAAGCACAACGAGCCGCCTGACTGCCCGCACAGCCCCAGCCACACAGCTCCAGGAAGAGCAAACATTAAGCCCCCGCCGCACAGCTCCAGTGAGTGACCATTAAGCCCCGGCTGCACAGCTCCAGGGAGACCGATCATTAAACCATGACAGCACAGCTCGAGAGAGCGACCATGAAGCCCTGGCCACACAGCTCCAGGGAGCGACCATGAAGCCCCGGCCACACAGCTTCAGGGAGCGACTATTAAGCCCCGGCTGCACAGCTCCAGGGAGAGTGACCATTAATCCCCGGTCGCACAGCTCCAGGGATAGCGACCATTAAGTATTCTCCCATTTTCCAGTGACTTTACTCAATTTCAGACAAATTTGTTGCAAAAATCTGCTGGCCATCAAAATGTCTAGAGGTTGAACTGTTTTACCAATATTTATTGAAATTGAATATGAATTGGTCTCATGGGGCCCCTATACCTCCTAGGCAAATCAGTCGCATTTTTTCTTCACTGCACAAATTCTGTTATTTTTTAGGCTACTTTTGAAGTGCCCGTTGGCTAGTTTTGGGCTGGTTTTGTAGCCAGCTTTGGCTGGTTTTGAAAATTAGACGTGGCAACCCTGCTACCAATAATATTTTCCAATCTTCATGCAATGCCACCTTTTCTTTAAAAAATACCAGCCTTTCTATATATTTAGCTTTTTTTCCCTATTAACAACATTAGGGTAAGCCATCAAAAATACCGGTCAGGCCTGTAAAAAAAAGCCAGGTGGCAACCCTATATGTATAACCATTTTGGGCCTTATTTCAGTTCCTGGGTAGTCCATTTCGCCGAAAAACTTTGCTTTCATACAACCTGATCCAGCTACTGCATACCTACCAACATTTTGGACCACGTCCATTTTTGTGGCTACTTACTGTGTTCCTTTTACAAAATTTGGCAGGTTATGAAAGTTTGAAAATATTTTTCCTTTTAAAACTGTTACAATTATTTTCTTGTCTTAAATTTGCCACAAATCATCTTATTTGCAATTTGCACCTGTTAGCTGTTGGGGGCTCTCTATCAAAAGCCAAGATAGAAACAGTTTCTTTTTCTGGCTGTTCAGTGCAGAGAAAATCGGGACTTTCCAGTACAAATGAGGAACTGCAGGTTGAGCTGTCAAAAGAAGGACCTCCAAAAAAGGGACAGTTGTGAGGTATGAAGTGCATACCTCCCAACATTTTGGAAGTAAAAATAGGGACAAAAATTTATTTTGCCCACAGCACGGCAAGATTTTTGTGTCCACGCCCATTTTTGTGGCCACACCC
This sequence comes from Xenopus borealis, assembly GCA_024363595.1. Classification (NCBI taxonomy): domain Eukaryota; kingdom Metazoa; phylum Chordata; class Amphibia; order Anura; family Pipidae; genus Xenopus; species Xenopus borealis. Next base: position 36,014,859 of record CM044440.1, on the reverse strand, counting down.
CCTAATTACCATGTTTATTTTACTAAATTTGACAGGTTATGAAAGTTTGACAATATTTCTCCTTATCTAAACTGTTACAATTACTTATTTTCTTATCTCAAAAGTGTTACAAATTATCTTATTCGCACCTGTTAGCTGTTCTGGGCTCTCTGTCAAAAGCCAATTAAGTTAAAATCTTTGTTTCTTTTCCTGGCTGTTCAGTGCAGAGAAAAGAGGGACTTTCCAGTACAAATGAGCGACAGCGGGTTGAGCTCTCAAAAGATGGACTGTCCCTCCAAAAAGTCAAGTGCCCAGGTAATATAATTTTATGCATACGGCCCTACCTGTCAGTGCAGGACGACTGGGGTTAAGTTCTCCTCTCTGGAGGCAGGACAAACAATAATGAAATCTTAAGCTCCTCCTCTTCCTGTGTCTCCTTCCATCCTCAGTTTTTAGTTTGTCCTGCTCGGAGGTGGACACATCATTCTTCCTCTCCACATTTATTTATTATTTTTATTGTTTATTTTGTTGTGTGCTCTGCACTATAATTGAGCCCCCATATATGATTGTGTGCTTTCAGTGTATTGAGCCCTACATCTACACTTCTGATCAGGTGAGCCCTATTCTTATCAATTGGTGTGCTCCTTGTTCACTGCTATTATTATGAGCCCTATGGTTGTGTGCTCCGCTCCTCTCTGAGCAGCGTTTATGTCAATACTGTGAGCCCTCTCTCGCCCAGTCCTGACCGAGATTAGCGAGCTCCATTATCTCCTTATCGTATAATGCATCCGCTCAAATGGCGCATTTAGGTTGACCGGCAATTTACCTACCATCCGACAACCTTTAGTCTCAGTTCCCTGTGAAGAGCTACTGATAGAGCCGCATGTGAGCCGCGGGCGCCAGTCCTCGGTCGCATCCCCTCCCTACGTCACTTCCGGCTACTGCTAGCTGCTCTAAGCACGCCAAGGCTTACCGTGCAGGGTGGTGATGTCATCAGGGAGCGAGACAGGCTGGAAACACGCAGCACAGATAAGTGCAATCCATTACTGCTATTTGGCTGTATTATTAGTGATTCACAAGGGAAGCGATCTGAATTGGTCTGATTGGCCTAACTATAAATCATGGCACATTCTAAAGAACTTTTTTATTTAATTGAGGATTTCTCTGAAACTCAAAAAAAGCCTTCCAGACCAACTAAAAGAGCCCACTGGAATTGAAACAAAGCTGCTAAAGCTGAAGTTTGAACTTTGAGTGAAGTAATGCCTAACTGCCTGTCGAAACCATTCTGGCGAACGGCAACTCAAGGCATCAGTGTTCCAGCTCATCACCGCAAGGTGGGGAACTCCCTGTGTCGACATCATGGCCTCCAGACACAACTGTCAGGTACCCAGATTCTTCTCAAGGATCAGGGACCCAATGGCAGAGGCTGTAGACGCGTTAGCCACTCCTTGGAACTTCCAGTTGGGCTAAGCATTCCCACCTTTACTAATCCTTCAACGAACACTGTTCGGATACCAACCATTCTAGTTGCCCCACAATGGCCAGCTAGCAGCTGGTTTGCCGACGTGCTAGCAATGCTAGCGGATCAGCCCCTTCGGTTACCTCTAGTTCTAGACTTGTTAACACAAGGGCCAGCCTGGAATCCGGATGTCCACAAGCTGAGTTTAAAGCTTTTCTCTTGAATCCAGCCTCTGGAAACAAAAGGGCTTTCCTCAGTCAGTAATTGATACCTTACTGTCAGCTAGAAGACCAACTACGGCTCAATCTTATCATAGAATCTGATGCATTTTTATTTCATGGTGCGATTCGAAGAAATTACAATGGCAAGATTGCAAATCTCCTCAAATTCTACAGTTCCTTCAGAATGGTTTCGACAGGCAGTTAGGCATTACTTCACTCAAAGTTCAAACTTCAGCTTTAGCAGCTTTGTTTCAATTCCAGTGGGCTCTTTTACCGGAATTCAGATTATTTTTTCAAGGTCTTTACTGTCTCAGACCTCCTGCTAGCAGTCCTGTACCTACTTGGGACCTGAGCTTAGTATTAGAGGCGCTTAAATCTCCTCCATTTGAACCAATTGATACGGTAGACTTTAGGTTCCTCACTCTCAAGACTATCTTTTTTGGCTATAGCTTCTGCACGAAGAGTTTCAGAATTAGCTGCCTTATCTTGCAAGCTACCTTGGCTCAAAATTCATCAAGACAAATCGTTACGCCGTATTGATCCTCGCTTTTTACCAAAAGTGGTATCGGCCTTTCACATAAACCAGGACATTGTTATTCCAGCATTTAAGTCCCAAGAAGGGGACCAAGATTCTGAGAGTACTATTTCTTTAGACCCTGTTCGAGCATTAAAGATTTATGTTCAGAGAACTCAGAATCTCAGACAGTCAGATACATTATTCATCCTTTTCCAAGGAAGTAAGGCTGGTTCACCAGCGTCAAAGAGAACTATCGCTAGATGGATAGTGGAAACCATTTCCAATGCTTATTCGCAGACAGGATTACCTCCTCCTATTCAGTTGAGGGCCCATTCCACTAGAAAAGTCAGCACTTCCTTGGCTTTCCAAAATAATACCTCTTTGGAATCAATTTGTCAGGCAGCCACCTGGTCTTGTCCTAACACTTTTTCTAAGTTTTACAAATTTGATTTATAGAATTCCGATAAGTTGGATTTTGGAAGGAAGGTGCTACAAGCAGCAGTAGCACGTAGTTAGCTTCCTTTAGTTTTAAACAAATTGCAGTTTTTTGGTTCAAAGTTCAAATTTTTTCTGCCCTGCCCTAATTTTGGCGGCTTTGGGACATCCCCAGTCGTCCTGCACTGACAGGTAGGGAGGGCCGTATGCATAAAAGGCCCGTACTGTCAGTGCAGCATCCCACCCCTTTTTTGGTGTGGGTGCCGGTTGCTGCCGATCCTTAGCTAGATAGGGAGTTAGTTCCATGTTATGTGTGTCTCCATTGACAGACTTTACAACAAACTGAGGATGGAAGGATACACAGGAAGAGGAGGAGCTTAAGATTTCATTATTGTTTGTCCTGCCACCAGAGAGGAGAACTTAACCCTAGTCGTTCAGCACTGACAGTACTTATGCAAAAGAGATTTACCAGGTAAGTAAATCTCCTTATTACGTTCCACTCCCATGAGTGGTAAATCATACCTAACCCAGCATATAGCATACAACATACATCGCGAATTGAAAACTATGTAAGGAGTTCACAATTCTTATGTTTAAATTCACGTTTGTGCGTACAATATTCCCCGTTTTTTCCCCAAGGACAATTTCGCGGCCTAGTTCAGTCAGGCCTAGTGACTGCGCATCTCTCCTACGGTAGGGGGCGTGACTGTAAAATGACTCCCGCCTCATTTCCTCCGTTGCCGCCATTTTGTGTCGGAGGCGTCTAGAGGAGGAAGAGGCGAGGGAAAGGGAACTGCCGAAGAGTTAAAAGGGCCGATCGAAGCTACGTAATCGGCTGTTGCGATTTTTTTGTCGTACAAGGCATAAGACAAACGCCTTCTGTGAGCGCTGCGGAATTGCGAATATCAGGACAGGAGCCGCCTGGGCTACGCAGCTCACTCACCGCATAAGGTGGGAGGCAGGAGCGGAGAGGACACGGTGGGTTTGAGCTGCTGTGAGGCATTACACAGGGTCCGTATTTTGCTTTGTATGTTTGTCAATTCGACTGCGTCTCCCCTGAATGTGTACTTGTGGTGTGCGCTGGGTTTGTTTGTATTTGTTCTAGCCAAAAAATGGCGCAACTTGGGAGGTTGCGGCCTGCATGTGAGTGACCTTAGAATCAGGGCTGTAGGTATAGAGGGGACATCGCAGGAAATCAGGAGCTCAAGAGGTACGTGACTTGAGGATGTTTCTCTACAGCCCCCGCTCCTGTTGGCCGAGATGGTGGGAGCTGCAGTTGAACAGAAGCTGAAGGACTGCAGCTTGGACATCCCTCATATAAACTGAAACTAACTCCTTTGTTATTGTTAACCCAAAGGGCGTGCTGGTGCGGAGATTCAGGGAGATTTGTTGCCTGGCGACTAAGCGCCTCTTCTTTGGGGTGACAAATCTCCCTGAATGGCTTGCTTCTATCTCGCACCCGCTAGTGCTAAAGTCGCCTGCGCCTATTCACATGCAGCTATGCGTTTTTTCAAAGTCGCTCAAAATTGCCTCGTGAAAAACATATCACCCTGTGTGAATAGGCGCAGGCGACTTTAGTGCTAGCGGGTGCGAGATAGGAGCAAGCCATTCAGGGAGATTTGTCACCCCAAAGAAGAGGCGCTTAGTCGCCAGGCAACAAATCTCCCTGAATCTTCATGTCTGGATGAGCCCTTAGGGTAGGGACAGACAGGGAGATTCTGTCGCCTGGCGTTTTTAGCAGGCGACAATCTCTCCGAATTTCCTTCTCCCTGTCTGCCGCTAGTAAAAGGGACAAAGCGCCTGTGCACACGCTGCGCGGCGATTTCCGGAATCGCCTGAAGTTTCCTCACAAGGTATCTTCGGGCGATTCTGGAAATCGCTGCGCAGCGTTTGCACAGGCGCTTTGTCCCTTTTACTAGCGGCAGACAGGGAGAAGGAAATTCGGGGAGATTGTCGCCTGCTAAAAACGCCAGGCGACAGAATCTCCCTGTCTGTCCCTACCCTAAGGGCAGAGACACAGAAGCAGATTTGGGGAGATTATTCACCTGGCGACAAATCTTTACTTTACAGGGTGACTAATCTCCTCAACCTGCCTTCCCGCCAGCTAGAATGTAAATCGCCAATGGGATGACACTGATCACTTTACTTTCTGAAGTTGCCTCGCTTGCCAGTAGCATCTTTTGTACCTATAGTGATGGGTGAATCTGGTCTTTCACTTTGCTCAAATGCATAAAAGTCTATAGGCAGCAAATGTTTTAGGGTAGTGACACACGGGCAGATTTGGGAGATTTAGTCACCTGCCGGCCAAGTGCCTCTTCTGGGCGTTAATCTGCTGAACTGCCTTCCCATGCCATACTGCCTGCTTGAATGAAAAGTCGCCACTCGCGGCGCTTCGTTTTCCGAAGTTGCCAAGCGAAGAATGGCATAAGCAGGCAGTTCGGGGAGGTTGTGGACCAGACGAAGAGTCAATTAGTCGCCAGACGAATAAATCTCCCCGAATCTGCCAGTATGTCACTACCCATAGATGCATGAGGTGACACATAATTACTTTTTTTTTTTGGTTTTGATGCACCTTTTTTTTTTACTACGCCCATTGGAGATGTACAGTTACTCTCATGCACCCACTTAGATGGCCTAATAATAGCCCATGCTTACAGATTGCTTAATTCTCTATGTAAGGTGTGCTTCTAAGTAGCCGTTCTCCCAGGCTCTGCCGCTTTCTGGGCGGAAGGAATATTATTGGGGAAAATTAAGTCTTGTTTTATCTCAATGTCTGTACAGTGTTGCTTCATTATCCTTTGTTTCATAAATACTTATGGTCATGCGTTTTTACAAGCGCTTTTTTTTTTTAAATACTGCTACGTGAAAATGCATAGTTCTGGCAGCACGTTTTCAAGCTTAGTCAATGGCACACTAGTTTAGCACATTTACGCAGCGGTTGGATGTAAAAACTTGTTTGTCCATGCCCTTATGGTGTTAGACAAAATTTGGGACCCCCCTTCCCATTTCACCTTACTCCTACTCATGAATTACTTGCTCTACTCCAAAATTACCTTTTAGTTTATGAAGGTTTTAGTTACAGCATTTTATTTATACTTGGAGAAAAGGGCCTGTTTGTGCCAAGTAAGCATTGCTATACATTACAGTAAGCATTAGATTCTGGGGTGAAAAAGTCCCTATGGAGGCGAGTTGTTGGTATAGGCATCAGTACATAAAAAATAGTTTATATATATGAGGCATTTTACCCATATTTCTTTGGAGTATAGTCATTTTAGTGGTTCTTTCCAGCAAGGTACTGTACCAGTGTAGCACACCTGTGTCCATCACAAAACTGGCTTTCAGTTGAAAGTGTGTAGTAGTGTATATTGCCTCAGGTACTCTTTCTACTGCTTTCTCTCGTCACTTGTCTGGTTTTCGCTTGTCACATGGGCTTGAATTCAATGGTGGTTAATCTTCAATGAAGTGGTTAATATGGTTGAGCGCCGACGGAACAGTAGTCTGTCTCCCTGGCATGGTATTATGCTGTCAACCAACTGATGCGTTTTCCTTAGAGAATTTGTTTCTGACTAACCGTGTAATTATGGAAAGAAGTCACTGGAGAACTAGAAGAAAAACCCTGGGGTACCAGCATGAAGTATTTCTTTAGAGCAACAGCCCCAGAGACAGGCCAAATGTTTTCTTGGACACAAATATAGCACTGAAAAGCATTACGTGTTGGAGGTATTTGATTACAATGTTCTATTTGTCACGTATAAAAAATATGTCCCTCAATGACTTTAGTATATAGATGCTTATGGTAAGCCCACACTTTTCCCTGTTCTTTATAATTCCAATAGCTTTATAAATTGGAAGCAATTTGAGTGTTTTGCTGTTTTGCTGTTGACTCCAAGGGAGAAAATACTTTGTGCAATTCTCTTTACTGATTCATCGTTTTTGTTTGGTTTTCTTGAATTTTTAAACTTACTGCATGTATTGGATCTAGTGTCGGCCATGTCTATCAGCCCACTAGTTATTTCGGCTTGCTCACTTCCATTTATGAGTTTAATAACTCATAATAACTTTCCTTGTTAATTCTTATTGTCCTGTAATGTGTGTTTTATTTATTTATTTATTTTAAACTTCTTGGTGCATTTCCAGCTATTTGCTTAACATGATCTCATTGGTGTTTCTCCTTTACATCTAATGAAACTGGAAAGTTTCTGTGGTTATTTGAATTTCCGTTTTCTTAGAGAAATGAGTTAAAGTTTAGCGAAAGCCAGTCCGGTTAGTATTCTCCCCGTTTTTACTTTGAAAGTGTAACAAATAGTAAACATAACATAACATACTAAAAGTTAACTTAAAGGTGAACTACCCTTTTAAACTGTAGATTATCCATAATGCTCTGACTAACAGAAAGACCGTCTCCCATAGACTCTGTTGTTATCAAATAATTTGGATTTTGAGAAATGATTTCCTTTTTACCTATAATGTTAAGACAATACATTGATTTTGCACCCAAAGAAGATAAAATTAATTGTAATTGGAAGCAAAACCAGCCTATTGGGTTTATCCAGAATACAGAAAGATCCCTTATTCGGAAAACACCAGGTCCAGAACATTCTGAAAAACAGGTCCCATTTGTGTATATGGGAGTGTATTGGTCTGACTGGTTATGTGCCTTAGGCATAGAGGCGGGGCAGATAATTACTTTCACTTTCCATTCAGCACTTCCTAGATGTCTCTGCTCCCCACACATTCCCCCAGTTTACCATTTAATTGTGTAGCCAGGACATGGGGATAGACATCGGGTCCCCCATTCTGGTGCACAAACACGACTCTGAGATGATGCAAGGCTTGCCTTAATAACTGTGTCCACAAAATGGCTCCTGCCTGCTTGTGATAATTATGAATTCCCAGACTGAAGAAAACAAGATTAAAATAATTTATATATTGTAATTAATGTTCATTTTGCTTGACTAATGTAATAAAATATGATTTTGAATATTTTTTTTGGGTGACGGGTCCACTTTAAGAAATAACTTACCGAAACCCTGCTTGCTTTCCTCTTGAGAAAAGGCAATCTGTTTATCTCCTATAAGGAGGGTTGGGAGGAGAACCTGGTAGGAGAAATTGAACACCGATGGATTGTCGCCTTTTCTGAAGAAGAGTGGAAGCAGAGTTTCTGTATGTTATTTCAATAAAGGCTATGTGATTTTAAAGTTTAATTTGTCTTGGTGGGTTTTTTTTTCTGTTTATACTAACAAATTTTCTTAAAAAAAAAAAAAAATTATACTGTCCTTTAAAGGAATTGTTGACTTGACAATCTCTTGTGTGCACATCCCCAGTGAGATGTTAACTGATGGATGCGTGAAGCTATTATTTTTGTTGTGGCTTGATTCCTAATGAAGAGAAAAATTAAGATTGCGGTTGAGTGCAGTTTCATTAATGTATGGATAAGACATGGATACTGTAAAACCCCAATTTTATGTTTACCAGGAGCTAAATTGTAAATTGTGGTGTAAATTCAAGGAAACAAATTCAAGAGAATAAAAATGTTGCTTGTCTGAATGGGTCTGTGACAAAATGCACCAATTTAGATTTTT
>CM044440.1:35975719-35991593 GCA_024363595.1 Xenopus borealis | reverse complement strand
TTCCCTCCTAAACTGCTGGCACAAGTCACATGAACAGGGGCAGCTGGGAAATTGACAAAATGGCTAGCCACATTATAGATTTCAAAAATAAATATAAAAAAATCTGTTTTCTGTTTTGTGAAATGGATTTCAGTGCAGAAGTCTACTGGAGCAGCACTATTAACTTTAAAAAAAATGTTTTCCCATGACAGTTTCCCTTTAAAGAAACAGTTCAGGGTAAAAATCAAAACTAGGTTATTAGCTGTGCAAATACTAACTATAGTTAGGCAAAAATGTATAAAGGCTGGAGTGACTGGATGTCTAACATAACAGAATACAACACAACATCCTGCTTTTTATTTCTCTAACATGGGACATAACTTCAGTGAGTTTGCAATTGATCCTCATCATTCAGCTCAGATACAAAAGCAACAGTTATGACCAATGTGGCCCTCCCCCAATTCACTGATTGGTTACTGCCTGGTAACCAGTCAGTGTAAACAAAAGAGAGCTGAAAAGCAAGAAGTAGTAGTCTGTTCTGTTATGTTAGACTTACAGTCACTAAAGCCTTTATGCATTACATTTTTGCCTAACTATATTGAAATTTTTTTTATTTTGCACAGCCTATCTATTTACCCAGTTTTTATTTTTACACTGAACAATTCCTTTAAAGGAGAAGGAAAGTCATTTTGCACTTAGGGGTGCCAAATGTTAGGCACCCCCAAGTGATTGTAGCGACTTAACTGAAACCCTGGGCCGGTGCTCCTATCAGCAGAAAACTGCACTGGCCCGGGGCTATTCCAGCAAGCACCAAGGAGCAATCCTCTTCCGGCTTATTCTTTCTTCAAATTTCCCGGGGCAGTCACATGCGACGGTCGCAAGCTGACTTTTTAATTAAAGTTCGGCTTTTCATTCTACTGCTCGTGCACAGCCACACAAAGAAAGAGGAAGTTGGAATAGGATTGCTCAGTGGTGCGTGCTGCAATAACCTCAGTCTTGGTCTAATGTTGCGTTGCCTCTTCCCATCCAATTTTTGCTTTTGTCAGTGCATGCAGGACAGGGCAAAGGGTGCTCAGTGAAATGAAGAATTGGTTGCAGCACTTAAAGGGGAATTCAGCCCCTTCTGCACTAACCCCCTCCTCCCCCAGCCAGGTTCACAGGCACCGTCTTCTTCCTGAAATTGTCGGCGTGTACGTCGCCAAAATCAGGAAGAAGCCATTGCTGTAGAAGATGCTGCCCGTGAACCTGGCTGGAGGGGACCTGCACGGAGGGGTAAGTAGTGACTTGGGGGCATTTGCCTGGGAGGAGAGGTGATTTTTTTTTGTATATTCAAAAAAAAGGAGGGATGGTTGGAAGAAAAAGTCCCTGAGGTGCCCTCAAAGAAAGGTATTAACAAAGTCCCATACAACTAATTGGGCCAATGTTAGGATAAATAAACCTTGTGTTGTCTACTAGATGAGAAACAACTGTCACCTAGAACCTTCCAAATTGATGTTTAAGTCAACAGGTGAGGTTCAGGGATCAATTTGGAGCTGTTTACAGCTTTCCTGACATTAAAGTATTATTTTTTTTCTTTTGGAAAAAAAAAAGTAGAATTGAGTTTGTATTCAATCCGAATTTGTGGGTCGTTTCAATTAATCCGAGTTTAGGATTTTAATAAATTTTGATTGGTCAAATTTTGCATTTATGGGTTTTAGGTGAGTTTTTAAAAACTTGCATGAATTTGAAATTCAACCTTTGATAAATGTTCCTCTTGGTGTTCCATTAACCTCTCGGCTGTATAATCTCCATTTAAATTGGGCAAACCTCTGACCTTTCCTTTTGCTTTACTGGTGCTGAGGGTAATATACCCTGTATGTAAATATATCATTTGCATTCTGTGAAGAAATTCTAGGGGGGTGGGGCAGTTGTGCGTTTTCGTTCTGATGCCTACTCGGCCTTTTCAAATTTTATTTTTGCTATGGCCCAAAGTAGTTTTGTTGTGAAAGGAGTAACAGTAAAATGAAGACTGACATGATAAATGTATAAGGAGATTAGGAGGCTACTGAGGAAATTGCAGAACTACATAGCTTGCAGAATGTATTGCAATAGAAACTATATTCTAACGTAAGAAAATAAAGAAAATACCAGGCCCCTTTTTCTATTGGCTAAACTAGAAAACATTTCCTTTAACCAAAGTCAATGTATGGTTTTAGTCACTTAATGGGGTTGTTCACCATTGCTTTACCTCTAATTATAATGCGAAGAGCGATTTACGGAGACTTGTAGTTTTATTCGGCACCTATTCCGGTTGCAATTTCAGCAATCTGATTGCTAGCAACCATGATATGAATAAGAGGACGCCTGAAAAGAAAGCAGACTATTGGATCTGTTATCAAGAATGCTTGTGACCAGAGAACAGATCTTTCTGTAATTTGGATCTTCATAACCTCAAGTCTGCTAAAAAGAAAAAAATCTTGTAAACATCCGGATAACAGATCTCATGAAAAGGAAAAATAAATGTTTAGCCTTACAAAGCATTTTTTTAGACTACACACACATTGCACATTAACACACTTAAACTATTTTAAAAAGAATGAAGACCACTTAGATTGGTAAGAACTGACCATTCTAAACATTAACAAACTAAACATTAACTTAAAGTTGAACCACCCTTTCAAGTTTAGTAACTGTATACCAAGTATTGTATTGGATGCAAAATGTAATGTATGTTTACATAGATTGTAGACAGAGGACTCACAGCAGCATTACTTTGAGGGTTTGCTGGTGTATTTATATAGACCTTTTTGATAAAGCTTACTTAGTTTTAACCTTTCCTTCTCCTTTAAAGGGATGTTGTAGAATGGACAGTTATAAGCAACTTTTCAATTGGTTTTCATTATTTTTTTATAGTTTTATAATAATTTTTCTTTCTGTTCTGACTCTTTGCAGCTTTCAAATGGGTGCTGCTGACCCCTTATAAAGCACAAATGCCCTTTAAGGCTACAAATGTATTATTACTAATTTTTATTCTTTATCTTTCTGTTCAGGCCTCTCCTATTCATATTCCAGTCTCTTATTCAAATCCATGCACGGTTGCTACCAGATTGGTTAAAATGCAAATTGAAGAGTTGCTGAATAACCAGATAAATAACTCGAACCCCTTAAATAATAAAACAAAAATGAAAACTAAAAGTTAACTCAAAGGTGAACAACCCCTAAATAAACTCACAGATCTAATTCATTGGTTTCAACAAAAGGTTTTTTTGGAGTTGGTAAAAAATATATGTGTGTATATAAATATATATATAGAATTGGTGCAGCTATTTTAAGATCGACAGAGCAATTTCATAATTGAGAGATTTGAAGCTAATCAAAAATAAGTTAGTTTTCATTGGGAGAAACCTATGATTGACAATCCTTAGGATTTTCCTGCAATTAATGTTCAGGAGGTTTTTCTCTAACGGTAGCACAGATTTAATCTGGCAAAAAGTCTCATCTATAAGGGCCCTAACAGGATATAAAGAGTTGGAAATGCACTACAGTTCAGGGTTTCCTGGAAAGGATGGATAAAAGTTGTACATTTTAGCTATTTTAATATGTTCAGTCAATGAATAAATAAACTGTGAGCTCTGCTGGGGAGGACAGCTGAGACTGCTGTGGGGAGGCCTGGACAAGACCTTGTTTTCTTCCCTACACGGGCAAGCCAAAATCTGGCCCTTAGTGCCATTTACAAAGAACCCACTACTTTGGGGGGATCCCCAGTTTATTTAGTTGTATGAGACTTCAGGATTTCTGTCAGAGCAAATGGTGAAATACCATAAATTTACTACCATAAATTGGATCTGCGTGTGTTGTAAGGATGCTCTAGAGTTGTTCACTATCAGGTGACCTTTGCTCTTGGGTTAATTTAAGCATGACAATCGGCACTACATATGAACTGGTTTTCTATACCCACTGCATTTCTACAGGGGAAAAAATAGGACTTGTTAGCAGAAATTATTCCTGATGTAACTTCATTGTATACTGTGTGTGAGCAAAATATATAGAGCGTTTAAGAAGTAAATTCTACAGGATCAAAGCAATGTGCTTGTTAATGTAACACAGTCTGATGTATATTGTGATTGTAATGAACTCTTGTCTCATCCCATATGTTAATAATGGCTGCTACCCAGAGTAGAGAAACAAAAAGTAATAATAATACTGAAGTGGTTATGTCAACGAGTAGTTTTGGTAGACAATAAGTGAACCTTAGGTTTGCAAGGTGTATCTGGCACTAATGTGTTTTTGTTTTTGTTTTCTTCAAAACAACCAAATTATTTCCAAGCTCTGCAAGAATCTTACGAATTTTGGTTAACTACAGTCCTGCCTTAGGCTTGTTAATCTCACTTATGAGTCATGTAATTACTAATATTTTTGGTCCCACAAAATGTCACTCAAATATTCCTTCATGTTTTGATGGTCAACTCTTTCCTTTACAGCCAAACAGGCAAAAAGCTAATGGCAAAGTGTCGAATGCTTATCCAAGAGAACCAAGAGCTGGGGAGGCAGCTGTCCCAAGGCCGCATTGCCCAACTTGAGGCCGAGTTGGCATTGCAGAAGAAATATAGTGAGGAACTTAAAAGCAGCCAAGATGGTAAGGCCGTTGTTTCAAAATAGTTAAATGAACATCTTCCTGTGTGATAATTATGGTTGTCAATATTTTTATAGACATGGGACAGTGCAGTAACAAACTGTTACATTGTATTCGAAGAGATGAAGTTCCAGGCATAGAGAAAGGTGCATATCCCTGCCCCATATGCCTTACTTACAGTCTACATAGGACATGTATTAAACCAGAGGTCCCCAACTTTTTTGGCCCGGGGTAGAGGGAAAAATTTTTTGCAAGGACCAGGGGGTAGTCAAGGTGGGGTTTTGGGAAAATTTAAAATCCGGGAAATGTGTTAAAGTAATTTTTCTTCAAGTACTGAAAGCACAAGAGTCCATTTTACTGTGTTGAACCTTGCAGTGTGAATGTTACACTATGGGGGGCATGAACAAGGCCTCTTTGTCCGTCACATACACAACCTAAAGCAATAAATGATTGGTGCAGGACTGTATAAGGGGCAGACTAATTGGAATTGGCCATTTACAGGCAGAACCATGGCAAAATAAACATTTGGTTAGTATTTTAAACCTCTTTATTTCACAAATAATTAGGGATGCACCAAATCCACTATTTTGGATTCGGATGAACCCTTGCATCCTTCGCAAAAGATTCAGCTGAACACCGAACCAAATCCTAATTTGCACAAGCAAATTAGTGGTGTAAAGTGGGAAACATTTTCTACTATTTTGTTTTGTGAGTCACAAGATTTTCCTCTCCACCCCTATTTGCATATGCAAATTAGGATTTGTATTCCGTTTGGATTCATATTCCGTTTCATCTGACTCCTGCTGTATAAGGCTGAATCCAGGCAAAATCCCACACCCAATCCCGGATTCGTTGCATCCCTAAAAATAACATTCATAGATGGAAAAAAAACTTTTTTTGGGGGTACATCAGGACAACCTTTTTATGTAAGATCCAGCAAAAATATTACTTAAAATTGGGGAAATGCACAAATTGAAAAGCATTATAAATTGGTAGGACCACAAAAAAATAAATTGTGGGAAATTCAGGGTACTTTTAAATTGAGGTTTCGCTGTATTTCATAAATTACACACTATTGTAAAATCTAGAAGGATACTATAAATCGCCTCAGAGTTCCATGACCATATAAAGGTCCAAGGCTATTGCTTGTATACAGGCCATGGAAGTCTTAGGTTTCAGTGAGTCGTCTGCAGAAATTGCATCACTGAACAGGGACTATAATTGATGACATCTACAAGCTCAATTTACTGAATGTCTGTGGCCCTTGTGTATTCTAATCCTATTAACCCACAGTTGACACATGATATATTCTCTTCATTTGCTGGTACAGCAAGTAGCTTTTATTTTATTTCTGTGATCATAAATGTGTGTGCAATTTATTGACTTTTTTTTTAATTGAATACAGAACTAAATGACTTCATCATTCAACTTGATGAGGAGGTGGAAGGAATGCAAAGTACAATCTTAGTTCTGCAGCAACAGCTGAAAGACTCCCGCCAGCAGTTATCTCGGTTCCAGCAACAGATCCAAACATCTGGTAACAGGACTCCTGCTTCAGAACCCAAGGACGAGGGTGAGACTTCTGGAAAGGATTGTGGCCGCATACAAAATGGACCAAGCAACGGTGGCTCTTCCCATCAGAGAACTCATAACTCAGCTGGTCTTTATAGGGAGGGCCGTAGCGCAGAAGAGGATTTCTCAGCCTCGCCTATCAATGAGGGAAAGCTCTCAAACCACTCAGAAGAGAGAACTAGTAGAGGTGGGAGCAGCTATATCAATCAGCTTAGTACTGGGTATGAAAGTGTAGATTCCCCAACTGGCAGTGAGAACTCTCTAACTCACCAGTCCAATGACACGGACTCTAATCATGACTCCCAGGAGGAGAAGACAGTGAGTGGAAAAGGCAATAGAACTGTAAGCTCCCGTCACCTTCAAAATGGTTTGGACTCCAGTGTAAATGTACAGGGTTCTGTTTTGTGAAAACAACAAAAAAAAAAACTTAAACTTTGAACTTTTTTTTTTATACGTCATTTAATTTCAGAGAACATTTTTTTTTTTGTCCAGAAATCGAACATTCTTTTGTCACAAATTTACCTTTCTTAGGATTTGTTTCTGCATCGTTGTTTGGTGTAATACCTCTGCCAATTTGGACATTTTAACAGTTAATTATGTTGTTGCTAAAATTGCCATTTGTGTTCGCCAGTTGCTTTTTTTGGAGGTCAAGGAACAATGTTAAACTCCGAACATTAACAATGACTGTACAAATGTTATTATCTAAAACTTTTGCTGTGTAAGGGCACAATCCCCCATTTCATTATTCTACTTAGACCTAAATAACATTTTGGTATTGTGATGGTTTTACTGCCAAAGTTTACCCAGTAATGTAGTTTTATTTTCACCAAATTTGGACACCTAGCTATGTCCTGTGGTAGTTTGTGTTAATCATTGTTTTCTTTTTCATCCTCCATTACACATTTGTACATATCTTCTTTTTCTTCTATAGATGGCTGAATGTTTGAGACTTGTGCATAGTTACTCAGTTTGAAGAACTGTTGTATCTTGTTTATGCATATGCCTCTGTGACTCCAATATTACCTTGCCTGTACTGACCAAACCAAAATAAAGATTTTTAATAACGCCATCACACCGTTTCGTCTCTCATACACAAAGCCTATGAAGGTTTTCATTGATTCAGGTCATGATCAACATCATCTAGTAGTGGATACCCTCATGAGTGGTGGACGTTGCTTTATACTAAACACTACAATATGGTATTTAATGAAATAATGCTTGTTTATGATTGGTGGCTTGCTATAGCTTAGGTGGTGGAATTGCATGGTTATACAAAGGTTACAACTGCAATAGTTTTGTACTCTGCTTCCAACCTGTTAGAACATTGGCCAAGGCCAGAAGCATTTGGTTGTAGGATTTCCCTGGCCAGGAGGCAAAAAAAACAATATACCTGTATATTAAATAAAGTTTACATAAATTTTTTTTTTTAGTTTTCCAGATAATGGATCTTTCTATAATTTCTATCGCCATACCTTACATTTTATCTGCTAAAAATCCTTTAAAATGTTAAAGAAACCCAATTGGATTGGTCATCAACAATAATATTTATTCTAATCTTAAAGAAAGAGAAAAATTGCCAGTGCACAGTTTGCCTTTAAAAATAATAACAAATAATGAGCTATTAGTACCACACTAAAATATGTAAGCTCATTTGCCATGTCAAGGCTCCTCGTACAGGAGTCCTACCCTATCCATTAGCATTCTAAGAATGTAGTGCATTTAGAATCAAGTCCCCCAGCAAACATACAACAGTCTGATTCCAAAGAAGACCGAAAAAAGAAGATGGCGCCTGTTAACTACCTGAGGCCAGAATCTGCATGGAGGGGTAAGTACAAAAATTAGGGGTATTTGCCCAGAAGGGCAGCTGGGGGGGGACTACCCATGGTAGGGGTAATTCTCCTTTAAGGGTAGAACTCCACAGGCAAGCTCTATGCAATGCCGACGTGCTGCGTCAAAACGCAGGCATCAAATTGGATGCAACGAAAAACAAAGTAAGAAATACAAATGTCTGATCTTGTTGCGGCATCATCAGACATAATGCGGTTGTGTCGGATGAACGCTGCGACAAGA
Source organism: Xenopus borealis (assembly GCA_024363595.1). Lineage (NCBI taxonomy): Eukaryota > Metazoa > Chordata > Amphibia > Anura > Pipidae > Xenopus > Xenopus borealis. The sequence goes on along the minus strand of CM044440.1, from coordinate 35,983,360 downwards.
TCCAACATTTGTATTTCATCTTTCTAACTTTGAGTCAGTCAGCGACTTGGGGGGGCACATGGGACATAACTGTTCAGTGAGTTTACAATTGATCCTTCACATTCAGCTCAGATACAAAAGCAACAGTTATGACCCATGTGCCGCCACCCCTCAAGTCACTGATTGGTTTTATTTTGTTGCCATTTACCCAATTTTTATTTTTACAATGAACAATTCCTTTAATACAAAGTAATGCTGCTGTTCTGCTTTTCAGAGTCAACAGCCCTATGCCTATTTAATAACCCCCACTAACCCCAACCCTCGCTTAGGTTTATCCGGCACAGGCATGGTCATTATTGTCATTGTTATAGCCCGTGCACATCAGTACCCTGGGTGAGGCACTGTGCATATGGGACAATACGGTTATGGAAAGGTGGCCTCTCTATTCCCTAGTAATATTACGATGATCTGAGTGATATTAGACATGTCAACCCTAATTTTTCAGGAGTTGCCCTGATTTGCCCAGTGGCATTTCTAGGGCTGATGCCCACCCCCCATTGCTAGTGCAGAGACCCTAGCCCATTCATCCAATAGCAGAATTTGCCTCCACTGGAAAGCACCAAAATGCACCCAAAATCCGCCAAAACAGCCAGAGCCAGTAATATGGCCTGGGTGGGTGGAACAGGTGTGGTTAGGGCAGAGCATGGCTAAGATGCAGCTGGTTTATAATGCAATCAGGTTGATGTCCCTGCGCTATGTGTTGAGCCACTGTGGTTCAAACCATTTTCAGATTATAACTTTCTGTTAACAGGAGTTGAACTATGTGGCTGTTAAAGAACACAAAGTTTTTACAACCATGTGTTAGAAATGGCATACCAGATATTATTATTTAATATATGAAAAAATGCTTTCTTTAACGGAGATATCCTCCCCCAAAATGGCTAAAGCTCCCATAGACATAAAGATTTTTAAAAGATTCGATCATCATCGTGAGACCATGATTTTCTTGAAATGATCATACAAATTGTCCATCAACTAAAAAGACCCTTTCAGGCGATATTGCCAGCAAAACTGAAGGGTAGCTGCCTGCTAGACCTGCAAACGTAGACAGATTGCACTGGGAGAGATAAAGATTTTTTTAACCTGGCAATCAATTGTCTGATGTCGGACGAAAAATCATACGATGTACGATCGTTTGAATCCAACTAACCGCACGATGATTTGACATATTGGTCGGACAGCACTGAAATCAGTTGTCCACCAAAGAAGAATCGTCGCGTCTATGGGGAGCTTTATTTGCATAATAAAAGGAAATGCACCACAACTTCCTAATATACATTCAAGTACAAGAGGAAAGCCCAATTCACCCCAATCATGCTTAGTCACCATGTGTGATTCTATCCAACAGCTTCCATTGACCACTGATCACTTTCATTTGGGACATGGGTTCTAGCCCAGAGCTTCTGGGGCTGCCTGATGCCAGGAAGTACTTCTGATTAGTCATGGGCGAATTTATTCGCCAGGCGCGAATTTGTGGCAAATTCCCGCAATTCACGAAACGCCAGTGAAAATTCGCCCGTTGAAAATTCGCTGGCGAAAAAAATGAGATGCACTTAAAAAAACGCGACACTGACAACGTGTTTTCGGCGAAACGGGATAGATTCACTATTTCTGATTTGTACGATGGGAAAGCTTGATTCACAGGGGGTGCCAGTAATTAAGTTACTCCTAGTGAATCCAATCTTATTTTTCTCCTGGGCTGGTGGCCTGGTTGCTTGTTTTAGGGGGGAAAAATGCACTGGGCCAGAGAAAAATGTAACATGTTGATATGCTGCCATAACGTGTATGGGGAAGGCAAATAAGAATGTGGTGTGGTAATCGGTTACGTTGTTTGCCCTGGCCTCGGAGACTGGATTCACCAGGGCAGAGGGGGCCTAACATATTGGCACCCAGCTTTAACTCATACTTTATCAGTGTACAGAAGGCTCAAGCTCAAAAAAGCTCAAGGTCTGAAAATCAACTGGTTTCTGAAAATTTGTCAGGTTATGAAAGTTTGAAAATATTTCTCCTCATCTAAACTGTTGCAATTACTTATTTTCTTATCTCAAATTTGTTACAAATAAGCTTATTTGCACCTGATACCTGTTCTGGGCTCTCTGCCAAAAGCCAATTAAGTTAGAAACTTTATTTCTTTTTCCCTGGATCAGCTACCACAACCCACACAACAAATAAACATAAACCTTTTTTATAATGAAATCCATTTCTTTTACCTTGTCTGTTTATCCCTCTTTAGTCCCAAATAATGTGCCCATACTATTCCTGAGAAGAAAGTCTGACTTTTTCATTAAACATTTCTTTTGACTGAAAAAATATACTTTATTATAAAGTAACAAGTAAAATCAGAGCACATCTGTCCCCTGCACCACTACCCAGCACAGCATATATAGTAGCAACCACTTCCGTGATTGCTTACTTCCTGCTTGAAAGATTGCTACGCCCTCCCACATGATCTGGCTGGTCACATGGTATCGTGATGTCATCCGTAGGGCTTGTGAGGGCTCGGAACTTGACTGCAGCTTTGTCACACCACAGAGCTGTGTCAGTCGGTGAGGGTGTTGAAGCTGTTGTGAGTGGCACAGCCTGGAGACGCCAGTATGAGCTCAAGAGAGGAAACAGTGGTCATTGTATCTGCAGCCCGCACACCTATAGGTAAGGAACAAGGAAACTCAGCTTAGGGATAGTGGAGAGTGAGCAGCTCTGTAAATAAGTGTATGTATATAAATATAAGCATGTGCCTAGTTGCATGTATAAACCTGAATGTGTAAAGTGACACTTGCTGCTCTCCTGCAGTGAATTATCATTATTACATTATTACATGTGCCTTTGAGCTCTAGATTCTTTTATTATTAGAGTTAAATACACATGAACATATTGGCATACAATGCACTTGCTACTATTTTCAGTGTGTACCCTTCTTCTACTGGTTGAAGATGGGGCACTAGAGGATGCTGGGAGCTGTAGTTCTACAAACACCTTATCTGCTGTTGCTCTATGGCCAGCTGCTGTAATATCACAGCTAACCCCATTGTGGACATATGTCTTCTTTAGTGATTGTACATAGGCTGTGTGAGTGCCAGCTCACATTTATCGACGACGGGCAAATTTGCCCATGGGCGTTAATCAATTGCATTCATTGTTCTACCTGCAGCTGGCTTTAAAAAAAAAAAATACATATCACTGACCATAGACGATAGTTACGATCTTTCTTGGAAAAGATAAACAGATGGAAACAATAGATTTGTACCTGTATCTGACATTTCAGCACTAAACAGTGGCAAAATCAAAATTTTCCGTCCAGCCCGATCGACCAAGTCTTCTGCCGATATCGGTCGGCTCCTTTTCCACCATACACACACACCGACTATCGTATGAAAATGTTTTCGTACTATATTATCTGTGCGTCTAGGGCCACCTTTAGGGTGAGAGTAAGCCTGTTACCCAGGGCCAGGTAGGCAGAGTAGGCACGTGGTTAGGGCGCAAAGCTGTGGAGGCACCAGATACGTACCTTCTCTGCCTCTGCTACCCCTTAGTCAGGTCCCTAGTCCCCGCTCCGGCTGACTTGTAGCGACTCACAGCGCACGCACAGTTTTACCCCGTTCACACGGTTTTTTGTGCGTGCGTCTGTCTGGTGCTACTACCGGCTAGGGTGCATGGACAGAGTGGACCAGCTCTGCTGCTACCCAGTGGATATTTGTGGGATATAACACACATTTGCAACTAGGGTTGCCACCTGGCTGGTATTTTACCGGCCTGGCCGGTAAAAATTATGGTTGGTCCCAATGTTATTAATACGGAAAAAAGACAAATATATGGGAAAGCCGGTATTTTTTTCCGGAAAAGGTGGCAACCCTATTTGCAACGTGCTTCGGTTTGCCACCTTGCCGGTATTTTACCGGCCTAGCTGGTAAAAATGATGGTTGATCCCAATGTTATTACTCGGGGAAAAAAGATAAATATGTAGGAAGGCTGGTATTTTTTTCCAGAAAAGGTGGCAACCCTAAACATACTAATTTACTGTATCTCCAGTATATGTTCCTCCTCCCTCTAGATATATAACTTGGCTTCTAAACCATGAGCTGCTGCAAAAGCCCAGCTACTAGCTGTCTAATAATGCAATGCAGCTGCAGACAGTGAGGCAGAAGATTCTGATTCCCCAACTACTACAAATCTCTCCTCTCTGACTCACCACAAAACAGCTCCATGTGGAACGGTGGGAGGAGTAGTGACTCTAATCTATTGTCCCCTTACAGCTCTCTTGCTGATTGGTGGACACTGTAGAACCATATCAGGGGACTGCTTGATGATTGGATGGATGTTAATATGCCAGAGCTCTGCTCAGTACTGTGATTGCCTGACAGAGCAGAGTCTTTATACAACACTTGGCTCTGATTGGCCAGTTTCAGCACGGCTGTCTGGGTTGTGAATGGAAGGTGGCGGAGTTTGGCTTGTTAGACTTTTCTCATCTTGCTCTGGTGGCTGGGGGTTGTGTGTTTTTTGCTTGTCATATAAAGTGCTTATGCAATTTTATTTCCAAAGCAGGACTGTACTGAGAATCAAAATAGGCCCTGGCATTTCAGGTACACAGAGGCCCAATCAGCCCACATAGAGGCCCAAACAGTCCCCACCAGCCCACTAAATACTGACTTTCTATGGCTCCTTATAGCAGCCCATCTGGCATTTGCCCTAACACACAGATTGCCAGTCCGGGCCTGTTCCAAAGTGTAGTACACTTTATACAAACATCTACCAATTTGCTACCCTGCATAGTTACATGTTACTTTATATCCATTTTCATTTAAACGTTAATAAAAATCACTGATCTCCATAATGGAAACAAGGTCGGCTGTCAAAGTATAGGTACCGTCACTTATGTATAATACAGCAAGCGAAATTTTAGTGTTACTGTTGCTTTAAGTTTCCAGTGTTAGGGGGACAATTCCAGTGTGTGCCTGTGCTGCTTTCCCATGGGTGTCGTGTATTTCAGTACTGTGCCCTGGTATTATCCTGTAGTGCAGAATTCCCTTCTTGGGACCATACAATCAATATACGTATGTAATTAATCTTTTGTAAACAATACAATAAATGTACCTTTGTCAGATGATTAAATGTGTGTGTGTGTGTGTACAGTTATGGGATCCATTATCCAGAAACCCTTTATCTAGAAAGTTCCGAATTACGGAAGACTGTCTCCCATAGACGCCATTATAATCAAATAATTCAGATTTATAAAAATTATTTCCTTTTTTTCTGTAATACTACAACAGTAGCTTGTACTTGATACAAACTAAGATATAATTAATCCTTATCGAAAGCAAAACCAGCCTATTGGATCTAATTAATATCTACAAGTTTTACAAGTACGAGGATCCAAATTACAGAAAGAACCCCGAGGTCCTAAGCATCTGGATAACAGGTCCTATAGTTGTATCAGAAATAAAGAGAAATCCATATTTTTGTTTTCGCCTTATTTCTATGCCAGTCTTTTATTCTTTATAAAAAATCCCCTAAATCTGAACAGAATTATTTAGAGTGAAGCTTGTGTTAGTTAAAGGGTTTGTTTATCTGTGGGTTAATATTTAGTATGATGTAGAGCAGGGGTGTCCAACCTTTCGGCTTAAAGGGAACCTATGGGACGAAAAAAATTCCCCAAACAAAAGGTGGGGGCTGATAGAGCCCGCATTTCCGGTTTGGGGTTCTAGTAGTTTAAAAAAAAATTGCCCCCTGCAGGCGCTGGCTTACTCACACCGGGAGGGAGCTCCCGGTGCGAGCCGCCATGACAGTCCATGCACATGCACAGTATGAAAAGCTGCCTGAAATTGTGGCAGCTTTTCATTCAGGTTCTGTGCATGACGTCACATGCGCATACTGCACATGCGCATGGACTGTAATGGCAGCTTGCACCGGGAACTCCCTCCCTGCAGGGGGCAATTTTTTTTTCGAAAGGTACTTAAAAATGGCATTCTTTGCACCTTCATATAGTTGTACTGAGAGCCAGATAGTCCATCCTAAAGCTGGCCATAGACGTAAAGATTTTTGAAAGATCCAGTTGTTATCGTGAGACCACGATTGTCTCAAAACGATCGTTTAAATGCCTGATGTGTCCATCAACTAAAAAGACCATTTCAGGCGATATTGCCAGCAAAACTGAAGGATCGCAGCCTGCTTGGCCCTGCAAACATAGGTAGATTGAATGGGGACCGATAAAGATTTTCTAACCTTGCCGATCAATCATCAGACCAATATCGGACGAAAAATCGTAAGATGAACGATCGTTTGTATCCCACTAACCGCACGATAATTTGACAGATTGGTCGGACTTCCCTAAGATCGGTCGTTCGGCAGGGAAATATCGTTGCGTCTATGGGGAGCTTTATATTAAAATTATCTCAAAGGTGAACAACTCCTTTAAAGTGATACTGACACTAAAAATTTTCTTTTCAAAATAGTAATCTACATTAAAAGTTACCTATAGGTCATGTTGATCATTTTTCACTGATAGATCTGCTTTTGTAAGTAATTATCACTTGAAGAAGAATTATCACCTGTCGGATAGAGTTTCTAATGTTAACAGACTGCTGAAGCTCAAATATGGCAGCCACCTCATAGAGAAGCATCAGGCAAATAGGAGCATCAGGCAAATACTTTCATGGCAAAATTATAAATATCACTCAAAGGCAATGTTATGATAGATAATAAAAAAAGCTTATTTTCTGATGTCAGTATCTCTTTAAGGTGATGAGCCCACAAGTAAATGGTTTTGTGTAGCTTTGCCTGTTTTTTCTTGTCTTAAAAAACATTGAAATATATGATAAGGCTGAATAAAATGTCATATTAAAATGAATACCTATGATGTATGTTCTACATTTTAGGTTCATTTAATGGAGCCCTATCTACCTTATCTGCCCATACTCTGGGCTCTACTGTTATCAGGGAAGTTTTGAAGAGAGCTTCCATTCAACCAGAAGAAGTCTCCGAGGTGGTATTTGGCCAAGTTCTCACTGCAGGTAAATGACAAGGAGAGTTTTCCATTAAATGTCATCTACCTATACGCTATCACCTAATTATTAACAATGCAGCAAAACAGTGGATGCCATACTTCTTACGTTATGTTTTTGCATGTGGGTAGAAGGAAGTGCATAGTGCAGTGCTAATAAAACTCCCCAAATGTTGGGAAGTGCAGTACCCACTTCATCATTTATTCACTGGAGGCTTTGAGCTGAGACTATTTTCCAAATAATATTCATCGCACTCACTTATCAGAATTATAGAAAAAGTTCAGTGCATCCACATTACTGGAAATGAGAGCTACACGTTGGGTTTCTTAACATTAAACTATGTTTATTGTTGTGCTTGCATATAAAACACAAGGGATATTCTAACTGTGTCACTTATGAGACATGTTACTTACAGAAAGTATAACGCAGATATATTTTGGTCCCCTTGCGAAAAAAACAGTGGCTGCTTTTTGACTGCAGTTTCAAAGTAATACAGTATAATAGTATATGAAATTGAAAAAAGGGAAAATAAGGGAAAGTAGTCTAACTGATCCTCTAGCTGACCCAGATGAATGGGGAAATACATTAACCTCATAAAGTAAGTAAG
>CM044440.1:35913152-35925320 GCA_024363595.1 Xenopus borealis | reverse complement strand
CCGCCTTCCCCTCTGCTGTCCTGTTAGCCAAGCCAGCGCACTTCCGACTCTGGTGACAAGACTCACGTGCTTACCCCTGACAGCTCCATCCAGTATCCCAAGCAGACAACAGTGGGGGCAGCAGCAGGGGGAGGGCTAAATGTGTGTCCTGCCATTAAAGGAGATATTGTGTAAAAAAATAAGAAAGTACCAGTGCATTATACTCATTTAGATATAGAAGTATTGTGCTTAAAAGTAGTGTTTCAGGCTGATTTATTGAATATCTCTGCAAAAACCCTAATAATCCCTCCCTTACACTTCCTGCTCCCTGCATTCCCAGGCTGTGTAGGAGAGCCAGCAGCTCTCAGCTCACTGCACTGTAAGACAGGAACCAATCAACAGCTAGCAGGACCTGATAGGGAACGGAAGCCTATCTGTGCTTGTGTGATTGCAGGGCTGTGATTGGTTGCCCCCTCCTACTGTGCTTCTGGCAGGGACAATTAGAAACGCCCACCCGTCATTTGACCAGATAACATCTATAGGGAGCTCCAATAAAGGGGTTGTTTTTAAAGATAATATAAATTTTTAGCACAATGTGACACCAACACCATATATTACTTGCCTATAATAATAATTGTATTATATATATTATCATTGTATTATATATAATATCACAATTGCCTACAAAATGAGGGTTTTTTCATTTATCCTATATGTCTCCTTTAAGATTGGTGCAGTGGAACGGGGCTTTTGGGGCTCGGACCAGCAGCCAGTAAATTTGGGATGTGCGCTTTTTCTGGCGTTTCAGAGCTTGTGAGCCTCAGTAGTGGATATTCCTAGGATATTAGTGAGTGGGTGTGGAATTGTCTGGAGAAGGCTTCTCGCCAGGCCCTGATTTGTGGAAAGGCCACCTAGGTCCGGGCCTAGGGTGACAGGATTTTAGGGGGCGGCATACTGCCCAGCCACACCCACATTGGTTCAGAAACACTGGGGATATGCAGGAAATACTGTAGTTTCTAAAATTTTCCACGTGCCAATCCCCGTGGTCTGGTCCTGATGATGAAAATTTGCAAACAAAGCGCGAATATGGGGGCTACGAACAGCAGTGGTCCTAGGGGCCCCACCATGTAAATCTGGCCCTGCTTCTCGCAGCTGAAAGTAGGTATACAGCCTCAGGTTGTATGGTGCCATCTTATCCCTAGGAGTTGTTAAGATGCAACAGTCTCATCAATCAGAACATCTATAAATTTTTTTAATGCCCCCTAGTGGCAACTTTTGGAAATTGGGGATGTTGGTAAAGTGGATAAGATTGGAGTTCCTCCATAGTGGGAGATTTGGAGAGAGGAGTGGGGGTCCTTCCCTGTTGTACGGAGCACTGATGTCCAGGCCCTTTGGGCTGTTGTTATTACTGCTAAGTCTTTAGGGATATCTGCTTGTGCTCTATAGGGAGTGTTTTGCATGTCTTCCACAAAGCCTAGAAATGAGGCCTGCAGTTGCTTGTTAGGGTTTTCAGCATTTGGCACCAGCTACCAGTGGACATAGGCTGCCTGTGCCGCCAAGTAGAAAGCCCTGAGGTTAGGTAGTTCCAGACCCCCGCAGTCCAGAGGGGCATAGAGCATCTGCTTAGCTTTTCTAGGGGCCTTATTGTTCCAGATGAATGCTATTACAATCTTCTCAGTACTTCTGTAGTGGGAAGTAATATCTTGAACAGGACCACTGTTGTGTTTGGTAGCCAACCACTCTGCTGGACAGTGTGAGTGATGAGTGTTGCTATGCAGTCACTAATCTGGTAAAGCTTTGGGTTGCTGGCTGTAAATTCATATATTCTTGGGTATTCTAAGACCCAAGTGGTATATTTATCAAAGAGTGACGTTCTGCCACTAGAGTGAAATTCCGCCACTATCAATTAATTTCTATGGGATTTTTAAAGGCGTATTTATCAAAGGGTGAACTTTCAATCTGCAATCTGGAGGTCTTATCTGGGGGGGGGGGTTCTGTTTGAGCAGGGGGAAGGTCTAGGGTAAAGAACAGATGAACAATGTGGGCAGTTTCAGTTTGGGTCTCAGGTATGAACAGTACAGGGCTTTAAGCTATGAACAATAGAGGTGATACAAAAGGTCACAGGTGTGAACAATACAGGGGACTAGTCTGAATTTGAGGTTTAAACAATGTAGGTACCAGTTAATCTCTGTAGTGATACAATTTAAAGCTTACACATGGTAACCAAGCACAGCAGGTAGGGGGCCACAGAAGGGGGGTTGTGGGCCACCAGTTTGACAGCCCTGCTCTAGTGTCTAGCTGCTCTTTAAGTGGTTGCTCTGTAAGTAGAGTTACAAACACAGAAGTTATTGGGTGGGTAATCTGTTGTCTGGATCGCTACAACCAAACAGTTTGCTGTCTTCCTGGTACCAGGGTTCGGAATGTGGTTGATCGGGTAGGCAAATTATTTGGTGGGGTGCTGGGTACATATTGGCACTAGTGACAAAATAAATGGTGGATGGAAGAGTATAGGATCTAATGTTAAGGGAAGGTCTTCCAATGCCTTTTTTTAATTTTGCAAATTTAGGATGACTTAGGGAGCTAAATGCGTGGCTCAAATCTTGGTGTAGGAAGGAAGGGTTTGGGTTCCTAGAGCACTGGGCTGATTTTTCTTTGGGGTAAAACCTATATAGTTGTGATGGATTGTACCTCAGTGGAAGGGGGTACACTGTGCTAGGGGGAAAATAGCTAAGAGGTTGGAGGAGTGTTTAAACTAGGCAAGGGGGGTGAGATAAAGAATTATGGGAATTTGTGAGATAAAGAATTATGGGGAAGCTAGTGTAGATAGTACAGTGGGATTAGTAAGGGTCATGGGGGAGTAGTGAGGGGGCATACAGTTTACCAGTTAAGGGAAACAGGCTAATACTAACTCAAGATATAATTCTCTGCTAAGTAATGCAAATTTCAAGGGAAATGTAGAAACCACCTCTGTACATGGGCAAATGCACATAGTTTGTAAAATGGGGGACCTAGCGTTAATTGTATGCTGTAAAATTGATGATATAATTGGTATCACTGAGGCCTGGTGGGATGAAACGTGACTGGACTCCCCTTTTATGAGGGACAGAAGCAGCTATTGCCCCAGAAATAGTGTTCGACTGAGGTGTACGGGGCCCACCAGGACTGCCACCTCAAGGCATTCCCACTCCAGTTGCTAAGTCTTCCAGCTTATACCAACAGTGCCCCCTGCACTTCACATAGCATTATATCACATGACATTGCACTGTGCTGCATTCAAATATATTTGAGGCTGGGGTGGGATGCCTAAAGTCTGGGCAGGGAGCAGGCCTGAGTAAGTTGGAGCCCACCAGGTTTATTCCCAGTGTCTCTCCAGGCCAGTGCCACCCTGCCCGGAGGTGATTGTGACTGAAGACACATACATAGAACCATCCCTGGAATATACATGGAAGGTAGCACTATTTTCTACATACCATTGGTAGTCTTATCCACTATTGAATCAGGCTGGATTTGATCTTGTGTCTCGTTCAGATTCAATTCAATTAATTGGTAAAAATGGCATCATACATTTAGCATCTATACTATTGCAATACATCTTAAAGTGATAGAGGCCAAACAAAGAGTTCTCCTGCATCCATACAGCCCATACAGAGCAGATAATAGGGTTTCATTCACTGGAAAAGTCCATCCACAGTCTCCCCAATTTATTATGTTTAGATTTCTAATGCTTCCCTAACTATGAGCATACAGTATTTCTATCATCTTTCAAACCCAAAGCATTTTCACTCTAACACTTTATATAACTTTCTTTTACTGAACTGTGAAGTTCAGTGGGTAAAACCCTGTAGTCTGAGCCAAACTGGCACAATTTTAGCAAAGTATGTGCTTCATACAGACTAACTAAAGTCACTGTGTATACTGTATATACATACATTCTCTGCTTGCTATTACTGCATTCAGTTTGTGCTGCTGGGGGTGGACTGAATGACTGCGGTGCAATAATCATACACAGGCAGGTGACTTGCTCCACTAGGCTTAAAAGTTCAACCATTTACATATTAACTTTGTTTTCTCTGTGTCCTTATACAACATTATATCTCCTATTGCTGGGGCTGTGACGTGTGGCTTCTACTGAAAAAAAAAACAGACTCTCTTATCTACAGACCAGTTATTCAAAAAGCACCAATATACAGCAATCATGTCTTTATTTTTGAATAACTCAGTAATGTGACAATAATTTGATGTAACTGTGTGCTAGAGTCCTGCGCAGGTCCATTTTTTGGGACCCGTACCCGACCCGTACCCGCAACCCACAATTCGCAACCCAGACCCGCGACCCGCATTCTTACCTGCTTGGACTGCGACCCGACCCATACCCGCAACCCGAGATCCGCAACCCGGACCCACGACCCGCTGACTATCAAGAATCAGGAAGTGCTGTCATTGTAAACCGGAAGTGAGATCATCGTAAGTAGCCGTGATCAGAAAAAAAGGAGTAAAACAGGAAGTGCTGTCAATTTAAACCGGATGTGACATCATCAGAAGTAGAAATGCTGAGAAAAAGGAGTAAAAATCACTATAGCGAGGATCCGCAACCCGACCCTCAACCCACCAACCTGCAGAACCACCGGCCCGCTTCTATACCCGCACCCAGAAATTCTACGAGCAACCCGCAGGGTACCGCCGGATTTTGCGGGTAACCCGCGGGTACTCGCGGGTACCCGACCCGCTGCAGGACTCTACTGTGTGCACACTCTACAATAGTGTAATGAACCCTGGTGTCTATTATATAGACAAGGGGGCAGATTTTCACCAGTGACCGCTTTACACCCATTGCAACACTTCGCCAGGCACAAATGTGCTCAGAGTACGCCAATTCTCTAATATGCAGAGTTTCATCCTGGGCACCAAACGCTGGTGACTTCGGTAGCTTTACTTAGGCAGTGCGAGAATTTTAAACGAAGATGCACTAGCATTCATTTCTGCCTAGAGAAAATGTGCTAGTGATGTTGCGCTCATTTCAATTTGCTTAGGCTTGGAAATTTAAAGTTGCATGGACGTCTTTATGGTGCAAATACTTACAAATGCCTCTTGTCCAGGGTACCTTAATAAAGATAATACAGTTATTCTAATGCCCTACACATGTGCCCACTGTAAAATTAATGTTCCATATGTTTGAAAATGTATGGGGGAAACCAGCTACCCAAAAAAAAAACGTTGTTAGGAGTTTTGCACGCTGAAAAAAGGAAAAGTCGTCAGCTTTTTTCGGACTCACAGGATTTAATGTAAGTGACAGAAGATTGAGGAAGATCTAGCTACTTTATTGCACTTCGCCAGGTCTGAGGTGGCGAAGGAAACACCGGCAAAAGAGATAACTTTCAGTAAAATCCGCATTTTAGTGAATTTACAGAGTAACAACCGTTCGCCAGAGCAAAAAGTCACCTGGCGATAGAGTGCGAATCACCAATAGCGCTGGTCTATTTCACTAGGGATAGGTGCCAGCACCTGTTAGCAGATTGGTGATGTCCCTGTGGGTGGCAACGCTGGCATTAGCCACTTTTCGCACCTCAGTAAGTCTGCCCCAAAATTTAAAAGATGCTGTTGCACACAGGGACTTTTTAATAGAACAAATCTTTTATTGCATGATTGACGTTTCAGCCCTCACTGGGGCTTTTGTCAAGATACAAAAAATGCTGTGTAAACCAGAGAATAAATACACACTCACCCTAAACCATGCCCAATTATCACACCCCTACCACCTGACCAAGTCCAAAAGTCAGGCATAGTTTTCCCAGAATGCTCCGTTATCCTAAGTGTGTTACCTAAACATACAATAAACATAAAAAATACACCACACAATTCATATAGCAAATATAGATCAGTATATAATAAAAATAATCACATATAAATAATACTATTATCGTGTTTCTAAAAACAATGAAAAATAGCAATACTCGTTAAAGGAGAATTCAACCCTAACATTAAAAAAACCCTACCCCCCATCCCCACCAAGACCCTGCTCCTTCCTCCCCAGGGTCGGACTGGGCACCCAGCTCCAGTGGGCCCTGCCAGCACGAGACACGATTGTGCACATGGGGGGGGGGGGGGGGGGGGGGGGGGTTGCTGGACAGGAGGCCCTGAGGCAGCAAACCCCAGTCTGACCCTGCTCCTCCCCCCAGCCTAAGTGTTACCATAGGTGTAGATTCAGGCATCGGAGCCATCTTCAGCTGCTTTGCTAATCTTTGTAATGAGACCAGCGATTCAGCAATTTTCGTGAGTTTTGGCGCATGTGCATTTGCCACGAAAAATAAGATTGCTCCAACATTCGCAAGCGCCGATACATAGGTCTCATTCCGAAGATTAGTGAAGAGGCTGAATATGGCGCCTTTGGACTCTGATTCCTGAATGTGCACCAAGGGGAGAGCAAAACATTAGAGTATTTGCCTGGGTAACATTTAGGCTGGGTGGAGGAGGGAGGGGGGGCCTTGGTGGGGATGGGGGGTAGGGGTTTTTAATGTTATGGTTGAATTTTCCTTTAAGGCCCTTTGGAGCCACAGTATTCAAGGGCGGATCCAGTATGTCTTACTCTGTAGCAACATTTTCGACCAATCTCCCCCTCTTTTGGGTTCTACCACTGAGTCAATACCCCACGAAAAGTGGGTGGAGTGTGACCTTTTTGAAAGTAATGCTTATAAAGGGGAATAATTGTCTTTAGCTGATCTCAGATCTAATCGATTGTACCCCATCCACTCCCTAAGGGTGTTTTGAGTTTTACCTACATAGGTAAGCCTGCAGCGTCAAGTAATGATATACATCACATGTGTGCTGGTGCATGTAATATGTTGCTTAATTCTTATTTGTGTAACCCTTTCTTGGCTATAATTAACCAAACCAAACTAGCATAGGTAGAGCATTGGTTACACGCGACTCTTTCACTCTCAGGTAGGGCTTTCGCTATGTGGAAAATCACGTGTGAGGTAGTTGAACTACAGCTCGATACTGCATATAGTGTGTAATAAAGGTTGTTGGACGCCAGGGGTTCTTTGTGCAAACAAGTAGAACAGTTTATTTACATGTAGATCCACAGGGTATCATATACTCACATACAGTGGTAATAAAGCAGAAATGCTTAGCACAGGTACAGCGTAGCTTATGCCCTCAGGTAGGATACCAGGATGGGAGTTGTAGTTGCACCAACCAGGTTATCAATGCCCATGTGGTCCGGATCCCACCAGCAGGTTCAGGTGACTCAGGGGTTAAATACTCTTCCTGCAGTCCCTATGTCTGAGGTCCCTTCACTTCAGGCAAGGTAGAGCCTGGGGGAGAGCTACTCCCTACTATCCTCCTTGATGGGGCTTTGAGCTGCCCTTTCTCTCTTTCCTCTCTATCTCACCTCTCCTAGAGAGTGCTATTACAGGAATATCCTCACTCTGACTATTCCTCATTCACGGGGCCCTGTTCCCCGACTTAATACTGGTGGTAGTACCTCTAAAGGTGTGCTGTCCCTTTAGGGTAGAGCGCCTCTGGGGCCCGGTTGGCACCCAGGCTCAATGGAGCACTGCCCCTCTCCTCTGCTGCAGGCCAAAGAGGAAGTGCCCCTCCCTGCAAGTACTTTTAATACAGCACTGCAGGGGGTGGGTCACAACCTGTCACTAATAATGTGAAACAATATAACTATCTGGACTTTAGTCCAATAGCAGGTAGATAAAGTAAGGGCAAGGGAAGAAGCCATAAGGGCCATGCTACTTATGGGTCCCTACATTTGTTTGCCAGTGTGTGTATCAAACTGTCCCCTGTTACCATATTGCGACAGGTGGTACAGCCAGAACACCTAAAGCACCCCGACGTTAAAGGCATAAATACATTTTTTTTTATAATACTGAGAGGGATCCGAGGGCATTAAAATGTCTCTCAGGTTTCTTCCTCTTTTGTACCCCCACATGGGTTTCCTACGTACTGTATTTGGTAAGGTCTTGTCACTAGATAATACACTCCAATGTTCTGTATTGCTTTTGAAGCAGTTGTATATTATGAGATAATGACAATCCTTTGCTGTTTTATTATGACTAGTGGTTTTACTAATCAATCCTCTTACAGTTTGTGTTAGCCTTTGCAGGAATCTATCATATGTTTCCATTAACTGTGATTCACAAATATCAGCATTGGCAGGCCCGGATTTGTGGAAAGGCCACCCAAGCCCGCGCGATGAACAGCAGTGGGCCTAGGGGCACCCGCTGTGTAAATACAGCCCTGAGCATTGGCGTTATTCCTCAAAGTATGTAAAAATTGGGAGTATGGTACAGGACTGGACTGAGAATCAAAATAATCCTGGCATTTCAGCTACACAGAGGCCCAATCAGCCCACATAGAGGCCCAAACAGTCCCCACCAGCCCACTAAATACTGACTTTTTATGGCACCTTATAGCAGCCCATCTGGCATTTGCCCTAACCCACAGATTGCCAGTCCGGGCCTGGTACGGTACACTGTGCTTAGAGCTCACTGGATGGAAACTGGTATAGTGAAATTTGGTGTTATGATCCGTTGGTTTGCAGAACAATTTATATCTTAATCTTGTGACCAGGGCCGTATTTATATTAATGCACCTCGGGTGCCTACAGATTTATTTTTAAATTTAAAAACCTTGTTCCATTACTGGTTGCAAAGTCCTGTGCAGTCTGAGCATGTTCAAGTATTTCCTCAAATTCTGCATATTCTTCATCATCTGTTTCCACTCCAGAACGTTGAGCTGCTCTGGCCATAAAATATGGAGGCCATTCTCCAATGGCTATGCCAGCTCCCCACATGCATGCATCCAGCCTCACTTTTGATATTATTTGTCCAAAAATAATATGGAGTCCATAGACTCCATTTTATCCAAGAAATACAACATTTTAAAAGTGATTTCCTTTTTCTCTGTAGTAATAAAACAGTATCTTGTACTTGATCCCAACTAAGATATAATTAGTCCTTATTGGAAGCAAAACAATCCTATTGGGTTTAATTAACATTTACATGATTTTCTAGTAGACTTAAGGTTTGAAGATTTTTTTGGCCGGGTTTGCAAGGACCTGGGTGGGGTCGGTCTAATTCAATGCGCCTTGTTAATTGCCGGCTAGACTCGGTGGCCCAGTTCAGGACTGTTCGCTGCCCGCTTCTGAACCGCAGCCTGGTGGTTGGGGACCCCTGACTTAAAGGACTTTATGGGTATTTTAATGAAGTTCAGAATATAACGGGGATTCCATTGATCATTTCAATAAAATATCTCTTTTATTTCCTGTGTAGGCTGCAAGTGTTGTATGTATGTTGTAACAGAAAAAAAAATTACAAGCTCTTGGGTAGCTTACAGATCCCTTTGCCCTCCAGAAGGCATTACTGGCACTCCTCCAAAGGTTATTTAGAAGCTAACAGTCCATTCCTTAGTTCTGGCATAATTCATGTATAATAAGTAAGGAAAGAAAAACATTAATAAGTATGTTTTAGCTTCCTGTGGCCTTTCACCTTCATGCAATCATCTTTGGAAACATATTGAGCAATGCAGGGTCAGGGAAGCAAGTAGCAGGAACTTTCTGCAGAAATCTACTGGACTTGGACAGACTAAAGGTGGCCATACACAGGTAGGGTTGCCACCTTTTCCTGAAAAAAATACCGGCCTTCCTATATATTTATCTTTTGTTCCTATTAATAACATTGGGATCAACCATCAAAAATACCGGCCAGGCCGGTAAAATACCAGCCAGGTGGCAATCTATACACAGGCTGTGTATGGGGTCCACCGACGGGCTTCCCCAATCAACATCCGGCAGAAAGTCGGTCAGATATTGATTAAAAATCCCGTCGGATCATGGTCACATTTGTTTGTTGATGCGGTCCCATGATCCGACTGTCCATTTATCTTTGTTATGATCCACCCTAGGGTTTGCTATTGGATCAGCCCGATATCACCCACCTCGAGGTCGGCATATCATGGAGAGATCCACTCTCATCGCCAAATGTGTGGATCTCTCAGTGTATGGCCGCCATTAGTTAAGGGAATGAGTTAGCTGGGCACGCAGCAGGAGAGGAGCAAAGAACAGTAACTCCACTTCCATACGACTTAAGGTTGGCATATCGGGGAGAGCCTGATATTGACATCGTTTGGGAATGTCGATATCAGGCTGATCCAATCGTGGGCCCTAGGGTTCAATGATCAGATTGCATAAATGAACAGATGCGGCCGTGATCCAACAGGAATTTTAGTCCCATCTGATCTACATCTGGCCGACTTCCAGCCAGATATCGACCTGGGAAGTACTTCGATGGACTCCATACACGCCCAATAAGCTGCCGACTCGGTCTGTTGCTTTTATAGGGACGTATATGGCCACCTTTATTCTTATTGTCCCCATATGTTACTGCATTCCAACGCATGTGGAGACCCAGTGTGCAGAAACCAGTACAGAGCCATGGCTGCTTTTTGTGATGTCTGTGTGTATTGCCTGGTGCTTCCCCCAGACACTTCCCGCCTTATCTGCTTATCCTTGCACAGTTTGCCTAGTAGTGTTTCTCCTACTGTGAATCCATTAACTGTTTCCTTGCCTGAGTTATACAGGGAGCTCTGAGTATCACTCATGTATTATAAGGGATAATGTGCCCTCTACTGTAAATGATAAGCACTTTTGTATTTTAAGGATAGGGGCAGACGAGCAGATGTGGTAAAGTTTAGTCAATTGTTTGGGCCTCTGTGTTCTTGAAATGACAGGGCCTATTGTGATTCTCAGTCCAGACCTGGGTGCAGTGCATCCCTTTTGCCAAGTCACCATGAGCGCCAGGCCAGACCGACCAGGCGCCCTAGGGAACCTGGCCGAGCACATCTCCCAATAGGCGTGCCCGCTGAAAAGGTATGTGCGCATATGCGCTAAAAGGCGCATGCATACAAAGAGGGTGTGAAAAGGCCGCAAGCAGGGACTGGACTAGGGGGTAGGTGTGCCTAGCGACCCCCCAGCTCTGTCCCCTAGTCACGTGCCTACTCTGCCTACCCCTTGTCCCTGCCCTGGTCACCATGATTTTGCCACAGGGCACAGGTAAATCTGTGCATCTGCCAGGCAGGAACTAGGGTTAGGTAGAAGAGGCACATGCCTAGGGTGAAAAGCTTGGGGGGCACCAGGCATGTACCTTATAAGCAGCCTACCCCTAACCTGCCACTGAAAAAGTTTAAGCGGGCTCTGATCTTAACCTCAAAGCCTACCGACACAAGTCCTTCTGCGCCATTTTGTACAGGCCGTCACATGCATCCTTGTTTGATTATTCGCGTCCTCATTTGCTCGCATACGCGCGGAATGCACGGTGCAACGTGGCCGGCCGGGTTGCCTCAGATGCTCTTGCATAGTGACAGATTTCTCTGTCACCATTAAATTCTCTTTTAAAATCCAGTGGTTTCGTGTTTCTGTCTGTTACATTTGTTCGAGATTGTGTGGAATGGCACGAGGAGAGGTGAATTTTTCTGTATTAGTGAAAATTCACTTGCTGTGAACTGCTGTCTGCAAATTTTGTTGTAGTTTCTAATTTAATGTACAGCAGAACCCCCATTTTACGTTTTTCAGGGGACCAGGAAAAAATGATGTAAAATCAGGGATTCTTCAAGTACTGAAAGTATATAAGCACAGGAGTCTGTTTTACTTTGAGATACAATATTTTCTGTCTTAATAAGAAGGGTTAAACATTGCCGTGTTAATGTTACACTATGGGAGGCACGTGCAAGACCTCTCTGTCACATACACAACCTAAAGTAATAAGTGATTGGCGCAGGAAAAAAGCAGTTTTTGGGAACATCAGGAAGAAATTTGGATGTAAAATCAGAAAAAACATGATTTAAAACCAGGGAAATGCACCCATTGAAATGCATTATAAATTGGTGGGACCACAAATAAAAATTATAAAATGCAGAAAAACTTAAAATCAGGGTTTCACTGTATGTACATTTCCCAATACAATTATTTAGAACATACCATGCTAGCATCTGTCTTTGCATTCACAAATGAATGATCAGCCTGATTTGGCCACCTACATGTTGGAAGATCAGCTTGTTTGTGTCCTCACCAAACAGGAGAACCTGGCCATGTGTGCCCACTGTAAGCTGATTTGCTTGTTTGGCACTGCTACCAAATGAGTGAATCTTAACCTGATTGGTCACCTGCAGGCCACACAGCCAGGC
>CM044440.1:35886597-35898365 GCA_024363595.1 Xenopus borealis | reverse complement strand
ATTTTCCACGATTGTTATGCTTCTCATAAAACCACTTGCTGCAAATTAACTTTATTCATTCATTCAGTGATAGCAATGTAAAATGTATTTGTCCCTTTAAGAGAGTCAGGGTCAGACTGGGGGCCCACTGGACCTGCTGTCCAGGGCCCCCCTCTGGACCCCCCTGCCCCACTACTGTGGTGTGCATGCAAAAACGCAGGAGATCAGGAGAGGGGGTCTGGCCACTGGGGGCCCACCGGGTTTTTTCCCGTTGTCCCACTCTACCAGTCTGACCCTGATGGGGGTAGTTAAGATATTATGTGCAGTGGCATAAGTACAATGGGTGCATTTGCACCACCTTGAGGCCCCATCTGAGCCATGATAAAAGTAAAGGTGAAAGGGCCTAGGAATTTCTCGCATGAATACATCCAGAAGGCAAGGAGCATAAATCCGGATTTTCGGCGCACGTCGCTTTCGTTGCGTCAAAAACGACGCGTGACTCTTCTTTTGGCGAATTTTAACCAGGCGAAGTTTCGCAAATTTATTCGCCAGCTGCGAATTGCGGGAATTCGCCGCAAATTCACCCCTGCCGATTAAATTCGCCCATCACTATACTGTAGTAACAATTATAAATAGTCAATACATTTTCTATAACTTGTAAAGCCATTTCTTCCTGACAATATTTGCTTTACAACTGAATCTATGAACAAAGGCTTTTTCATTTCATTAGCTCTGTTTATAGATTGACAAATAAAAAGTGTATGCTGGTCTCTCGATCATTTAGCAATGCTGTCAATAGTAGTTTTTAACGAACCTTTGTGATTATTAAGCTGGTCAGACACATTTTAATAAGGATTTATTAATTAATTATTGAGAACCCAGCAACTACTTTTTATTTATCTGTACAGGTATGGGAGTTGTGATAAAGAATGCTTGGGGCTTTCCAGTTAACTGATTTTTCTGTAATTTCATAACTTACGTCTACTAGAAAATTATGTAAACCTTAAATAAAACCCAGTAGGCTTCTAACATGGATTAATTATATCTTAATTGGGATCAAGTACAAGGTACTGTCAGGGGTAATCCTGGGACTATTGCCACCTGATGCAGCTGCCCCAATGCCACCCCATAAAACTTTAGTGTTGGAGCAGGTCAAAGGGGCGGGGCATCACTAGTGCAATGAGTGCTATAGCACTGTCTGCACTAGTGGAGATGATTTTCAGGTTTAAAAAATGTTTTTCACCTTGTTTCACGGCAGGAGCAGCCCTGGGTATTTTTTTTATTATTACAGAGATAAAGGAAATAATTTTTAAAAATTGTGGACTATTTGGATAAAATGGAGTAATTGGAGCATTCTAGATAACAGGTTTACAAATAAAGGAGCCCATACCTGTACACTTTCCCCCATTGGGATATAATTGGTCCCCATCAACAGTAGGTTGATAGAGATGGCTTTGTATCACCTCTATTTTTATAATTTCTGTTTATTTCTTCGCAGGATTTTCCTGGTTGATAATCACACTCTCCTGTATAAGCAGAATGGGAATAACTATTTCATATGAAATGGTTTGTTTGGTTAATGCAGAGCTCTACCCAACCTTCATAAGGCAAGTACTTAGTACTACTAAAACAGTAGATGTAAAAAATATTTCACAATGTTATATTATATATGCCTTCTGTATGTATGACTATACAGGCAATGGGATCTATTATTAAGAATGCTTGGGACATGGAGTTTTAAAATAAGAAGTCTCCATTGTTTACTAAAAAACATTTAATAAACCCAGTTACATTTTTGTACCACCAATATGGATTTATGTAAACTTTAGGAGGATTAAAGACACATTACTGTGTTGTTATTATTACAGAGAAAATGGAAATAATAAAAAAAAATTATTGCTTACAATGAATATTCTTTATAATGTGTGTCTAGATAAGGGATCTCATACACATATCTCCCTACCCCACTGGATACAGGGTATGGAAGGGAGAGTCATGGGCATTAACACCCATCCAAACGTGGGTCCTGGGAACGTCTGTGTTTGTGTTTAATACCCCAGCCATGACACAAAGGGAGGGAAAAGGGACAAAACATAATACCCTCTAGTAACAAGAAGATGGGATGAACCATGGTACCTGGTGAAGTCTATTAAGATTTAAAAATGGATTCTGCTATCTGTCCCAGTCATCTAAATACATTGCAAAAAGGGAATTAGCTTAATGACTGTATCACATAACCCAGCTATAACAATAAGTGGCAAAATTATTATTGTTTTATTATTATTATTATTATTAACATGTATTTCTATAGCGCCAACTTATTTCGTAGCGCTGTAAAGTGAATGTGATTATACAACTAAATCACATGAATTACATACATATAACATAAGGAGTTAGTTAATAAAACTTCTAATGGCGGGTAATTTATTTTGATAAACTTAATTTCCATACCATCATTATTACGTTTTTCCCCCTACAGGAATCTTGGCATTACGGTTTGCTCATCAATGTGTGACCTTGGTGGTGTCATTACACCCTTTATTGTTTACCGATTAGCTGATATTTGGCAAGATCTACCACTTATTGTATTTGGTAAGTCAACAACTACAGGAATACAAAACATTATTAAATGGGGAATAAATCCATAAATGAATTCAGTAAATATATATATATATATATATATATATATATATATGTTTCATTAGATCACACAACATAGTAGCCATCACTGGTCTTTTATAAGGATATAAACTATATCATGACACAAGAGTCAT
The DNA here is from genome assembly GCA_024363595.1 of Xenopus borealis. Taxonomy (NCBI): domain Eukaryota; kingdom Metazoa; phylum Chordata; class Amphibia; order Anura; family Pipidae; genus Xenopus; species Xenopus borealis. Next base: position 35,895,612 of record CM044440.1, on the reverse strand, counting down.
GAACAGCCAATAGCACTAGGTAGTATCCTGTGCTCCTTTTGATGATTATGCTATAAATGTAATCAATTAATCACACTTAAATGTTATAAATTAATAAACTATGGGGCAGATTTACTAAATTCGCATGAATAATTCGAAGATCAATCGAATTTCAAAAAGATTCAAATTCGAATCTTCAAATATGCAAATGAGGCAAATTCGATCCATTGAATATTCGAATAATTCGTATATTCGAATACACTGTTCGATGGTCGAAGTACTTCCCCTTTAAATTTTTATTCGACCACCTAGTTCGCCAGATCAAAGCTACCGAATTCGGAATCATTATTTTTGATTGAAAAAAAAAATTTTTGATCGATAAAATTGTTCAAATCGATGGATTCGAATGACTAATCGATCGAATTTTTTCTATTTGATCGTTCGATCAATCGAATTGCGGTAAAGTCCTTCGAATTCGATATTCGAAGGATTTTACTTCACCTACTATTCCCATGGGGGAATTGTTTCTTTTTTCAATTCAAAATTCAACCAATGATAAATCTGCCCCTAAGTTTTAAAGTGCAGTGCTTATAAATTAATTAATATGTTCAGAAATTCATTAGATGAATAAATCACAAAGAATTAAAGAGAGTAATTAATTTTCAATTAAGTGCAGTATAGTATACTTCAATCAAGTTACCTGGGATTTAAGTATATTTTACTAAACCAAAATTTGGCCATGCCTCAGGCAAAACCCTTAAATAAATAGATTCAATAACCCAGTAACTATAACCTTAAATTATTACGGTATAACCCAGTTTACTATTGTTGGGTTGATCAGATGAATTAAGAATTGTAAAGTGCAGTGCTATAAGTTAATTAAATTAATTAAAAATTAATTTGACAATTTAATCAAACGAAAATCGATCAATTAATTAACTATCAATAAAGTGCCAGCAATATACTTGATTCCATAAGCAAGAAAGGATGTAAATACATTTTACTGAACCTTTAATAAATCATGCCTCAGGCAGAGTTAATAACATATAATCCAATATTGAAAAAGAAAGTGCTTATGAGTATAAATCAATGGATGTTAAAACTAAAGTAATTGATTGCTAATTTAAGTAAACAAAGTTAATTCGCATAATGAAAAAACCATGCTCAGGTTCTGAAATAGCAAAATGGAAACAAATATGAAGAGAAGGAGAGGTGGAGTTGTCCCAAATCTACTGCTTAAATCATTTCCCTGGGACACCACAAAGATAAGAAAGGCAGAGCAACCGGGACTGTGGTCTCAGTGTACTCTAAGCCCTAAATTTGCCAGAGGCTTTCCTGGCCTAATAAAATGCTGTAAATGTAATACAGGTATGGGACCTATAATACAGAATACTCAGGACCTGGGGCTTTCCGGATAACGGTTCTTTCCGTAATTTGGATCTTCACACTTTAAGTGTGACTAGTAGAAAATAATCTAAACATTAAATAAACCCTATAGGCTGGTTTTGCTTCCAGTAAGGATTAATTATAGCATAGTTTGGATCAAGTACAAGTTACTGGTTTATTATTACAGAGAAAATGAAAATCATTTAAAAAAAATCTGGATTATAATGGAGTCTATGGGAGATGTCCTTTCTTTCTGGATAACCGGTGTCAGGGCCCGAAGGCGCCGATTGAAGTGCAGAGCAAGGAGGAAGCTTAGTTGAAGATAAAGTATGTGGTATCAGAAGGGTTAGGCAAAAGAATGGTCAATCCAGGCAAATGTCAGTTCAGGCAGCGAAGTTTCAAGGTCAGGATACAGGCAAAAGGTCAAAGATCAGAAACACAGTCCAAAAACACACCCAGGAACACTAAGGAGTAGAACCTATAATCGGGCACTGATGTAGGCCTCTGGCACCCTTTTAAACCTAATTTTCGTGCCAAAACATGTGCGTTTGCCGCAGGTGTGTATTTGCAGCGCAGTAATGGCATATATTCACTGCACCGGAATGGCGTGTTTTCGCTGCACCAGAATGGCGTGCTGGCGCCTGACAGCCCACGTGGTCCCCCTGGGCGCCGTCATTTTGAGCGTTAGGCTCACAATGGTTTTCTGGATAATGGATCCCATACCTGTACTTATAAACAGTGCATAGTGATGTCATCAGTAGTAATCAGTGCTCAGTGCCACAAAACTTTGAAATCTGTGTATTATAATAAATAATGGATAACATGAGGCTTCTTGTTTTTTTGGAACTACTCTGTGAGTTTTAGAATAGAGGATATATTGTTCTTTACAGAATACACAATAGCCATGAATATTCTGTGCTTAGAAATATATTTATTTTAACTAGGGATGCACCAAATCCAGTATTCGGTTCGGGACTCAGGATTTGGCCTTTTTCAGCAGGAATTGGATTCGCCCGAATCCTTCTGCCTGGCCGAACCGAATCCTATTTTGCATATGCAAATTAGGGCCAGGGAGGGAAATCACGTGACTTTTTGGCACATAACAAGGAAGTAAATTTTTTTCCCCTTCCCATCCATAATTTGCATATGCAAATTAGGGTTCGGATTCGGTTTGGAATTTGCCCGAATCTTTCGGGAAGGATTCGGGGGTTCGGCCGAATCCAAAATAGTGGGTTCGGTGCATCCCTAATTTTAACATGACTTGCTATTTAATTATAACTAATGTACCACATGTTGTAAAATATGAGGGTATTAGAAGTTACCTTAGAGTTCAATGACTTGTACCAATAGGGGGCACATCATTCCCTACTAGTTTAAGCATCCACATGTTTTCATAAAATGGGTGTTAGCAGTTAGTTAAGTGGTCTTAATGAGATGCAGTAAAGTCTGGAATTTATGTGGACAATAATTATCTTTCTTATCAGGATTTCATTATTGCTAAAAAGGTGTATTATTATTATTATTATATATAATTATATATAAATATATATTTATATATAATTATATTTATTTATTATTATATATTCATAGAGCAAAATTAAATGCATACTGATCAATGGGCAATGTGACCATCATTTAGTTTATATATTTTATTTATTTACTTTCTTCAAATAATACCACCTCTTTATGGCCCTTTCATGTTTTGTCTTTATAGCTGTACTTGCAACTGTTTCTGGAATCCTGGTGTACTTTCTCCCAGAAACCAGGGGAAGGGCTCTTCCCGAAACTATAGAAGAAGCAGAAAATTTGCATAAGTAAGTGGGGAACATACGTTTATGTTAATTTAAGATACTTGCCATCACTATATCTTGAAAATTATAATCCAGGTGTGAGACTGGACTGGAATTCTTGGGACCTTGGCTTTTCTAGATAAGGGGTCTTCCTGTAACTTGGATCTCTGTACCTTATGTTTACTTACAAATAAATTAAACATTAGTTAAACCTGATTTTTTTTTTTTTTTTACCTTCAATAAAGATTAATTATATCTTAGTTGACATCAAATACAAGGTTGTGTTTTCCTATTATGGAGAAAAAGGAAATTATTAAAAATTGGAATTATTTGCTTAAAATTGAATCTATGGCCATCCCATAATCTGAATAACAAATCCCATACCAGTACCCATATTTTTTAAAAAAAAATAAAAAAGCATAAATAAACATAGATGAAAAATCCAACAACCAACTGATTAAACCCTCCCTAAATTAAACCTAGCACTGTTATTCTAGAGATTAATGACCGGCTATGGATTTGTAAGGGCTCACCCACACTGCAGACTGTATCTATGGCACTCGTATAATCTGATAAGAGCCCTGAATGTGCAATATATTTGTATAAAACTGTACTTCTAGCAATCATTCAGCAATATTTTATCTTACTCACAAAAGATCCTAATGTGGGTCAAACAACTGTTTATTATTTATATATATAAGTTTTTGCTTATCTTTTTTCTTTTCAGGCAAGTGAAAACAACAACATTGGCGACAACCTACTTGGAAGTCAGTAAAGTGGACATATGAATATATTTTGCTGCTGTAGATGTTTTTTGCTATAAGTGCCAAACAATAAATTAAACTCATGAAACTCATCCTTGCCCTCACTCTCATTGAGCCTGTGAACTAGACTGTGTTCTGCGTATATCTGTTAAGGTCTTACTTTTAGTTTAGATTCATTTCAGTAATATCTGGTGACTGCATTTTGTAAGGGTATGAGGTAATGTGCTACACTATAATTGTATTTAATTACCCGTACTATTTACTTCAGTCAGTAGATGGCAGTAAAGGATAAGGAATACCTACAATGCTGTGTATAGTAATGAAAGTTTATATTCATTCACCTCTTAAAAACGTGAATAAGGTTAATTTAGGGGAGTAATCTGAACCCCACCAGTGTGCTAGTGAACTGTAATTACAAGTTTGTGGTTGTATGAACAAATTAGATTAATGCATCACAGATTATCTAAGGAGGAACAGGAAGAGAGGAACAGGAAGTCAAGGGGCGGAGTGATCAGACAAGGAGAAGAAGGAGACTGTTTTGCAGTGAAGGAACTCCGGAAGTTGGCTGTCTGTGCGGTTTGGCTGTGGAAAAGACCAGGAGATCCGGAAGAAAGCACAAATCCAGGGTATCCAGAAGGAAGCAGCTTGCCAAAAGCACCCAAGGAACTGTAAGCGCAGCTTTGCTGCATCATAGTGCACACCTGTGACATTTTGTATATTACAGGACATTGCTAGAGACATATTTCACTGGGTTTGGAACTATTATTGGGGAAACCTCGTGTAAAGAGCCGGACACATTACCTGTGGATTACAAATAGTATTGCGCAATACTTAAGGGTGCACCCCGAAGACAAAGACCGAGGAGGAACATTTAGGGGCAGCTAGGCTGCTTCGTAGACTTTGGGGAAATATTTAGCAGGAGTTAGTCTTAGGTTAGACAGTATTGCTGTTATTGTGTGATTTATTCTTTGTTACCTTATTGTTTATTCATGCCCGGCTATTTATCATTTATTATTGTTCAGTAAACTTTACTGCTGGGTAAGAACCGTGTCTGTGTCTGTGTGGCATCGTGTACCCTCTGAATCTGTGGGCCCACCCTTGCCCGAGCTTTCAATTTCATACTGTTAGGTCTGATTGATGTCTAGGCTAAGCAGAGTACTACTACTACTGGGAAGGTTATGTAAAAGCTAAGCTCAAGGGATTTGAATATTTTATCAACGTCATTTACCATGTTTTATGATGCAAGGGCCTAGACTCCTCTTTTAACTGTGGACATGTTTTTTTTTTATGTGTCCAGTGTTTGTTCCCCCTGTCTGTACTATTAATGAATTGTATAAAGTTTTAGGGTAGAACTTTTGATGAGGCATAACAAAAGTGGTGAAAAAGTTATACCTTTATTGGCTAAATAAGATGACAATCATAACAAGCTTTCAGAAAATTTCAGTTCCTTCTTCAAAGCTGATTACATACAAAATTCTAGGCTAGCTCTGATACATAAACATACAGCATTTTGTACACAAAACTGTGAGACATAAAAGGAAGAGCACATAATATGCATTGTAAATAGAGACAGATATACGGGGAGGTGGGTTATGCAATTGGTCCAAATAAGGACCAATTAGACTTAGAGGCACATTTACTAATGGGCAAATTTACAAAATTCACATGAATGGATTGAAGTTCGTTCGAATATGATCGAATTACGATCGTACAATTATCGAATAGATTGAATGATTGGATATTCGATCATCCGATGATCGAATGAATGCAAATTTTAAAATCCTTCGAATGCCTACTTCGCCAGATTGAACCTACCAAATACTAATAGAAGCCTATGGGGAACCCCCCCCCCCCCCATATGCTTCTTTGGCTAAGTCCTGCTCGAAAACCAATCGTACGATCGAACACTTTGTACGATTTTTCCGGAGGCTCGAAGGAAAAAGTAAGATTTTTTTGTGAAATCAAACGATCGGTATTGGATCGCACGATTTCATCGAGAAATCGAATATCGAGCAAAATTATAGCTTAAACACTATTCAATAAGCATTCTATAGTCGAATGCTTATCGAATTTCGAATAAATTCGTAGGATTTTTGGGGAATAATAGTAAATTTGCCCCTAAATTTGCCCCTAAGTGAAAATTGGAATAAAATTCAAATTTAAAAAATTCGAATTCCAAAGTAATTTTGGGCTATTTCGACTATTGAATAGCCCAATTAATTTCTCTAAAATATATCTACTATGTATACTATATGTATATAGGCTTAGAGGCCTCTATACTCAAAGGGTCATCTGACTCTTGTTGCTCCTTTGCTGCCTTTCATAGATGGATTTGTTTTTTTTAGGGCAATGTAGATCTAAAGGCCCAACCCCTTACACATCTTAAGTCTACTAAAAATCATTTAAACATTAGTGAAACCAAATAGAATGAATTTACCTCCAATTAATTATATCTTTGCTGGAATCAAGTACAAGATGGTGCTATGTTATAGCAGAGAAAAGGGGAATCATTTTTAAAATGTGCAATTTGGCTAGGGAACCAAGACTGGTAACAATCATTTAGGACAATGCTGCTTTCAATAGCAATTGAACTTACAAATAAATAACTGCTGAAAATGTTTAATAAATGTATCATGGGAAGTTGCTTAGAATTATGTTTTCTTTAATTAGGTTGACTTGACTTTAAATATACTTTCCCTGGAAAAATCATAGACATCATAAATTATTTTGTGCCACTGCATTAAAGAATGACAAGTTATACAACAGTCTGTGTTCCACCAGATGAAACATCTATGCACCTTGTCTAAGTATGACCTCCTAACAGTTGAGTAGCAGGTGCCAGGAATAACTGCAGAGCCAACACATGTGAGCCCACTGTTGTATGTAAAGTCCATTCAGCAGAGTTTCACAAACACATTGCCTGTTCTAGCAGCAGCTCAGCTTGTTCAGATAAGCCAAAGAAATGTGAGGTGATTGCTGTTTGTTCAGATCAACAAATCTGACTATTAAAGCCTGAGGTACTCTGGTTGCATTGAATATTAGAGGTTGTCATAACACTCTCCGCTGATGAGCTGGTTCATGAACGATAAACTATTAAACCTATATCTGGCCAGATTCAAGGACACTGTATGCTACTGCCAGCATCCACAGGCTACATTTCTGGATTACAGCTGAAGGAGGAAAATAAGCAGGTCAGTGTGTGGAATATTTTACCTCTGTATCTTTGAATAAAGAGAAAGTAGTTGGAGGCTAAAGCTGCATTTGAAATGCAACAAACTTCTAGATATGGTGCTGCGTATCCGGACTGTACATTCTTAATATGATTGTCTATAAGTGTTTTCTGAATAATATGTAGCTTTAACTAGCTTGAAGTAGACCACAGAAAATAAACCAAACATAAACCAAACAACTAACCAATAATTTAATAAAACGCTGGAGTGTTTTACCTTTTGTAGGGTGATAGTCTGAAAAAAAAGCAAATATTTTTTGGGGGTTACCCTCCTTCCTCCCTACATTTCCTAACATATGGCAACTCAGCTATAGTGGGCATGTGTTTAGGACAATAGGACAACTTTATTTTATTTATTAAAGGTTTCCTGGGCTTGTGTCGTGTAATATATTGGCTGTAACATACACTTATATTACACTTTGAAATTCACGCCGTATGCAAATTAGGCATCGCTAGCGTAAATGCACTGTGCCTGGCGAAGTAACACTAACGCAACTACGCTACCGTTCGTTGACCTGAGCATAACTTCGCACTTTAGTGAATTTGCGTAGCGCTGGCGAAAATTCGCCAGGTGAAGGCGAATGTTAGCAAAGGCAACGCTAGCTTTTTTTGATGCTTAGTGAATTTGCCCCATAATAATCTCATAATACATAGCAGTGCAAACACCTTATGCAAATGCATTTTGCATTAGAATAAATTAATAATCACCTCCGTAGCATCAGCTTCTATGAAAGATATAGCTATAACCTCATTTCCTTAATGTTTTGATTATTGTCCAACTAGAACCTTCAGAATTCAGCATCATGTGATTCTGAAAAGGCTGAAACTATTTCTTGTTTATTCAGTGTGTGTGTTTAAAACGCTAGCTGGAAATTACCTTCAAAGTGATTTTGATATACTGCAATAGCTTTAATCATATATCAAGTCATTTTGTAAAAAAACAATCCACTCTATATTGTACACCAGACCTGGTTAGAAAATATAATATTAACAACAAGTCATGGGGACAGCGTAGCATTATTATTATGTATGGGTCATTTGAGGTGCTCCCAGCAAATGTATGTATGTATTTATATGCACCACAAATGTATGCAGTGCTTTACAAGGCATACAAACAGTGCAGTAAACATATGCTTCAGTGCTTTAGTGGTTCATACACAGTTGGAATTAGGTCAAGAGTTTGTTACTGCAGAGGAAATGCTTCCTCTAGGACATTTTAAAAGGATTCATGATTTTTTTTGTTATAATCACTAAATTCCATACATTGTAAGTAATTCATTCTACCATTTAAAGTGTTATTTTACCCTTCAGTCAATAAATTATTTTTTTAGTTGTAATAGTGTGTTTATACAGCTACTTCAGATCATTTTGCCAGGTCATGTGCTTTGAGAAAAAGCTTGCAATTCCCAAAGGAGCTACTGGATGTGTTGGAACTACTGGGTCGTTCGAATGAATCATTGGATTTGATTTCCTCTAAAAAATTTGAGTTTCCAAAAATTTCAAAACACTCCTTAAAGGTTATATGAGGTCCCCCATAGGCTAAAACAGCAGGTCTAAGGTGGTGATGGGTAAAAATTTGAATTTTTTAAAGAGGCTGTCAAATTTTCAAATTCGAATCGAAGTACCCAAAAATTACTTCGAAATTTGAATTTTTTAATTCGAATTTTCCCTTTGACCCTTGATAAATCTGACTAGATTCCTAGATATGGGAATGTTTTAATTGGTGTTACCTTCCCATTGTTCTGTTGATAGGCCACATATATTATCACCTGATCTGAAGAAAAGGCGTCAACCCTACTCCTGGTGTGTGCAGTTTCTATTTTTGCAGATGATACTAAATTGTGCAGAGCTATAGGTTCCATGCAGG
>CM044440.1:35856804-35883398 GCA_024363595.1 Xenopus borealis | reverse complement strand
ATTACACTTTACAAATATATTCGAGGACATTATAGACAAATATCAGGGGACCTTTTTACATTTGGCACTTGGCGCAGGAGCGATGACGTCAGCGTGAACCTGCGCTAGACGCTGACACCCAGACACAAAAATCTGTATAATAAAAGTCCTTTTCAAATTAAACATGAAATCCAATTTCAAATTTTTATTAAAGTATTCATAGCTGTTTTAAACTAATCTAAAAATCTCAGCTGTCAATCAAATATTGTCTGCCACTCCTCTATGCCTTAGGCATAATTACTTTCACTTTCCAATCAGCACTTCCTAGATGTCCCCACACATTCCCCCAGTTCTCTTAATCATTTAATTGTGTAGTAAGGATATGGAGTTAGACGTCTGTGTCGTGTTTATACTGCTAATAAAGCACTTTTCTACTCTCCTAATCCTCGGCTACCAAACACAACAGTCTGGTCCCCCATTCTGGTGCACAAACAAGGTTCTGAGATGATCCAAGGCTTGTCTTAATAACAGTGTCTACAAAATGGCTACTGCCTGCTTGCTATAATTATGAATTCCCAGACTGAAGGAAACAAGATTAAAATAATGTATATAGTGTAATTAATGTTCATTTTGCTTGACTATGTGATACAATAGGATTTTGAATATTTATTTGGGGTGACGGGTCCACTTTAAGTGTGCCCATGTGCCCATCCTGCCTGTTGATGAATGTTGTGCAACTAGGCCTTTTGATACTGATGATCCCTGAATCTACTGCCATCTTGAACCTGGCGGGAACTCCAGGTTTTACAACAGTGGGTTGTGTCAACAGATGCAGACTTGCTGCTAGTGAATCAAATGCTGTTTTGAACATGCCTGCTGGAAGTGCTGCAATTATGCTGGAAATCTGCAAAAAGGCTCTGCATTATGGGAACAAAATGTTGCATTTTCTATCCATTATTTCACTCACATTTGTAAATGACCCCCAGTATACTCCTCGATCCCACTCAATTAATACCTAAGTGAACTGAATGCTTTTAATAATGCACGAAAACTACATAGAAGGGGCTTGTCATACAGAGCTATATATCCCTCCTCACTTTGTACTAGGAATGCTGATATTTTTGAAAGTTGGGCTGCCATTACTGGGAATTATTTTGGTACAGCCATTGTGTAAAAAAAAGCTATTTTTTATTGGTACAGGTAATTTTATCCCCCAACTCCCCCCTCCCCCACTTCTTCTTGCCAGTTTCTTCTCATGTGCGTGCACCAATTACAGTCTAGTGGGGTTGCAAAATGATCTGTTCAAACTGATTCCTGAGGACATGTTTCCTAAAAATGATACAGCTATATCTATGGCCAGCTTAACTATGCAATGGCAGACATATTAGGAGGTTCACTGCAAGAAAATCAGCTTAAATAAAGTCTTCTGAAGATCAAATAATGCTGAATTCTGTAGGCACCATCACAATTATATGTCAACGGGAGTGGGACATTTATTCTTTTCTACTAAGTTCCAGGACCTTTGTTATTGAATAAAATGCAGAAATCGTTTTAAAGTATGTTTTTTTCATTATGTTTTATATACAGAGTTAGGAAATGTCTTTCTCTGGCTATATCAATCCAGGTCTGCCTTGGAATAAAAATAAAGTGCAAGGATGAAACAGAATCAAAAGGTGAATTGAATGGGTCGTCCAAACAATACAACACCAGGATTGAGGTTGGTGAGTAAATGCAGCAATAACACTGTGGTCTACAATTGCCTGGTATGAGTGAGGCACTTACTAAAAAAGATTCATTAAACACCCTAGTGTAATAGGACCATATGGATTGCCAAAAAAACACTGGCCCGCCAAATCCACCCATAGTAGGTGTGTGCCGTGCTGTTTAGAGGCTTATCTAGAAATCTTATGGCCCACATATGCATCTGTTATAATGTTTGGTCAGACATGTATCCAATTGTAAGATAAACTTATTTGTGTGGCCACAAGCAGTTTAATGGGTCAGATGTTGTTGCATTTCAGAATCTGAGATCATGTGTTTTTATTTATTTCTGTTGCGGTAAACCATCATTATCATTATTATTTTATTTTTAACCTTCCCACCTCTTTATGGATTTGTAACTACACATTTTAAAATCTTCTACGAAAACAATTTTCACAGTTTTCAATGAATAAACTTTTTTTTTAAGTTAAAAATATTAAGATTTAAAATGTTAACATTTAGTCAGCCCTGCCAGGTTAAACTGCATACCCATCACTGTATCGCCTGTGGACCCATATCAAATATTATATATAGAACTTTATATAAAGTCAAATCAATCAGCTTTATTATAAAATAATACACCAATTCAAAGTAATGCATTCTACAGTTGATTAAGATCATTTACTGATTATAATGCAGGTGCAAAATGTTATGTTTTTCACACTTTGCACGCTGTCCTGCTACTCCTTGAGATCAAAAATGGAGTTAAAGGTCCTCCATTCTGCATGAATACAGAGGGAGAATAGACATGCCACCCTATTCTTCCCCTCTACTTTGAGAGCCACTGAGAGCCATTCAATGTGCACAATGACAAAGAACATGTGCTGCATGACACTAGACAAAATTGCTTCTTGAATGAACACTGAGGGCTGTGATTTTGTGCCCCTTTGTGATCTAGCACCGGTAAAAAAAAACTGTATGTTTTTTCCACCATAATCCCTTTGATTAGTATTAGTAAAAAAAAAAAAAATAAACTTGCTACTCAAGATCTTCACCTTAGATCATAGTTAAGTTTACATTAAAAAAGGCAAATTCCATCAAGAACAACCCTTCCAAATGAACCTCTGTGCACATGTATACCCTTATATACATAAATTATATATACAGATAGCTATAACTGTAGTTTTTAAGATTGTAGTCTTAGATAGCCTTGGATATTATTCTTGTTCAAGAAGTCATCCAAGCCACAGTTATAGAATCTGCATTAAAACATCACCTGGCAGGGCATTTCACAACTTCACTGCCTTTACTGTGAAGAACCTCTAGCACCAGAACAAATCAAATTTTTCAGACGGCTCTACCTGTCAGTGCAGGACAACTGGGGTTAAGTTGATCCTCTGTGGAGGCAGGACAGACTGAAAGAACTTTCTCCAATCTCCTACTTCCTCATGGCTCCACCTCTTCCTCCAGTTTTTTTCAGTTTGTCCTGCCTTGGAGGCAGCAACTTCTCCTCTCTCTTAGTTTTTATTATTTTTTCATAATTATTTATTACTTATTTTCTTTTATATGTTCAGTTTCATGTGAAGCAACAACTCCTTATTATGGTTAAGCAGATTTATGGTTGAGCCCCATTGTGAGTGCTCCCAGTATCACGTAATGGATTCACAATTGCACAGGTAGAGCCCGTTATGTGCGCTCCCTCTCTATTCATGAGGTGTACATCTGCCATTACATTGGGGTGTTGGAGAAAGCCCGGTAGTGTGCTCCAAATTAGTAAAGACCCCACTGTGTGCCCAAAATTTCACCAAAAGCCCCAATGACACAATAATTAACAGTTAACAATTATGCTCCTGGGTTGTTCCCAGGTTGAGCCCATGCTGCTCAGGTGGCACTGTGCTTCCAGGTCACTACCTAGGGTGAGCCCTTCTTACACGAAAAAAAATGAAGGCGCACATATGATCCTCGCCGCACCAAAGAAACTCCCTAAGCCCCAATGGGGTTAACAACAATACATGAAAATTTCAGGTGCGAGTTGGGTCAAATTGCAACTTTGTAAAAAAAAAACAAAAAAAATTTATTTTCACAATACAATGTTCAATATCTAAAACCAATTTCTTACTGGCCGGCCAGCTAGTGGTGAATAAAAATGACAAAAAGGTTGATTAAAAACAAGCAATTGCAGTATACTACATGTGAGTTACAGTTCAATATCCGTTGAGAAGATTAATGGAGTTATCGCACCAAGTTCCAACAAGCACCACCACAGCTATAGAAGTAAACGTGTCTGTTTTTTAGCTGTGTGGGTTACAGAGACCGATGCACTATCACTAAGTGCGTGTGAGTTATAGTTCAAACAAACTCAATATAAGAGGAGAGCAGATGAATTCAGCACAAAGTCTGTGCATTCAAGTATCAGCAGGGCTGTTGAATGGATTGTGTCTATTTTTCAGCCATGTATTCCAGGATAAAAGGATAGAGAAAACAAGGGGTAGAAGTTATAGAAAAATAGAGACAAACATAAATTGCGGGGCGTCCCCCGTGAGTGCTGTCTCACCAACTGATGTGAAGAGCGGGGGTCGGACTCGTCCTCCTTCACAGGAATCTTTGATTTAGCACACGGACTGTGTGCATGGGGGATCTCCGGAGTCTTTTCCACCAAGCTCTCCGTCTCGTATCTCACCACCTGTTCAGAATGGAATGTGCAGCCAACATGCAAGCGCTTTCCGTAACTTCAGTTTTCCCTTTTCCACACACTTTCTGCACCGGTCTCTTTATCCCTGTACAGATATTTATTAGGAAGCTCCTTTGAAATACTGCAAATGATAAATCACAACTGCGACGCGTTTTGCCCTTTTGGCTTTTTCAAGCAGTTTCAATTTGACCCAACTCGCACCTGAAATTTTCATGTTCAGAAAACTGCACCTCACAGCATGGATCACCTGGATTTTCCAGTCAGCAGTCTCCAGTGCAGATATTAAGAAAGCAGCACTTAGAACACTCAACTGCTAAGGTACACGTGTATCATGTCTAATCAGGATGAGGAACTGCTGTCCCTAATAGAGGAGATTGATCTCCCAGATAAGCCTCATAAAATGAAGACTTCAAAAACTAAAGATCACTCACCCTCCCCTACCCAAGGGATCAATACTGATCCTAAGACTAATACTAACATCATAATGACATCAATGATTCATGCTCCCCAAGACCCTCAGCCTACAGCTTCACATAAAGCAACGATGGCATCAGTAGCATCACAAAATCCCGTGCCAGCAACTGCTGACTTAGTTACCTAGTTAAATTGGGGTGAAAAAAGACAAAGTCCATCAAAAAATCCCTCCAAATTAAAACCCAGCATACACACACACCTCCACTCTTTCACACAAATCATATATGCCCATAGCTATACTAACTGTAGAGTTTAGTATCAAAATAGCCTTTGATATTATGTCTGTCCAAAAAATCATCCAAGCCCCTCTTAAAAGCATCAACAGAATCAGCCATCACAACATCCTCACTGTCCTCACTGTGAAGAACCACCTACGCTGCTTCAAATGAAAATCCTTTTCTTCTAGTCTGAAGGGATGGCCTCTGGTGCGGTGATCCTGGGTAAAAAGGTCCCCTGATATTTGTCTATATAATCTATTTTTAAAGTGTAAACATCTCCTTGAAAGCACCTTTTTTCCCAGAGAAAACAACCCCAACCTGGACAGTCTACCCTTTTAATTTAAGTCTTCCATCCCTCTAACCAGTTTAGTTGCACTCTCTCCAGCTCATTTACATCCCTCCTAAGGACTGGAGTCCTAAACTGCACTGCATATTCCAGGTGAGGTCTTACTAGGGATCTATAAAGAGGTATATTTATGTTTTCATCCCTTGGGGTTATGCCCTTTTTTATGCAAGACAGAACCCTATTTGCTTTAGTAGCTACAGAATGACACTGCCCAGAATTAGACAACTTGTTATCTATAAAAACCCCAAGATCCTTCTCACTTAAGAAAACTCCAAACACGCTGCCAATTAGTGTATAACTTGCATTTATATTATTTTTGCCAAAGTGCATAACCTTGTATTTATCAACATTGAACCTATCTGATATAAGTAATTCTAAAACAACTGGACTTGCTGAGTAATTATTGAAGACATTTCACTACTCATCCGAGCAGCTTCTTCAGTTCAACTGACTGGTATGGGAAGTTCTTGGTATATAAACTCTTCCACTAATCCAATCACAATGGCACATTATAACTCTTCAAGGGTGACATCTGAATTTGATTCTGTGTAGTTACTGTGATGGGATTAACAATGTGTCATTGCATGAATGGATGTGTGAAGTGTTCTGAAACCGCTTTGGTACTGATGTGAGAACAGCACTGTATGTTGCAGACAGGTGGTGTCGAAGGCCCCCACCCCTATTCAGGGATGGTTTTTCTACCTTGAAATGAATCGCTTCTTTAACGCCTCTTAAACATTGAACCTCATTTTCCAGTTTGCTGCTAAGTTTCCCAATTTAGACAAATCCCTCTGCAAAGTGGCAGCATCCTGCATTAACCTATCACAGCTTATGCTGTGGATTCAATCCACAATTAAAACTTCTGTGAGTCAAGTATTTTCAGCTCAGCTCTTGGCAGAGAGAACTAAGAGAGAATGTAAACATTCTCCCCCCCATGCATCCCTTCAGGATTGCGACTCTCATTCTGGCGATTGTAGCTCCACAGGATCACAGGATCAGAGCAACATCTCTCTTCTGAGGATCAATCCAGTGATTTGGATGAACCATCCAGGCAACCAGAAGAGACTAGAAATATACTCAGAGACATATTCTCCACCCTAGATATAAAAGAAGAACAAATCACATTGTCCAAAGCAGATAAGGTGCTAGGTAACTCTTCCAAAAAGCCTAGGGTATTTCCAGTATGTAAATCCATTAAAAAATATATTGGCACAGAATAGCCTCAACCAGAAAGGAAGTCCAATATACCTCATAGATTTTTTAACACCTATCCAATGCCAGATGATTACAAGCACAGGGACAAAATACCCAAAGTAGACCCACCTATTGTTAGGCTAGCACGTAACACCACCTTAACAGCAGATGATGTAGGCTCACTTAGAGATCCGATTCTTCTCAAAACATGGCAGCCATATTGAGACCAGCAGCAGCGGCTACTACAGTGGCAAAGACAGCAAAATACTGATGCAAGGAGCTCAGTAAACACCCTCCAACTTAGCCAGAGCAGTCTACAGCAGAATTAGATAAAGTCAGTTCGTCACTGTCATTCCTAGGCGAAGCTACATTAGAGACAGCTAAACTAGCTGCAAAAGCCAATACAACATTCATCACGGCTCGCGGAGCACTTTGGTTGGGGCAATCAGGTGATACTGCATCAAAGCATAAACTTACTTCTCTGCAGTTTAGCGGATCTCAGCTATTTGGGCCAAGCTAAAACAAATAATTTCCAAAGTCACTATTTGCTTGTAATTAGTGGGTGTGTATAAAAAGTCAATGACTTTCTGGGCTCCTGACAGACCCTTGTATCTTTCATCCAGTGCTGCACTGATGTTTTTTTAGATTCTAAGTCATAGGGAAAGCAAAAGAATTGTCAAAGAATCTGCTGGAAAAGGTAGTTGAACTCTATAAAATAGGAAAATGATATAAGAAAATATCAAAGGAATTGAGAATGCCAATCAGCAGTGTTCAAACTCTAATTAAGTGGAAAATTAGGGGTTCTGTTGAAACCAAATCACAGTCAGGTAGACCAACTAACATTTCAGCCACAACTGCCAGAAATATTGTTCAGAATGCAAGGAAAAACCCACAAATAACTTCAGGTGAAATACAAAAAATACTGGAGGAAAATTTGCACTCATCAGCCCAGAAGCTGCGCATGGGACGTACTTGGACATTCCAACATGACAATGATCCAAAACACAAGACCAAGTCGACCTGTCATTGGCTACACCAAAATAAAGTGAAGGTTCTGGAGTGGCCATCTCAGTCTCCTGACCTCAATATCATTGAGCCACTCTGGGGAGACCTCAAATGTGCAGTTCATGTAAGAGCCCGAGAATTTTCTGGGAACTGGAGGCTTTTTGCCAAGAAGAATGGGCAACTTTACCATCTGAGAAGATAAAGAGCCTCATCCACAACTACCACAAAAGACTTCAAGCTGTCAATGATGTTAAAGGGGGCAATATACGGTATTAAGAACTGGGGTATGTAAACTTTTATGATTTAAAAAGAGTAAACAGTTGTGTGACAATAAATGTCTTCAGCCAACCACTAACCATGAGCAAATGAAAAGTTTTTGTGTTATCATTCATATTCTCTGAAAAATGGTTAAGAAATCATAAATTCTTCCAGGGTATGTAAAGATATGAGCACAACTGTATTCAGTGGCGTCAAGTTGTTGTTTTTTTTTTTTTGCTCCATCATTTTCCATAAGCTTCTAGTAAATTGTTTTGATGCTCAATGGGCTGGATAACAGAAAATAATGTTCCTCTTTACACTGCTACAGATTTTCTCTTAAGACCATAATGGAGCTTTAAAGATAAACCATATATGTTTTTCACGTTGAATTGCATCTGGCCCAATATCTGATTTGGGCCATGGTTATAAGGGTTAAAATGTAACAAATATTCTCAATAGCAGATTAATGAGATGTGGGGCCCCTAGATGATATCAACACAGATCCCCGTTCTAAGATACTGCTGGGTCCAGATGTGTGCAGATCCAGGCAAGCATGTTCAAACTGGGGATGCACCAAATCCACTTTTTTGGGATTTGCCCAAATTCCTGAATCCTTTGTGAAAGATTACCAAATCCGATCCTATGCAAATTAGGGATGGGAAAGGAAAATGTGGGGTAAATGTTTTGACTTCCTTGTTTTGTGACAAAATGTCACATGATTTCCTTTCCCACAACTAATTTACATATGCAAATTAGGATTCAGATTCCGTTCAGCCATGCACAATGATTTGGCCGAATCCGAATCTTGCTGAAAAAGGCAAAATCCTGGCCAAATCCCGAACTGAATCCTAGATTCGGTGCATCCTTAGTTCAAACTTTCATAACCAGCCAAATGTTGTAAAATGCGCATGGTAATTAGGGGGTGTGGCCTCAAAAATGTCCCTCTTTCTAATTCCAAAGTGTTGGAGTCCAGTTAGGGACCGTCTCAAGTTTCCTATCTGCAGCTGTCAGAGCACTTAAAAGGAAGGAGGAATTTCACTGCATACAGCCAGGTTTATTATAAAAACAGTAGACATTTTTTAATTAAAGTATATTGGAGGTAGATTTCTTTTCATGCCTTTAAGTCCTCTTTAACAATACATTTGTAGCCTAATAGAGCATTTGTTTTTTTAGATGGGGTCAGTGACCCATATTTGAAAACTGGACAGAGTCAGAAGAAGAAAGCAAATAATTAAAGCTATAAAAAATAAATAAAATAAATAATGAAGTCCAATTGAAAGTTTGCTTACAATTTGTCACTTTATAACACACGAACAGTTAACTTAAAGGTGAACCCCACATTTAGGAGCTGATTGAAGGGTTGAAGTGAAAATACAAATAAAATTTTTAAAATTCGATTTTCGAAGTAATTTTGGGCTACTTCGACTACCGAATTTTCGAATTTCGAAGTACTGTCCGTTTAAAAATCCTTTGACTTCGACTATTCGGCAGCTTAAAGAATTGCCATTTTAGCCTATGGTTTTCAGGTATGGGACCGGTTATCCAGAATGTTCTGGACATGAGGATTTCCGGACAGCGGATCTTTCCATAATTTGGGTATTCATACATTAAGGGGAAGATTTAGTAAGGGTCAAATTCGAGGGTTAAAAAAAACCTCGAATTTGAACATGGGAATTTTTTGGGAATGAAAATCCTCCAAATTCGAATATTGAATTTGAAGGATTTTACTGCTGCATATCGATTGGTCGAACGAACGATCGAATAGCGAAAATTCGATCGAATGATAAAATCGTTTGAATCGAACAATTCGAACGATTCTAACCATTCAATCGAATTTTTTTATTCGATCAAAAATAATGAAAGCCAATTCAGTAGCTTTAATCTGACGAACTAGGCAGTCAAATAAAAATTTAAAGGGGAAGTAATTCGACTGTCGAATAGTTGAATATTCAAATAGGTTTTTATTCAAATCATTCGATTGAATTTTCATAATTCAGTGGTCGAAGTGGTATTCAAAAACATTCGAAAATTCTAATCTTTTTGAAAATTCGATCGAACTTCGAATCCTTCATGTGAATTTAGTACATCTGCCACTGAGTCTACTAAAAAAATCATATAAAGATTAAATACATCCAAAAGGCTGGTTTTAATTCCAATAAAGATTCATCATATCTTTGTTTGGACCAAGTACCATGTGCTGTTTTATTATTACAGAGAAAAAGGAAATCATTTTTAAAAAGTTTGGATAATAATGGATTCTATGGGAGCCATTCTGAAATTCAGAGCTTTCTGGATAACAGCTTTCCTGATAACAGATCCCATACCTGTACCAAAAATGTATTTTGACATTAATTAAATGCAGGATTATTTTGCCTCCAGTAAAGATGAATTATATCTTAGTTGGGATCAAGTCCAAGGGACTGTTTTGTTATTACTGAGAAAAAAAGAAATTGTTTTAAAACATTTAATTATCTGATTAAAATAGAGTCTAGGGGGAGATGGCCTTCCTGTAATTGAGAGCTTTTTGGATATTGGATCCCATACCTGTATTATATTTACTCTGTGAATTTAATTCAGTGCTAAAGATGCATATAGGTTTTTTTTTTTACTGTTCTGGAGTAATAATATTCCTGGTAAGTATCCAATATATATTCTGGAGATATATGGAGAAAAAAAAACAAAAAACAAATTGCTGTAAATATAAAGAAGCACAGAGAACAACAAACAGATAAAAAGTATTTTTACAAAATACTTTCCAAGAACATTAAAAATATGGAGAAGGCAGGGCGTGATCAAGTATTGGGTTTTAAAAGTGTCCATCACTCCTCTTCTGTGACCCGACAATTGTGTTG
The DNA here is from genome assembly GCA_024363595.1 of Xenopus borealis. Classification (NCBI taxonomy): domain Eukaryota; kingdom Metazoa; phylum Chordata; class Amphibia; order Anura; family Pipidae; genus Xenopus; species Xenopus borealis. The sequence continues at coordinate 35,872,679 of CM044440.1, read as the reverse complement.
GTCTTTCTGCTGACTGACATTGTTGTGGCTAATTAAGCTGACTACATGTATTATGCTTTGTTTTCCTTTTTTTTTTTTTTTTGTCGGGAAAGAGTAAATGGATTGGGGCCTCTGAGATAAAAAAAGAGAAATGTGCAGTGACAAGAGTTTTCTACAGGCAGGGTCATGAGAGAGCACAAGGCCGGACTGGGTCTGGTGACTGCAAAGGGGCATGAATGACTCCAGAATCACAGCGATATAACATCTTCAGAGCAAGATGTCTTTAAATTATATCAAGAACTTCTATGAAGGATGTGTGAGTATTAAGTGATCACTGGGACCATGCATGGGGTTTCTAGATTATTCCATGGTCTTTTCATGTTAAACGAAGAAGATTTAAACGGATACATTCTAACATGCACAAATGTTGCCTTCAACAACAGGGACATACTAACTAGTGTTATTGGACTGATTTACCTTCATAACCAAGTAAGAAATAAATGTAAAACTGTTGCATGGCAGTAAATGTGGGCTCTGTGTAGCAATTTTTAATACAGTTTTCCTGCTAAATCTGACGAATTTACTTATTTTATTTATGTGAACATTTTGCTGAAAAAGGAGTCCTTGCTGCCATTTAGAAATAGAAAAATTTCTGCATTGGTTTCTGATTACCTCAATTCGATCAATCGAACGATCGAATATTAAAAATTCAAACGATTTCATCGATCGATCGAATTTTTAATATTCGATCTCAGCTAATGATTCCCAATTCGGTAGCTTGATCCTGGCGAAGTTTGTGGTCAAATAAAAATTTAAAGGGAAAGTCATTCGACCATCGAATATTCGAATAAAATTTTATTCGAATATTCGAATCATTCAAATTCGAATATTCGATGGTCGAATTTGCCTAATTTGCATATTCGAAGATTCAAATTGGAATTTATATTAAATTTCGATCGAACTTCGAATTATTCACGTTAATTTTGTAAATCTGCCCCTAATTGTAACAGGAAGAAGTGTGGAAGCAAAAGACACAACTCTGTCTGTTTATTGGCTCATGTGACCTAACTTTATAGTTTGTTTGGTATGTTTGTGTGCACCATTGAATCATATGATCCCAGGAGGCTGTCGTTATTTTTTTGAATTTTCTATTTAGGATTACCCAATGGCACATGCTACTAAAAAAGTATATTATTATAAAAATGGTTTATTTACATGAAGCAGGGTTTTACATATGAGTTGTTTTATGCAATATCTTTTTATAGAGACCTACACTGTCCTAGGGTATAGTTTTCCTTTAATATTAACTATGTTAAGACGTTATCCAAATTGCTCACATTCTTTTTTCTTAAATATTTGTGTTACTTTCCAGCTCAGGCCTCCAACAGTGATTGGTCAGTTCCATACTCTCTTCTTTGGATCCGTGCGAATGTTCTTTCTAGGTGTATTGGGCTTTGCTGTATATGGAAATGAAGCTTTACATTTTAGCTGTGAACCTGACAAGAGGGAGGTGAATCTGTTTTGTTACAATCAGTTTCGACCAATAACTCCTCAGGTAAGGTGCACGTTTTTCTCTCCTACAAAATAATTATTTTACAAAAGTTAACAGGTGCCCTTTTTATTTGGGGGTTGTTATACAGAAAAAGAGAAGGGGGGGTTATCCAGAATGCTCGGAACCTGGGCTTTCCAGATACCTTAAGTCTACTATCTAATATAAGTAAACAACTGGACTTGCTAAGTAATCAATGAAGACGTTTCAATACTCATCTGAGCAGCTTCATTGGTTCAACATTTCAGCTTGAACTGTAGAAGCTGCTCCGATGAGTAGTAAAATGTCTTCAATGATTACTAAGCAAGTCCAGTTGTTTTAATATTACTTATATTAGATATACCATGACCTGGATGAATGAAAATCTTCATAGTCACTTCATGCAACAATTAAATAAACTAATAGACTGGTTTTGCTTACAATAAGGATTAATTATATCTTAGTTTGGATCATGTTAAAGCTACTGTTTTATTATTTCAGAGAAAAGGGAAATCATTTTTAAAAATTTTAATTATTTGGATAAAACAGAGTCTATGGGATAAAGGGTTTCTAGATACCTGTACTACATAATTTAAGCAATAATAGCAAATGTGTTTCCATATTATTTCTTGATCTTACAAGAAAAAAAGACGCATAACCTGCTCAACAATAAGGGGCCGATTTACGAAATTCACGTGAAATGATCGAAGTTCGATCGTACGAATTTTTCGTGAAATCGGCTATGCAAATTTGGCCTCTTCGATGATCGAATAGATCTAATGATTGGATATTCGATAATTCGATTACTCGATGATCGAAGGAATCAAAATTTTAAAGTTATTCGACTGCCTACTTCGCCAGATCGAACCTACCAAATTGCAATAGAAGCTCCCCATAGGCTTCTGAGGCTAAGTCCTGCTGGAACACCATTCGTACGATCGGAGCGTTCGAATCGTACAAATTTTTCGGACGGAAATTTCACTATTTTTTTTCTGAAATCGAACAAACGGTATCCGATCCTATTCATCGAGAAATTGAATAGCGAGCAAAATGATAGCCTAAAACAATTCAATAAGCATTCGATGGTCAAATGCTTATTGAATTCCGAATTTGGTCGAGCTAATTTTGGGGAATAATAGTAAATTTGCTCCTAACTGTTCATCAATAACCAAGAAATAGGGTTTTTTGCCGCCCCTGGTAGCTGCCCTCACCTTGCCTCATGGCCGGAGTGGCCCTGCATACCCCTAGTCCAGGGAGCCCTTGAGCCCCTCCATTACTGCCTACTACTCATTGCTCCTTCATCTCCCATCATCATCATGTGTGCTCATGCGCACTTGCACACTCCTGCCGGCGTGGGAGGGTGGAGAGAGGTTGCCCAGCACTGCTGCTGTCACGAGGGTTTGCAATTAACTTTGTGGCCTATACCAGCACACCCTGGGACAGATGATGCCTGAGGTCTTCAATACAATCATATTACTATGACCATGCATGGGGACCACTATTTTGCTTTCTGTATCTTGGCCAAATAGGATGTATTTAAAATATCTATATGTAGCAATAATGTTTATAAACAACTTTACAATTGTTGAAGAACTTTGAATAATGCATATCAGAAAGGAGATAAGAATTATAATTTTATTTGGGGGGGTTCACAACCCCTTTCATAATACTTATTAAGGCATCTCTTAATGAGACCCCCCCCCAAATCTATTTATGTAGAGAGTAATATTCTGCAACCATTTGTAATTGGGTGTCATTTTATATTTTTTTGGAGGTTTTGAAGTTTTTATTCAGCAGCTCTCTAGTATGCCATTTCAGCAAGCTGATTGCTAGGGTAATTTGGACCCTAGCAACCAGCTTGCTGAAATGGCAAACTAGAGAGCTGCTGATTGATTTGAATACGAGACATATGAATAGGAGAGGCCTGAATAGACAGAGGAGGAAAAAGTAGAAGTAGCAATAACAATCAATTTGTAGCCTTACAAAGTATTTGTTTTTTAGCTGGGGTCAGTGGCCCCCATTTGAAAGTGTCAGAAGAATAAGGCAAATATTTAAAAAACTAGAAAAAAGAAAAAATGAAGCCCAACTGCAAAATTACCTAGCCATTAAGTTTAACTTAAAGGTGAAACAACCCTATAAACTAAAACTGTGAAAAAGTGTTTCATGTAACACTGCAAATGCTCTTTGTCTTTTCAGGTATTTTGGGCTCTGCAACTAGTGACAGTATTGGTCCCAGGAGCTGTATTCCATCTTTTTGCAGCCTGTAAGAGTATTGATCAAGAAGACATTCTGCAGAAGCCTGTCTATACCGTTTCTTACATTATCTCTGTGCTGCTAAGGATTATCCTGGAGGTGGTAGCATTTTGGCTTCAGAGTCATCTTTTTGGTTTTCAAGTGAATCCAATCTTTATGTGTGATGCAGGCAGTCTTGATAAGAAATATAATCTCACCAGGTGCATGGTACCAGAACACTTTGAAAAAACCATATTTCTCATTGCTATGTATACCTTTACAGTCATTACAATAATACTGTGTGTTGCTGAAATATTTGAGATTCTGTACAGACGGTTAGACTTCCTAAACAATCAGTGACCTGGCTATGTTTCCATTAATTCATTTAAGGTTACAGGTATAGGCTCAGTTATCAGGAAACCCATTATCCAGAAAGTTCCAGATTACAGGAAGGCTGCCTCTTATAGGCTCTATTTTAATCAAATCATTCAAAATTGTTAAAATGATTTACCATCAATAAAACAGTACCTTGTACTTGATCCAAAGACTTAATCAATCCCTTTCGGAAGCAAAACAATCCTACTGGGTTTAATTTATGTTTAGATGATTCTTTAGTAGATTTAGGGGGAGATTTATCAAATTCACATGAATGATTCGAAATTCAATCGAATTTTCAAAAAGATTAAAATTCATATTTTCGAATGTTTTTTCGAATGATTCGAATAAAAATCTATTAGAATATTTGACAGTCGAATAACTTCCCCTTTAAATTTTTATTCGACTGCCTAGTTCGCCAGTTTCAACCTACTGAATTGGCTTTCATTACTTTAGATCAAATAACAAAACTCGAATGGATAAAATCGTTTGATCGAATTTATCGCTCGGTCGTTTGACCAATCGAATAGCGGTAAAATCCTTTGAATTCGATATTCGAAGGATTTTTATTCCCATGTTCGAATTTGAGGGTTTTTTAACCCATATAATCAGTTTTATAAGGTATACGAGATTAGCATGTTTTCATGCTTTCATATGCTCAGAATTCAACCCAGTATCTCAAACAGTCAATAGAGAGGCAGAGATACATTTCTTCTGCAAAACGGGTCACATGCTTGTGTGTTGCATCAAAGTCTCTTTGCCTTTTCTTCTTTTCTTGTCATAGGGATCACTTATGTTACATGCATGACTACAGGATCAGATTGATTAGTCTCCCCCTGTTAAGGTGACCATACTCGAAACAATATTATAGTACAGGTATGGGACCTGGGGTTTTCTGTATAATGGTTCTTTCTCTAATTTAGATCTTTATACCTTAGGTCTACTAGAAAATCATGCAAACATTAAATAAACCCAATCGGCTGGTTGAGTTTCCTATAAGGATTTTATATCTTAGTTGGGATCAAATACAAGCTACTGTTTTATTATTATAGAGCAAAAGGAAATAATATTTTAAAATTTGGATTATGTGAATAAAATGGAGCCTAAGGGAGATGGCCTTTCCTTAATTCTGAGCTTTCTGGATAATGGGTCCCTTACCTGTATAAAACACATTTTCATACAATATAAGGTGCATGTATGAGCTATGAGCTAACTAATATCGGCAGAAGGCTTGGATATCAGACAGCTCAATGATCGCGCTACGTAGAAAATTTGAAAGGCATCTGTTAGTGCTGAATAGTAAGTTACAGGTAGAATTCTATTGTTATTACCTGTATATCTGACAGTTCAACTCTACACATATGGGGCAGATTTACAAAAGTCATGTGAAGTGATCGACGTTTGATCGAATTCGATCGAATACCAATCGTACCTATTTTTTTGGAGGATCGAATATGCAAATTTGGCATCTACGATCATCGCATACCGAATTATCGAATAGATCGAATATTCGATCATTCAATGATCAAAGGATTTGAAATTTTTAAATCCTTCAAATGCCTACTTCTTCAGATTGAACCTACCAAATACTAATAGAAGCCTACGGGAACCCCCCCCATAGGCTTCTTTTGCAAAGACTTGCTCAAATACCATTCGTACGATCGAATGCCTCGATCGTTCGAATCGTACAAATTTTTCGGAGGCTCAAAGGAAAAAGTACATTTGTTTTTCGTGAAATTGAACGATCGGTATTCAATCGTACGATTTCATCGAGAAATCGAATATCGAGGAAATTAAAGCCTGAAACTATTCGATAAGCATTCGATAGTCGAATGCTTATTGAATTTCGAGGGGATTTGAGGGTTTTTTTGTGAAAAATAGTAAATTTGCCCCATATGTGTTGAAACAAACTTTCCTTATTGGAAAGATATTTTTCAGATGTCTATGGCCACCTTTAATGCAGAAGGAAGATCAGCAGTACCCAATGTGACACGTAAAGATGTGTCGGGTACGTGCAGGTGTGGGGAGTTTGGACATTGGGAATTGGTGGCTAAGGAGGGTCTTTGGTGTTGTAGCCCCAGTGGGCCCCCAATGCCCTAGTACAACACGGCATGACTAACAAGTCAATATAAGAAATGGTGATGCAATGTCATGTGATGTGGCACATGCAAAAAAAAGCACCTGAAGCTGCTGTGATGAGAGAAATTTTGTTTGCCAGATTTCACCGTAAACAAAAATGCCCTTAGACGTCAATGTATTGTGTGGAGAGAAAGTTGTGTTCAAGCCCATTTTGCATTTTGTAAATTTATGGCAAAACAAAAGGGGACAGGTTAGTCCCTCACTAGCTGCAGGGCACAGGACCCTTGAGATTACGTTGATGGGATGGCAACCACATCTGTTAGTTGTGGCTAGCATTGTACTTGTGTTGGCGCCCATCAGGTATTAGTAGATATCTCTGTGAACCTTACATTTTTGCTGATGGGTGTATATTGCAAGTGTTTCAACTGGTGCTATACTTTAACTAATACAGCTTATGTAAAGGTGAATATCCCCTTTAGGGATTCTTTACTTTGCTTGGGGGTACCAAAAGTTAGGCTCACCCAAGTTATTATATATACTTACCTCAGACCAAGGACCGGTGCTCCTATCAGGAGAAAACTGCACCAGCCCAGGGTTCTTCCAGTGAGCACCACTGAGCAATCGGCTTCCGGCTTCTTCTTTCTGCATACACAGTACAGCAAAATAAGTTGGATATTTTGTTTGACAGCTCGTGCATCTGAAATTTGAAGAAAGAAGAAGAAGGAAGCCGATCGATCTGTAGTGTTCACTGGAAGAACCTCTGGGCCAGTTCTGTTTTCTCCTGATAGGAGCACCGGCCTGGAGTGTGAGGTAAGTATATATAATCACACCCCCAATTAAATAGACCTTTCCTTCTCCTTTAACTACTGTTCTGCCCCGTCTGCAGTTTATTTGCAGCCAGGACCTCTGCTTGGTTAATTCTTCATATGTGTCCAAGCTCAGTTCTGCAATGTGAACCAACACTACTTTTATGTATTAACTGTACGCAGTGACAAGCATCAAGCTTTTTTACAAACAAAGTTCAGTTGTGCTCTAATTCATATATATGTTTAGTTAGCAATCTATAAAAATAGAGCTTTCAAAATTACATGAGAAGGTAGCAGAGAAAATTATAATTTTAAGTGAATGATAATATAGTATCTAATATAGTTTTTGTGGCGGTCTCAATACAAATATTTATTGCAGTGGGAAGGAGCATTTTTCTGGTTTAATGTCTGCCACATAAAATTATTATTATTAACATGTATTTCTATAGCGCCAACATATTGTGTAGCGCTTTAAAATGCTTTAAAATCTTTCAATCATAACTGTTCCAGTAAATTTACATATGTCAATGACTTAAGAATATAATTGGAGTTCTAGGAACTATAAAGAATGATAATAATCACTACAGCTCAATGATATAACAAATCCACAACCACAGATGGTCATAAGCAACGAAAGTTTGAAAGCACTGAAAGATGTGCAGTTCTGACTTCCAACAGCAATGTAATAAAATAAGATCAAGAGGCAGTTGCTAAATTCCCCCTTTTCACAATTAAAGAGGGTTTCACCTTTTAGTCAATGTTTATTATGTTATATAATGGCTAATTCTAAGCAACTTTTCCTTTGGTTGTTATTGTTTTTTATTTTCTATACTTTTTAAATGATTGGCCGTCTTCTTCTGACTCTTTTCATTCGAAAAAAATACGTTGAATTAATTTCAGTTGGTATTTTCACTTCGAAATTCGACCCTGGATAAATCTGCCCCATAATTTATGTATAATCTCTGTAAAGTACTGTCAAATACTGGCACCGTATAAATAAAGCATTATAGTTATAATAATCTGAAGTCTAAGGTGAAGTCTTCCTCTTGCATCTTGACAGGATCCTCCCTAGACAGGATTATAAAGTATGTAAGTGTGTAACACAGGCATAGCATTTTCTGTCATTTTTGGGGCACTACCCCTACATGTGTCTGTGCTGAAAAAAAAATCAGTTAAGGGGCTATGGCAAAGACAAGGGAACAATACGGCCATTAGCCGCACATTTAGAAAATGTTACATGCTAAATATGCATTTTGTGTAAATGGATCATATACTGTAAATGAAATTATTATAACTTTCATATGCTAAACAGCAGGAAATCTTTCATTACAGAAAAAATACATTTGTTTTGTTACAGTGTTATGTGTAGCCAACAATGGCTTGTTATTTAATATCCATCCAGATCGTTTTAAAAAGTAAAAGTACCTCTCTCCAATTAAAATGTGAAATCTCAGGAACAACACTTTTATTGTTTTCAAGTGTACATATACATTAAAGTATTGTAGCCAGATTTGTATAGACTTCTTTGATCCATGTGTTACCTGTCATGTTTTATTAAGAGTCAAATGTTGCTTGGTAAAATAAAAAAGAAAATATATTTATTGGTTTTATGTGCACATTTAAATGAATATGAATGATTATTGAAATATGGTAATACTCAGCTATTTTATGAATTATGGCTCATATGAATGGCAATTTTCAAGACCAGCCCAGGAATTTGGAATGTCATACATGTACTGGTGGCTCCCTGGAAAACTGTTGTAGGTGATAAAATAAATAAAATAGATTTAAATGAAAGTCGTCATATTGCTGTACCTTTATTGTAAACTTTATTTTATAACTTGTATTAAATATCGAGGGTGGGAGTGCATGTCATAGAAGGGGTGCAAGGGTTACAGTGTGTCTGTGAGGGGGGCTTGTGTTGGTGAAGGGGTGGAAGGGTTGGGCGTTAGAGTGTGTTAGTGAGGGGTGGGAACGTGTGAGGGTGCTTGTGTCATTGAGGAGGTGGCAGTTGTGTGTTGGTGAGGATGGATGCATATCTCAGTGAGGATGTGAGAGGGTGGGCTCTCCTGCACCCTTACTGACACACACTCGCACTCCCTCACCGACACATGCACCCACCCATCAACACACACCCACTCTCCCACTGACACATGCAGACACCCACCCCCTAACAAAAATGCACACCTTCACAGACATGCAACCATCCCACACCAACACACACAACAGCTCTTCCACCCCCTCACTGACACATGCAGCCCACCCAGTCTTTTTATACACATGGAAGATCACAGAGACTGCTCAGCACTAGCCTCTCCTATGTACCTACCTGCTCCCCTACCTTATATACTTGCTGTCCTATCTTCTCACCTCTCCAAGCTCACCTACTGTACCTATACTCCTGTCCTCTCCTACCTCCTGTCCTGTTCTCTGGTATCGTTTTACTACATATATTATGTCCTCTGCAATGGCCTCTCCTATTTACCAACCAACTTGCCTGACTTCTCACCACTCTTTCCTTACTTACCTGATGTCTTGTCCTCTGGCTTCTCTTATTTATCTTCCAGTCTTCTGGCCTCACCTACCTAGACCTAAGTATTTAAAGGATAGATATGTGGTTTGGGTCAAAACAAGGGGCACAGACGCTCTATTGATCTCTGATGAGTACTATTCCTAACCATATAGGATATGAAACTACACTTTCAAGCCACTTTGCTGCTAAGTGTTTTTTTTTTTGCTATTCCCAGTGCAAGTCCAATTTGACGCTTCTGTTGATTTTTTATCATTCTGTAGATACACACATAGAGTATTCGTTTTTAACACAAGCCAAAATGCTACTACGTGACTAAAAAGATTCCTAGAATGCGCCCAAAACTTATTTTTTACATTCTAATTAAAAACAAACAATATATTTATTAGAATATTTTTTAAAGCTTTTATTTTTGCTTTTTCATGAAATAAGTAAATGCAACCAAACACACATCTAAATGATATAAAAAATAAGGTTTATTGGAATATTTAGTGAGTAAGTAAATATTTTGTAAGTAGCTACATGTCACCTGAACATGAATACCCCTTTCTGTAATATGACACCACTGCAACAACACTGTCAAATTTATCACTCTAACAGAATTAAGGCATACATGGACAACAGCTTTTATCATATTCAAATATAATCACCCTTTTAAAAAATGAAAGAAGCAAACATGTCTACTACATACCTGCCAGAACAGATAAATACTCAGTGTTTAGTGGTTACTCTTCTTATCTGTACTACAACAGTGGCTAAACATATAGCCACTGTTTTAGTACAGAGCGAATACCAGAAGCAAGGCTTTTCACATCATTCTAACCTGAAAAGGAAACAGCATCCCTTCCAAGTACAACACATGGCCAGCCCTGAGCTAGAATAAACACTTTAGGGGACTTCATATACCAAAGTATTTGTGTAAGGGAATCGATTCCACTAACTGGTTGAAACTGTTGGACCTTTATCAGTTTTTGCAGTTACTACACTTCAAGGGGCAGATTTACAAAATTCCTGTGAAGAATTCGAAGTTCAATCGAATTTGCATAAAATTCTAATTAGAATCTTTGAATATGCAAATTCAAACATTGAATATTCAAATTCGAATAATTTGAATATTCAAATAAAATTCGACCACCTAGTTCGCCAGATCCAAGCTGCGGAATTGGGGACCATTATTTTTGATCGGAACAAAAAGTTAATCGATAAAATTTTTGAATCGATCGATTCGAACGATTCATCGATTGATTCGAACGATTAATCAACCGACTGAATTATTTTAATTCGATCGATCTGCGGTAAAATCCTTAGAATTCGATATTCGAAGGATTTTACTTCACATGGTCGAATTTGGATTTTTTTTTTTTTTTTATTCGAAATTCCACCAATAGTAAATCTTCCCCTAAATGTTGTCCCAATAATTGCATATTTGCTTGTAGGTACCTGATAAAAACTAATTTAGGATAATCCCTGTTACAGCTTTAGGTTTTGTAACCCATGGTTTCATACAGGGGTGGATTAATGCACAGGTTTAAGGTGGCCATACACGTAGAGATCCGCTCACACAAATTATATATAATTTATATATAAATTCGCGAAACACCAGCAAAAATTAGGCAGCGAAAATTCGCCATTTTTGACGCAACGAAAATGACGCAACGCGCGTCAAAAACGTTGCGCGACTCGTTTCACAATTTTTTTTGCCACGGGTGAGATTCGCCCATCACTAATGATGTGCAATGGTTGCGACTAGTGATGGGCGAATTTATTCGCCAGGGGCAAATTCGCGGCGAATTCCCGCGATTCGCCGCTGGCGAATAAATTCACGAAACGGCAGAAAAAATTAGTGGGCAAAAATTCGCCGCCAAAAACGAGTCGCACGTCGTTTTTGACACAACGCAATGGAAACGACGCGCGACTCGTTTCGCGAATTTTTCGCCAATTTCTCTGGAAATTTGCGAATTTTTCGGCGAAGCGAAACGCGGCCGTTTTGCCCATCACTAGTTGCGACTAGTTCCCATCCTCAGAAAGGACTATCCCTCTAGTGAATAAGAAAAAGCATGGCAGTGAACTAGTTCCTATCCCTAGAAAGGACCTAATGCCTCTAATGGTGTGGTACCAGGAAAGGATAGGAATTAGTCCAATACTGTATACACTTCCACTGGGGACTGGAGTGGAGGTTACACATTGGCAGCGGCTACAGTCAAAAAGGCTTATGGATTCTACTGGCAGGCAGCAAACTATAATTAAAAATTATACAATATTTAAATACAAAGACAACCAATCACAAAACAGGGAGGGGTCAAGGGAAAAAATGCATCACAGTTTAAAAGCAAAGTAAGCCTCATCACTACAAGATGGGCTTAAAAAAAAGATATTGCAAACAGCTCCAATTTGATATCACAATATGATAAGAACAATATTGACTAATTGAAATGAATTGTATTATAAATAAATATACATGATTATAAATAAATATACACAAAATTGATGGTTAAATAGATTAGGTGCAATATGAAAACATATCATATAATAAATGTGATTTCTAAATTAATAAATATGATAATTATATACATATATGTATTGTGAGCTTCCGGTAGCGAAACCCAAGGCCCTGGCACAGTTTTCAGCACAGAAACGGACACTGACACAGCCTTTTATGGTTAAATTGCAGCTTTGCTAGCATTTATTTGCAACTGAACACAATTCTTCAGCCCACTGACTTCATAGGGGGAATCACATGAGTGTTTAACAAAAAAGTCCTGATCCTAACACCCTCACTGGTGTTCACTTTACTCACATTTGAGTTTGGCCCTCACTGGCTTTTCACTTGAACTACAAATCCCAGAATCCTCTCTGGACACACTTGAGACACTCTGATCTCCTGGGAGTAGTTTCTCTTGTCCTCTCCCAGACCTTTGGCTCTCTCTCCAACTCAGGGGATCACTCCTTCTGTGGCCCTCAGCCATAGCCAGCTATGAGGTGTTGCTCCACACCTCCTTTTAACTATCCTTAATTAACTAATTGCTTAGTTAGCTACCTAGTTTAGGCAGCTGCAAACCCTTACATGAAGCAAGGGATGGAAGCCCACCCTGCTCCCTTCCATCTACTCCAGGGACCCTTAATCCAGCTTTTACTGAGCAGTTCACAATTAAGCAGCATTACTTGCTTCAGCAACACAGTTTTCCCTGGAGTTTAACATTTCACCAACCTAATACTGGTGAAATACAAATGATATTGTGCCCTTTAGACACCCATATCTTACAGTATGTATATAAATATAAATATGAATATATAATTGAACAGGGCTAAAACATGAATTCTTCTTCCAGTCTCTAGTCATAATAACAGGACAAATCAAAGTCCGAGTTGAGACCCTTAGGAAACCTTTTATCAAGAGTAAAAATTCAAAAGGCTTCCCGTTTAAGCATTTTCTTTAAAGTGTCTCCCCCTCTACGTGAAGTCATTATTCGCTCAATACCTTGTACTTGGAAATATTATATATTACCAGCCACACAAGACAAAAAATGTTTAGAAACATTCGTAAGTTTCTTGATCTGAATATCTGAGATATGTTCTCTAATTCTCCCAGACATCGTGGTTTGCCCAACATACTGAATATTGCAATTTTTACAACTAATATAATAACTAATACTGTCTTATACTTTCTGGTGGTAATATTAGACACAAATGTATCACCACATGACATACATAGACATGAATTACATCTTGTGGAACCACATTTAAAAGTACCCTGATGTGTAGGCCAAGTTACGGTATTTTCTTTTTTTTATAACTACAAGCCTACCTGTCTGTCTATTTACTGTACATTAGCATGTGTGCACCAAAACTCTCAACGCTGGGTTAAGTTCAGAAGTGGATCTGCGCACATCTAGGTGCCCACACACAAAAAAAAGTCTATAACCTAGGGTAACCTGTGCTTAGGGTTGCCACCTGGCCGGAATTTTACCGGCCTGGCCCGTATTTTTGGTGGTTGATACCAATGTTATTAATAGGAAAGAAAGAAAAATATATAGGAAGGCCGGTATTTTTTTAAAGAAAAGGTGGCAACCCTACCTGTGCTTTAATCCAGCTCGCCCCTAATTCTGCTTGTTTCTGTGACTGTGTCAGTGAGACTGAGTGTGAGTGGATGTGTGCGAGTATGATTGTGCAGTAAGTGTGCGCATGGCAACCTGAGACTGCTGCACCAAGGGATCCCCCTGTTGTGCTGACTGCAACGTAATGTCATTTATTCTGATTTGGGATAGGCCTAAGACACCAGTACTGATCACATTAGCAGCAGGTTTCGTTTAACAGTAGATTTCCTATGTAAAGAAAAATGCTTACTCGTGCTCAATAATTGTGGATGGCAAGATGTCTGGCACCATGGATTTTGGAACTGGTGATCTCAGGTCCATCTGTCTGGAATTAAAGCCAGGTTAGTTAGAGATCTATACCGAGTGCTAGCTGATGAAAAAGTGGTGTATACTTTGCAACTTAAGGATAAAATTAACTCATATAGTATAGAATATCCATGTATTATCAAGTGTGTTGATGTGGACTGCTTTGATTTTTTTTGCCCGGGCTGCTTTTTACCCCCAGTCAGGCCCTGTTGTAAGCCCATGTGAGACAAGGCCCTGCCATTCCATAAGGTCATGAATTAAAGAGAAGGATAACCCGCACAGTAAATGGCCTACCCTTTTAGCTGGTACATTAGCCACAGGGTAAACAGTGCCCCCTTTGCTCTGTCTTCTGAATAAGCCATTTAATGATGACCAGCAGTCTGTGTGCACTGCCTCTATCTGTACCCAGTTGGTCTATTGAGTGAGAATAAAATCATTTTCTGCCTGATCATCCTGCACTGGGACTTTATCAGAGGGTGCCGCAATGTTTGTATGAAATGTTCTGTGATGCTATGATGGTTCAGTTATACCATGTGATACGGTCAAACAGTATGGCAGCTTCCATGTATAAGAACTGAAATTTGCAGAAAAAAATGTTCTGGATATATAGGGAGAAACATGCCTATAGTAGCAGTGGGATAACAGTCTCTGGAATGGGACGGTGGCTGTGGGATAGCAGGTATAGTAGGGAGAGGTGTGCCTATAAGTAGCAGTGGGATCACAGATTCATGGAATAGACTGTGGCTGTGGGATAGCAGGCATAGTAGGGAGAGATTGCGCCTATAGTAGTAGTGGGTATAATAATCTCTGGGAAGGGACTATGGCTGTGGAACAGCAGGTATAGTAGGGAGAGACCGTGTCTGTAGTAGTAGTAGTGGGTATACTAATCTCTGGGAAGGGACTGTGACTGTGGGATAGCAGGTATCATAGGGAGAGACTGTGCCCAAAGTAGCAGTGAGATAGTCTCTGGGAAGGGAGTGTGACTGTGGGATAGCAGGTATAGTAGGGAGAGATGTTGCCTATAGTAACAGTGGGATAACATACTCTTGGAAGGGATTGTGGCTGTGTACTATTGGCATTAGGTCCTTTCTAGGGATAGAAATTAGCTCACTGCCATATGAACTAGGCTGCACTGTTGCCATTCACATTGTATTCCCATCAAGAAGCCATTTATGTCACATCGTTCAATCAAGTGCAAATGTTCATCCAAGGCTACAGCTGCACTAGTCACCACGCTGGAATTACATACATGAGTGTATTTATTTATACATATCCCTATCACAAATATTACTTTACTTTTCACCACAAAGTTAAATGAGTTCAGACTAGAGCACTGCCTCTTCTACACAAGACGGTGTAATTGCTCAACAGCCTCCCTATCTCATCACCTACTGCGGTCCCCGCCCACTCGTAGGCGGAAGCGGAAGAATTGCTGTGTCAGTGTGAGGCGTGAGGAATTGTTGTCACCTGACTGATAGGCAGGCGCTCAGGTGTGAGACTTTAGTCGAATCGATACTTGCTGAATATTCCGGTCCCACTCTCTGCAGCATGGCCGACCCTTTGCACCCGTTACCGGAGCAGTTCAGATCTTTGCAGCATCACTTGAGGACTGCCCAGGAGCATGAGAAGAGGGATCCAGTGGTGGCGTATTACTGTGAGTGCTCCTTATGCACTGTGACGCCTAGGTTACTCACTCACACACACCTCCTGTACATCTCGTTCACCTTCTGTACACTTTTCTCACCTCCTGTACGTCTCACCCACCCAGCTCCAGTAGTTCTCACTCTCCTTCTGTCACTCTCACTCTCCTTCTGTCACTCTCACTCACCTCAATCTCATCCTGCCGCTCTCACTCACCTTCTGACACTCACCTCCTGCCACTGTCGCTCACCTCCTGCTGCTCTCACTCACCTGCTCACTCACCTCATGCTGCTCTCACTCACCTG
>CM044440.1:35794438-35854484 GCA_024363595.1 Xenopus borealis | reverse complement strand
TCACTCACCACTCGCCTCCTGCCACTCTCACTCACCTCCTGCCACTCTCACTCACCTCCTGCCTCTCTCGCTCACCTCACTCATCTCCTGTTGCTCTCACTCGCCTCCCTGGCACTCTCACTCTTTTCCTCATATGGTAGTATTTTCTGCAGATTTTTAACACTTTTATTCGATTTTCTTCGTCAATAATTTCATATACCCATCCCCACTGAGCTAACAAAAATGGTGCAAGAATCTCTTGTTGTCACTCAGAGGCACAGGATCAAGGGCATCTGGTCCAGATCACTAGCCACACTTTCATTTGTGCACTTACATCTTAGAACTGGGCCCTATGCTGTCTAGTTGCCATACTGCCTAGTCATTAATCCTAGATGTAGGAATCTTAATTTGCAAAGCCACCAAGTCTCTTTTATGCTCTGTGGATTCAGGTTGACACCTTACATGTCCTTTGAATCATTTTATTCTGGCCCCTGAAAAATGTAAAATGAGTATTCTGCTGTATAAAGTATATTGTTATATCAGTCCCAAAGTTAATTGAAAACAACTCCAGTGAAGCTATAGAATAGGAGATAATATGCTACTAGATGCATCTTTATCAGCCTGAAACATAAGGGTTATATCTCTAGGCTTATTCTTTTTTGAGCGATATTTCTCCTTTAGGGTAATGGCACATGGGATATCCTGTTGACCATTTGAAACTGGCTCACGAATCCTTAAAATACCTTTATATTGAAATTAATCAAATCGCAATATCCTTGCTAGCTGAAGGAAGCATGTTTGTGGAATTATGTGATATATAAATATTTATAGTAATTTTCAACCATCTCTAGTAATTCACACCTCAAATATTCGTTCAGTTTTTAATTTGTTTTCTACTCTATAGATCTTTTGCACATCCATTTGAACTGTTTTTCTGTTTTATTCTCTTACTATGTAACTAGATTACTGGGCCATTATATGGCTTTTCCAACATTTTAGAACCCTCTACAATAAAAGCCAGCATTAGAAAATAGAATTACTTTGTTTTGTAATTGGCTATTACTGTTTTCTGCATCGCTTGTCCTTATTGTTGGCACAATTTTGCCAAAGTCATCTCACCTCCGGAAAAGACTTATTCCTACAGTGACTTGCAAGGCATTTTGGGAACTGGAAACTTGTTCCTGGTGGAGAGCTAACGTTCGCTACATTTAAAGTGGACCCGTCACCTAGGCACAAAAATCTGTATAATAAAAGATCTTTTCAAATTAAAATTTAAATTTTTGATTAAAGCATTCATAGCTGGTTTAAGCTCATTTAAAAATCTCAGCTGTCAATCAAATATTGTCTGCCACTCCTCTATGCCTTAGGGCAGGCATAGAGGTGGGGCAGATCATTACTTTCACTTTCCATTCAGCACTTCCTAGATGTCACTGCTCCCCACACATTCCCCCAGTTCTCTTAACCATTTAATTGTGTAGCCAGGACATGGAGATAGACATCAGGTCCCCCATTCTGGTGCAGAAACAAGATTCTGAGATGATCCAAGGCTTGTCTTAATAACAGTGTCCACATAATGTCTCCTGCCTGCTTGCTATAATTATGAATTCCCAGACAGAAGAAAACAAGATTAAAATAATTTATATAGTGTAATTAATGTTCATTTTGCTTGACTAATGTGATAAAATATGATTTTGAATATTTTTTTTGTGGTGACGGGTCCACTTTAAGGATAAGATGCAATGCAGAGAATAGAATGGCACAGATTCCTTTTCCAATAGTTACAAAGTAAAAGAATACAAATGTTAATGTATGTTGAAAATTTTATAATTAATTCTGCAATTATGAAAATGTATTTTTCATTATCATTTATTTTACATTTATCCATTGTACATATTTAGCAAATTTACACCAGTTAATAAGAATATGTTTAATATGTTTAAAATTAGTTAGAGTTAAGGTGGCCATAGACGCACAGATAATATCTTACGAAACAATTTTCGTACGATATTCGGTGCGTGTATGGTGGGAAATGAGCTGACTGATATCGTCAGAAGATTAAGATATCGGTCGGCTGGTTGATCGGGCTGGACGGAAAATTTTGATCGGATGCCTTTGAAAGCTCCCTGAACATCGGCCATTGTTAGCGCTGAATCATCAGATACAAGTAGAATTCTATTGTTTCTACCTGTATAATTGACGATTCAGCTCTACACGTGTGTGTTGAAACGAACGATCTTTCTTGGAAAGATCTTTTCCGAGAAAGATCGTAATTGTTACGTCAATGGCCAGCTTTAGAAATAGAGACCTGCAGGGCGTCAGGATGATATATTGGTTAGTATTGCTGCTTTGCAGCTCTGGTATCCTGGGGGAGGCTTGATTAGTCAATATCCACATTATATTCCCTGAGTTTTCTGGATTTTCCTCCTTTCTGATTTTTGATTGTTAAATAATTAAGCATTTTCTGTAAAGCTCTGCTTAATATACTGGGTTCTTGTAAATAAATGATATTTTAGGTGAAGGTAAATTCTCTCTGATCTTTCATATATGACTAATGTAAAATCAATTTATTTGCCATTGAGCAGGGTTTTATAAATTATTTAAAGGTTTAGAAAACTTCTGGATGTGTCTCCGAAGTAAGAAAGATGGGTCGATGGACCAATGGAAAATGTTTGTATCACCAACGTAGAAATAAGTTGGTTTAAAGTTAGAGAAACACTAAGGGGCAGATTTATCATTGGTTGAATTTCGAATTGAAAAAAAATAAGAAATTCGACCATGGGAATAGTAGGTGAAGTAAAATCCTTCGAATATTGAATTCGAAGGATTTTACCACAATTCGATCGATCGAATAGGAAAAATTAGATTGATTGATTAATTTATTCGATCAAAAATAATGATTCCCAATTCGGTATCTTTGATCTGGCGAACTAGGTGGTCTAATAAAAATTTAAAGGGGAAGTACTTCGACCATCGAATAGTAGAATATTTTAGTAAAATTTTATTTGAATATTTGATGGTCGAGTTTGCCTAATTTGCATATTCGAAGATTCAAATTCAAATCTTTTTGAAATTCGATCGAACTTCGAATTATTCATGTGAATTAAGTAAATCTGCCCCTTAGATTTTTGTATTGAGGAATTTTTCAATTTGGAATTATTCAAAAGTTCCAGTATGTCATATGCCCTCCTACTCTTAATATGTTCCTGGTATTTACTTCATTTCTTGTTGAAACTGCAGTAAACATCCAAAGTTTGTGTAATGTCAGACTTGTATTGTGGAAAACAATGTTAAACCGGTAAAACTAACCCAATAACATCAGTGAGCTTTTTATGTGGTTTTTCAATGCATTCATTTTGGCTGGAAAGTCCTGATTCATATCTTTGTGCCTTGGATATCAGTTGCATCGCTATCAGAATATGCAATTGGCAGCTTCAACATACTGAAATAAGAAGTATATATATCAATTAAATATAATGAATCGTTTCTGAAATAATCATGTTTATCCTCATTATCCCTCTCTCAAAATCTGTTTCTCTACAGGAGTTGGGTGTCAGCTAGTCCTTGACAGTTAGATCCAATATATATTATAGGGGGCTCCTTTTGTCTAGAAGATGTATTAGAGTTCACTATATTAAAATCACCAAAAATCCCGTCTCTCCACGTGCAGAATTTGTGCAAAAGGCAGCTATTCTGTAAGATTTTTTACTGGAATCTGTTATTTGAGTGAGCTCTAATACATCTGCTAGGGAAGGAAGCCCCCCTAATAAGATATATTGGATCGTTCATCTGACACCCAAATGCTGCATGAGAGAGGAATAGTGAATATAAACTTGATTATTTCAGAAATGGTACAGATTTTTTAAACAATTGTATTTAGAAAGTTTCTTAGTTCAGTATAAGGAAGCTTATATAAAAGTTTTCAGTAGTTGCCCTTTAATTTTTTTTTTTTAATGCATTTTAATTGTGTGATTAGTCTTCAGATTGTGAATACGTGATGAATATAAAAACTATACTTATTTCAGTTTCGAGTGTACAGAAGAATTATACACAAAATACCCTGACGTATCCCACTAACAGCTGACCATAATGTCATTTTGTTAGGCGTGTAACAAGTTCAACAAGCTTTCTGGCAACAATAATAAACTCTATCTGTAAAAGAAGGGCAATGGTTTCATAGTTAGGAGTGTCGTGCATACTTTCCTGGTTGCATCACGAGTAAAATACATCACATGAGAATGTGCACATTCTTTATATCCTCTCTGTACTTAAATAATAACTGACTCTATTAACACCTGGGGGCAGATTTATCATCGGTCGAATTTCGAATTTAAAAAAAATGTTAAATTCGAACCATGCGAATAGAAGGGAAGTAAAATTGAATTCAAATATCGAATTTGAAGGATTTTACCACTATTCAATTGGTCAAATGATCGAATAGTAAAAATTTGATCGACCAATTAAATTGTTCGATCAATCTAATTTTTAACGCTTCAATCTAAATTCACCTAAACCACTTCAGGTTAAAACTGGCGAAGTAGCCAATCGATGGTCGAATTGACTTAATTTGCATATTCAAAAATTCAACCAATCGAATTTTGGAAATTCGATCGAATTATTCCCACAAATTTTGTAAATCTAACCCCTGGAGTACCTACCTACCTTCTAAAGGGTTGTGTCATAACTAAAGGTGGCCATACACGGAGAGATTTGCTTGTTTACCGATGTCGCCAAATGAACGGATCTCTCCCCGAGATGCCCACCTTAAGATGGGCGATATCGGGCTGATCCGAATCATAATGAAGTGTTAATGGGCGGTCGGATCGCATGACCACATCAATAAGCAGATCTAATGGGATTTTTAGTCCTGTTAGATTGACATGTGGCCGACTTTCGGCCAGACATTGATTAGGGAATACCGTCGGAGGGCCCCGTACACGGGCCAATAAGTTAGCGACTCGGTTTATATGATAATGTGATGTAATATTTGGCTAACTGAATATATAATCACGGCAGGCTTTCAAACACAAGGTATAAAGATATTTTGTGTCATAACTTGTCTGTTTGGCAGAATGTGAAAGCTGAAAGGAGTTTTTTGGAGGTACATGGCTCAGCAGCAGATTGCCTAATGTGTATCTTGTGGGGGGGTGGGAATGGATCCAAACAATTATTTTTCCATGCCGGATTGACTTGTTCTGGGGGAATAAATTGTTAAAAGTGAAATGCTCAGCAAAGTTTTACTTTTGTCAGCACTTTTTGGAACATGTGTAGTATATAGTAGGTTCTATATAGAAAGTAAAAATATTACTATTACTTCGAAATTCTTTTTATCTACAGTACATTTGAGCACTGGGATATGCATAGGGCCATAAAAGTTTATCACATATAAGTGAGAATAGGAAGAAACCTTCACTTCAGGATTAAAATATATTGCATTTGTGTTGCATCTCCATATTAAGTCTGTGGGGCTCAGTACAAGAGCAGAGGTATAGCTTCTTATGCTTTTGGAATTGAATCTGTATGTAAAAATAATCCATTCAGGAGGTTGCCAACATTTTTTTTTTCTTTTTTATTAGCAGTGAGCCACATTCAGATGTAAAAAGATCAACGGAGCAACTCACGTATGAAAAATGTTTATGGGGTGGAGCAATAAAAATTCTGTGATTGGCTATTTGGTAACTCCTATGGACTAGCAGCCTACAGCAGGCTCTGTTTGGCAGTACACCTGTTCTTTATGCATCCAAAAAGCAACCTATTGCAAACGTTGCTGTTTTTAAGGGATCCTGTTGGAATCCCAAAACTGCTTTTCTTCTGGTTAATAGGTGTCACTTTTGAACGAAAAAGCTTGGCATAAGGACCTTCTCATAGAAAAGACGATAATACTTATATTAAAGGGGTGGTTCACCTTTAAGGTAACTTTTAGTATGTTTTAGAATGGCTGATTCTAAGCAACTTTTCAATTGGTTTTTATTATTTATTTTTTATAGTTATTTGCCTTTTTCTTCTGACTGTTTGCAGCTTTCAAATGGGCATCGCTGACTCCCTTCTAAAAAAACAAATGCTCTGTAAGGCTACAAATGTATTACTATTGTTACTTTTTATTACTGTTCCTTCTGTTTAGGCCTCTCCTATTCATATTCCAGACTCCTATTCAACTGCACGGTTGCTAGGGTAATTTGGACCCTAGTTACCAGATTGTTTAAGATGCTAATTGAAGAGCTGCTGAATAAAAAGCTAAATAACTCAAAAACCTTCAGTAATATAAATTTAAAACAAATTGCAAATTGTCTCAGAATATCACTGTCTACATCATACTTAACGTTATCTCAAAGGTGAACAACCCATTTAAGTGGCCTTCTCTGCGAATTTGTGTTCTAGGTTGAAATCTGTAGTGTGCTTTAGTCCTACATTAAGATTTGCACAAGGGAACTATCCATTTTTTAAAAATCTTTTTTCCCAGTATTTGGCTATATCGGAGATGTGCAGTTTATTGTATTTTTTTATTATAGTCGCCAGGTGTTATATGTGTGCTGCACAGGACCGAAGTGATTGGCTGTCCTCTCTTAGTGTTTACAGCAGATGGCAGTAATGAGTCATAAATGAAACTTTTATATTTTTAAAAATGCATTTATTTTTAAGTCCCAGCTCCATAAAACGGTGTAAGGGATTTATCTGTCCTATAGACTTCTGCTGTAATGGGCACAACATTGGCGCCCAGGATGCTCAGCAAACACTGCTGGCCATAAGGAGCCTTTGTATATAAATCAAGCCTCCCATAGACAGCCAGTAAGTGCGTGACTCTCCAGAGCTTTGTATATAGTCTGTAAGTTTGACTGAAATTCAAGTTAAGGGATGTTCCAGTGAATGCCAACCTCCAGCCCCCTCTGGGTTCACTGCTGCGAATGGCTGCGACTCTGCTGCAGCTGGAGAAGCACAGATATGTTTCATTAAGGAATGTGTGTCTGGAAACCTGAAATGCAGATTCAATTTTATATATATATATATATATATATATATATATATATACATACAACAAACAAGAAAAAGTTGTGCTCACCACTAATTTTTAAAACCATTAGGCGGGGGTGCAATGAGGCTGTGACCACAAAATACAAATAGACAAATGCAAGAGGTCCTCTGCACTCAACCCATTATCAATATATTTAAGACATTGAGACATTCTGTGCATGCAGCTACTAAAAAATGCCTTACCCTTTAAACAACAGGGATTGTTTGTCCATATATTGCAATATATTTAAGCTGGCCAACTACGTCAAAGTCATCCCATATCTGGCCAGTCCTACTCTCAATTTTCATCTGATTCATTAAGAATTCTATTGCTTCATTATACATTTTACAAAGGGACTAAGTTTTACCTGCAACTTACTTGCTGCTTTCAAAGTAAAACTCCCAATCATGGATGCCCTTTTATTAGACACCAGTGGGATCACCTGACTATAGCTGGAAAGGGTGGGGGCTACAACAGAGAGCTGGTCACTGCTCCAGTATAACTACAACAAACAAGAAAAAGTTGTGCTCACCACTAATTTTTAAAAATTAGTGGTGAGCACAACTTTTTCTTGTTTGTTGTAGTTATACTGGAGCAAACAATCCCTGTTGTTTAAAGGGTAAGGCATTTTTTAGTAGCTGCATGCACAGAATGTCTCAATGTCTTAAATATATTGATAATGGGTTGAGTGCAGAGGACCTCTTGCATTTGTATATATATATATATATATATATATCCATGAATGATGCTGAAGCACACCGGGGTTTTTAAATTTATATCTTACTTTTATTAGATCGACGTTTCGGTCCTCACTGGGACCTTTATCAATAAAGGAAATTTTCGCTAGCATTAGTCACTTCACCCTTTAGTGAATTAAAGAGCAGAGTACAACATACAGGAAGCATATTGCAGTTCAAGGCATTTCAGATATTCTCTACCCCTTTGTGTCTTAAGCCCCCCTCCATTATAGATTCTTTTTTTTTTTTTAGCAGTATGCAATTACTACAATGTGCACCTGTTTCTGTAACCACACCTTCTCTCTACTCCCTTTTAAAGAGCAATCATTTTGCCAGTGACATGAGCTCATTCAGTTGGGCTTATGTTAAAAAAAAAAAAAAACTTTGTAGACATGCATAAATAGTGAAATTGAGAAGAAAACATGATAGTCTATCTCTGACCCGTAGGGTCCATTAATCTCAACCTCATTTGCCAAAGTCATTCTGCCCTCCCTCACCTTATTTAAACTAAAGTGGTGAAGTCTTAGATGTGAAATCCTTCTATTTTACATATTGGCTGTTTCACAAATTATTTCAAATTGTAAATTTACAAATGGTGTGGCACTCCACTAATGGTTTTGAAGATTTACACTACCATTGTTATTTGGTGGTACGTGAGATATACAGATAATAAATGAAGCCGTGAGAAAAGAAAGTATCGCACTCGTTATTTTTACTTCATATATATATTAAACATTAATTAATAAATTTGAGGCCACCCAATTACATTACATTACAAATGACCTTAATGAATTAATAAACACCAGCCACATGATTATAACACATATTGAATTACTTATTAAATAACTCTATTATGATAAAAGTGCATTTGTTTCCTTAAAGAAATTCATCAAATGGAAAAGTTTTTTTAGTTTATTATTAATTCATCAAATCAAGACTTAAAAATAAATCACATCAAATTTCCATCTAAATTATTAAGTCAATTGCTCAAAGTCCCATTGAACTCAATTCAATTTCATTACTGTTAAAAAACACTCAGATGTAGGTTTTGGCCCAAACTGGATCCTCTTGTATTTAGCTTTTAGACCTCTTAAAGCTAATGTTATTCGGTTCGGGATTCGGCCTTTTTCAGCAGGATTCGGCCGAACCCTTCCGCCTGGTTGCACAGACTCCCAATTTACATATATAAGTTAGGGCCAGGAAGAGAGGGCCATATACCTAGATAACTCCACGCCAACTCTTGTTTCACCAGGTCAAGCTTTGATCAATTGATTAACTTGATAATGAATTTAGATGGATAATTTAATGTAATTTTTTTTTATTCTTGATTTGATTAATTAATCATTAATTAAAAAAAACTTTTCCATATCATGTATTTCTCTAAGGAAACAAATGTGCTTTTTATATAATAACAGAGCTATGTAATGAGTAATTCATTATGCGTTATAATCATGTGATTGGTGTTTATTAATTCATTAAGGTCATTTGTATCATTGATTAATTGGGTGATGTCAAATGTATTCATTAATGAATAAAGGTTTAATATATTTGAAGTAAAAATACAGAGTGAGAACTAAGAGATACTTCTTTTTCTCATCGATTCATTTAAAAATGCAAATATTGCACCTTTCCCAGTGACTCAGGCCTTTATTGATAGTTGTCAGCCTTAACATTCATAACATAAATGTAATATTTGGTAATGAACACTAGGTGTCACTGTTGAAAAATAGTTTGAATATACAGTGATTATAGTATTCAGTAGAAAAGTATAACACAGTGGATGCATGCTTAAAAGGGCAGCATACCCCTTTGGTAAACATGTTCAATATATATAGAACTTTTTGCCTGTAGATTTAAAGGGGCAATAACAATACATTTGTAGCCTTACAGAGCATTTGTTTTTAGATGGTGTCAGTGACCCCCATTTGAAAGCTGCAAAGAAACTGAAGCAAATTGCAAATCATTAAAAAACTATGAAAAATAAATAATGAAGACCAAATGAAAAGTTTCTTAGAATTGGCCCTTCTACAATATACTAAAAGTTAACTTGAATGTGAACCACCCCTTTAAGCTTAGTTGGAACACACATTTAATGACAACAGCTTACTAAAATCAGTTGTGTTTGCTTATATATATATATATATATATATATATATATATATATATATATATTGAAGCCACTCCTTGTTTGGCCTTGCAAGGAAGATCATTATATTCCCATTGCCACAATGACAATAACCCTTCATAATGCAACATTTGCAACCAAAGGTTTTGAGGGAGGCTACAAACTTCTCCATCCTCTCCCTATACATGAACCTATACATGAATTTGGCAGTTTTTAGGTGGCGAATAGACTTTGAATCGAATCGAGTTTGGATAATTTCCTAGTCCAATTTGACAGTTTTGATTTTTTTTCCCCTTTGAGTTGATCTCTGCACATATGTGGGAAGGATGGGGTTCCTTGAATAGAGTTGATGTACAGTGTGTGTTAAGTGTGTATGAATAAAAATTGAGTTTTCCTTTACTTTTTATCAAGTCAAACCCTTGCTCTCTCTAAAGAAGTCAATTTGTTTTCATTGGCACAGACCTAATGAGCTTTAATTGGTTTTAAATGATGTTTTGTTCTATATTTCCTTGGAAACAGCATGCAGTGGAATTCCTGAATATGATTGTGTCATGTATCTGAAGGTTACCTTACTGTAGGCAGAAAGTCCTTATATCATGCTGATGAACTAACAGTAGTTATTAAGCTAATTAGCTATTAATCTGATTAATCTAATAGTTCGCAAGCAGTTCATTCTCTCCTTTTAATGGCTACAAAGTAATTGGTTCAGCACTTTGCATTGCTGCCTTGTAGAGTTTAGGTCGTAGGTTTGATTCCAGCCAGGGCACTGCCTATACTTTACCCTGTAGTTGTGTGTGTGTTTCCTCCAAGTGGTAAAACCGACCATAGTGAGTGAGAATGTGATAGAGACTTAGATTGTAGGCTCCACTGGGCCACGGACTGATATGTAATCTTTATAAAGCCCTGCAGACTTTCTCAGCGCTACATCAATAAAGCATAATAACTAATAATTAAAAAGTGCAGCTCCTACATCATTTAAAACATAAACATAGTCTATATACTACAGCTACTGTTGTTTCTAGTCTGTTTCTTAGTATTAATGATGGATTGTGGCTTGAGGATTGCAAGGGTCCCGCAGCTATGTATTTATAAGTCCTTTTCAAATCAAATTTGAAATCGGTCCGTCGATTCCACACAACAGCGATGCTAATGAGAGCCATGCTCTATGATAGCTTGTCATGTGCACCTTATTATAAAAGGCACTGGAACAATTCTCATTATGAAGATGGGGATTATGAGAGTCATGTAGTGTATTGAAATCACTCCGGAGCAATGACATATGTTTTTACAGCTGAAAAAAATGGCTTTACTACATGGAGGCAGAAGATTTGTGTCAGCCATGCTGGAGATCACTGGATTAATTCTATAGAGTGCCTTGTGTTTTGTTTCAAAATAGTAACACCTGTTTCTAATATAATATAAACCAGGCATGACATCTCACTTTGTATATTTATCTAATGAATATAACAGATCATTCTGATGGACTTCATGCAAACTTTCTCTCCTGGGATTAGCAAGGCTAAAAATACCCCCCCGACTTTAGTAATAAGACCAATTGCAGATTGCCTCTTATGTTTGCATACAGGATTTTATTCTTTATTTTTTTATACTGAGTTAATAGGGATCATGTTCTATGCAAGACGAAGTGTGGAAAGTGCATAAAAGGGGCAGCAACTGGACATTTTTTGGCTCTTTTCTCTTTGCGTTCTGCCTTTAAAAAATTACTACAGGCCTCTATGTTTTCTAAGGGACCCCACTCCCCCATTTAAACGGGTAGGTAACCTCTAAATTAAATTTTTACAATATTGGGGATATTCTGAGACAATTTGAAATCATTTTTGAATTTAGATTTCTTTAAAGCAGCTCTCCAGTTTGGCATTTTGTCAGATATATCTTCCCAGTTTACCATAATAACTAGTGCTGTGGTGTGAATAGCAGAGTAGAAGATGAATAGCAGAATGCCTAAATAAAAAGACAAGTAATAGTTCTCTGGCCAGCACCAGTGAGCCCTCTTTTGAAGCCAATGGAGGAAGCTATTTAAAAAAAAAAAAACCCAAGACCAGTTAAAATGTTGCTTAGAATAAGACCTGGAACTAAAGGTTAATTCAAAGGTTAACTACCCCTGTAATGAGGAAGAATATGAGACAAGTTACCTGTCCAAACCCTATTTAAAACGTTACTGATACGTTCCAGTGAAAATTATAGGCACGTGTTAGTATGAAATAGTTGCTGCACCCTAAATAGTTCCTCTGAAAGCCCCCATCAAAGCCACCCATGAACCT
Organism: Xenopus borealis; assembly: GCA_024363595.1. Classification (NCBI taxonomy): domain Eukaryota; kingdom Metazoa; phylum Chordata; class Amphibia; order Anura; family Pipidae; genus Xenopus; species Xenopus borealis. The sequence continues at coordinate 35,842,355 of CM044440.1, read as the reverse complement.
GTGTGCTGCTGACCCAACGACACAGCTAATTGATCTTCTGCCTTGCTTCCGTGACGCTGGGCTGGGGCCGGAGCGATCCTTCCATAGGCTGCAGTCCTGTTTTCATTCGTAATTAGCCTATGGAAGGATCTCACCGACCCCAGCTCAACGGCACAGAAGATCTTTTAGCACAGTTGCAGGTTTGCATGGCTGGGGCGACTTTGAGGTGGGTTTTTGTAAGAATGTGTTTGTATTCTAGTACACTACCTAAACACTTTAGTCATTCATACATCTTACGTAGCGTTTTTAGATTTCAATAAATAAAATAAATATGCATCTTCTTATTCAATATTCTGTTTCTGTGATTTTTTGCCTGCTGACTGCCTGTCCTCTGTGCATGGTATTATTAGTATTATTATTTAAAAGACAGATATGGCAACTCCACAGATCATTTTTGGGCTGCTTTGAGCAGTCATAGGTTATTCAATCCTATGGACTGTTAGGCAGCTACACAGGGGCAGATTTGGGGAGAAAAGTAGCCCAGCGACAAATCTCCTACTAATCTCCCCAAACTGCCTTCCCTGTCTTCCTAGAATGTAAATTGTCGGGTGGGATGGCACTTGGAGCACTTCGTTTTACAAAGTCGCCAGAAGTTTCCTCGTTAGGCAGGCAGGCGACTAATCTCCCCGAATCGCAAAAAAATTCAGATGCACACCTTTCAATTGCAATGAGTGTCCAAACGGTGATTTATTGAAGCCCAAATATACATCACAAAAGGGCAACGTTTCGGACCCCTCCGGGTCCTTTATCAAGCCTGTAATCTCCCCGAATCTGCACGTGTGTCTCTGTCCTTATTGTTCAGTGCTGCTCACTAACAGCATAATCACTTGTACAAAACCTTGCTTTCCGATCATAATCACAACCATGCCATACCAGAACTAGCTGATACAAGATCACAGCTTATACAAATATCAGGCATTGATAAATCAGCCATTATATTTTGCAGAAAAGCTGGTGAAAGATTAATATTCATCTAAGTTATTGTATTTAATTAAGCTGTGTGATGTCTAAGATACAGGGCATGGTTAGGAGTTTACAACGTCTTAAAAATCTAAAATGTCGTTCATTCTGGTACAGGACTTTGAAATCTTCTTGTACTTATGTAGGGGTTTTGATCTAGAAAAGCCCGTTATTTATTTCGAGAGAGGATGGACCGTTCAAAATCCATTATGCTCTTATTCAGGCCAAAGAATAATTTATTTTTCTATATTATGAAACTTTTTTTATGTATTTATAGAGTAATGGTGTGCACACTAGGAAAACTCTGAATCCACTATTTCATGATTCAGCCAAATCCTTTTCTGAAATATTCAGCTGAATCCGGAACTGAACATAAAACCCTAATTTGCATATATAAATGAGGGAAAACGGGGAAAGAGAACTGTGTGATGCGCTCACAGTTAAACATTTTTTGAGTTCATTGTCTGTGTGATGAGATTTTTTGTTCCATTTGTGGTTCCATTTTCCATATCTGTTGTTTTGCCTATGTTCCTTTTGACAGTTATATTGTGACTATTGTAGTCTTCTCAGATTACAATAGATGCTCACGCTCCAGTGAAAGGGCAGAGTATTTATCAAATTATAGCAACTTTTAAGAAATTCTAGATATTCGCTAGAATTATAAAGAGTAAAGCAATATCTATAAAAAAAAAAAAGAGTTAATCCCCTTTACCACAGTCATTACTATCTCTTAAAGGAAGGAAGACAGGAAGCTGAAAGGAATTCCTTTGCAAAGAATTTTAGCCTGCATAGTCTGCCTGCCGAAGTACAAGGATGCCATTATGTGGAAGCAGTTTAATTGAAAGATTGGATTCCATCCAGAGCTACAGAAAACGTCAAGGTTTAGTGCTGACTTTTCCATGACTGAACTTTTTTTATGATGATAGGTTCCCACATTTTTACACAGAAGATCTCACAAGTTAAAAGATATATTGAAAACCTAAGCTACAGTGTTTTCTGCATTATTGAAAGTAAACGTCAAAGAAATCTATGTATTCTGTTGCCAACAGTAAGTAAGAATAAAGCTGTCTTTGTCTTGTTTAATGCAGTGGGTCTGGACAAGTGGCCCATTGTTGGCCTATTCTAATGTAACTCCCACTGATATGGGAAAATGTACCTGCATCTACAGAGAAACTCGCTTGATCTGTGATTCCTTTGAACTTGCCCTAATTTCTCATTATTTCTACTTTTATAAAAAAAAAAACTTGGAACCAGGACCTAGCATGACAGATAGATAGCTTCATGTCACTGATGATGAAAATTAAGAAAAAGCATAGACACGCACATGTGCAGCACACAACATTTTTTTGGGTGAAAACACATATGCTTAGTCTGTTTGCCATTTTTAAAACACTTACTAACGAGTGCAGGTGCCCCTTGCCTAGTGAAGGAGATGTATGCAAGCTTTGCTTCACACTCTAACAACAGGCGAATTTTCGCTCTGGCAAAAGAGCGTTCCTACGCAAATTCAGTAAGATGCAGATTTTACTGAATGTTAGCTGTTCCACCAGACTTGCCTTCGCCAGCTCAGTCCAGGAGAACTGCAATAGAGTGCATAGGACTTCCTCAATTGTTGGCTGAAAAATCTTATATGTCCCAAAAAACTCTGGCGTCTTTTACTTTTTTCAGGGTGATCGCCTGCAACAGACCATCATTTTTTTTTTAGGGTTCCTAACATATGCACATAAACTAGACACTGGGCTCATGTGTAGGGCACTATAACAACTCTACTTTACTAAGGTTCCCTGGGCTTATGTAATGTATTTACTGCAACATATACGTGCATTGAAACTGCAACATATACGTGCATTGAAACTACAACATATACGTGCATTGAAACTGCAACATATATGTGCATTGAAACTGCAACATATACGTGCATTGAAACATATACGTGCATTGAAACTAGCGCAACCTCACTTTGCTTGCCGGCGTATCTACGCCTGGCAAAGTGTTGCGATGTGAGTGATGCGGACGTTGGCGAGGTTGCACTCTTTAGTGAATTTGCCTCTATATGTTTAAAAGATTAGCACAAGTTATAATTTTTATGCACACGGCAGTATACATACTTATGCAACATCTATTTTGTCTATAGTTTTAAAATAGTTTTATTTATTTTTTGGTCATTTCTTGAGCTAAATAGGACAAACTGTGAAGCATGTTGGGTTTCCAACTGTTATTTTTGTAAGCAACTGTGTAAAGGTGAGAATATAATTAGATTATTAGTGCACAGAGAAAACCCCTGCAGAAAGCATTGGTACTTTTCTGTAAAACAAAAAATCCACATCAAAATGTTCTGTTGCAGAGAATTTCCACTGCCTCTGACATAACCAGTTATAGAATCTTATGTGTGCATCCTGTCTGGCAGCACCTGAGTCTTTCCTTAACCAGTATGCTTAAATAGCTGTGGCTTTGCAGAGTGAAAACACTATCTATATATGACCCATTGGGGCATTCTAGCACAGTAATTTTAGATCCTTTTTTTTTTCCATTTACTAGATTAAAATATATACTCTGTGCTGTTATTTACAATGTAATTTATGTTGCTATCGACGTGTTGCTTTCTGATTACTAGGTTGCTCTGTTGAATGACACAGATTCAGCAGACTTTAAAGGACTCCTTTACTAAAATGTAGGGATGTGCCAAATCCAGGATTCAGTTCCGAATTCAACCAGGATTTGGCCTTTTTCAGCAGGATTCAGATTCAGACGAAACCTTGTGACTGGTTGAACTGAATCCTAATTTGCACATGCAAATTAGGGGCAAAAAAGGAAATCACGGGACTTTATGTCACAAAACAAGGACGTAAAAAAAAAAAATTCCCACTTTTTTTTTTCCCGACCCTAATTTCTTTATGCAAATTAGGATTCAGATTCAGTTCGGTATTTTGACAAATCTTTCACGAAGGATTAGGGGTTTTCGTTGAATCAAAAATAGCAAATTTGCTTCATCCCTACTAAAAAGTGCAAAATAACGGGCATAAAGTGACATGCTTTTTGCCCACAATGCTTCCTGCTGGTTCTGTATTTGCCCATGCCACTGTCATTAACAAATGTTTGCACCTGGAAATGCCACACAAGGAGGCAGCCACAAACAACTATAGAATGCCCAATTAATAAGGGGGTGTGCAAGAGAACACAATGGACTGACATTGTGTTCTCTTGCACACCCCCTTATTAATTGGGCATTCTATAGTTGTTTGTGGCTGCAAAAAAAATCAGGAACCTGTTATTTAACATCTACTTTGCAGTTGGGCTAACTGCAAGAGCTTTGAATATTTGATGCCAGTTTGTGTGTGTGTGATGACTAATAATAAACAAGCCCTTTTGCCTTATACAAATTCTTGACAGGTACAACCCTTTCATTGCAGACAGGAACAGTTTGATGTTTAGAGAGAAATACATCTCTGAGCTCTTATTTATATATTGCCACACTGAGTTTATAATGAAAGTGTAGCAGTCTTGAATTTCAGTGCTGATTATTACCTGTGGTGCCTCTGTTCCACCACTAATCCTTTAATAGCAGACTTATTTATTTGTGGCATGATGACAGCCTTGTGCAGTTCAGCTCTCCTGCTCTTGATTCTCTGTGTTATTAAAATAAGAGGCACAGCATAGACCTCTTTCCATTAAGAACATTGGGTCAGATTATGATTCAAAGATAAATCAAGGGATGCGGGTGCTAAAATACTAGCTGAAAATAATCAAAACGCATGATAAAGATGGATAAATGTTTCCATACCATCATGGAATATAGAATCATATTTTAATTGCAATACCTAATAACTTTAGGCTGGGGAAGGACTTGTAAATACATTTTGGACCAAGCAGGCTTGTACAGCGAGAAATGAGGCTGCTGAATGTAAGAAACTGCATGATCTATGCTAGTGCTTTAAAGGAATTGTTCAATATAAAAGTAAAAACTGGGTAAATAGGCTGTGCAAAAAAAAACATTTTTAATATGGTTAGGCAAAAATTGAATGTATAAAGGCTGGAGTGACTGTAAGTCTAACATAACAGAACAGAAAACTACTTCTTGCTTTTCAGCTCTCTTGGTTTACACTGCCTGGTTACCAGGCAGTAACCAATCAGTGACTTGAAGGTGGGGCACATGGATCATAACTGTTACTTTTGAATCTGAGCTGAATGCTGCGGATCAATTGCAAACTCACTGAACAGTTATGTCCCATGTGGCCCCCTTCAAGTCGCTTTTTGGCTAACTAACTATATTAGAAACATTTTTTATTTTGCACAACCTATCCATTTACCCAGTTTTTATTTTTACCCTGAACTGTTCCTTTAAGAATCAATCAGCCAAAGCTTGCCTTATGGCAGTGACTACAGATATATATATTAATGGCAATAGGCAGATAATCAATTAAAAGGAACTGTTCAGAGTAAAAAATAACCTTGTTAAATAGTCTGTACGGAAAAAAAACAAAAAACATTTTACGTTAAATTAGGCAAAATGTAGTGTATGAAGGCTGGTGTGACTGAATGTCTAACATAGTAGCCAGAACACTGCTTCCACTTAACCTGTTACCAGTCAGTAACCAATCAATGACTTGAAGTGGGATAATATGGGAGATAATTAATCAGCTAGTTTGCTGACCTGTGTTCTTATGATCAGAAGCAAACTAACCGAATAATTATATCCCATATGGCCCCCCCCTTGGAGTCTGATTGGTTATTGACAGGTTAGATCCTAAAGGAAGAAGCTGGATTCTGGTTATTATATTCAATATCTGTTCACTTCAGCCTTACACTGATGACTATTGTAGAGTTTGTTTATTTTGCACATCTGTTTTACTTTTACACTGAACTGTTCCTTTAAGGATGGTTACCCATACTGAAAAAAGTACTGTTCTATAGTTTTTTTTATGTCCTGCAAGACGGTGATTGTTACTGTGCTTTTTAAATCCTACAATGCAAATGTTGATTTCTTCTGCATAATAATTTCTTGCCTGCAGATAGAACATATTCCACACCCAAACAATGTTTTGTCCCTTTAATTTATATTGTGTGTGACTGTACAGCAGTCAGCCATTTTTTGGTGCAAGACAGTAAGATGCACTCAATGTAGTGAAAGAATACTTTACATATATCTTAGGTTTGTGAAGAGTATATTGTAACCTTTTAAACATCTGAGGCTGATACTTTAGATAGGGGTTGGATGGCTTTTTAGCATGTGAAGGGATACAGGGTTATGGAAGATAGTTCATAGACCGGTCCGATTGCCATTTTGGAGTCAGGAAGGAATCTTTTCCCCTCTGAGGCAATTTGGAAAGGCTTCAAAGTTTTTTTTGCCTTTCTCTGGATCAACTAGCAGTTAGGCAGGTTATAAATAGACTTAAAAGGTTGAACATGATGTATCTTTTTCAATCTAACTTAATATGAATCAAAATATCTTACTTTGTCATATATTCTTTAGCTCAAAAAAAACATTTGTAAACACCTTTGCGAACGTTAGCGACCGTGTTTGCACCATTTTTGACCGATTAAAGACCTCAACGAATTCCTCACAAAGTTTGTGACCAAACTACTTTTGCAAACATTCGTAGTGTATGTAATAAAATTTCACAATCGCAAAAATTTTTTTTAAAGAAACTCCAGACCAGGTGTTAAAGGTTCGCAAAGTTTTGCTCTTTGAGAATTTTATAACATTTCCCCAATAATGTTTTAATTGTTGACCCAGTAGGTAGAACAAGGCAATCATTTGCAAGTTTGCTCAAAGGAGAAGGAAAGTCTTCTTCCACTTGGGGATGCCAAATGTTAGGCACCACCAAGTGATTGTATTTACTTACCCAGGGCCAGGGCTCCTATCAGCAGAAAATTGCAGCCCCCAGGGTTATTTCAGCAAGCACCACAGGGCGATCCTTTTCTGGCTACTTCTTTCTTCAAATTTCCAGGGGCAGACACATGCGCAGTAGAACGGAACAGCTGACTTTTCCCTTAAAGTTTGCCTTTTCACTGTACTGCACATGCGCAGCAGCGAGAAGAAAGAAGCACCCAAAAGAGGTTTACTCCGTGGTGCTCGCTGAAATAACCCGGGCTGGTGCAGTTTCCTCCTGATAGGAGCACCGACCTGGGGTTTCAGGTAAGTCAATACAATCACTTGGGGGTTGCCTAACATTTGGCACCCCCAAGGGGAAGAAGACTTTCCTTGTCCTTTAAAAATGTGGGTTGGACCATTCCAGTATCCAGCATCTAGCATCTTCTTCCTTATCAACCTATGACCTTTCCTATGTGGTAGTGGAATAATCAACTGTCATCTAACACGCTGCAGGTCACTGAAGTTTATCAGCGGATCCAACAAGCAAATTGATGATTGACCACTGTTATTCATTTTGAAACTTTAGATTCTAATTTATACAAACTGTACAAAAAGACAATTTTGACATTCTCCTTGTGTTTGAATTTTAAAATGAAAAATTTTCTTACAAAATTAGTTAGAAACTCTGATATAGTTACTTCCCACGTCCGAATATAAATTGCTGTAATTAGCGTTTGCTTTAAATAACGTCACATGTGTTTTTTTGTGGAGTATTGTACGAATTGATATTTATCATTTTTACATCTGCCCACTTTGCTCACTTTATTTTTATCTTGATTGGTTATCTGTCATCAAATAATGTTATCCCAGTTGCAGTGTTAATACAGTGAAATGTACCTTGGAGGAAGCACTGGTCAAAGTAGGGACATGGCCTCCACTCACAATTCCTGTAACTTAACCCCCTGAGTAGGGAGAACAGAATATTTAATCTCCAATGATTATAATTAGTTATCTCATAGCCCACACCAGTGCTTATGGGGTACCTTTGAGCAAGTTCCATAGGGCAGTCATTTTCAACCTTGTGCCTCCAGCTGTTAAGGAACTACAAGTCCCACAATGCAATGAAGGAGTCTGACAGCCACAGTCAGGCAAATGCATTGTGGGACTTGTAGTTTCTTAACAGCTGGAGGCACAAGGTTGAAAATCACTGCCATAGGGAGCAGTCATATTCTGATGCTTCCTTGTTCTTCAGTAACTCCATAGAAATGCATGTGCAGCAGCCCGAGGAGCCAACTTTCTGTGTAACGTTCAGCTTTTCACTCTGCTCCACATGTACACACTGTGTGATGAAGGAAAATACAATAAGACCATCACTCTATGGTGCTCACCCATAAATACACTGTTTGATTTAGTTTTCTGGTAACAGGAGCACTGGCCAGAGGTATAAGAGGCGTGATTATAATTACTGGGTGGTGCCTAACATTCCCAGTGACATCCCAGTGATTTAACCTTTCCTGCTCCTTTAAAAGATTTATCAGTAGCTTGAATATTGTTAGGATCGACCAGAAATTCAAACTGAATTCGATTAGAATTTTAAAGGAACAGTTCAGGGTAAAAATAATAACTGGGTAAATAGATAGGCTGTGCAAAATAAAAAATGTTTCTAATATAGTTAGTTAGCCAAAAATGTAATGTATAAAGGCTGGAGTGACTGGATGTCTAACATAACAGAATACAACACAACTTCCTGCTTTTCAGCTCTCTAAATCTGAGTTAGTCAGCGACTTGAAGGGGGGCCACATGGGACATAACTGTTCAGTGAGTTTGCAATTGATCCTCAGCATTCAGCTCAGATTCAAAAGCAACAATTATGACCAACGTGGCCCTCACACAATTTACTGATTGGTTACTGCCTGGTAACCAGGGTAACCAGTCAGTGTAAACAAAAGAGAGCTGAAAAGCAGGAAGTAGTGTTCTGTTATGTTAGACTTACAGTCACTCCAGCCTTTATACATTACATTTTTGCCTAACCAACTATATTGAAAACATTTTTTATTTTGCACAGCCTATTTGTTTACCCAGTTTTTACTTTTATACTGAACAATTCCTTTAAAGACTCGATTCAAGTTTTTGTTTTGATCTTAAAAAAACTTGAACATTCGAATTTTCAATTCGACCCTAGATAAATGTGCCCTCAGACACAGATGATGTTTGGCACACATTTACATACCAGTTAACAGATTGGCTAGTGCCAGCCATTGTGGATTCTCAGCCTGTGGATAAACTCAGGCCTTTTTGATTTGAAAGCTTGTATCAAGGCCACACAGTGGCTCCAAGTACAGGCACACTTGAGTGTGTATTTTGGCACAGAAATCCACTCCACATGCCTGCATCCGGCTAACACTATGCATCCGTGTCTGGGCACATCAAAAAACTTTTAGGCGCTCAGGGGTCAGATCCTCAGCCCAAGTTTATCCGCAGGCTCAGAATCCGTTAGCTGTGGAACTAGCCTTAAAGGAGAATTCAACCTGTATCTGAAAAAAACCCTCTCCGCTGTGTAGGCCCCCCTCCCTCCGGCCTACCTGCTTCCCCCGGGCAAATGCCCCTAACTTTTTACTTACCCCTCCTTCCAGGTCCTGTCCAGTGGAGTTCAGCGGTGCGCTCTATTCTCGAATGCTCTTCTTCCTGGATTGACCGGCGTTTTCTGGCGAATGCACATGCGTGGAAAGTCATGAAGTTTCAAAAAAGAAATCAGAAACTTTGTAACTTTGGGTGCAGAAGTTGGAGGAATCTGCCGGTACGGAGCTACTGCTCATGCTCTAAAAAGTCACGAAGTCTACAATTTCTTTTTTGGGAAACTTCATGACTTTCCATGCATGCACAGTAGCTCTGCACGGCAAATCCTTCTACTGTGCATGTGCCAGAATGCGCAGGTCAATCCAGGAAGAAGAGCGTAGATGGCGCCTGTGAACTCTGCTGGACAGGACCTGGAAGGAGGGGTAAGTAACAAGTTAGGGGCCATTTGCCCGGGTGGGGCAGGGGGGCCTACACAGGGGAGGATTTTTTTCAGATTGAATTGTCCATTAAGCTGTGTTGTTCGTATTATTTATGATGTATTATTTATGATGTTGTATGCAAGTGTTGTATGAAGAGATACAAACTTTAAATTAAAAAAAAAAAAGAATACCATGGCATATTTATGATACAGGCATGTTCCTATGTAAATTGATAGGAATATGTCAATATTACTCCAGGCTTTTTACATACAGAACTTCACTGACCCATTGGTACTTGCCAAATTGGCTCAACAGCCTGGGAGCAAAAAACTGATTGTGTCAGGCACACTGGACTGGAAGCCGCATGATCAGTAGATTGGAGTACTGTTACCTTTGTAGTCCAGCCTGTGGAAGGATCACACCACCTACGTCCCAGTGTGACCTGGCAGCTTGAGGACAGTTTAATATTTTTGTTTCCGATTTTCATATGAGCCTGACTGTATCACTTTAACTTATCTAAAATACCCAATTTACTGTTTATAAAGTGCTACTAAAGCATGTAAAGCAATCAGACCCATTCAGTTCATTTCATGTGTTTTGAGGGGAGTCTGAAAAACCTCTTTGACTGCAAGAATTGTTTATTTATTTGAACTAAGAACTTGTATGGTTATAAAAAAACACAAACATGTCTGGCCTCAAAGTGCTTTCTTTACAGGGTCTGTTTGTTATCAATCACTCCTTTCATCCTAGATGGTTTGGAGAACCTGTTGAATCTAGTATTGTACTGTAAAGGTGTATTTGATCTCTCCACTATCCATGGACCGCAAGCCTCAAAGACACTGTGTATATTCATCTGTCTTCCCTGTCACGGATGCCATCCTTGAGGGTCTGTAATCAGCTAGATTCTAGGAAATGACTGCACCAGTATTCCTTTTATTTAGAACAAGAAGTCTTTGGTATCTAAGGCAATGATACAGTTTGTAGGGCTTGCCTCTGAAGATTAGTAATTGGCTGGAATAACATTGAAAGTAAAAATAAAAATCTAGTTTTGTAGCAACCCAGAGCTTTTCTGAAACTTAAATTTCCTGTAGTAAAGTGCATTCTTTTCTCATTACCTCTAAGTACTTTAACTCGTACATATAGACAATCTATGCTTCTATATACCTACTGTTTTATGGGAATATCAAGTGCTGTACAAAAGTACACTCTGATAAAAAAACAAAAAAAAAAAACACAGGGCGTTATCTCATTTGTACATCTGTATGAAACCCATTATCCAAAAAACTTTGGATAGACTCCATTTTATCCATATAATCCGAAGTTTAGAAAATGATTTCCTTTTTCTCTGTAACAATAAAACGGCACCTTCTACATGGTCCAAACTAAGATGCACCTTATTGAAAGCAAAACCAGCCTATTGGGTTTATTTCATGGTGAGATCATTTTCTAGTAGACTTAAGATATGAAGGCACTGAATCCAGGATTCGATTCGGGCAAGATTATGCCTTTTTCAGCAGGATTTGGCCGAATCCTTGTTCCTGGCAGAATCAAATCCTAATTTGCGGCGGGGAGGGAAATTGCTTGTTACAAAACAAGGATGTAAAAAATGTTTTCCCCTTCCTATGCCTAATTTGCATATGCAAATTAGGATTCAGATTCGGTTCTGTATTTGGCCGAATCTTTTGCAAAGGATTCAGGGGTTCGGCCGAATCCAAAATAGTGGATTCGGTGCATCCCTTATGAAGATCCAAATTACAGAAAGAGCCATTATCAGAAAACCCCCAGTTCCCGAGCATTCTGAATAACATGTCCCATACCTGTAAAAGAGTATTTGTCCATAATCCAAAATAATTTGCTTTGGAAAAAGTCTTTATTTCTGGTGAACTATCTACTAGGTTTACTGTTACTACTACTACTACTACTACTACTCTACTAGGGCCTTACAAAAATGCTGCACAGAGCTCCCGGCAGAAATGGCCTCCAGAGAACTAACTTTTGAAAAAAAATAAATTATCATTTAGATTAAAATCAGGTCTGTCACTGGGGCATTTTATAGGATTTTTTTCAATATCTACCTAAGATTGTGGCAGGTCTTAGTGGGTTTTGCCACATATTTTGCACCGCTGGGGAAAAAATATCAATATATAGGAGGGCTAAGTCTTTTTTGGGCTATGGCCATGTGGTCATGAGGTTGCTATAAATTGTCAAATTTTGTTATTTAGTGCGAGAGGTTGTATTGTTTTTGGGACACATATATCCAGAAAATGATCAGAATATATATCAATGTTTCATGGTAACTGGTCCTTTGATCAGGCTTGAAAATTATGTTCAGTGTGCCTTTAAAGGGATGCTGCACCCAAAGCAGATATAATAAAACTATTCCAGCAGGGGTACTGTATGTGTACAGCACAGTTCTTTGGGAAAATAAATGTGTATGATGTTGTCTGATTAGATGTATGGTCACAAAGAGAGCATAATTGCTACTGCAGTCTATAAAATATGATTCTCTTTACATTTACAAGTATTTCTCATTAACACATGGTTACCCCATAAACTTCACTGATAATTGAGCTGCATCTCGGTGCAACAGGCTTGGCTGTACGTGACCTGTAGCTCGTCCATCAGATGAGTATCTGAATTGTGACTGCAGACATCATTCTGTACTACATTTCAACTGGCTGTTTCCTCAAGCAACCAATTGTTTACCTAGCAATGGGCTATTATTGCTTGTGCCTGGAAAAGCCCTCTGACCTGCCAGTGTTTTCTCACAGATCCTTAAATATGACAGCTGGATTCAGGAGCAACAGTGTTATTGCCATGGGCATTGAATCTCAAATTCACCCACTTTCTCATGGGATAAAATCTTTCTAACAAGTTTACTTCTAACAAAGTAAGGGTGGGTAGTTTAAAGGAATATTTACACCAAAATATGAATTCATGTTCCATGTGTTCATCTGTTATCAGCAGTGTAAGCTGTGCCTTTTTTTCCTTTTTCAGCTTTGAATGGCTGCCCCCATTGCTACAGCTTGTTTATATATATTATAGTAGAGTTGCTGAAGCAAACACACCAGTTTTACCAATGCAGGTCAACTGTTCATTATTTTTTAATTCATTTAATACATTTTCATTTGTTGGTGTTACTGTTCATTTAAAGGAGAATTCAACCCCCCTTGTAGTTAAGTGCTCATCTGCCCCCCTCCGTTCGTGCCCCGTCCTGCCTCCCCCCCTGCAAAGTCTTACCCCTGAATCCTTCTCCCCTAGTGAACGGAAAAGCACAGAGAGTGCAGCGGAGCACACAGCCGCCATCTTTGTTAATCGACTCACTAATTTGCTACAACTGCGCATGTGTCAAAACGCCATTCCATTCGCGAAGATTGCCGAAGATGATTTTTTTTTTATTTGTCTATAATGTACTCTAATGTACTTGTAAAGTGTAATCATGTCCCCTCGCTAGCGCCTTTTTTCCAGTGGAAAAAAAAAAAAGTTGTAAAGAATCCCATTGTATTCTACAGAGCTTTTCTGTTATCTGCTGTGTATCCTGTGCCGTTTCTCCTTTTTTTTTTTTCCTAGCAGTTTGTTTATATAAATTATAGTTGTGTTTCTGATGCATCCACCAGTTGTACCAGTGTATGCTAACTGTACATTATATTTTTATTACTTTTCAACACTGTCATTTTTTTGGTGTTACTGTTCCTTTAACTGCGGTACAGCAAATCTTTACCATTCTTTCAAGTTATATTTATTTTCTATCTCTACAATTCACAGGTCGTTTGTATGCCATGCAAACAGGCATGAAGATTGACAGCAAATCTCCAGAGTGTCGCAAATTCCTCTCTAAACTTATGGATCAGTTGGAAACTGTAAGTAAACTTTAAATCCATTCATTGAATGATGTGTGAAATAAATGGGTTCCACAGCCTGTAACTTGGGTCTGACATGCTGCTTTATATGTAACATAAAAGAAAAAGATATTGTAATGACTATTGAAAGCATTAGAGTTCTTTTCAGCATTTAGTGATATCATATGATGAATATAATGGCAATTGTTTTGCTCTTGTATTATGTGCATGAAAGGTAATACAGCTTTTCAAACTTTGTTCAGATTTCCAAAAAGTTTTTTTTTTAATTGCCATCTTCCCTTAAAGGGATACTGAGTAGGAGAAACAACAGCCTGTCAGAAGCAGTTCCATTCTAAAGTGCTGAAAGCACATGACCAGACCAGCAAAATGACGTGACATGGCTGCCTACACACCAATATTAAAACTTAAAAATTACACCTGCTGGTTCAGGAATTACATTTTATATTTTAGAGTGAATTATTTGCAGTGTAAACAGTGTAATTTAGAAATTTAAAAATACAATAAAATCATTGCAAAATCCCTTTAAGTGGGATAGTTTTATGTTTATGAACTGTATGAACAGTTCAGTTTATTTCAGGTCAACATTTAAATAATAGACTATACTGTACAGTATAGAAATTAAAAATAAAGGTATGGGATATTTTATCTAGAAACCCTTTAGTCAAAATATAGTATGATAACTCCATATAACCGTTTTAAGCAAACTTTTTTTTTTTTTGGCTTAAATAATAAAACAGCATATTGTAGTTGATAGTAACTAGGGTCAAATTACCCTATAGTAAAGGGATACTGTCATGGGAAAAATTGTTTTTTCAAAATGCATCAGCTAATTCTGCACTGAAATCCATTTCTCAAAAGAACAAACAGATTTTTTTTATATTTCATTTTGAAATCTTACATGGGGCTAGACATTTTGTCAATTTCCCAGCTGCCCCAAGTCATGTGACTTGTGCTCTGATAAACTTCAATCACTCTTTACTGCTGTACTGCAAGTTGGAGTGATATCACCCCCTCCATTTCCCCCACCCAGCAGCCTAACAACAGAACAATGGGAAGGTAACCAGATAACAGCTCCCTAACACAAGATAACAGCTGCCTGGTAAATCTAACAACAGCACTCAATAGTAAAAACCCATGTCCCACTGCATTCCATTCAGTTACATTGAGAAGGAAGAACAACAGCCTGCCAGAAAGCAGTTCCCTCCTTAAGTGCTGGCACAAGTCACATGACCAGGGGCAGCTGGGAAATTGACAAAATGGCTAGCCCCATGTCAGATTTCAAAACTGAATATAAAAAAATCTGTTTGCTCTTTTGAGAAATGGATTTCAGTGCAGAAGTCTATTGGAGCAGCACTATTAAGTGATGCATTTAAAAAAAAAAACATGTTTTCCCATGACAGTTTCCCTTTAAAGGGGTTGTTCACCTTTGAGTTAACTTTTAGTATAATGTAGAGAGTGAAATTCTGAGACACTTTGCAATTGGTTTTCATTTTTTATTGTTTGTGGTTTTATAGTTATATAGCTTTTTATTCAGCATCTCTCTATTTTGCAGTGTCAGCAATTTGGTTTCTAGGGTCCAAATTACCCTAGCAACCCTGCATTGATTTGAATAAGAGACTGGAATATGAATAGGAGATGGACTGAATAGAATGTTAAGTAATAAAAAGTAACAATAACAATACATTTGTAGCCTTACAGAGCATTTGTTTTTAGATGGTGTCAGTGACCCCCATTTGAAAGCTGCAAAGAAATATAAGAAAATTGCAGATCATTAAAAAAACTATGAAAAATAAATAATGAAGACGAATTGAAAAGTTTCTTAGAATTGGCCCTTCTACGATATACCAAAAGTTAACTTGAAGGTGAACCACCCCTTTAATGGAGAACACTGGGTGGGGGGGCGGTAGGGTTTTTTTTTTTTTTAAACAGGTTTGGTTCTCCTTTCAGTGAAAAACTTAACTTCTCTGGAAAACAGCAGGGCCAAGCATACCATATAACATATGACATGCCCATATATAAAATCAAATAATGTTCCTTTTGGTTGACCTTTTTTCCAAGATTTTTTTGTTGCCAGTGCTTTGGCTACTGTTCCTTTGGTTCAGCTGTTTCTTTAATACGAAATTGGGAATCAATTAAAGCTGCCTTTTATTTGGTTACTGTCCTTAATAGCTTCACTTAACAAGGGGTGTTTGATTACAAAAATTGCTTTGATCCTTTATGATTTAATAACAGAGTGTTCTGCTTGTTGCATTCATGTTTGATGTGCCATTGGTGAAAAGCTTTGTTCAACAGAGTGTTGAAATGCATTCCCATACTTTGTGTATACAGTATTTGATAATATCGACACTTTGTTTGCTTTTATTTTGAGTGTGTGTTTGCATGAAACAGTGTATTTTATCTGATATACGCATAGAATGCATCTGATAATGCTGAACTTACTGAACTGTAGCTAAAATGTATATTTTATAATAGAAACATATAAATGTTATACCATCAATAAACAGGTATGGGATCCATTATCCAGAAAGCTTAGAATTATGGAAGGGCTGTCTCCCATAGCCTCCATTATAATCAAATAATCCAAATTTCCTTTTTCTCTATAACAATAAAACAGTAGCTTGTACTTGATACAAACTAAGCTATAATTAATCCTTATTGGAAGCAAAACCAGCCTATTGGGGTTATTTAATGTTTACATGATTTTCTAGTAGACTAAAGCTATGAAGGTCCAAATTCCATTATCCGGAAAACCTCAGGTCCCGAGCATTCTGCATAACAGGTCCCATACCTGTACTATAATTGGTATTGTTATACTATAGTATATTGTGTAGTATGCGTATTTTCTAATGATATTTTTATGTTATTCTTTTTTAATTATAACTAACATTATTACAATCATTTTTAAATGTTTAGATTTTTTTTAACAACTTATACCTGTTGATAATACTGATGATGTAGTGAAGAACTATGAAAAGTAAAATATTAAAACATACTTTAAAAAAAGTATTTTTGAACAGCTTTCAGTGCAGTTTTCCATTTACACAACTTGCCAGCTGATCTCTTTCTAATACTTGTTAGCTGATTTAGGGCTGTGCCTTTCACACCAGGCATCAGGCATGAGGTTAAGATTATTATTCTTTTCCCTGTGCTAATGAGGTCGGTGTCCTTTCTGATGGTGTGGGCTCTGTATGCAGATCCACCCCCAACAAATGTTACTAACTAACTCTCTCGAGACAGGGTGGAGGTTATCTGTTGGTAATAGTGAGCGGCTGAGCCAGAAATCTCTTCTTATATGCACCAAAAGAACCCTGTAAATAACTGTTTATTATATAGAGTCATTCATTTTTTAGCATTTAACCATTTTTTCAATTAAAACACTGTACAGTTTCCAAAACTTTGACTGCAATTGATATTTAATTTGTCTGCCGAATTTTCCAGAAAAGATCGATTCAAAGAATAAATCCTAAATCTTGAAACCTAATGGTGTATTTTATAGGGATGCACCGAATCCAGGATTCGGTTCGGGATTCGGCCAGGATTCAGCCTTTATCAGCAGGATTCGGATTCGGCCGAATCCTTCTGCCTGGCCGAACCGAATCCGAATCCTAATTGGCATATGCAAATTAGGGCCAGGGAAACAAATGTTTTCCCCTTCCCACCCATAATTTGCATATGCAAATTAGGGTTCGGATTCGGTTCGGTATTCGGCCAAATCTTTCAGGAAGGATTCGGGGGTTCGGCCGAATCCAAAATAGTGGATTCGGTGCATCCCTAGTATTTTACCAGTTATATGTAACTGCTGTGGGAGTAATCATTTTCTAATCATTCACATAAATTTACTAAATCTGCCCCTAAGTGTTTCTATGAAACCTTTGTACATCAATAATGAGGGAAATCCTCCCTCTGTTTTGTTGAAGTAGTCACTTAATTTGTGGTTACAATGATTTTACACTCTTAATTGTCTTCTGTTAATGCGGAATACAATCAGTATTCACTGTAAACAATTCTTGTAAAATATTTGTTTTTTTAACAATACATGTAATCTGTTCCACTTCCATAGCAACCTGTAGCACAAATGGTAGTTTTAAGATGTGGAAAACTTTAATTTAGTTAGAGAAAATCAGTTAGATGCCTTTTTATGTCCAAGCTTGTGTTGGTCTTTGCTATAACTATTAAAGGGGAACTCCGGCTTCTAAACCAAAATTTGATAGAGTCCCACATAACACAGAAACCACGAATATACCCACTATGGTTACTTCAAAAATTATGAATAAATGCAGTGTCATAACTAGATATTATTGGGCCCCACAGCAAGTAATTTTTCATGTCCCCAAAATGTTATGTTCAATATTATTGAAATTGTATATGAATTATGGCCTCATGGGGCCCCTATACCTCCTGGCTGCCCCTGCTGTAGCAGGGTCTGCTTTCTCTGTAGGTACACTCCTGAATAAATGCCATTTTCTATGCTGTTTTAACAGTTCTCTTTCTGCATCATTTGAAAGCCTGGCAGGGAAGGAGGGATTTTACAAATTGTAACATTTCCACAGTTTGTAGCCCTCATGCAGGAACTACATTACCCATAATGCACTGCACTATGATGTTCTGTTCCTTTTTGAAATCACATGTGCAGGGAATTGTGGGGTTTGGAGGATGCAGTTGGCTGCTGATAAAAAGTAACAGTAGTCAGCCAGCTCAGCAAAGTAGTCAGAAAGATCATCAGGAGAACAGGGGGCTCGGCTTAGGGAACTGTTCCAAACCATTAAAAATTATGAAAAGTCTGCATATTTTTTAATTGAAAAGCTTGTTATGTTTTTGTAGCGTTCCCCTTTAATGTTCGTTACCCAGGATTTATGTTAGACATGATTCTCCCTTTTTGTTTTTTCATGACACAAAGGAAGGTCCGTTATTTCATAAATGCAGATGTTTTGGTATTACCTTGTATGTTCTCCCCATGCTTGTCTGGGCTCCCTCCAGCTACCCTGGTTTCCTCTCATTGTAAGGTATTTAATTCAATATAACTTATTAGCTTTATTATTTTCTTTCATACCTTTTTTGAAGATAAACATGTTTCTCAAATGCTTCTCAAAGTAAAAAAAAAGCTGTGATGAATTTTAAATTACAGGTATGAGACCTGTTACTCAGAATGCTTGGGAGACCTGAGTTTTTCCAGATAAAGGATCTGTAATTTGGATCTCCATACCCTAAGTCTAATAAAAAATAATCTAACCATTAAATAAACCCAAAGTGGTTGTTTAAGCTCCTATAGTATCTGAAATGCTGTGGCCCTAGGGTTTTTTGTAATTTGGAGCACCATGCCTCAAAGCATCAGAATTTATGTAGTTATGTTATTTTATCTTATCTTGCATAGCCTCAATCAATATATATATGGAATCCAACAGCACTTGTGAAATAGTGCTAAAATAATACTTTATTTTAAACGGGAAAAAAAAGTGTCACCCCCACAAAAGCAAATCCTAGTAAACTTTGCTGTGCCATGACCTCTATAGGTAGGACAGAGGCATAATCTTGGTATTTACACAGTGGCATGATCTGGGCAAATAAACATTACAGGTATGGGACCTATTATCCGGAATGCTAGGGACCTGGGGCTTTCCAGATAATGGGTCTCTCCATAATTTGGATCTTCCCACCTTTACAACTACTAGAAAAGCTGGTTTAGCTTCCAATATTGGATCAAATACAAGGTACCGTTTTATTATTACAGAGGAAAAGGAAATTATTTTAAAAAATTTGGATTATTTGATTATAATTGGGGATACTCCAAAGCCACTATTTTTGATTTTGCCGAACCCCCAAATCCTTCGAGAAAGATTCGGCTTTATACCAAACCGAATCCGAACCCTAATTTGCATAAGGGGTGGGAAGGGGAAATTTTTCTACTTCCTTGTTTTGTGACAAAAGTCATGCAATTTCCCTCCCCACCCCTAATTTGCATATGCAAATTAGAGTTCGGATTTGGTTTGGCTGAATCCTGTCCGAATCTCGAACCAAATCCTGGATTCGGTGCATCCCTAATTATAATGGAGTCTATGGGAGATGTCCTTTCTGTAATTTGGAACTTTTTGGACAACAGGTTTCTGGATAACAGATCCCACACCTGTAGTAAATCGCTTAATAGTATCTTGTTTTTTGTTTGAATGGAGTTCTGCACTTTTATAACTGTTTGTTTTAACTTTTTTTTTAAGGGTTATCCAGATCCTGGGATTTTCCGAGATACTGGGTCTTTCTGTGCCATGAGGTTACTTAAAAACATTTAAAGATTAAAAAAAGAATAAAATAAAATAGGGTTGTTTTGACATTTGTATTTTTGCTATCTTAGATGTCATCACATTCCAGGAACTGAATAATGAATGCAGAGAAAGAGCAAATCTTTAGAAAATGATAAATTCTCAAGTTATTGTGTATTATGTATTATTATTTATTATGTATTGGGTTTGCTTAATTCTTAGCCCGACTTAAAATAAGGAAACCCTCCTTGAGTTCCTTTCCATTGGTTACATGAACTTTATTATTTAGGTTCATGCTTTTTTCTCAATGTTGAATCAGGTTGCTGTTCTGGATAGATTTAATACAGAGGGCCTCTCACATTAATAATTGGCAGCTGCATCCTTACGGAGCGGTTTTGCCGAATGTTCACTCACAGTAAGCTGCTTGTAAAGCTTCAATCTCGGTACATTCATAAGCAATCCTGACTCACAGATGTTTATAATGCATATTTTACTTGGCGGTATTGCTGCCTGATGCTATTCTGCAGGCCTCCCTTTGCTTTGGGGAAACTGTATATATTTGTTAAAATAAGAGGCATGGATATAGAATATCCTCCTCTACATGCCTGTTTAGCAAAGAGACCTAAATCCTTTTTCTTTACCAAAGGCTGCTGCCTGGCCTAAAATTCTGACAAAGAAGCGATTTTTAAAGTAGAAGGAAAGCCTGGATACACTTGGGGGTGCCAAACGTATCCACTATTTTGGATTCGGCCGAACCCCCAAATCCTTCCCGAAAGATTTGGCCTAATACCGAACCGAATCCGAACCCTAATTTGCATATGCAAATTATGGGTGGGAAGGGGAAAACATTTTTTACTTCCTTGTTTTGTGCCAAAAAGTCACGTGATTTAGCTCCCTGGCCCTAATTTGCATATGCAAATTAGGATTCGAATTCGGTTCGGCCAGGCAGAAGTATTCGGCCGAATCCGAATCCTGCTGATAAAGGCCGAATCCTGGCCGAATCCCGAACCGAATCCTGGATTCGGTGCATCCCTAGATTATAGCGACGTAACTCAAACCCAGGGCAGGTGCTCCTATCAGGCGAAATCTGCACCGGCCCCGGGTTACAGAAGCGAGCACCACGCAGGGAACTTACTTCTGTCTTCGCGCTTATGCATTTATTCATACTTTTTTAAGAAACAGTTAACTGTGATAGGTATATTAGGGGTTTCTGTGTTATGTGGGCTTCTTTATCAGATTTTGGTTTGGATGCCAGAGTTCCCCTTTAAGCGAATTATAAACACTGAGGGGGTGCCTAACATTTTGGCACCCCCAGTGATGATACCTTTAGTTCTCCTTTATCATAAAGAATTTCTAGTGTTTTATAATTTAAGCATCTTCTTACTATGGGGAAAATTCACTAAAGCGTGAAAATGCGCTAGCGACAGCTTCACCAGCGTTCGCCAGGCAAATTTTCACCATCGCTACGTAAATTCACCCTACAAAAGGTAAAAAACGCCAGCGCTTTTTGGGACTTTCACCTTTTTTTTTCAATCTCCTATCTTTTGTATTGAACTTCGCCAGGTCTGACCCTGGCGAAGTAAAGTCTAGCGCAAGAGGTAACGTTCAGTAAAATGGGCATCTTAGTGAATTAGCGTAGTTACATCCCTTCGTCAGTGCGCAACTTCGCCTGGCGTAAGGGTGCAAAGTTGCACTAGTCTATCTACTTCGCCAGAGTCTGACTTCGTAAATTTGCGAAGTTGCGAATTGACTTCACGATGGTGAATTAGCGCTAGCGTTAGACGCTTCGCACTTTAGTGAATTTGCCCCTAAGTGAGAGGGGGATACAGTTATATAGAAACTCCTATGCACTGGGTCAAGTAGAGGTACTGCATGTAATTGAGTGATTGGCGCATAGACAGGAGGAGAGTACATAGTAAAAATTGGAATTATAAAAAGAAAGCCGGGGCCGCACATTTCTTCTCAGACCGAGAATCCCTTAAAGGGGTTGTTCACCTTTTGGACAATAAAGCTAGTTTAAAAGTCCATGTCATAAAAAATGTTTTTGTCATTTATCTTTATTACCTTTGTTACCATGGGCTTTTAAACTAGCTTTATTGTCCCAAAGGTGAACAACCTCTTTAAGCTGCTGCTGCTCCTCTTTTGCTGCACTGCCTGCATTGAAAATGATTGCCCCTGCTTAGGTGCAGGCAGATGCGTTGAATTTTGGTACTGAAAAGCAACATCCATAGTACCTTCGCCCTAGTGGCCCTAGCATCAGTCTCCCTACAGACACAGCAGGAAACTGCTCAGAACACTGAGAGGCAGATTTACTAAGCTCAGGTGAAGGATTCATTCGATAGTCGCAGTACTTTAAAATTTTATTTGATTGCCTACTTCGTCAGATTAAATCTACCGAGTTTCTATATTTGCCTATGGGAAGCTCCCTTAGGCTTCTTCTAAGTTTTTCTTGATTAATTAGAAATCATCAGATTTCTGAAAAAAAGTTAGTGAAATTTTCTGTGGAAACCGATGATCTCACATTTGAAAAAAAATAAAAAAAATGCCCCATAGAGTGGCCTACTCGATTGGATGTAACTTTTATTTTTGATATGTTTGAAATGGAATGGCTCAATTGTAAAATCTACTTCTTTTGTTGCTCTACCCTGAGATCTTTATCCCATGCCTTTAGATCGATTTGTTCAAGTTTAAAAATAAAATCTGTACATGATGAGTAAGTAAAAAAAAGTCTCACTATTAAAGGAACAGTAACACCAAAAAATTAAAGGGCTTTATAGGAAAGAAAATCTAATGTAGTGTTGCACTGCGCTGTAAAAACTGGTCTTTTTGCTTCAGAAACACTACTAAAGTTCATGTAAACAAGCTGCTAAGTAGCAATGGTTGAAATTGAAAAATGGCTATATGGCACAGGATACATAATGGATAACAGATAACATTATGTTCTTCAGAGCTTATCTGCTATCTGCTGTTTAACTTGATCCTTTTCTCATTTGAATGGCTGCCCCCATGGCTACACAACAGCTTATTTATATAAACAATAGTAGTGCTTCTAAAGCAAACACAGCAGTTTTACCAGTGCAGGGCAATACTGCATTACATTTTTATTACTTTAAAAAATTTCATTTTTTGATGTTACTGGTCCTTTAACTTTCAGTAATTATTCCACAACAAAGAAGAAATACATTCAACTTTAGTTCTGTAATGGCCACCAATAAAGAGAGAATTGTTTTCATTATTCTCCTCCAGGGTAAAGTAAGCTATAGACCTGCGGGATCATTGTTTAGAAACATAGGCTAAGCATTGAGTTTGAACCACTTATATTTTATCACTTAAAAACTTGTTTCCTTTTCAACTGTTTGCTTTTAGAGGAACAAGATATTTAGATATAGTTAAAGCCATGCATTTTCAAAGCTGAAGACTTTGAAAAAATCAGCCATTAAAAAATGTAGACAAATAAATACTGCGATTAAATTATACTTTGTGCTTTAGAAGTTTCCAAGAAGATTTCTTAAGTCTAACTTCAAAGCTCTTATACAATACAGTGGAAGCTTTATAAATTGCAAACTGGTTCAAGGGGGATATTTATTTTGCTATCATAGATATTGTGAAAACACATTGTACAGTTCACAGATATCAACATATATTTAAAGGACCAGTAACATCAAAAAAATAAAATTGTTTTAAAAGAATAAAAATATAATGCAGTGTTGCCCTGCACTAGTAAAACTGCTCTGTTTCCTTCAGAAACACTACTATTGTTTATATAAATAAGATGCTGTGTAGCCATGGGGGCAGCCATTCAAAGGAGAAAAGGCTACACAGCAAATAGCAGATAAGCTCTGTAGAACATAATGTTATCTGTTATCCATTATTTATCCTATGCCATATAGCCTTTTTCAATTTCCGCCATTGCTACTCAGCAACTTGTTTATATGAGCTATAGTAGTGTTTCTGAAGCAAACAGAACAGTTTTACCAGAGCAGGGCAACGCTACATAATATTTTCATTATTTTAAAACACTTTTATTTTTTTTATGTTACTGGTCCTTTAAAGTATATCAAATGTTTTTCCTATTTTGTTTCCAACTTCAAAACCTGCTCATTTGAGACTTTTGGGAATTGCTCCTAATTGTCACATTTGTCTTTTGTTAAACTGATTGTTTCATTCTTAGATTTTTCTTCCTAGTCCTGATGACCTTGTGTCTGTGACACGCAACATATAGCCTATTTTAAGTGGCATCAAGGGTATTTTTCAATAAGCAGCTACCTACATAATATGCACACACCAAGATTTTCTTAAAGGCCACCTGTTACCCTAAAATAGTTTCCCCCCCATCAAAGGCGTGTTGTATTAGAGCCTTTTTTTAAAAAGAAAAACAACCCTGCAAGTGCTAGGATACCCGTCGGGCTCTCTGTGTGAGTGGCCATTTTGGGGCACATGTATGTGCATAATGAGTGAGTGCAACAATTCACACATTAAGCCCATGTGTGTGATGTCAGATTATGAGGTCTGCTACTGCTAAAACTACTGCTTTTCCCTGCCATTGGTGGGGGAACTATTTTAGGGTGACAGGTGCCTTTTAAACATATTCTTTACAAATTGTAATTTGTTTAAAGATGTTCAAGCTTACCTTTCTTTGTGATTTTGACATGTATTCCATAAAATACATGTTATGGGAAAAAAAAGGTATAGTGTTCTTTCATATTCGTCTTAATTACATTGGTGGGCACCAGGGTGAATGCAGGGCAAGGTAGGGCATGGTAAATATTGTATTCTTGCATACATGTTACCAGCAAAGAGTTCTGACCAAAGACCAGAGCTTACTCTCTTATTTATAAAGGGTTTCTTGATACAATCCTTGATGATACACAGTATTAAAAGGCCTTCATAGTTGCTGCTTTGTTGAATCATGATTGTTGAATGCCCTGTACAAACCAGATTTCTTTTCCACAAGATGATGCTAGTGATATTAGTCAGTCCAAGCTTCTCTCGTCACTGGAACATCTAATTGGAAAAACAAATTTAACCAAAGCTCTTTTTATAGTCATGTTGATGAGTGATTACATTTGGACGAGTTTTAAAGTCAAAACCTGCTAAATGCATTGCAACTGGCTATCACCTTTTATTGAGAGGAATATGGCCGCACACATCAACACTAAACAGCTGAAAAAATAACCTTAATAAAGATTTTAAATTTTTCATCTCAACAAGTAAACTATTTTTATACTGGAATTAAAACTTGAAATTAATTCCTGTTAATAATGTCTTCATAGCACAGCCTTTTTTCAACCACTAAGTTTGAATCCGCTTCTACGTGACATATTAAGACCACAAATAAATAAAACATATTATTTGAATTGACATACTTACTTCACTAATTTAACACAAGATGCACATTTTTTTTAATACTTTTTAAATATGCCTACATCCTACATGTAGCAGGTAGTGGAGATGGCAATAGTTCATTTGAATCCTGCTAAACAGGTTAAAATAATAGAACTGAAAGGGGTTCTGGGAGAAGCAGCAATGAGATGTGATAGCAAAAGAAGAGCAGAGAAGAGATGGTGAGAGGAAAGGGTGAACAAAAAAATAGAATATCTGAGAGCAGAAAATAGAAAGACAAATGTAATGGGAGAAAAGGTAGAAAAGCTGAATGGCACAAGATTAAGGAAAGTTTATGAAGGAGTTCAGGCAGTGGTCTATGGCACACATGGGGGCAGATTTACTATTGGTCAAATTCGACCATGTGAATAGATGGGGAATGAAAATCCTTCAAATTGGAAGGATTCTACCGCAATTCGATTGGTCGAACGATCGAATAGCAACAGACAACAGCATGGACAACAGATTAAAGGGGTTGTTCACCTTTGAGTTAAATGGGTTGTTCACCTTTGAGTTAACTTTTAGTATAATGTAGAGAGTGATATTCTTAGACAATTTGCAATTGGTTTTTATTGTTTGTGGTTTTTGAGTTATTTAGCTTTTTATTCAGCAGCTCTCTAGTTTGCAGTGTCAGCAATTTGGTTTCTAGGGTACACATTACCCTAGCAACCCTGCATTGATTTGAATAAGAGACTGGAATATGAATAGGAGATGGACTGAATAGAATGATAAGTAATAAAAAGTGGCAATAACAATACATTTGTAGCCTTACAGAGCATTTGTTTTTAGATGGTGTCAGTGACCCCCATTTGAAAGCTGCAAAGAAACTGAAGAAAATTGCAAATCATGAAACTATGAAAAATAAATATTGAAGACCAATTGAAAAGTTTCTTAGAATTGGCCCTTTTACAATATACTAACAGTTAACATGAAGGTGAACCACCCCTTTAACCATTCGATCGAATATTTTTATTCAATCAAAAATAACAAAACCCAATTTGGTAGATTTGATCTGGCGAACTAGGCAGTCGAATAAAAATTTAAAGGAGAAGTACTTCGACTGTCGAATATTCGAATAGATTTTTATTCGATTCGATCGAATTTTCAAAATTCACTGTTCGAAGTGATCTTTAAAAACATTCGAGAATCTGAATCTTTTTGAAAATTCAATCGAACTTTGAATCCTTGTGAATTTAGTAAATCTGCCCCTTAGCATTGTGGGAGGGTGACAAAATGCCTGCAATTATAGAAGCAAGTGTCAGGCAATTATTACTTGGAAATGCTGTCCCAAAAGACCTGGAACTAAAAAAAGAAGAATGGAATAAAGTAGAAACTAATTAAATGAAGAAAATAAAATATGTATTTAAAAAAAACAGTGAGGAGAGAGGAAAACTGTTAGAAGTGAGAAGCAAAGTAAAGGAAGGTACAGCAGCAAAAATGTGTTTGCTATCGGTTTTACTGTGTTCAGCAATTCTCCCACTCGTACAACATTCATTGCAGATTCAGATTCATGACCTGCCCCAAAAGGTCCTTAAAAATAAACTATAGTTATTTTAGCAAATGTTGTGCTTTCAAGAAATGGTGAAGACTTTTTGAAAATGCAGACTAATATCACATACTATGTGAATAAGCTTAATGTGATTGAATGAGTGGTGAAATGTCTTCAAGAAAACTCAGTCCATTTGCTATTTCTTTTACATACTGTATATCAGCGGTCCCCAACTGTTTTTGGCCCAGGACCAGTGTAAGGTCAACAATTTTTGCAAGGAGGGGTTGGGGGGGGCAGCAGCAAATGCGCGTCCACCTCGGTTGCACCAGCATCCAAATTGATGCGCCACATTAGTTCCAGGCTAGATTCGGTGGCCTAGTCTAGGACTATCCACGGGCCGGTGGTTGGGGACCCCTGCTGTATATCATGGCCTTTATGAATGTCTGCATAGACATATTGCACTAAAGAGATGGCATATCTCTCCCAGAATGCTCAAAGTAAATGGGGAGAATAACAGTGGCTTTCATAAGGCCTGAAACTCCAGCTTGGGCTAGCAGAAAAAAATACTAACCAAATCATTGTCCTTAAATGTATCATTTAATGTATTATTTTGCTAAATTAATTTGCCCTTTTGTGACACATTTAGACTGTCAGCGGACCAGTCTGCTCTGGAATCAGAAGAATCAACTTTAGTGTGTTTGATGCATTAACTGTGTACAAATGGAAGAAACCTGTTGTGTATAAAGCAGATGAAAACCTGGTTCAAGTTATTCTGGGTATTTCTGTATCTTTCTTAGAAAATGGGATTACCACTTACAGTATGCCACTTGAGTGAATTCCAGCAGTATGTCATTTGTGTCTCAAACACATGTGGTCCCTATTGTGCGTATATTTATTGGTTTGTGTGTATATTTCTTAAAGGGAATTGAAGAAATAGAACAGCACCTCCAGAAAAGCTTCTTTGAATAAAAATGCCTTTATTGCACATCTTTGGGCATCACCGTGACGTTTCAGGCCTGGAGCTTGATAAAAGGCCATTCTAGGCCTGAAAAGTCGCTGTGATGCCCAAAGATGTGCAGTAAAGGCATTTTTATTAAAAAAATTTTTTTTGGAGGTGTTCTATTTCTTCAATTGCTATTTATTCCAATGGATGTGGCCACCGGGGAACGTGCACCACAAGCTATGAGTAATTAAGGTGTAAGTAGTTATGCTGACTATTGCTATCTACAGTCTTTGCATGTAGAACAGCACCAAACTGAAACTTTAGTGTTTAAAAAGCCTTGATTTCAGCTTTGGGCATCACCGCGGTCATGCCCAAAGCTGAAATCAAGGCTTTTTAAACACTAAATCTCCCAAAATCGCTGTTTGTGCCCTTTTCCCTAAAGAGTGACTGAAGTTTATTAGAGCACAAGTCACATGACTGGGGGCAGCTGGGAAACTGACAATATGTCTAGCCCCATGTCAGATTTCAAAATTGAATATACAAAAATCTGTTTGCTCTTCTGAAAAAATGGATTTCAGTGCAGAATTCTGCTGGATTAGCACTATTAACTGATGTGTTTTGAAAAAACATGTTTTCCCGTGACGGCATCCCTTTAACCATTTTGAAGCCACTCTTATACTATTAGACAGATATTTTGACAACATGGTTTGTCTCTCATTTTGTGTCGTTGGTTCCAAATTTCATGTAATGTCTTTCTAGGAAAAAGTTTTGTTAGCTGTGAAAAGTTATATTATGTGTTTTGTTGCATAGGTAACATTTTATTCATTAAGCCTGTGGCTATTGAGGAAAGGCCTATACACTGTGTTATTCTTGTGTTTCCATGCATATTTATGTGAGAAAATTAACAGCCAGTTAAAAAACTGAATGATGAAATGAGTTTGCTGTAGCAACAAATCCCAAGATCCTGGCACTATATACACCGTACTTACTTTAGACTCCGTGCATGTTATCCCACATATGCCTGTGTCCCTGGTATTTAAACAGCCATGGTTTTGAGCTTGTGCCTTTGAGTCTGTGATTGATAAAAATGGTCAGAGACCACGTCATTTACGTTTAGCACAACCAGGGGGTATATTTCTTTTTATGCAACAAAAGTATAACGTTTATCGTAAAATTGAATAACATTTTATACGGACATGGTGCTATAGAAGGCTTTTACTTATTAACTTGCCTACGGCTGAGTGACAATGGATTTTATTCCAAAAGGTTACACTTTAATGGATTTGGCAAAACCCAATGCTGAATGCAGAAAATAAACAGCATAACTAATAAAACCGATTTGCTGCACTTTCAATACATTTATAATTATTTCTGTGTGGGGATCCCTGCTTCGTCTAGGTCTGTTGTATAGCAATTAAAATGGCACAGGCATGGGATCTTTTATTCGGAAATCCCTTATGCAGAAATCTCCGAATTCTCCCATTTTATCCAAATAAACCAAATTTATAAAATTCGGCTACTTTTCCCCTGTAATAATAAAACATTACCATGTACTTGATCCAAACTAAGATGTAATTAATCCTTATTGGAAGCAAAACCAGCCTATTGGGTTTGTTTAATGTGTCCACGACTGATATACGTATGTTTGACCGTAGTTTGGGAGCACAGTATTTAATTTGAGCCGGAAAGATGAACTAATGTGTAAAATGGAAATGTTTAGAGGGTTAACCAGTGGCACATGCTGTTAGAAAAATATGAAAGGCATAAAAAGACTTTATTTCTATAAACCGGGATTTAAATGTGGACTGTTTTTATGTAATATTTTTTAAAGACATGCAATGTTCAAGGGTATATTTCCCTTTTTATAAACAGTGCTTGGCTTTCTGCTATACTGAAGTAATTATGGAAATGTGTTTTCTTTCTTTTAGTTTTGACTTCTCCTGTTTTCATGGGGTTGCGTGGCTATTTTCCCCCAGGAAGATAGATCTTGCCTTGTGTGTCGCTGGCAAAATATACACAGCGAAGGTGTTACCTCCAAACACTATTATTGGCATTGTGCCAGACAAACTGGAGCAAAGATATGTTTTGGTCTGGACACCTTGTCATAACCCACTGCTATGACCATATGCAAATGTCTCCCTGAGAGAGGAATAGCATCTGCAAACAAACTGTTTCATTGATATCATAAATCACGCTGTCCCTTAGCACAATGCTAATCAGTCATTTCTTAAGTTGTTCTGCAAATGAACCCCTCACTACATTTCCCAAGAGTTCAAGTAGTTGTACCAGCTGAGAGTTCTGCTCTATAAATTAATATTAATGCTGTATCCGACAATTTCAAATTCTATTTATTCACATTCTAAACTCAGAATATATTACTAGTGTTAATTAGGAAAGTTGCCTGTTTTTGTTGAAATCACTTTTTAGGTATTAAGGTGATTTTTTTGCTGCAAATGTGTTACATGGACAAAACCATAATATGGTCATCTGGGTTATTTGGGGAGTCTAAACTGTCTTCCCACAGCTCCCTACATTGCTGCTTTTGTGATCCATTAGGCAGCATTAGTAATTTGTAGGGATGCACCGAATCCAGGATTCGGTTCGGTATTCGGCCAGGATTCAGCCATTTTCAGCAGAATTTGGCCGAATCCTTGTGCCTGGCCAATCCGAATGCTTAAAGGGATGCCCTCATGGGAAAAATTTTTTTTTTTCAAAATGCATCAGTTAATAATGCTGTTCCCGAAGAATTCTGCATTGAAATCCATTTCTCAAAAGAACAAACAGATTTTTTTATATTTCATTTTGAAATCTCACATGGGGCTAGACATTTTGTCAATTTCCCAGCTGCCCCGGCCATGAATCCACGAATTCTGTTTTTAATTCTGAACACATCATTATGAATTGCATAATTTAATTCACCTAACCACAAAGATCGCAGTGATCAGTATAACATATGGCTGTTTGTGCAGGTTTATCGGGTCCAGATGGTCACTGAAACTTATTTGATAGATGATCTGATAGAATAACTTGTAAAACCCTCAATCCGCATATGGCTAATGCCATCGGGATTAGAAACAGGCATCTTTTATTCAACGTGTAAACATAACATACAATGTACAACTGTCTTATTTGCTGGAATTAGATGACACTTAACGCATTATATGCTGAAAATATAGAATCCATTGCACTGGCATTTAAATTGCACCATTAGGCAGTGCGTGATTGCTGGCCCACGATCTTGCTCACATAGAAATGGTACCTATTAGTGGACTACTGAATCCAAAATACTACTTAAATCAATATTTAAAAAAAAATCATCTTGGGGCTTATTCAGTAATGCTGGGCAAATTTCTACCTGAGCAATATTCTATGACGACCACTAAGTGAATAGCTTTGTCAAGGTTCTTGCCCCAGGAAAACTACACTGAGGGGCAGATTTACAAAATTCGTATGAAGGATTCGAAATTTGATCGAATTTTCGAATAACTTTTTTGGGTACTTCGACCTTCAAATTAAAAAAATTCAATCAATTCACATGATTCGATTAAGAATCTATTCAATCATTCGACCATTCGATGGTCGAAGTACTTGCCCTTTTAAAAAAAAAAATTGAATCCCTAGTTCGCCAGATTAAATCTACTGAATTGCTGTATAACCATATGGGAAGCTCCCATAGGGTTAGTTCAGCATTTTTAGATCAAATTAAAAAAAAAAAACATCGAATGGTTAAAATCGGTTGAATCGTTCAATTCGAACGATTTAATCGTTGAATCAAATTTTTTCTGTTTGATTAATCGAATTTCGCTAAAACCCTTCAAATGCGATATTCAAATCTAATGCAGTACTAGGGTTGCCAACTCTAAAATTCGATATTCGAATTTGAAGGGTTAAAATTCGACCGAAATTCAATTGGTCGAATTCCGGGGTTAATTAACCCTCATAAACCCTTAAGGTGGCCATACACGGGCCGATAAAAGCTGCCGACAGACAGCCGTTTTGTTGCCCGGCGGCAACTGACTGAAACGCACGGAAGTCTGCCATGTAGTTCTGCCTTTAGTATGTGTTTCTTTTTCTTAAACATCCTGACAGAAATGACAATTTTCCATTTCTTCTCCACATTTTCTGTTTATTTGAGTGTCTGCTTTTTTCTTTGAGCCATTTTGAGTGTGACTCTCTATGTTTTTCAGTATATGTGTAATATGTTGCGTATTGAATAATCATCTTCATCATGATTACGTTGTTTCCAAAATCATTGCATATAGACATAATGTGGGTATTTAAAAAGAAACACAATTAATTATTTCAGTGTGAAATATTGCTCTGTAATTTTGTGGCACAATTTTTACTTTATGTATTGTGATGCAGTACTAGGGTTGCCAACTTTCACAGAGCTCAACTCCAGATGGGGGGCGAGGCAGTGATGTCCATGGGCGGGCCAATGACATGTCAGGGGCAGAGTTG
Source organism: Xenopus borealis (assembly GCA_024363595.1). Classification (NCBI taxonomy): domain Eukaryota; kingdom Metazoa; phylum Chordata; class Amphibia; order Anura; family Pipidae; genus Xenopus; species Xenopus borealis. The sequence goes on along the minus strand of CM044440.1, from coordinate 35,810,162 downwards.
TGGTTATCAGCAATTGGCCGATCACCGCATCAATCTCAGGAAATCCTGGACGGTTTTCCTAATTTGGAAAACTGGGCAAGCAGTTTTGACCTGAACAGCACTTCCAGCCTTTCAGTACACAATAATGTTTCTTGGTGCCTCCAATAGCCATATTGTAAGTATAAAGTAACGGGTAGCAAAGTTATCAGTTTTTTGTCAGTTGCACGTATACCAGTGTGTTGTACCAAAAGGCACTGCTTTTAGTTTTTCTTTGATCTCCTGCTCTAACACCAGAAAAAGATACAAAGTTTCTTAAATGTAATTATAAATAAGAGGCTTTTTAGCCCAGAACACTGAGTAGCTGCTCAGGGGAAACTCGTAGCTTAAAGGGTACCAATCATAACTAAAATAATTTAAGTACATTAAAGACACCATGTGAAAGTTCAAGAAATCTGATTTTAAAACACAATTGGTTGTATAATGTAAATCATCAGCTCATCATACCTTCTGCAAAATCTCCCCTATCTCCACTGCAGTTCTAGCTGAGACAGGCATCTTGGATTTCACTGACTCCTCCTACCTATATCTTCACAGCCAACTGTAGCTCTGAAATCTCGCACATGCTCAGTTGAAATTCCTTGGTTGCCTAGCAACCCTTCTAAGCTATTTCCAAATCTGCCAAGTTCGCTGCTTTTCGATAGTGCTGCGTCCTATCTGGAAGTTAGTGTGTGCCCTTCATTTGCATAATGACATCACCAGCAGAGAGGACAAGATAGGGAAATCTCGTGATACTTATAGTGGAGGGGTTTACTAAAGCTAGGCATTCTGGGCAGAATACTTAGGGCAATGCTACAATGTGAGCATGCTATAGTGACAGTATGGACTCGCTCAATGAAAGAACCCATTTGGCAAAATAAGGGATTTTTTTAAAAACCATTTTTTTTTTTCCCCAAAAACTATATATGTACTTTGATTAAACGTGTTTAGGTTGTACAGGTCAGATTGTTAATTTGTTTAATTCTGGCTGTGATAGGTGCCCTTTTTAAGGGCAATTTTGGCTTCATTAGCAAAACAGTTATAACGCATAGAACGTGACCCTAAAACTCCCAGAAATGTGTTGAGACTTTAATAACCTGCCAAATTTTGTAAAACGGACATGGTAATTAGGGAGTGTGACCATAAAATGGGCATGATCAGAAAAATGTTCCAACTCTATATGTGCTTGATGTTTTTATCCCTCTGTACAGTTTCAAATTCAAAAACAAGAAAGGAAATCATTTTTTAGCTGCACACTCTTCACGCAGTTCCCTTCCCCATTCCTGGTAGGATTCAGGTTCTGTCTCTTCCACAAAGGACTTTGGAAGATCAGCTGAATGTAAAATAGTGGATTCAGTTCATACTTAATCCATACCTTACATGAAAATCAATTTTTAATCCCAAACAAAAGATTTGTCTTCAGCAAATTGACTAGTCTGATTTGGCAGCATATCTAGAAAAGTCACCCTGCACATTTTTTCTTTAGAAAACAGAATTTAAAGTTGCAGAAGATGCTGCTGACTGCTTTGTTTTTCTGTAAACATCACTGAGCTTCTATTTTAGGTTTTCTGATAAGAGATCTTCCTGTAATATGAATCTTCATACCTTTAGTCTAGAAAATCATGTCAACATTAAATAAACCAAATAGGCTCATTATGCTTCCAATAAGGTTTCATTATATCTTGGTTTGGATCAAGTACAAGATACTGTTTTATTATAACATAGAAAATGTAATCATTTCTAGAAATGGGGATTATTTGTATAAAATGCGGTCTAATGGAAATGGCCTTTCCTTAATTCAGGATAACCGTTATGGACCTGTACATTCAATAAAAAAAGTTTTTCTATTTACTGGAAAGAGCAAATTAAGAGAAATGTTATTAATTAAAATAAAAATTATTGAAAGAATGCAGTCTTTTAGCATGGTTTTGTGCATCGCTATCTGTCCCACAGGCTTTATACAGATTGAACATACTACTGAACGCTGAAGCAGCAATTTGATTTGCAGTTAATTTTTAAGCAGATTATTGTATTGCAATTGCTTGGTGTGCTTTGAGGTTTGGGAAGTGTTGGATAAACCACACCTATTGCTTTGCACTTGGCAACAAAGTCCTATTCAGGTCTCATCTGACCACAAAACCATTTCCCACCTTTCAGCTGGATCACCCACATATTTTTTGGCAAACTCCAGACATGCTTTCACACGGTTCTGTTTAGTAGAAGGTTTTTGTGGCACCTTTCCATACAGGAAAGGTTATTTTATTTATTTCCTTCATTGGTGTGGTTAGCCCATGCGTAATGTGAAGTATGGTTGTGGCAGAATTAGGACGTGGCACTGCTTTGCATGAACAGATACTGGTCATCATGTTAAAACTAAAGGAAGAAAGGATGGTGGAACATAATCGCTATTAGAGAGCCTGTTAGATGAACTTTCCCCAAGTTTCATTTTTATTCCATGAGACCAAGATACCTGGCACAAGACCAAATACAGAATCAAAAAAAAAATGATGAATCTCCAATGTGACCCAGTCAAAGTCCTGATCCTAATTCATTTGAGAATCTATTTTAAAAACCAAAGCATACAGTTTATCTGCCTGGAAGAATCATCCAAAACCGAAAGCAACGCTAACTTTAAGAATTTGCCAAATTCACTCATAAACCATACACAAGGTGAGGTGGAGATTTAGTTTTAGATTTAGTAACACAAATAGAATATTTCCTTTTTTTCTTTCAAACTGTTTTTGACTGTTTGTAAAAAAGGGTCTGTATCATCAATTTAAAGGAAAACTATACTCCGAAAATGAATACTTGAGCAACAGATTTCGTGATGGTCTGTGTGCTGCCTCAGAGATCACCTGACCAGATTTCAACTCTAACTGTAACCGGAAGAAGTGTGGAAGCAAAAGACACAACTCTGTCTGTTAATTGGCTCGTGTGACCTAACTTTATAGTTTGTTTGGTTTGTGTGCACTGTTGGATCCTAGGATCCCAGGAGACTGTCCTTATTTTTTAAAATGGCTATTTTCTGTTTATGATTACCCAATGGCACATGCTACTAAAAAAGTGTATTATTATGAAAATGGTTTATTTACATGAAGCAGGGTTTTACATATGAGTTGTTTCATGCAATATCTTTTTATTGAGGCCTACATTGTTTGGGGAGGTTATAGTTTTCCTTTAAGGCACTGTTCCTATTGTACAGACAAAATAATGTGTAAGGAAAAATAGGAATTAAAAGCTCATAAGACTAAGATCACTAACTGTGCTGGCTGAACAGCAAGTGTTTGTCTTTTAGTATGAGACACCTTCAGCGAGTAAGTTTGGCCACCACTCTGTGTGGTTTATAAATGGGAACTGCTAGAAATGCTAATATATTAAATGTCTAGCCTTCATGATTACATTTTACACTTGCTAGAAAAACAGATTCAGTCCAAAGCTGAAAGCCTTCTTTTCAAGCCATTTGGCAGCTCAAGAACCAGAGTTTTAGTATGCTATGTGATAATACTGTTTTTTTGTTTTCTAAAAATAACTGGAGAATTCCTGACTCCTGAACAGAAGGTCCATTTAGAAAATCTCAGTCCACCTGTTGTCAAAGTATTAGCGTTATTTTCTTTTTTTTTTTATTTGGAAACCTGAGACATCTTGTGTTCTGTAACAACATTTAAAATCATCTTTGAATTGCTGTTAGCAGCCCTTGAACTGAAGGGTTAGTTTGTCTTCCAAACTATTTTTCAGTTTAGTTGTTGTCAAATAGCACAGGAGAATTATTGATTTGAATCTGATTTCTATTTTTCTAAGTCTTCTAAGATGATTTTCAGATGCAGCTCAGTAAAGCTGGCCATAAATGTGCACATTTTAAACTTTACACAACAATGAATCGGTCGTTTCATTCTGCTAATCTACTACTACCAATTCTCATTAAAGGGCAAGGAAAGGCAAAGAAATAAAATCCCATTTTTACTTTCTTTAAAGAAAAAGAAATCTATCTCCAATATACTTTAATTAAAAAATGTGTACCGTTTTTATAAGAAACCTGACTGTGTGCAGTGAAATTCTCCCTTCATTTAGTGCTGTGGATAGGAATTGTCAGATGGTCCCTAATTTCTGGCAGGGAAACAATCATACTTATGAACAGCTTACCAGCATACATACTAACCAGCCATGCAGAACTCAAGTAGCTTTGTTTTTTGATCATTTATGACGATCCCTAAGAAGCCCAGACCACACTGAGCATGTGTATGTAGTCTAGTCTTGCAAAGATGTATAACAAAGTTACAAGATGACAGCCCCCTGTGGCCAACTTTGAAAGCATAAATCATTTGTTTGATTAGGCTTGTGGTGCAGTAAGTTCATATTTATGTTTAGTATACAAAATACAGCATTTCTAGCCTTCTTCTATTTTAGACTTTCCTTGCCCTTTAAATATAATAAAAACAACAAATCATACAATACTCTGGCTTTTATTTGACAGACGGCAATCATACAAAAGTTATGTCCAACAAATAGTAGTGACAGTCACTCACTGATATCATCAGATAATACATGCAGAGAGCTTATCGGTAGCCGACATAAATCTTTTAGCTTGTCTGACTGACTGAACGACTGATCACCACGGCACGAAAAATGTTGGGGCATGCCGCCCAACGAAATCTTACGAACCTTCGTTTCCTGCAACTGCATCTTTGCATGTATGGCCAAATTATGGGGTGGTTTGCCTGCACTATTTTTTAAAACTTCAGCCCTGTCCAGCTCTATGAGCTTTTTGTTAGATTTATTTGTTTTGTGAGTTCAGGTAGTTTGGATATCGTTGGATAGCCTTATGCTTTTTGTATCTTTACAGACACTTAGGGCCAGATTTATCAATGGTCGAATTCGAGGGTTAAAAAACCCTCGAATTCGACCATCGATTTTTGAATACGCATGATCGAATATAAAAAATTTGATCGAAAGATTAAATCGTTGGCAGCGAACGATTCAAACTATTTTTCCCATTAACCATTTTTTTTTTATTCAATCCCATAGGGTTTAACAGCAATTCGGTAGGTTTAATCTGGTGAACTAGGCAGTCGAATAAAGGGCAAGTAATTCGACCATCGAATAGTCGAACGATCGAATAGATTTTTATTAAAATTCGATGGCCGAAGTGGCCAAAATTTTTATTCTAAAATTCGAATATTCCATTGAATTCGATTCATTCACACTTTAGTAAATCTGCCCCTTAATCATAGGCCTATGAATAAGTGTGTGTGAAGATACAAAATGCGTAAGGCTATGCCATGAGCACTGAATAAACTGATAATTCTTTTATACATATGTGTGGAGGACTGGTCCATTGAGTGCCTGCCTGATTGTATTACATTGTAGCCAGGGTGGCTGGTTGGTATAGCTAAAAAAAAGGCTGGATGATTGATATATCTTTATTAGGTCACAAAGAATATAAGATTGTACTAGTAGGGATATATAAACGTTACATTCTTTGGTACTGAACCAAAGCAAAGGTCACATTTGTACAGACATAATCTGTTGTAATACTTGCTGGAGTGTTGATTTAAAGGTAGATTTTGAAATAGGCTGTGTGCATTGGAAATTAATTACATTTTTTTTTTTTTTTATAAAAAGCCAAGCATGTTCAGCTTCCTGGAATCATCCTTTATCTGGAATCCTTGGAACCTGAGGGTTTTCTATAATTCGGAGCACCATGACTATTTGTTAAAGGTCGCGTTTCTCTGGGCAAGTTTTTTTTTGTGTGAAAAAACTATAATTTTTAGAGATTTTTAAGTCCCAAAGCAACAAAAAATCCAAGTTCCGAAAACACTGTAGCAAAAAACTGTCAAAGTCATGTATAAGTCAATGGAAGAGGTCCCTTTACCCATTAGAAGATGTTTTTTGGGTTTTTGATGCTAGAATTTTCTCAAAAGCTTGACAAACTAGTTCATCGCTCAACAATTCAAAACCGTTGCATGATTTGAGTGGCAAATCAAAAAAGTTGAAGTTGCACAATTGTTTGCATGATTTTGTCGCACTGGTTTTATTTATCAGTAAATTGAAGGTCAGTCCACACAAGCTGATTTGGGGAGATTAGTCGCCTCTCCTACACGGCGACAATCTCTCTGAACTGCCTTCTCCCTGCCCTCCACCCGCTAAAATGAAAATCGCCTGCGGCAATTCACACTCGCCCCTTCATTTTCCAAAGACGCCAGAGGTTACCGCATGTGGCGACTTCTGAAAACGAAGCACCGCGTGTGAATTGCTGCAGGCGATTTTCATTCATTCATTCATGCTGGGCTGACTAATCTCCCCAAATCTGCTTGTGTGGATTTAGCCTAAGAGGGTTTGGATTTGGGACGTGAAAAAACATTTAGTTTTAGTTAATAACTTCCAAGTGTTGATCGTCTTTCAACCATTTTTTTTTCAGTTCATTTGTTTCAGATTGTTCCTTGTTATTTAGAGCTTTTAACTCACCCTTCCCATTCCAAGCCATAGAACAATCTAGGCTGTCATGTAAGATAGACTGTAAATTAGCAGTAGGAGCTACTGTCATATATATGGTGTGTTGAAAAAAGAACTAATCCTGTGCATTTTAGTGTGTCATACTAAGACCATACCTCAGAAATAAACAGTTTAATTTTTTACCTTTATTGTAGAAACCAGTGACTAACAGGTACCATTGACTTTTAGCTTATATCAAATTGGATGATCACTGTTCAAAGGCTATTGACCAGGGATTGCAGATTACATAGGTATATAACCACTAAAATATAAAGGTTTCCAAAGTAAAGTTAAAAAAAAAACTTTTTCCAGTTCTAAAATTAGCACTGTGTAGTTTAGAACACACAATTAAACAGACATCATGCATGTCGAGCTTGACTACATATTTTCTGTGGTTGAATTCAATGTGGTTGGGTCAATATGGGTTTCATGTCTGTTCCTCTTTGTTTCCCATATTGACCCTTAGGGATAGATTTTTCACGGGTTGAAGTGAAAATTCGAATTTCGAGCTATTTTTGTGTACTTCGACTAGGGAATAGACCAAATTTGATTTAAAAATTCGAATTTCTAAATTTACAATGTACTGTCTCTTTAAAAATTCGACTTCGACCATTTGCCATCTTAAACCTACCGAATTGCTGTTTTAGCCTATGGAGGACCTCCTAGAACCCATTTGGAGTAATTTGGTGGTCTATAAAAAAAAAAAAACACTTTTTTTGGGGAAAAACTTTGAATCGAATTCGATCAAATGCGCTATTACTTTGATTCGTACGATTCAAATTCAATGGGAAAACTGACCTATTTGATGGAAAATTCAACCAAAGCAAAACCTTAGACTTTTTGGTTGGTCTTTTAGAATTCGAATTTTGACGTTCGAAATTCGACCCTTGATAAATCTGCCCCTTAGAGTAAATGGTGAAATGGTGAGCTTAAAAAAATTCTTGTAATCTTCGATCTACTTAAAAAATCTTTAAAAAATTCTGGTTGTTCTGGATTTGACTAAACTATTATTATTTTTTTTTACCCATTCAGTGTTCAAATGCCTATACAATATATCTGCAAATTGTCATTTGGGTTGTGATTTTTCAAATGCGTTTGTTCTGGGTGTGTCAATGATAGGTATGTGAGGCCTTAAAAAAGATTGAGAAGTTCAAACTTGTGAATAATACCTTCTGCTCCAGCAGGCCCACTGCCAGTCAAGTCCCTTTAGGGAGGGAGGTTCTTCCTTTTGTAAAAGTGTAAAATTGGCAGTTTGACAGTTGCAATAAACACCCTGGGCTTGAAAGGTGGCTTGCCAATCCTATTCAAAGTTTTTAGCTATCAAATAATATAATTTGTACTGTATCAGATTTGCCAGATCAGAGTAGCAGATTTTCATTCATTTTGTGTACTTTAACAGAATATTTACATCAAGTTTGCACCTTATTTGCAGCATGTGCTTTACTAATATAGGCAATAATTTATTCCCCCCCACGCAGTCACACATGCATCTAGTCATAATAATATCTTCTTTTTCTTTTTGTAAATGTGTTATTATGATTGAGCAGTCCAGTATATTCATGTGTTTTTTCTCAAATGAGAAGACCTAGAACATGTTAGAGGTTGATAGTCCCGTCATGTATTTACAGCTGTAGCTGATTATTAGAATTAGCTACATTTTCTTTTCTGATTGCCAGGTCTATTAATCGTTCCAGGTCCATGAAAGGGAATATAAAGTTGTCTTTATAAAACATTTGCTTCAGCTAGAGATTGCGCAGTAGTGAGGGAAGTACAGCAGACAAGGGCCACTTCATTGAGTCAATTAAAGTCATAAATCCAGTGGGAAAGCCTTCACTTCTTAGCCCAGCATTGAGGATTTTTATAAGAGGATATGCCATTTGAAATCCATACCCCCCTATTGCTGAATTCTTTTTGGCTTTGGTAGTAATAGCATTGCCTATTAACATCAGGAGACCTGACAAAAAAATAAAGAAATTCTTTAAACTAAAGCAGAACCTATCACCTCTGTTGTTTACATAAAGAACTGTTATTTCTAGTGAGTCACTGCTTTCTTAGAATTTACATACTTCTTAGAATAATTAAGGTTTCTTCTTGTAACATTGCATTCTAGCTGCTGATGAGGTGTAGCAACTTGAAGAAAATATTTTTTTAGGGACAATAGGACTAAACAACAGTTCCAACAAAAAATCGGACATACAGTGACACAATTAAAAAAAAAACTACTTGAATCCATACGTATATTCCAATATGTAAGTAAAATTTGCACCAAATCTATCATTTTGTATTTAGCAGGATACCAAATCCCTCAAAAAAGATTTGGAACTCCCCAAACTGTAATTTGAATATTATGCATTTTCAAGAAGTTGACGTTTTCCAGATCTTAAATTTGTGTCTAAAATCTTAGTGTAAGAAAGAAGGGATTGGGTGGTACATAGTATATCTCAACACTGGGCAAATTTGCCCACAGGCAGTAAACCATGGCTACCAATCAAATTGCTGCAATAAATATTCTTCTTGCAGCTGGCTTTAAAAATATATATTTAATATATAATAATATAATAATTGATTGGTTGCTATAGGTAACTGCCCATGGGCAAATTTGCCCAGTGTAGATAAATGAGCCCTACTGTTAAAGAGAATGCTGTCTAAGATTAGACTGATTTTCTAACTTTCAACTGTTTTTGCTTGCAATTGGATGGAGCTTTCCGGTACCGGAGTTATTCGTATATGCAGAAAATGATTCTATAATTGGATTAGTGGGATGGAACATGTGAATTTAGGAGGTAGTCTCTTTTTACCAAGGAATTGAGGAATTTTACAAAGGCAGAGGTGTTTGTCTTTATCTAAAGCCAAAATTAATGTTGTGTACTAATGAAGTTACCAGGGATATCAATGGGTAGGACAGTGATTTCAGCTGGAATTAAGAAAATGATCATTGGTGTATTCTATTATATGGCAACTTTTTTATTTCAAATCATTCAGAAACCTGCTAAGAAAAATGCTTGTCCACTTTAATGCCTTCCCATGTTTAGGAAAGCTTCAAGAAGAAGATGGTTACATTTTAATGCAGAATATAAAGAATACCCATATATTCTATTTCCTGCTTAATTCATTATGCAACTTATTTTTTGCAGGTGAAGAAGCAACTGGGAGATTGTGACTCTATAACTCAGGAAATTGTTGGCAGTGCTCACGTGGAGAACTATGCGCTGAAAATGTTCCTGTATGCAGATAATGAGGACAGAGCAGGGAGGTTTCATAAGTAAGTTTTAAATACAGATGTTCATTTTAATGAATCTGGAAAATGACCAGAATTTTAGAGCTGAAAATCCCACTATGAGGCTTAACATGTTGTGTTCAGGGATTTTAGTTCAGCATGTTAGGATATATACGAGTGCATTATTATTGTTTGTTTCAGCACTGAGCAAGAACTCTATATCATAGATTATGGCTACAGAAAACCTTTTTGGAACAGTCACTCTGTTAGTTCTAATAGTATTCAGAATAGCAAATATGAATTTTCACCAGTTTTCATCCTGAATCATCATCAGCCCCTATACTTCTGTACTTCAATCAAGAAGGGGGCCGATATCAAATATGCAGTGGCGTTTTTATGAACACATTTCTGTGCATCTCTTCAGCCAGCATTCTGAAAAAAGCTTTGCCAGGACCTACACAGCTAGCTTTTATGCAATATTAACTAGTTTCTGTATAAGTGTAGTACACTTTTCCTGATTTCTTCCCATATTCTTCCAAATAGCTGTGCAGAGGTGGTACAAATCAGTGTTTAAAAAAGAATCTCGATTTTACTCTCTCTCATAAGTTGTAGAAAATTGTTTTATGAAGGTGAACTACCCCTTAAAATGTATAGGCTTTGTTATGTGTACATAATAGCATTTCAGTATGGTTCAAGTCCTGTGGTGTGCTATGCTTATGACAGAAGAACAAGAAGTATGCCTATGTGCCTATGATTGTGCCATACTCTGCCTGCCCTATTCTGTCTGATTGCACCATACTTTGCCTGCCCTACCCTGCCTGTGTGCGCCATACTCTGCCTGCCCTGCCTGTGTGCTCCATACTCTGCCTGCCTTGTCCTGCCTGTGTATGCCATACTCTGTGTGAGCCATATTCTGCCTGCCCTACCTTCCTGTGTGCGCCATACTCTGCTTGCCCTACCCTGCTTGTGTGCACTCTTCCTGTCCTACCCTGCCTGTGCGCACCATACTCTGCCTGTCTACCTGGCTGTGTATGCCATAGTCTGCCTATCCTATGCTGCCTTTGGGAGGCAAATCAGGAGGAGGTTTGCTCTGGGGGGTTGTTAGTATTTGGAAATAGTTATTATGGTGTCTGTAAAGTGTTTAATTATATACTGTTGTGTTGCTGTGTTGTTCTCAGAGAAGGACAGCATATATGGATATAAGGGCAAACATTTTTCCCATATGGTGATGATATCCTTGCAGTGAACACCAACTGGTTATTTGATGTGCTACTATCATTAACGTAGATATAAGATATGTAAGTTCTTGTGATAGCATGGTTGTGGTTTAATTGGGGTGTGCTTTAAAAACTAGGAGTGGTCAATACTCATCGCCCAGAAAACTTTCGGCCCTCTGTAGCATTGCTCTAATCCTTTGTTAAGACACCATAAAACATAATTCTATTTTATCTTTATTTTCAGAAATATGGTAAAATCCTTCTATACAGCTAGTCTTCTTCTTGACACACTTGCAGTATTTGGAGAGATTACTGAAGAGGTAGGTTTCAAGCGGTTTTCATTTTTAAAAAAAGTAATGCTTTGTGTTACTGTTTAGTTTTCCTGAAAACTATTGTAATCTGAATTTGTCACAAAATATAGTTATGTTTTAGATCTTTTTATTTATGTTATATTTATTGCTTAGGTTTTAGAGGAATTGGGGTAATTTTACTCAAACATAGCCATTGTATTTAGCGTCCTTTAATCTTACGACAATTGCCCATTTGTTAAATTGTTGCTATTGGTTAATTTTTTATATTAAAATGATACCTGTTTGGGAATTTCAATTGGTTATATTTGGCAGATTAAACTCAAAGGGAAGGCATCCACAGGTCACTGTCCACTGACTGTTAAAAGAATCCTCGCAAGAGGTCAGCAACAGGCAATTGTTTTAAGTGTTATTTTTTTTATTACCAAAGGCTACCTCTGGTCCTTTCAATTGCCATTAATAGAAAGAGACTGGCAGATCTATGCCAATGCTGAAGATTTGCAACTGAATCAAAATTATAGGTATTCCACAGCCCCATGGTTTAGATTATGTCACTAGGTTAACAGCCACTTCCTCTCCTTATGTAGTTTTTCAGCTTTTTCTATCCAGCTTTTATTTACTGGGTCTCTTTAATTATTCATTTAATAATTTTGCAGTTTTGGTTTTGAAACACCCTTATTTCAGGCACCAGATATTTAATTCTGCTTAAAGGAGACATTTGTTATAATACTCATTTTCTAGTATAATATTCTCCCTTGCTTATAACATGAAATGACGCAGGAAACAAATGTTTTGAAAGCTTTTTATTTCCTATAATTATTATCAGAGCTGCAGAGAGAGGCTTCTGCAGGTGTTGGACCTATTATCCATAATGCTCGGGACCTGGGGTTTTCCATGTAATGGATCTTTCTGTATTTTGGATCTTCATAAGTCTACTGGACACACAACACAATCGCCAGTTGCACAGAGCACAAAGTAAAAGCAATCTATGTCCAGATTGGGATCTGCAGCTTCAGAATACTATCAACTTGTCAAACTATTCGGGAGATCACTGCAGGCAGAAGAAAGAGCTTATCAGGATGGGTGGGAGGGAGCCGGGAGGAATCTGAACACTACGGGCACTAGCAAGCTGAGAATTACTGGTGGGAAGGAGCCCGGAGGAATCTAAATTATACCTACCTCCCAACTGTCCCGTTTTTCATGGTACAGTCTCATTTTTGACAGCTGTACCCAAAGTCCTGGGTTGTTACTGAAATGTCCAGACTTTTGCTTTGATCTTCTGCACTGAACAGCCAAAAAAAGATACAAAGTTTCCAAAACTTAATTGTTTTTTGACAGAGAGCCCAGAATACTTGGCATGTTCACTTATATACATTTGTAACAATTTAAGATAAGCAAAGAAACAATTGTAACAATTTAAGATCAGCAGGTCTCTTTGGGAAACTGACTTGCAGCTTAAAGGGCATTTCACATTCTCATTAGAAAACTGTAATAACACATAAAAACCACAGAAATGTGTTCAAGCTTTCACAAGCCTCCAAATTTTATAAAATTAATGTAGTAATTAGGGGATGTGGTCACAAAAATTGGTGTAGTATTGGAAGGTATTGTAAAACAAGCAGGAGAGAGTTGATTGGGAAGGGTAGGAGGGAGCCTGGAGACATCTGAGACCACGTACAGGACGAATACTGTGTGTGGGCAGATAGATCAGAGTGAGTAAGTATATGCTGTTACACTGATTTAAGAACAGCAGCTCACTAAACATTTACATAACAGTTCACTTATTTATTTCAGCCACATGAGCTGCCATTATTGATGCCTATTAGAAAAAAGGAGATGGAGAATTCTACATGACAATAAATATGCACTAATCTACGCATTTACACTGAAATACAAGTTAGGTGGTAGCCATTTTTACTGCGCTAAAGATGTTCTGCAGTAATTCTTTTTCTATGAGCTTTGTATACAGCTATATGGCTTAAGGTGGCCATACATGGGCTGATAAAACTGCCGATATTGGTCCTTTACACTTTGGTAGATGCACTAAACTTGCCTAAAACACTTTCTAGAGTTTGTTGGGATGTGGGTCCTATACCAACCCAAATTTTCATTTTATTATGTTGGCAGATATAAAGTAGGTTCACAGAATTAAATCAGTGCAAACACATGCACATAAACACTTCCAAAAAGCCATTGCATTCCTAAAATTGTTATCCTGAAACCTAAATTAATGGAATAAATCCTCTTTTTACTACTGCCTTACCATTGGCCCTTTTAGTATAATTATGCTGTGTCAATTCATAAAAGTGTTGTGCCGTATGCAGCTAAAAATGTCTTTGTAATTCTTTTTACTTATCATAATTTATATGCAGATTTGTTTCCTACCATTTCATTTAGCACTTTGTATAATATTAACATTTAACAAGCTTTTATATCGTTAAAAACCTCTCTATAATGTGGCCACAAAGAGAGCTCCCTTATCTGGTTTCATGTGTTTTGAAGAGACTTTGTTGCATTATTGGTCTGCTTTCAAACTGGCATTGACTCTATTAATGTGGGTACAATGGTCCATTGAGTTTGCTGTATTCCCAGAAGAACTTTTATGGTAACGGCAAGCTGATTGGTTGGGCAGAGTTACATATGAGTCTAATTACAAGAGCTGTGCTCCACGTTGTAAAACAAGGCAAACCAATGTGCTTTTACAAGCCCATGTTGATTAAGTTACATTTGTGATAACTGCTTCAAGAGCAAGTTTATGCAGGAAAAGGTAACTTTTAACAAAAGCTTTAGTTATTCTTGCAGGGGCTCCTGTTGTGTTATTACTTTGTATTTATTTATAATGTAAGTTTAGTTTGGTGCAGATGAGTTACCATAGAATTTATAACACACATTTCCCAGCTTGCCATGCATAATCGGCTTTTAGTGTATGTGTGGATTTTTTACTTACAGAAGGACTGAATTTGGGGGAAGGCAGACACAATAGGTAAGTGGTCAGAGTCCCACCACCATTGCACCCAGGCACATTCCTTTTCTTCCTACCCCTAGTTCTGGCCCTGCAATTCATTATAAAAGTGTGCATTTTTTCACATTACATTAATGGCTAAAATTATTTTTATTGAGGCGCTGAATTTAAAATATTTAGATTGATATCTCCTCCTCTAACCTACTCTTTCCCTTCCCTCAGGAATTGGTTTTTGACTCTTGCCTTATGAGCATTGTCAGTTCGTCTCAGCTCAGATTACTAAACACACCAGTCTAACAGCCAATGAAGATATATTATTGCTGGTTCCCATAGAAACTCTAGCTGTCTGATCCTATTTTCTTTTTTCTCCTAAGCAGAACTTTTTTTTTATCAAAATAGGTTGTCCCTGTGTAAACCTGCATTCTGCATTGCATGAACTTTATATCATACATGTCCTGTTTGCACATTACCGATGATGTGTCAGGCAGAAAATGGTCGAAAATGGCAGCTCAGTAATCCATGTGCAGATGAACTGTGCAGATGAACTGTTACAATTTGCTACATTTCTCAGCAATTATCATCAGGGCCAAAGATAAAAAATGTATAAACTAATGTATCAGTTTAGAACAGTTTGTTTACCCCTCCCAGAGCTGCTTTAGACATTAGAAAAAATAACCTTTTAACATTCATTTTGTTTATCTGTAACCAAAAGGACTGAAAAAAGTGAAAAGACCTGAACAGCCTCTTTAAGAACTGCTTTACCTTTTGTAAAGGTGGCGATTTATGGGGCCCTCGGGAGGGCCACTCAGTTTATATCTGGCCGAGCCATATGTCAGCAGGTTTTAAAAACACATTGGGTGATGACTGCAATGGTATTCTGATATGATTTTCTCTTGAAAGGTCTATATTGGCCTGGCAACATTCAGATGAGCCTGATCTAGTCCTACATGTGCATGTGTAATGGTATATGCACACACGTGCAAATCTTTATTGTGATTACAATCACAGAGCTAATGAAAATGATAGTTTCCTCATTGACACCCCCCCCCCACACACACGTTATGCAGAATAAGCTCCAACAAGTAGCAGTTCATTGGCCTTGAAAATTTCTTAGCATGCCACATTATTCACATCATAGATTTCATTGAACTGGCTGTTTGGTGAAAAAATATTTGGTGAAAACAGGATTCTGGTACTAAAGCAGACTTCTTACATATAGACTATTTGGCAATTATTAGCAGCTCTAACAGAAGCATGTTTGCCCATTTAATCTAGTTTTATGATGGCAATAATTTTGCTGGAAGAACTTTGCTGCACTAAGATTGTCAGTTGAGTTGCATTGTCTTCCAGTAACTGCAAAAAGCATTTGCAGCAGATTTTTGGCATGTTCAGAACATGAGAACATTATTTCACAGTATCTCCCACACTGCTTAACTTAATCCTAAAACTGTGCTTTTAACAGTTGGAAGCAGTTCCAAATCACTTACACCATATCCCTTAAAGCAAAAAAAAAAAA
>CM044440.1:35708125-35727934 GCA_024363595.1 Xenopus borealis | reverse complement strand
AAACAAGACAGGAGCTCTAGTTGCACATCCATTCTTAGAGCAACAAAGTCCCCTCATGAGGATCCTGCCTGATGCTGACATTTGACTTTTGCTTCTTTGTTTTATAAGATTGTCATCAATGGTTCGGAACATAACTCCAAAGCACTAAAGAGCACTAGATCCACACTTCTTACATGTGATTGCAAGTTAAAGTTGCACAGTAATATCAGCACACAACAAGATGTAAAGGGAGTAACGCTCATTCATCAGAGACTAGCTGTGCATCTGTAATGAGGTTGTTGCCAACTTACTTGCTTAAGGGTTAAAAAAGAGTCAATTTAATGGAAGGTTTACATTTTCTTTAAACAATCAGTTTACTAAAATTCAGATTTCTATTTATTTCACGAATCTTATTCAAAAATGTTACTTCTCTAACATTCTAAAAATGTGAAAGTGTAATAACCACAAAAAACACAAAACATCTCCAAGTGCTGCACTGATTCTACTGGACCTTTTTTTTAACCACTTTTACAGGTTTTTGGATTTTTTTTGTAATTATCTGAAAAACTAGAAGGGGGGGTCTGGCCCAGCGGGGGCCCATCGAGTTTTTTCCCGGTGTCCCGCTGGGCCAGTTCGACCCTGCCCCCATAGAGTACATATTTCAATGTGGTTTCAAAAAGCTCTAAACGTTGACCTTTAATAAATGGCCTCACCTTGAAAATTGGGTTAAACCCCCTCAAAATTTTTGAGAGCCCCTCTATATTTCTCAACTTTAATTCAATGCCGTTTTCTCTATTCACATATAGTTTTGGCTGACGGTTTGTTAGGAATCAAGTAATCACACACAGAAGAACTGAAGATTGATTTGTTGAGAGAAATGGTGCGCTGCCAGCTATCCTGACAAATCAAAAGCAGAGCTTTCACTCCCATTTACCTTCTATACAAAGGGTTCATCTGAGTTCAGTGTTTAGGATTTTGCAATAAGTGGAGAAACAGCAGGGTACATGTATGGAACCTGTTATCCAGAATGGTCGGGACCTGGGGCTTTCTGGATAAATGAACTTTATGTAATTTAGATCTTCATACTATAAGTCTACTAGAAAATCATGTAAATATTGATTCTGCTGCCAGTAAGGATTAATTATATCTCAGTTTGGACCAAGGTACTGTTTTATTATTACAGAGAAAAAGGAAATTATTTTTAAAATATTGGATTATTTGGATAAAATGGAGTCTATGGGAGATGGCCTTTCTGTAATTCAGAGCATTCTGGATAATGAGTTTCCGGATAACGGATCCCACACCTGTACTTGTGTGGACATGTGCTCTTTGCATTTCTTGCTTTGCATTTCTGCTTTCTTCGTATTGAAGGGGGTGCTGTGGTTTCTTTGACACAGAGGAACCCTGGAGCACCCAGCACCTCCAAATTAGATGGCAACGCCAGGGTTTCCTCAGCACCCTGTGTGAATAGTCACAGCCCAGATGTGGCAAAAGAACAGGGCACACAGGCAATCTCATGGCAAATGCCAGAAAGGATGTCAACTGCCTGTCAAAATTGTCAGTACAACTATTTGTACCCGTGCAAGTCCATTTGCACAAAAACCTGGCAACCCAGCAGTGTGTTATTCACAGTGATATTGCATTGACATTATAATAAATATTTCTATCATTGGCTTGAAGATATTCCATTGGAATCATGAAACCCAGGGTTGGACTGGCCTGAGTGGATACCAGTCAAATCTACACTTACCAGATGTAGGGTACGTAGAATTAACTCTCTATTAATATTTCCAGATTCTGCTTGTGTTTTCATTTATCAATGAAATGAATGTGTGAAAATTCTCTGTGCAGAGATATAAGCTCTGTGGATTTCACACGATCGCTTAAAAAGGTTTGATAAAAGGTGCCTGGGGAATCCAACTTGAAGAGGGAACTGTGCTGAAAAGAGATAAAAGAGTTTGTAATAAAAGAGTTTGTTTCCGACTCAGTGATGTGATCACGGAAAAGCCAGATGTCAATGTTATTATCCCAGATAAACAGGAGAATCCAGGAAGGCTGCCTGTTATATGGGACTGGCATTTTCTCAGGGATAATGTTATCAATGTAAATATGAGCAGCAGCTATAGTATTAGGTAGGACATAGTAGCCCAACACAATTATATAATATGGGCTTTAAACAGAACATGGAGGATTGGCCTGTCTATTGCACACTTTACAGTATTGGAGTGGGTTGCCAGAACCCTGCGGAAAAACCTGGTGCTGGGAAAAGGCCCCTTCAGTTGCAGTCCCAGTGGCCCCCAGGAGAGCCCATTCTGCCTGTCTGTGCTTTCCTATGCAGTCTGTCTGTCTGTTTGTACTGTATTGCTCTTGCACAGCTTACACCAACAAATGGAGCTTAATGCAACAAACAGAACACACAGGAAAGTACAACTGCCCACATAGAATAAGTCCTGTTATTGTGGAAGCAAATATTCCCTTGTATGAAATATTTCCCATGGACTGCACAGTCATCCTCTAGTCTGGAGGGGAACTTATTTGTGAAACAGTGCATATTGGCACCAGAGGCCACCAGAGGCAAGGTTCTCAACTTGCTTTATGGCAGGAGTGGCCCTGGAGCGACCTATAACAATATACTGACCTGACATTTTCTCCTCCTATAGATGAGGTCTACCTCCACCTCAGTGTTATAGATGAGGTCTACCTCCACCTCAGGCACTGACACAATACTCCACTCCCTCCAGCTAGTATGTGCACCACAAAGAGACAGAACACATCCATTTTTATAACCTCTGGGGAACTACTCCCCCCTCCCATCTGTAAAGAAGTATAAAGCCTAGCTGCCTAACACAATCCTTGGGGAATTAAGGACTTAAAGGTTAGCAAAACCGTAACCCTCCTACACTGGGAATTGGGGTGCAGCAATATATGGGTGGACAACCCCTCTATATACAAGGTATTTGTCCCCTTTAAAATCTTTGCTTTGGATTTGACTAATGTATGGGCCCAGCCACCCAGACCCGATCCCTATCTGCCCTCCTACGTTGCCAACAATTTGATCCATTCAAGCCAACAAAGCAACCTCATTAGTGATGGGTGAAATTTTTTTTTTGGCATGAAAACAACTCACATAGTGTTTTTCCAAAATCACACTGTTTGGAAAAAGTTGTGTGAATAAAAGTCCATTAACTTCAATGCATTTTGTGAATTTTCACTGTTTCATTAATTTTCAGGGAAGTGAAATAGGACTTATCCTCATCTGTGCTTACTCTGCTGCTACTGTGCTTCCACAAATAACCCCGTCCCATCCTACAAACCATGCTGATATACGGTACTTTTTTGTACTTTCACTTCTTCCTCCTTTTATGAACTTTTTGTAGCACAATTTGATTTGTATTTGTATGTTGGTCACGACAGAGCTTGTTTCTGAATACTGGCCGTCACATTAAACCCTGGTGTCAGCACACCTCCTCTCTGAATTGGTGATTGTGATGAATTTAGTATGATTATTGATTTGTTTGAGAAGCTATAAATGAGTTTTGACATCTATACTTAATTTAATTTGTGTAATTTAATTATCTTTATCAAGGAGAATTATATATAATGTGCAGTCTGGTCATTTCCCTATGGGTCCAGACTGTAAATTATATGTCAGAATGTGCCGTTTGTAACAGGGGCCCCACCGCAGAATTTGATGCAGATGTGTCTGAATTTGACGCTGGTGCATCTACATTTGTCCTCTGTGCGTCAGAATTTGACGCCGGTGCACCCGAATTGGGTGCCGTTGTGCCCGAATTGGATGTCGACCCCTCCAATAGCCCACCACCCTCCAGACATTTCACTGTAGATTATAATGCATAATGTACCCCCTACTAAAATGTATAAAAATATCGGAAATAATCTCGGAGTTATGTGACTTGAATGGTCATATAACTCCTCGTGACTAATAATATCTTTTTAAATTACAGTAGAGGGTATATTATCCACTATATAACACACACAAAAGGTGTTAATGTCTTGTAAATTATATCCTTATAAACGTTGAGTTCTGATGTAATCAGTTATAAATGGTGAGTCCTGATGTCATTTCTGTCACATGTTTTTATATGGTCATGAAACTCCTCTGAAACCCGCTGTCCTAGAAATTAATCATATTTTGGAAGTGTTTGTTTACTTACCAAGTCAATTTGGGCAGGCCAAAGAAAAAAAGGGGCACTTTTTTCTGTTTTTATAAGAATCAGATGAGAAATTTGATTATTCTGATAGCAAAGTCCTATGAAGCTGTGTGCAATAAGATATGTGTGAAAAGGAAGATTCTGTTTCTGTTTATAATAAAGCCTGGCCAGAGGCCGCATCCTGACTTTAAAACTGGATACTCCAAGTTTGCGTAAGTGAAACCAAAGGAGCCTTTGTTGGCAGTGAGAGGGCACGTACTGTGAGTGTCTGTACAATATGCCAGAGTGTGAAACTGATGTTTATTTGATGTACGCTTCCAAAAGCGAGTACCAGAACAGGAATGTCTTTGATTGGCTTTCTGCAATGCCAATGTCTTCCACATTAATGTCTGCAATTTAGGAAAACTAATTAGAGTTGGGAGATTAGGGGGGTTGTGTATATCCGCAAGTGCGGTGAGCAAAGTGCAATTTCAAGCGTCATGCCAACCTGGTTTGTCTTTTAAAAGAGTTATCACTAAATGGGTGCTATAATGAAAATGTAATACAAGCTTCACCTCATGGAAATAAGAATATTCCTAAATATTCAATTCAGCTACAAATTCTATACCGTTTCTAGCAACAGTATCCAGCACTGGGAGCCAACTGGGGCTGCAAAACCAAGGGCCCTCCTCACATCCTCCCAAGACTCTCCTCCCAATATCCACCCTTCCACCTATGTGCGTGTGCCACATCATGTCACATTGCATACTGCTTATCCGCTTCCTTCTTCTTAAATGGATACTGTTATGGGAAAATATGTTTTTTTTTTTTTCAAATGCATCAGTTAATAGTGCTGCTCCACCAGACTTATGCACTGAAATCTGATTTTCAAAAGAGCAAACAGATTTTTTTATATTTAATTTTGGAATCTGACATGGGGCTAGACATATTGTTTCCCAGGTGCTCCCAGTCATGTGACTTGTGCTCTGATAAACTTCAGTCACTTTTTAGGGCAGAGACACACAAGAAGATTTGGGGAGGTTTAGTCACTCAGAGACAAATTGCCACTTTTACCTGAAAAGCATTCCCGCCGGCTAGAGCCTCAAACTCAAAGCACTTTGTTTTCCGAAGTTACCTCACGTGTGTCTCTGCCTTTACTGCTGCACTGCAAGTTGGAGAAATATCACCCCCTTCAATCAGCAGAACAATGGGAAAGTTAACAGCTCCCTGGTAGATATAAGGACAGCACCCAACAGTAAAAATCGTTGTCCCATCTGAGACACCTTCAGTTTCATTGAGTAGGAGAAACAATAGCCTGCCTGGTTCCATCCTGAAGTGCTGATTCTTTCTGAAAGCACATGACCGGGAAAATTGACCTGAGATGGCTGCCTACACACCAATATTACAACTAAAAAAAATACTTGTTGAGTTAGGAATTAAATTTGACATGGTAGAGTGAACTATTTTTAGTGTAAACAGCGTAATTTAGAAATAAAAACTACCACAAAAATTGTGGGAGAGGGCCGGAGCTAGGTTTTTTTTTCCTGTGCAGCCCAGGCCAACTCCAACAGTTTCTGAAATAATCAAGTAAATATCCACCCATCTGTCTCTCTACCTCCAGATTTAATTCTGAGTCAATTTTTTCAGAACCCTCTGAAGTTTACATCAAATTGGGGGGGTCCAGAGTCCACCAAGGATTGCCACTTCAGGGGCCTGCACCCTCCTGCTCCAGCCACAACCTTCATCTGCCTCTGGGACCATCACCCCAACCACAACCTCCCTCCACACAACTCCCCACGTGTACCTTAATTTATATAGTTGCATCCCTGTTGGTGTGGAGGTGTGGGTGCAGTGCCCAGGGCAGAGAGCACGTCTGGGTTGGAGGGGCCCACTGGGAATTTTCCCAGTGTCCCACTGGCCCAGTCTAACTCTCTAGATAGATGATCCATGTATAGATACAGTAGATATGAGAAGTGTATGAACAGAGAGATAAATCGATTTGATAATAAAGATTATATAAAGATTATATAAATTTATTTATAGCTGAGATTACGTTAAAAAAGGCTCATAATGGACAAATTCAAGTATGTGGAAAATAATCAAAAGATACAGACAGCAATGAAATAACATTAAGCGCGGGTAAGAAAAATACTTACAAACCAATCAAGTGGAATGGCATCCTCCCTGGTCTAGTTTTCCTTAGTCCTGTAACGTTTTCACAGATGTTTTTGCTTAAATTGGCATCTGTTAATAAACTCAGCAGCATCATTAAACAAGACATGCCGCGTGCTTAACTTTTTCGAAAACATTACGTCTGTCTAATATTTCACAACTGTTTTGCCGTTGGTAAACAGCCCTCAATAAAACATCGTTCCACATTACTCATTATACTGTATGTTTCCCCCTGTGAACTGATTTGGGGAAGACGTAAAGCAATATATCTTGTTCTTCATTATTCACAATGTAATGATTGTTGACCTTGGGAGAAGTTAGACTGTGTTTGTCCAGCCTCAAATGTCTGGGTGTTTGGTCTGAAGTGCACTTTACAGTGTTGTAAAACATGAATACTGTTGCTAATTAATTGCTTAGTGGCAGGAAAAAAGACTTGTACAGGAGCTTCAAAGCCACATTTCAAATATATTCTGTTCTGATAAGCTACACATTTAGGATGATGCTAAATAATTTTTCAATTATTTTTTAAGCCAATTTTTCTCTCTCTCTCTCTTTTTGTACAAGTATTGTCTTTTTATTGTTTATAGCAGCTGATCAACTCCAGATTGTGGGTTAGATTGAGCGCTGGCACAAGGGTGTTTCTAGCAGCTCGTCAAGGCCACAGCGTGGGTAAGATTGAGTGCTGGCAAATTCTTTCTGTGTTTCATGTACAAACTATGGAAGTATAGTTTTGCTCAAGATGTGACCTGTAAGACTTCTAAAGGAATGTCATTAGGGATGGCGCGAACAGTTCGCCGGCGAACTTGTTCGCGCGAACATCTGCTGTTCGCGCTCGCCGGAAGTTCGCGAACGTTGCGCGACGTTCGCATTTTGGGTTCGCGTCAATTTGGCGCTTTTTTTTTTGCCGCATTTTTTTGCCCTCTCACCCCAGACCAGCAGATACATGGCAGCCAATCAGGAAGATCTCCCTGGACCACCCCCACACACCCCCTGGACTAAAAAAAAAAATGTGCATACCTCTCGAGTCCCAACTGTCCCTCTTTTGCGAGCTCAACCCTCTGTCCCTCATTTGTACTGGAAAGACCCTCTTTTTGGAGGACCCTCTTTCACTGGAAAGACCCTCACTGAACAGCCAGAAAAAGAAGCAAAGATTTGAATTTGGCTTTTGGCAGAGAGTCCAGAACAGCGTCCAGAACAGCTAACAGGTGCAGGTAAGATACTTTGTAACACTTTTGACATAAGAAAATAATGGATTTTTCTTTTCCCTTGATCCCCCTCTGGCATGCCACTGTCCAGGTCGTTGCACCCTTTAAACAACTTTAAAATCATTTTTCTGGCCAGAAATGTCTTTTTTAGCTTTTAAAGTTCGCCTTCCCATTGAAGTCTATGGGGTTCGCGACGGTCGCAAACTGTTCGCGAACGCGTCCGCGAACTTTTTTGCGGCGGTTCGCGCCATCCCTAAATGTCATGGCTAGTATTCCCCACACATCTCCGCTTAATCTGGTCTGCATCACATAATTATTGTCAAAAAACAAGGCCAGATGCTATTCGGGCTTCAACTGAACCTTGGCCATATTCATATGAATGATAATATGAAGTGATCAGTGGGGATTCCTGAGAAGAAACATGATGGGTGCAGGGTTAGACTGGCCCTCATGGGCCTCCACTGGGCCAAACCCCCATTTCCCACCCTACAAAAATAAAACAATTTGCTGCACTGCTCTCGTATGCGCGTGGCTCTTTTCGCATATATGTAGGGGGTCCAAAGGGGGGCACTGGGCAGACCCGGGCCCCCAATTCCAACCCTGGATAGTCACATTACAGAGAATCATCTTGTGACAAAAAGCCTTTGCTTTGATTTTTTAAGGCAGAAAGAAAGTACAATTACAATGTTATTTAAGGACACATGCATGGTACAGATCAGTGTGCTACCCAAAATCTGCAGCACCAGCAACAGGAGGAGGGAGCCAATGATTCTGTCTATCCAGCATGGTATATTTCAGATTCTCAAACCTGCTAGTGGAGAATGAAAATATGTCTCTGAAAATCTTAGCTTACATATTTGCAAAGAGGGCAGTACTTATTTTATTCGTGCAAATAAAGGAGATCTAAACTCTCCATAAAATGGTGCCACCTAGTTCTCTAAAGAATAGAATTCACCAATTATAATGTTTAAAAATGTAATTATACTTACAAAGAATTCACCAAAGAGAAGGCTTTTGGCAAGGACTTCCAATAGGCTGGTAAATCACCAGCAAGAGCAGTGCTACTGACTATTTTACCAGCTTGGAAGCAGATTATTCTTTTCAGCTTTAGAGGGAGTAGATCCCTTGGTCTGGGTCCCCTGTTACCCTGAGATCCTCTATGGAAGATAGAAGCATTGAAAACCCCTGCAGAGTTGGAGAAAAGATTGAGCAATATTGATTTGAGAATGCAACCCTGGTGTTGCTGGAATATAGCTCTCACAATGCTTTAAGCCCTGATAATATATTCTGTTTTGATGGCATTTGTAAGCCAGTAGCATTTGGTTGAGCAAAGATTGTTTGGACCCCCTATAAGTTAAACAGAAAGTTTATATGGTAGTACTGTAGTGCATTTAATTCAGATCAGTTATCCTGAAGCCTGTTATACAGAAAACGTCAAAAATAACTGGATGGCCATCTCCTATTAACTTCAAATAATTCAAGAACCTAGCTAAAATACAATTCATCCTTATTAGAGCCAAAACAATCCTATTGGATTTAATTCATGTTTACATTAATTTTAAATATATGATGGGGTTATTTATTAAAATCTGCCAAAAATGCAAAAAAAAATATTTTTTTTTTACTACAAAATCAGAATTTTTAATGGAACAAAAAAAACCTTGTATTTTTCGAGATTTATTTATATTTCCGAGGATGGAAAAAGTCTGAATCTGAAAATCCGGCATCTCAGATTGTTGTACAGTATATAAGTTAATGGGAGTGGTCCTTATTCCATTTGAAAGTTTCTGTGTTCTGTGCTGGAATTAACCCGAAAATCTGACTATTTTGGACTTTTTGGGCAAAAATAAAAAAAAAATTGGGGATTCTGTAAAAAACCTACAATTCGGATTTTTGCTTGATGAAATTAAATTGTGTTTTTTTTAATGATAAAAAAAGTTTATTATAAGTTCCAGTGGCAGATCAGACCCAGAAAGATTTTGATTTTGATAAATAAGGCCCTTAATATATGGAAAATTACAGAAATACCCCTTATCTGAAAGTCCCCAAGTCCCAAGCATTCTGGAGAATGGATCCCATACCTGTATGTTGAATCCTGCTCTCATCTGGTGGAAAGAACATTTTGAATGAAAAGGTTAATTTCATATAAGTTAAAGCCACTTGTTCCAGAGTCTAACATGTGTGTATAAAGTAGAGTATGCAGCAGGAAGCCCAGACTAATCTGTAATGTAAATCTTTCTGTTACACTTATGCAGGAAAGAGGTTTGTGTTGAAATCTGTGTCACTTTGAATTAGACATTTTCTATGTGTTGCAGCATACAGCGGATGTTTGGCAATGTTACACTTAAGCATGTAAAAGTAGTGGGTTCTGTGAAGTCATTTACAGGCTTCTTTTTACATTTTATTTGAACTTTCTTATAATGGAAAATCCTCAAAATTCTAAATTGGCAAAAAATAACTGGTGAGCTTCTATTTGGGTGGATGGGAAGTGTATTTTTAAAATTCAAGGAGTTTTTTAACAGTAGAAATTAATGAAAGTAATGTCTTGATAACTTTTTTACTGCAGATTTACTAATGGTCGAATTTCGAATTAAAGAAAAATTCGAAATTCGACCATGGGAATAGTGGGGATGTAAAATCCTTCAAATTCGACTATTGAATTGGAAGGATTTTACTGCAATTCGAACGATCGAATATAAAAAATTTGATCGATCGAATATTCAAATCGAATTCGAATCGAATTCGAATCAAATATTCGACCGATTTTAATCGATTGATGGAATTTTTTATATTCGATCAAAGATAATGATACCCAATTCAGTAGCTTTGATCTGGCGAAGTAGGTGGTTCAATTAAAATTTAAAGGGGAAGTATTTGACCATCGAATATTAGAATAAAATTTTATTCGAATGTTCGAATCATTCGAATTTGAATATTCAATTGTCAAATTTGCCTAATTTGCATATTTGCATATAAGATTTGAATTCGAATTTAATACAAATTCGATCGAATTTCGAATTCTTCATGTGAATTTAGCAAATCTGCCCCTAACTGTAATTTCGTTTTTGTGAATGAGTGAAAAAAAAACAAAACACAAAAAGTGAAAATTAATAAGATATAAAATCTGGTTACATCTCCAAAGTAAATATTTTTTCTTTTTTAAAAGACCTAAATAAAAAAAACAATTGTTATAACCAGACCACACTCTCTGCTTTCTGTACTAATAGTAGCAGTGCTGGAATTGGGGAGGGATGCACAGGAATCCCTTCACTTCTTTATTTTTGTGAAATGCAAGAATTTTGAATCCCGGAACTTTCTTTTGCTCCTCTCCACTTCTGCATGCAAAGAAAACGCAGAGGTAAAATAAAATATAGTTAAATATATAAAAGAAAAAAGGAGAGAAAAGATTGCTGGTAGAGAAATAGAGAAGAGATAGAGAAGTGTTAAACAGATAAAGAAGGTGGAGGCATCAGAGAGGGTTATAGAGAAAAGGAGAGAAGAAGAAAACAGGGGAAACAAAAAGAGAAAATGAAGATATTAAACAGCAGCAGAATAGCGAGAGAATGATATATATGAAATAATCTTGGGTAATGTAGAATATGATGGGGTTAGCAAAATGATTTTCTTTTAAAGTGAGTGTAACCAGAAAGTATAGGTGTGTGAGGCTTAATATAACAATGGGTGTGGCTTATGGTTGTGGGAGGAGCTTGTTTAGCCCACTGTACTACGCTCAGCACACAGAGCATCCCTCCAACTTTTTCACTCCAATTCAAGCACTGAATAGTCGTGTCTGACAAAATTGCCATTTATGCTTGGCAATAACAAAAAGTGTCTCTGATCATTGATTCGAAATGTACATGCAAGTGACAGAAACACAAGGGATTTCTGGGCTTATAAATAATTATACACAAACAATTCACGATCAATCAAATTGTAGCTGTCATAAGAAGCTCACGTCTGGCAGGGCAAGGAGTATGGGTGAAACTCAGCTGAAATGGATAAATCTCTGCTATCATAGTTACCTGCGTAATACACTTCAGTAACATATACACAATTTTATTTTGGCTAGGGAACTCACGTAAGCATTGCTCCAGCAGCAGCTGATTCTTTGGGGAATATTCACTAAAAGGCGAAGTGGCCACCACTAGCGAAAATTCGCCAGAAATCCAATCTGCAAGGACATCGGTTTAAGAGGACAATGCACTAGCGAAAGAGTACATCCCTAACAAAGTTTTGTGCCCTTTTATCAGGCAAATTTTCACTCAGGTGAACTCTCGCACTAAAGTGCAAATTTTCCATTCGGTTACACCAGTCTCCTTTGCCAGCTTAGACCTGTCCTATTAAATAATACAAAAACTATAAAATCCACATTAGGACCCTGATTATTAACCAGTATTGCTGTATCGGCTTCTGGCAGATATTATTTGACTTGTGCTGTTTTGATAATTTATGATGATCCCTAAGAAGCCCAGATCACACTGAGCATGTGCACAGTCTTAGTCTTGCAAAGATGTTTAACAAAGTTACAAGATGACAGCCCCTGTGGCCAAATTTGAAAGCAGAAATCATTTGTTTGATTAGGCTTGTGGTGCAGTAAGTTCATGTTTATGTTTAGTATACTAAATACAGCATTTCTAGCCTTATTCTATTTTATACTTTCCTTGTCCTTTGGCACCTGAGCCAACTATCGTCTGTGGTGAGTGCAATAGAAGCTGATATTATTCTTACGTTGCACATTATATGAAGTGAATCAGAATGTGACAGACCTGGGGTTTCACACCAAGGTCAATTTCCCCATCGGGTTACTTTGCAGCTAATTTTATTGTTCTGGGGAAATACATGGTTCCGTGCTAATTATCGTTAGATCAGTTATTAACAATTTAAGGATTGGAGCTGGTTACATACATTTGTTAAATATTTTTGTTTTAATTTTGTTTAACCATTTGAGGGGCATGCCACATTGGGCATTAGAGGATCTCTTTTGTCTTTATTTTGCTTCCTTGGACATTTGTAATAATAAGTGTCCACTTCAAGCATTTGCACCAACATCTCTTATAAAGACATCTATATGACCTATATATACCCGTCCTATTGAAATTGATCTAAGCGCAAGTGCACTAACAAAATTTAATTAGACAGAAATGATGGTTAGTGAAAGTTCGCTATGAAATGCTTGCACTAACAATTCTTTTCTGTCGAAACTTTGCAAGCGTTCGACTGCCGAAACGTAACTTCAAATTTTGATGAATTAGCGTATGCACTACAAATTACAAGCTGCCCCATATTGGGTACAACTGTAAACACAGTACATACCATATCATGCAGTGTTTTTTAAGCATCATATAATTGCACCCAAGGCCATAACTGCAAATACATGAAAATTATAGTACTAAATTATAGTATATAAAGCTAAGTTGTTACATTACATATTTCTTTAAATTTGAAAACTCTGACAGACTAGGAAATCATTCAAATCAACTGATTTTAATTCGACTGAAAACAGACCTGTCCGTTCAAAAACAGTCCATCTTCAATCGAAAAAACCCCTTCTAAAAAATTTTGATGGTCGAATTTCATAGTTTTTTCACTTCGAAATTCGACCCTTGATAAATCTGCCCCTTACACATACAATTAGGTGAAGCCTAATAATAATAATACTGTGGTTTCCTTCCAGATAAATAATCAGCAGTGTAACTAAACATGTTTAATCAAGCTATATATACAGTTTTTTGGGAGAAAAAAAAAACAGCAGTTTTTAAAACATCCCATACTTTGTCAAATTGGTTCTTTCACTGAGAGAACCCATACTGTGACTATAACATGCAAATGAGTTCATGAGCATGCTCAGATTGTAGCACTGCACTGGGTATTCTACCCAGAATGCCTAGCTTTAGTAAACTCCTCCACTAGAAGTATCACGAGATTTCCCTTTTTTATCCCCTGCTGGTGATGTCATTATGCAAATGAAGGGCACACACTAACTTCCAGAAGGTGGCAGCACTACTAAACAGCAGCTAACACAGCAGTTTGGTAAATTTGAAAATAGCTTAGCCTTAGAAGGTTTATTAGGCAACCGAGAGATTTCAACTGAGCATGTGCAAGATTTCAGAGCTACAGTTGGCTGTGAAGATATAGGTAGGAGGAGCCAGTGAAATCCAAGATGCCTGCCTCAACTAGAACTGCAGTGGAGATAGGGGAGATTTTGCAGAAGGTATAGTGAGCTGATGATTGACATTATACAAACAATTCTAACTGTTTTAAAAATCGGATTTCACATAGTGAATACTTAGTTAATGATTTTAGTTATGATTGGTGCCCTTTACAGTCTGAATAAGAAATGACTCCATCTCAAACCTGCTGAGTTCATGTAGAATCCAATAGCAGATGTCTTGTTTATAATTAGAAAATATTATGATCTGCTCTGAGTTTTGTACAATAATCCAAAAAAAAGAGTTTTTCAGACGTCAAACCCAAAAAAACAAATGATTCGGATTTTTCACGATTTTAGCAAGTCTTTTTCTGCACCAGATTTTTTCTAGTTAATTTATTGATAAATAAGGTAAAATATGGATTGGAGTTTGGTCGAAGTGGTTTCACTACAATAATGAGAAATTTTCTGATTTTAGTAAATAACCCCGCTAAATGTAGATTCATATTTTGAAAAAATAAATAGTTTCAGTATCACTTTAAAGTTCTTTTCACGGTAAACATGAAACCCAAATTCTTTTTTTTTTATTATTATTATTATTACTATTAATATTAATAATAATATTATTATTATTATTATTATTAAAGGGCTTGTTCAACTTCCAACACTTTTTCCAGTTCCAGTTCACTAGAAATAGACTTTTTTCCAAACGCTTTCTATTTTCTATTTGTGTTCATTTTTCTAATATGTCCTTCTAAGGGCTCTTACAGACTAGCGTCTGAAGCTGCGCTCCCCTGCGTTCCGGTTTTTATGCGTTCAGCCGCAAGGGCAGACGCTTTAAATTTTTTTCAATGGGGCTATACTCACACAGGCGCATGTAGGTGCCGAACACAAGTTAAGACGCTTAACATGCTGCATTTTTCCTGCGTTCGGCGCCTACATGGGTCTTTATGAGTACAGCCCCATTGAAAAGCATTTAAAGCATCTGCTCCTGCACTCCCCTGCGACTGAACGCATAAAACTGGAACGCAGGGGCGCGCTGCTTCAGACGCTTCTCTGTAAGAGCCTTAAAGCATTTCATTAAAGTTTGTTAACTTTTAGTATGTTATAGAATGGCTTATTCTAGTCAACTTTTCAAATGGCTTTTATTTTTTTTAATAGTTTTTGGAATGACTTGCCTTCTTCTTCTGTCTCTTTCCAATTTTCAAATTGGGGTCACTGACACCATCTAAAAACAAATGTTCTGTAAGGCTACAAATGTGTTGTATTACTTAGTTAATCATATTTCTATTCAGGCTTGGGTTGCCACCTTTTGTGCCGGTGGAGACCGGGCATGGGGTGGGGTTGTGACACAGTGGTGGCAGGGTTGTGACATATTGGGTTGTGACATCAGGGGGCGGATATGATGCGGCAATTGGTGAATGGTCGATCACCGTGTGAATCATGGGGAATCCTGCCTAGGTTTCCTAATTTGGAAAACCGGGCAGGAAGTTTTTACTTGGGCAGCCCTTCAAATTACCTTGCTGTCTGGGTCAAAACCGGACAGGTGGCAACCCTAATTCAGACCCTTACTTATTCATATTCCAGTCTCTGCAGCAAATCAGTACATGGTTGCTATGGTTGCTGAAATGGCAAACTGGTGAGCTGCTGAATAACCCCTTTAAAACATAAAAATGTAAAAATATAAAAAAGTCCAATGGGTTTCCGCCTCTGTGCGTGAGGCATAACAATCATTTTCACTTTAATTTTTGTGCTTCCTATGTGCTTCACATCCCTCCTTAAACTACTCCTCTCTACTTACTGTATATAATTGTGTAGCCTGTACTTGGGCATCCGGTCCCTTTCATTTGCATACATGAGATTCTGTAATGATGCAAAGTCTGCCTTAATAACAACTTCTATATATGGTGCCTGACTGTAGGCTCTAATTGGAAAGCAGCTTTAAATAATTTATATAGCGTGAGTAATGTTTATTTTTAATTACCCACATTTCTTTTCCTACACCTTGGGTATAAAGTTTCTGTTTCTCGACTATAAAATAGGATTTGGAATAATTTTTTAAGGTGCCATGTCCCATTTAATGCCCTAATAAGCCATTGCTTTGCATCAATTAGCACATTCAAATTATATTACAGACCTGGGAGCGTCTTTGCCCTCTTTACAAATTTTGCATAATGTGTTTGGCATTTTATTGTTGGTATTTCACACTAAAACGCGTGAGTCTTTAATTCCACAAATAGCTTTTCCAGATTCAATGTACCTTTATAAAAAAAAAATATACAAAAAAGGTGGTTAATGTAATCTGACTGTTACATTAAAGCTACGTAAATGGAAGGACCTGGGGCCAAAACTGCTTTGAATTCATGCCAGACATGGACAAAGGCTCTTATTTATAAGCAGCTGCAACATCAGTGGGAATAATGATCTGA
This sequence comes from Xenopus borealis, assembly GCA_024363595.1. Taxonomy (NCBI): domain Eukaryota; kingdom Metazoa; phylum Chordata; class Amphibia; order Anura; family Pipidae; genus Xenopus; species Xenopus borealis. The sequence continues at coordinate 35,711,850 of CM044440.1, read as the reverse complement.
AGTAGAGTGAAGCTTATTAACAAAAATGAGTATGAACCAGATAAAAGTCCCCTGGAAGAACTGAGAACTGTAATTTGGACTGTATACTGTATATGTTTATAACTTACTAGTACTGTATTGCAGCTGTTTTTTTTTAGGATATTAATAACATAATATTATCCTGGTTAAAAGGAAACTTATATCATTGAGATTCTTTGTTTATATTTTATAAATTCAGATATTTGCTTTTCTACATATGACAGCACATTATATTTGACTCCAATATAGTGATATTTCTTTTGAGATAACTCATAGTGCATGTGCATATATAATATAGATTGCATTTTCTTGTTTCTCAATATGTTTTTAAAATACCCATGAGTGGTGTCACTGCTACTGTTTATATAGTAGTGCAGGTAATAATACAACAGTACCTTGTACTTGATCACAACTAAGATACAATGTTATCCTTATTTTAGTCACAAAAAAACATTCTGGCACGGATGTTTTGTAGGTCTTGGTGGAGCAGGGAGATATCTATTTTTACCTCCTCGATTTTAGCTGTGAAGGTGGTTGTATTTGTAAGTGCAGTGGTGACAGAGGTTTGGCAGTTGGAGATAGCGTCTAGTACCACGCTTAGGTCTGTTCTCACAGGTGGAGAGGGAGACATGCACTGATTCTCTTCTATGGCTTTGCTCGCATTACAATTTTCTCTTGCGCCGCCATCTTGTTCAGGCCATCGGGTCTTTTCGAGCTTGTCCAGTATATCCAGTTGTTTTTTAGGAGGGGCCATTAGGCTCATGTGATGCTCTGCTACTTCTGGAGTGTAACCAGGTATGCAAAGTTGGGGTTGTAGCCCCCGGATTTGTTGTTCGGATATCGCTTGGAGAGGAGTTCTACTCAGGCATGTCTAGCTACATCACTGGTTATGGCCATGCCCCCCAAAAAACAACTTTGACTGGTCCCTAAGATTTATCAATTGTCGAATTGATAATTTAAATTTTTAAACTCCAGTTTCAAGTTTATTTAAGTGCTATTCGACTAGGGAATAGTCCAAATTTGAAATTCGAATTTTGAAATTTATCATGTACCGTACTGTCCCTTTAGGAATTCGTATTTGACTATTCACCGTCTAAAACCTGCTGAATTTGTGTTTTAGTTTATGGGGGACCTCCTACAATCAATCTGGAGCCGTTTGTGGGACTTTTGAAAATACATAAAATTAAATAAATAGATATGAGTTTGAAAAACTTTTTTTTAAGGTGATAGTCTGATCTGCCCCTTAATGTTTAAATTATGTTTTAGTACACTTAGGGGCAGATCTATCAAAGGACGAGGTGAATTTTCAAATAAAATAAAATTAGAATTTTGAGCTTTTTTGGTCTTCCTCGAAAATGGAAAAGTCCAAATTCAATTTGAATTTGCAAAAAATGTAAAAATTCTAATTTATATATTTATCATGTACTGTCTATTTGAATTTCAAAACAATAGATATGAGTTTGAAAAAAAACTGGCGTCTTACTTTTTTAGGGTGATAGTCTGATAGTCTGATCTGCCCCTTAATGTTTACATTATGTTTTGTACACTTAGGGTCAGATCTAACATAGGTCGAGGTGAATTTTCAAATAAAAAAAAAAATTAGAATTTTGAGGGTTTTTTTGTCTTCCTCGACTAGGGAATAGTCCAAATTCAATTCGAATTTGCAAAAAATGCAAAAATTCTAATTTATATATTTATCATGTACTGTCTCTTTGAATTCAACCATTCGCCATCTAAAACCTGCAGAATTACTGTTCTGGCCTATGGGGGACCTCACCTATTTGGATCAATTGGTGGACTTTGAAAATTGAAATTGAAAAGTTTTTTTGGGAAACACTTTAAATCGAATTTGATTGAATGTGTTATTCCTTCGATTCTAAATCTTCTAATGCAGCTGAATTCTGACCTATTCAATTGAAAACGGACCTATTTGTCAAATAATTTTTTTTTATTAATTTCGGTTGGTCTTTCTGAACCTTGATAAATATGCCCCTTAAGGTATGGAGATCCAAGTCATGGAAAGATCTATTATTGAAATACCCCAGAACCCGAGCATTCTGGATAACCGTTCCCATACTTGTAATTGCCATTTGCTTTCATTAAACGGATTAACACAATTAGAAAAGATTCCATAGTTTTTTATTGTTCTAGATATGTCCACGTTGATATGGTTTTTCCTGTATGTAATCTCTTGAGAAACCTCATGTGCATAGCATTCATTCATTTACTTTAGCTTCATATTCACAGTGCATCTGATTTACTTGTGACTCTGGGTAAGAGAAATACTGTTTCTTCACAAATACAAAATACACAAATTTAAAGGAGAACGCTTAACTAAAGATGTATGGTAGAAATGTTGTACGTTAAGAGGAACATTTATCAAGGGTTGAATTTCGAATTCATGTGAGTTTTTTAAAACTCACTTAAATTAGAATTAAATCGAAATTGTACTTGGGGAAATGTATTCATAAAATCGAAATTTTTAAACTCAGCCGAATTTAAACAACTCGAAAACTCGGGTTAAAGGGAAACTGTCATGGGAAAACCTGTTTTTTTTTTTTTAACAGTGCTTCTCCAGTAGACTTCTGCACTGAAATCCATTTCTTAAAAGAGCAAACAGTTTTATTTATATTCAGTTTTTAAATCTGACTGGGACTAGACATTTTGTCAATTTCCCAGCTGCCCCGGACATGTGACTTGTACCAGCACTTTAGGTGGGAATTGCTTTCTGGCAGGCTATTGTTTTTCCTTCTCAATGCAATTGAATAGTACGCAGTGGGACATGGGTTTTACTATTGAGTGCTGTTCTTAGATCTACTAGGCAGCTGTTATCTTGTGTTAGGGAGCTGTTATCTGATTACCTTCTCATTGTTCTTTTGTTAGGCTGCTGGGTGGGGGAAAGGGAGGGGGTGATATCACTCCAACTTGCAGTACAGCAGTAAAGAGTGATTGAAGTTTATCAGAGCACAAGTCACATGACTTGTGGCAGCTGGGAAATTGACACTTTGTCTAGCCCCATGTCAGATTTCAAAATGAAATATAAAAAAATATGTTTGCTCTTTTGAGAAATGGATTTAAAGGCAGAATTCTTCTGGAACAGCACTATTAACTGATGCATTTTTGAAAAAAAAATTTTCTCATGACAGGATCCCTTTAAGGTTTTTCTCTGAAAAAAACGTCAGTCATGTCAGGAAGGCTGCAAAATCTCATCAATGCATCTTGGTTGATTTTTAAATGTACTGTATGTATTACAGGTATGGGGCCTATTATCCAGGGTTCATTCCTTATTTCGTTGAAAATATAATTTAAACATGAATTAATTAGGATAATTTTGCCTCCAAAAAGAAATCATTTTATCTTACTTAGGAGCAAGTAAAAAGTAAAGGATATTATTTTATTATTACAGAGAAAAGGGAAATGATTTTTTAAACATTGATTTAAATTGAGTCTTTGGGAGATGGCCTTGCTGTAACTTTTTAGATAAGGAGTTTCCAGATAATAGATCCCATACCTGTTATATACAAAAAGTATTTACCAACCCCATCACCTAAACTGAGCATGGAGATATATTCCTGAATACCAGGATTATTATGAGGATTTAATACAGTAATATTCTAGAGATATGGTTAATATAATCTTCACCATATGGGAATGCACCCCCTAGGAGGTGAACTATAGATATTGCTGGGGAAGTATGTATTTTATAT
>CM044440.1:35697241-35707867 GCA_024363595.1 Xenopus borealis | reverse complement strand
CCTACATTAGAGTACAACCCCAAAAAAGCATATGTCACTTTGAAGTCCAGTGTGTATAAACACATAAATTACTGCTCATTTAGTAACACCCTTGCCTTTATTATACAAGCTAAGAAAACATTATTGCTTGTTTAATCATCACTAATGTATAGAAAAATTTTCCATTCTGGATGCCAGATAATAATTTAGAAGCCTGGGAATGAGTGGAGAGAAAAGCCACAGGATGGTTGTTCCTGATTTGTGGAATATATAATGTACAGTATTTTCCAGTTCAGGGCACGAACACTATGGGGTGTAATGTAAAACACAGTTTAAATTTTGCTTGCTTGTCTTGCAGTTGATAGAATTTACCAGTCAGATGTTAAAAAATGAACAGCCAATTGTAGTGATGTGCTACCCTGACCCTTACCTGTTCCTTCACCATATACACCCGAATCTACCCTGGCGCAATTCTGTATTTATAGACCTGCACCCATCCCCATCTGATGTCACGGAATTGGTGGGGTGTGCAGGCGCCCATACTACATATTGGCAAGTTTTAGATTTTTTTTATTACATTATTTTTTATGTTTGGTTATGGTTGTAACATTGTATTATATACAGGGATCCCTTTGGCCCATTAAAGCTGTATCTGGCAGAAGGGCACAAAGCACATTTTCTCTGCTCAAGCACCAGGAGCAAGCACATACTGAATGTGGATTGTCCTTTAGTGCACTTAGAGATTGCATCCTGCACTGGCACATGAGTCCTTATGTGTATACAGAAGTATCTGAAGCAAAGGTTAACAATTCAGGTAACTATTAAGTAATTGAGAATCTGGTATGGACTGTTGCCAGTGAAAGAATAAAGCTCATCTGTGGTTAAGAACCTCTGGCACCCAATCTACAGTACTTGGAATAACATTGCTACGTGTGCCGCACCAATTAAGCACTGACACATGCTGTAAAGATATTGCATGGGCCCCAACTGAATAAAAGGCAACTTAAAAATGCTGCAGAGACAAGAGCCAAGAGCAGGGGACAAGAAGTGCTTGGTTGCTATTTGCCATCACAGCTGCTTAATAATACTTTTGCCAAAAGCAACAATGCAAGGTGACGGGTCAAACAAAGAAAGAATTGCTAATTGTTTTGTAATCAGCATCCACTGACAATTGTTTCTTTTACAGCAGCCTCTTTTGATTTGTGTGTTTTATTTCTCTGCTTGAGGGATGTTAGGCAGCTAATAAAATATGTAAAACTCTTTATACTGAGTTGTTAAGTTTGGCAAGTTTTCTTTGCTTTGTCTCAGATAAATGGAAAACAAATGATTCAGCAATGGGTGTACAGATCTTAAAGCACAAGGAAAAGAACATTCACTAGGGTTGCCGACGTGATACCCTAGACCATTGGGACAACAAGAAAGATGGTGGAGTGATGTGGAAGGAACAGGCCACTGGGCCAGTGGAATTCTCAGCGCACAGGAACGTTGGCCGATGGTCCTGCTCCTGCAGCAATGTGTCACAATCTTTAGTGATGCCCAGAGATCCTCTATGGTGCCAAATGATACCCATGTGCAGTAGAGTAAAATTCACAACTTATATATTTACACATCTCCTTCTTTTCCCCAGTAATTCTGAACAAATGTGGATGCAGCTGGGAGGTGGATAGCAAACTGGCTGATCACAACTTATATTATCATGGGGGTGCCTAATCACGCATTGGGCTCCTTCCCACAGTTAATTTCTCTTCTCTCCCTATTTTTGTATAAATATACCCCACTTTTTCACACAGGCATATTCAGTTGACTTATGTAGGTGCATAAAAACCATCTGAATTTCTATAAATAAATATTTTTTTGCACAGACTTACCTAATTCTACACGTTTAATGAAAACCATAAAAGTCTATACCTGACTCACCTTGTTCCATTGTGAAGTGACTGATTCTGGAACTTGAAGTTCCTCTGCTTTCGATAGTGGGCATTGCACCGATTTTCTGGAAAACAGGGAAACATTAAGTTCCAGAACTGATCACCTCACAATGGAACAAGATAAGGGAGGAGTTGCATGATTCTCTGAGCCAAAGGGGTTTTTTGAAATGCTTCTTATGAGTCAGGTATAAACTAATAGGAGTTCCTTTTAATATATGTAATCTGTAAAAGAAAAACAAAACACATATATAGTTATTTCTGGAAGTCCAGATGCTTATACAACTTTTATGCATAAACCCAACTGAATGAGTTCATCTCAAAAAGGATAGGAGAGCTAAAATTTGCTCTCACTGGCTTGAATCCAGAGAGTGATATTCTAAGACAATTTGTAATTGGTTTTCATTTTTTATTATTTGAGGTTTTTGAGTTGTTTAGCTTTTTATTCAGCAGCTCTCCAGTTTGCAATTTCAGCCATCTGGTTGTTAGAATCCAAATTACTCTGCCAACCAGGCACTGATCTCAATAAGAGACTGGAAGTAATAAAAAGGGTCAATAACAATACATTTGTAGCATTACAGAGCATTTGTTTTAGATTGGGTCAATGTCACCACTGGAAAGATGGAAAGAGTCAGAAGAAAAAGACAATTAACTGAAAAACGAATAAATATAAACAAATAAAACTAAGTGCAAATGCAAAGTCGCTAGGAATTGGACATTCTAAAGGGGAGAAACACCTCTTTAATTTAATGTTGACATTCATTTTTCAGATGCAGCGATTGTTTAAATCTTCATGCTATGCTTCCTTTGCAATAGATTACTTTAAGCAAAAGCCATGTTTTTCATGGTAGGTATTCTGGGCAGTTACAGAGACTATCTACAGGATCAATCATCGCCCCCAGCTCATGTCAATATTTTAATGTTTGCTTTGAGGAACAATAATTTACCACTTGTATATTTAGTGGGTTATTTCTTCAAACTTTTAGTGAAAAACCTTTTTTAGAGAAAAACTTTTTTAGAGATTTTTAGAGAGAAAAAAAACACTCTGAAAATACTCCATCTAAAACCTGTTGAAATAATGTAAAAGTCAATGGCAGTTATCCCTAAACCTAAACTAAACCTAAAATTGGAAATGGCTAAAAATGCCTTATTTTATATATTGAACTTATTGCACCAGCCTAAAGTTTGAGCTTGTCAATAGCAGCAATGATCCAGGACTTCAGACTTGTCACAGGGGGTCACCATCTTGGAAAGTGTCTGCGACACTCACATGCTCAGTGGGCTCTGAGTAGCTGTTGAGAAGCTAAGCTTAGGGTTTGTTGCAAATTATCAAGTAGAAAATGAAGTTGGCCTGTAACATAAGCTGATGCTGATTAAGTTCTGATTCTAATTGTGCTGGTTTCTGTGATGCCATGTAGTAATGATCTGTATTAGTCTTATATTGTGAAATGTATATTGTTTATTTATATGTGTACTGTATATTGTGAGTGGGTCCCTAAGCTCAGTAAGTGACAGCAGCACAGAGCATGTGAATCAGCAGAAAAGAAGATGGGGAGCTACTGGGGCATCTTTGGAGACACAGATCTTTACTGCTAAAGGGCTGTGGTTGCCGTGGGCTGGTACAGAAGCACAAAACATAATGTACAACAGTTTCTAGACTACTGCTTTAGTTAGGCTTTAGTTCTCCTTCAAACATTTGAAGGTGTTTTTAACCATCAGAAATGTTGGGAATTTGGGGTGTTTGACGCTGGTTTAACCTTGGAAATGTGATGAATTTGAGCTTTTGAAGTGACAATTCGATAGTCATCATAAGTTCGTAATTGAAACTCAAAAGTTTTTTTTGTTTGTAAACTTGAAAAGTTCCAATTTTTTTTTTGATCCATTTATTTCAACCTAAAACATCAATAAATAAGTCAAATTTGTGGTTGGGAGTTAGGTTGAGTTTGTTTCTGGTAAAATACGAGAAAAAACGAGTTTTAGTAATTAACCCCCTTGCTGTCTGTGAAATAAAGGCTGTTTTTAATACACATTTCTGTTTATCTACTCACTCTTTCTTTGAAATAAGTATACACATAAATAGTTTTAAACACATATTCTTGTCTATATTCACTTTCCTATTTTTGGACACGTTTTAATAAATGTTTAATAAATATTTTTTATTAGAGTATAAATTAATGAATAAAATTTGTAAAAGTCAATCATTAAAACAATCATATAAAAAAGCAGAGAATCATACATTTCCTCCTAATCATATTTTTTCACCTAATGATATTTTTTGATTAGAAATACACTGCATGCTAACTCAGCTTTTTAACCATGAAGATCTCATTAAGTGAAGGAGATATGCTGACCCTGCATTGTAAAGTGGTTCTGATTACACTTAAGCCCTTCATTATCCAGTACCCACAAATATCCAGTCTGTGAGTAGGATCCATCTGCAAAAGAAATACATACGATATCTGTTGGATTAGCAGGCCATTGTTTTGGATTCCTTACTATATGAGATGCATGCATTTCCATGTATTAGTCAAACTTTGCAATCCTCTGGGTGTCGTTACCCATACAAACCAGATATAAAAACAGAGCAACAACACATGTATATCTGGAAATATTTTAATTTTGCTGTCATGACATCTACAAATATGATTCCTTAGTGTATGTCATCATGCAGATTCTATGTGATATTGCATTCTTTATTTATACTGTACCTAATGTAAAGCTGTATTGTATTGTGTTGAATAACATAATTGAATATTCTTCAGCTGCAACCCACAGTAGGTTGCTGAATATGGCTTCTGTCAAGCCTAATTGTTTTGCCTGTTAATTATAAAATGTCTGTGGTTTATGATATTTCTTGCACTAAACAATTCAAGCAGTGAAACTGAATTTACTTTTTTTGCAACTTCCTGGTTCTTCACTGCAACTTTGAGTGGAGGCGAAGACAGATAAATAATGCATGGTGCTTGGCTTCAATCTTACCTAAAAAAGTAACGTTATGTTTAAAAGGTACAAATGAGTGTTGGGCAAGTCTTAACAGTCCTTGCCCAAAAGGATATAGATAGTCAATCACAGTGCAGCCTTCACGCAAGAAAGGATAAACAGCACTTCAATTCAAATTGTTGATTAACCTACTGCTTAAATGAATCAACTTATTAAATAAATCACATTGTATTCAACCTTACACAAGACATGGAATTAATCTAGACAATTGTTTTAAAAGCCTTTCTTCATCACTTTGCATCAGTGTCAATCTCTTTCTGAATTAAACAGTATTATTAGTTTTGTACTACTATTTAGGCTTCAGACGAGGGTTAAAAACAAGCTTATGGCTGGAAGGGCAACAGATAAATGGATTAGATTCCAAAATCCATTTCAGGCCTCATTTCCTCTAAACCTTTTTTAAATGCATCTCGGCATTCATTATAAGGTATATGTATTGTACTTTAATGTTCCGCTACAAATGAGTCACACCCTCTTCTTTATGTAAGAGTTTATACTGCCAATGCATCTCGGAGTAAAAGTTTTTAGCAGAAGTTTTTATAGAAATAAAGAGTACCTTTCAGACGTTTTCTATATAAACTTGATGCATATTTTCATTTTTCAAACAACACTTGGAAGTATTGGAGGCAGTAAACATTTAATACTTCAAACATGGATTTTCTTTTTAAATTATCTAACACTAGGCTGGACTGAGAATCAATAGATGCCCTGGCATTTCAGGTACACAGAGGCCCAAACAGCCTCCCACCAGCCCAATAAATAGTGACTGTCTATGGCATCTTACAGCAGCTCCTCTGGCATTTGCCAGAACCCACAGATTACCAGTCTAGGACTGAGCCCATTAGTCAAACAGCAGGTTGTCGTATATTTGGCCTTATGCATGCATAGTCAGTCCATCTCGTCGGAAGCAGAATGGAGGCTCTTATATTTCCATGTCTGACTGCGAGTGACCCTGCACTCTCTTACAGGAACAATCAGTAGGGGTCATTCATAAATTTTGCGCAGCACATATTTATTTGCAAATGGTTGCATTGCCCATGTATTTTCCCGGATGATAAAATATTGCACTGTTGTGCCTGTCTTTCCAGCTTTTGCGAATTCGCATTGAGAATACATTTTTTGCAAATGGTTCACAAATGAGAAGGGCGTTTCTGTGAGTGTTGACAGTAACTTAAATTCCCAATTTGCAAAACTGTTTTGCGATTATTTTCTCCGCCACCAAATTTGTGGCTTAATTTAAATGTAAAGCGTGTGCACACAATCAGTGGGACTGGCCCCCTGGGATACCAGGAAAATTCCCGGTGGGCCCAGGTGTCAGTGGGTCCTCATGCTGTTAAAAATTTAGCCTGTTTCATGGCCATTCCCTATTTCTATAGGGAACAAAGAGGCTTAATAGATGGAATCATAGATTATAGCATGTAAAGAAAAGAGGAAGGATAATAGTACTGAGAGTTGGCCCCTTATCTCAGGTTTTTGGGTATGCCCCTGGTCTAACGTTTTTGGGTGGGCCCTTGGTGTCCCAGTCCGACACCTTGACACAATATTCGCTATTTGTGATTTTTTGCCATATTTAAAAAGCTCTTATAAACATCGTAGTGTGGAAAAAAATTGCAATTCTGTTTGCACACCCTTATTAAGCTTTATAAATGTAAACATGTGCAGGGCAAATATATTCACTGTGAACCAATCTGCTCTGCGCAAAGTTTATAAATGAGCCCCAGCATTTCATAAGGAGACAAACTGCTTGTGATCCCAATAACTGTCTGTGGAAACTGCATCTCCATGTATGGAAACCATAAGTCTCAAGATTAAGCTTAGTTGGAACAAATTCTAAATTAAATTAAATTCTAAATGTTACGAGAATCCACATTGGCTATATTTTATTTTGTAAATGTGTTCCACTTTTTGACATACCATAAAAAAAATTTTTAATTTCCTATGTGGTTGTAGCAATATTAACAGATATTAAATGGCAAAGCAGCGAATTTGCCTCTCTTAGGGCTAAAATGTTACCTGCAGCTGTCAAATTGCACATATAAAACATTTGCACAGTGCTAAAAAGCAATTAGCAACAACTTTGTTTTACAGAGTGTGTAAAAGATCCCTATGCAAATACATTTGTACCTATTGAATAACACACATGATACACTGAAAATCACACACAAAGTGCATCTATGTGAATTTGGGCATCATTATGCTCCAACATTGACACCTATGAACTCTGAGTCAAGTGGCAGGACAGTATTTTGCAAAACATTCAATAATGGGAATGCATTGATTATAGCTCTTTTATAGACAGTTGTGCAAAATATTCTGCAAGACCCCTTTCCGCTGCTGGGTGCCCCAGAATCATCTCCCATTTAGTGCTGCTGCTTTGCTTAGGGCCTCTTGGGTTCTATTGGGAACAAGTCCTTGTGCATTAGTACTCCATGTCCCCAGTAATTCTGCCACTTTTTTCATTTGTGAACTTATTCCCTCCTAAAATACATCCATATTTAGTATTTCACATGAAATACAGTGGAAAGTACTTTTTCATGCAATGCTGTCCAATAAAAGTGAACACATTCTAAAAAGCCAGCAGCAGAGTTTTTCATGGAAGTGAGTATTTATTGTTCTTTTATTCATACCCTTGTTAGTAGCACTAAACACATTTCAAAGTTCCAACACCCAGTCAGCACTATGTCTGCCCTTCTCAGGTTGAGCTATCAACTCTCATAATTTTTGGGGACACAGCAATAGGTGGTTTGCGGCAACAAGGCATGCCATGGAGCTATGAAGATGGAGGGTGCACAGAGCAGAGATTTATGGAAGTATTACATGCCATATAAAGAGGTTTCAATATTTCACACCATCTCTGTAGAATCACAAATAAAATAATTTCATGCTGTTTAAAAGTGCTATAATTGGACGGGAATTATATCATTTTGTAAACTGTGAAATAAGGGGAATATCTCATCCTTTAGTAATGTTCTGGCTTCTAAATCAAATCCATATGTTAAACAAAGAAAAAAAATAATTGGCCAGCCTATTGCTTTGTGTGTCCATCTATTACTGGAGCTGTCGAAGGCACTGAAAACATTCTTTCCCTGTCTGACTTCCCCACCCGACATGTCCATAGGATAAGAATGTTCTATGGAAGTGGAAGATCTGCAGCACACACTCGCAGCAAGTGAGATACAGTATGACACACTTCATTACAAAGTATGTCAGAGTTCAGCAAAGCATGCAAAAAAACATGTCTGATGTCTGAAATGTCATGAACTACAGTCCTGAGGCAGGAGAATCCTAGTGTCAAAATATAACTTGGCTGTTGCAAAGGAAAACAATATTTATTTAAGAGCATTTGCAAGGTGGCACAATTAATCTCTTTTACCCATAATTCAGTGTTCTTTCCCAGATGTTTATCAGGCAGCCGCTAAGTACTGTGTGTCATGGATTAATCACCAATGTGGATACCAATTTTCAGGAGATTCTTATGATTAAACCAATATAACAATTTTTTTGTACAATACAAATAACCCCAGGTTACTCACATATGAGGATGGTATGGCAAGTAACAGATGAGGGTGGATAGATTAAAACGACACAGCATTGTATAGACTGTCACTCCCATAAGGCATAGTAGTCAATATGTCTTTAACTGGTCCTGATCCCTTTCAGTGGAATGGTCAGAGAGACAAAGTCTAAAGCCTAACACCCTGTCCGTTGAGTTTCTTTCACTAAAGGCATACAGGGAAGCCTTGTGGGAAGCTACTCCCTGCTATTATCCTTGATGGAGCACACAGCTGCTCTTTCTACATAAAGTTGACTATCTTAATCTCCTAGAGAGTCTATTAAATGATATTATCCTGTGCTTGCTAACCTCATTCACGGGGTTCCCTGCTCCCTGACTCGATCTCTAAAGGTACAAGTCCCTTTAGGGCATCTGGACTTACTGGGCCTTGGTGATCCCAGGCTCAGTGGAGCACATCTAGATGGTAAGGATACCAGCAGCCAAAGAGGAAGTGGCCACTCCTTTGCAGCACTTTAAAACACTGTTGCAGGAAGTGGCCATTACACTCTTGGCTATAACTATTGGATAATAACACAAATTGTAACATAGGCTTTTATCTAGTGACAGAGATCAGGGACTTAACTCCAGAGATGTCAAATAGAAACCTATGGGTCCCTACACTTAGTTGTAATCTCTTTCAGTAGGTAAAATGTTATTTTGGGGGTTTACAATTATTACAAGAACAGTGCACTAGTGATGGGTGAATCTCCCGAGTTTTGTTCGCCGAAAAAATTAGTGGCAAAAAATCAACTTCGTTTTCGGCGCGCTTTGCGTAATTTTCGTCGCGCGTCGCTTCAGTCGCATCGAAAACGATGTGCGACTCGTATTTTTCGGCGAATTTTCGCCAGGTGAAATTTCGATGGCGTTTCGCAAATTTTGCGGGAATTCGCCACGAATTCACCCCATGCGAATAATTTCGCCAATCCCTACAGTGCACAGAGATAGTGTGCCCTGTGCTTTGCACCTTGAAAGCAATTCATCAAAGCAGGGTTATTATTGGTGCAACGTACTAACTGCATTAGAACATGTTTAAGCACAGGCACCTTTCAGTATCAATATGCCCACAATTTTGCACATGTTGACATTTTGCACTCTCTAAATAATGCAGGATATGTGTAATTATTACTTCCTGGGAGGTTACAGATATTTAGCAAATCTAATTCTAAACACTTTAACTAGATTGCTGGGCAAATATTGCCAAACTAAGGACCAAAACTGTTATACTGAGGTCAGGCACTGAAATCTCAGCATCATGTTGGACATGAATATGTATATACAGATAGAAAAAGGAAAGCTATTCACTGTAGAAGTTCCCAGAGTTGTAAGAGTACACCGAGTTAACTGTTTCTGGCTTTTGGAAAATATACAGATCAAAGGGCATGAGATAGCTCATAAGTGCATTTAAATCATTCTGATCACAATACTGGCTATGATTCAGTAGCTCATGTCATTAATCTCTCACAATCTCTAATAACATTAGCTGCAAACACATGGTTTATCCCAGAAAAGCTTTCAACCAGTTTTAAATGTGTACCTACAGAAAAAGGTATTCTATGCATGATTCTATTGCATGATTCTGTGTATTCTAGCAATCACAACTCATGATGGGCGAATCTGGGGCGTTTCGCCAAAATTTCTAGAATTTCTACTAGAAATTTGCAAAATGGCGAAAAAGACACGAAACGCCTCTGCTTCTCTTTTTGTTCTTGGACGTGGGCATCCATTTTTAGACTTCCGCGTCCAAAACGAGACGTGGCTGCGTTTCACAAAATAGTTTTTGCCGTATCTCGTTAAGGACGCAGGCGCTGGTTTGTGGACACCGGCGTCCAAAATGTTTCTGGCGTTTTGCGAATTTATTCACTGCAAATTCACCCATCACTGGTCTTTGCTTTCTAGTAAGCATTCAAATAGGGCAAAATAGGGCAGATATAGTTGTCGATAACTAAGGGTAGCTGGCTGGGACAAAAAAAAATCTTTAAAATCATTGGAGAGATGTAACCCCAACTCAAACAAGTCAAGAGCTACATACATTATAACTGACATCAGTTTGTCAAATAAGATATTTGAAAAGGATCACTTGTCAAAACTTACAACATGTTTGGTATTGTAATATACATTAACATAAGTGACAACATGGGTGCAACTGTACTAGTTCTCGTATCTCCACTA
>CM044440.1:35676738-35688133 GCA_024363595.1 Xenopus borealis | reverse complement strand
GGAGCAGCACTATTAACTGATGCATTTTGAAAATAAAACATGTTTTCGCATGACAGGATCCCTTTAACAAATCAGATCCCTCCCTTGCTCTGCCCCATTACTCCTGTGTTCCTCTATGAAGGGGCTGCGATTTTTGCCTGTTAGCTTCAGAAACTTTAACTGACATGTTAAGGTGGGGTAAGCAGGTCCGTGCAATTGCTGTCTCTCACCTATAACAAAACACATACAAGGTGTGAGCTTGAAGATAGAGAATCAAAACTAGTAAAATCCCTATAAACTCAGGCACTATTTTCCTTTTGATAAAGATGAGACATCTGACTCTTTGGGTTGGATCCTTTGGTACTGTATATATGAATATGAAGTGCAGCCAAGGGCTTTGCTTTACCATAAAATCATTTGTGAAAAACGTGTACTGTCAGGATGGTGACAGTGGCATAGAACTGTCCTTTTCCCCTAAATCCACACTTATGTCGGCCCTAAATCCACACTTATGTCGGCCCTAAATCCACACTTATGTCGGCCCACTACTTGCCATTTTGATGCTTCTACTGTATGTATTTAGCTGCCTTTCTTCTTTACACATCTATGCTGTGTATTGGTGGTGCTACACTGTGATCCAGCAATAGTTAAAAGATAATACTAAACAATCACTGTGCAGTGAACGAGAGTTAAGTGGCATGATGAATTCTCCTCTTTTCCTCATTTTGTTGTTTAATCCAGTCATTAAAATGGATTTAATTGGGTTATTTTGATTCACACAATATAATTAACACTGCCAAGTGTTTATTGTGACAGCAAGCATGTTTATGGCTGTTAATTAATACAATACGAACTTTAGCTCCAAGTATGCTCCAACCTTGCACACTGTTTGGAAGAGATTTTTCTCATTCCTTTAGGTGTATTTGCTCAGGATTTTGAGATTGTTGGGTGATGCTTGAGCCACTCCAGTGTTACTTTGGCATTGAGTTTGGGATAATTAATCCACTGAAAGATGAACCTTCTCTCCTGATTACTTGTGAAGCACAATGAAACAGATTAGTTTGCGGTATTGTTACCTATATTTGCACTATAATTTCTTCCTTCTATTTTAATGAGATGCCCAGCTCCTGCTGTTGAAAAGTACACCAAGAGTATATCACCACACCGTGTACTTGCTGAGACCTCAGTAAAAGTTAGGGGATACAAAATTCTATGCGCTGATCTGAGCATTCACATGGATTTTACACTACAGTCTATTTGCAATCTTCAGGAACTAACCCCCATAGAGTGTTGAAATAACCCAGGTAATTATTGTGGATCCAGTAGTAGTGTGTGTACATAACACATGTCTTCAGTTACTGTCAGGAAACACAGATGGCACATTTGGAGACAATTATCTCTCCCATGGGCCGTACATTCTGATATGTTAGGCTCATAATGGCAAGTGACCAGTGATGAAAAGTTGTATCAACAAAATGCAAGAAATCAGCATAGTGAACAATCAGAATGCCTAATGTTCTGTGACTGTAATCTGTTACATCAGCAATCAATTTCTGTCAGACTAACCATATATTTGTGTTGCACTTTCACTTTAATTTTGCCTAAACTTGCCAAACTATATTTTCCAGCCTTATTAGCAAAATCTACAGTTGATATTTGGAACTCAAACCTAGATGACACCATTCGCTTTAGTGCTTTCTTTGACAGCCTGCTTGCCTGTGTTAAAATATCCCCTGATTGCAACATTACCTGAACTTGGCACCAAAACAGCGTGTCAGGTACTGCCAGTCCAGGTGGGAAGCACATGCACATAGTGAGAACGTGTGGATAGTACCTAGTTCAGAATCAAACTTAAAGGGGTTGTTCACCTTTGAGATAACTTTTAGTATGATGTAGAGAGCGACATTCTGAGATAATTTGCAATTTGTTTTCATTTTTTATTATTTACGTTTTTTGAGTTATTTTGCTTTTTATTCAGCAGCTCTTCAATTTGCATTTCAAGCAGTCTTGTAACTAGGGCCCAAATTACCCTAGCAACCATGCATTGATTTGAATAAGAGACTGGAATGTGAATAGGAGAGAGTCTGAATAGAAGGGTCAGCAATAAAAAGTAGCAATAACAAGTAGCAATAACAATACATTTGTAGCCTTACAGAGTATTTGTTTTTTTAGAAGGGGACGGCGACGCCCATTTGAAAGTTGCAAAGAATCAGATGAAAAGACAAATAACTATAAAACTATAACACATAAATTATAAAAACCAATTGAAAAGTTGCTTAGAATTGGCCATTCTATAACATAATAAAAGTTATCGTAAAGGTGAACCACCCCTTTAAGACCCTTGGCGTGCTGCTAGACTGATTTCCTAACTACAAAGACACTGTGTCAGCTTAAAGCTGTGAAAAGATCAATTAGTTCATCACTACTGAGTGAACAATATACTCATAAATAAAAGGAACACTATACTTACCAATTAAAGACATATTAGATGACCAATAATAAATATTGAAAGCACTGCTTAATTTCCACAACAACATTAGTGCAGCAAGCTTAGCTCAATTGAGTATTTTCAGGCTAAAAAACATCTATATTGGCACAAGCATGTATTTTGTTCCCAGGGTGGTTCTTTTTCATGTTAACTTTTAGTAGAATGGACAATTATACTCAATTGGTCTTCATTGTTTATTTTGTATAATTTTTTAATTATTTGCCTTTCGCTTCTGACTCTTTCCAGCTTGTATATAGGGGTCACTGACCCCATTAAAAACTAATGCTCTGTAAGGCTACACATCAAGTGGCAGATTTACTAAATTCACATGAATTCACATGAATAATTGGAAATGTGGTCGAATTTTCAAAAAGTTTCGAATTGGAATTTCGAATATGCAAATTAGGTGACTTCGACTAGTGAATTCTGTAAATTCGATCGAATCGAATGATTGAATAATTCGAAGGGTCTTTGGCGAATTTTGATCGAATTATAAAAATTTGATCGAATGGTTAAAATCGTTCGAATCGATCGAATTGTGGTAAAATCCTTAGAATTCGAAGGATTTTAATTCTCTAACTATTCCCATGGTTGAATTTCTAATTTTTTTCAATTTGAAATTCGACCAATAGTAAATCTGCCCCTTATTGTTATTGCTATTTTTCATTACATACCTTTCTATTCAGTCGATCTCCTATTCATATTCAAGGTTCTTATTTAAATCATGGTTGCTAGAGTCTTGCTGTAATTTGAATCTACATACATTAAAACTACTAAAATAATTTAAACATTAATTAAGCCCAATAGGATTATTTTGCCTCCAATAAGCATTAATTATAAGTTAGTTGGGATCAAGCACAAGGCACTGTTTTGTTATAGGTATGGTATCCATTATCTGGAAACCCGTTATCCATAAAGATCCAAATTATGGATAGACTCCATTTTATACAAATAATCCAAATTTTGAAAAATGATTTCCTTTTTCTCTGTAGTAATAAAATAGTATCACACTGCGGTATAATTAATCCTTGTTGGAAACAAAGCCAGCCTATTGGGTTTATTTAATATTTTCATGATTTCTTAGTAGACAAGGTAAAAGGACCAAATCACAGAAACATCTCTTATCCAGAAACCCCCAGGTCCCGAGAATTCTGGATAACAGGTCCCAAACCTGTACTACAGAGAAAAAAAGAACAAATGTTTTTCAAAACTTTAACTATTGATTAAAATTAAGTCTTTGTGAGAGATGAGCTTCCCGTAATTCAGAAGATTCTAAGTAAAAGGTTTCCAGATAATGGGTCCCATACCTGTAATTCAAAATATAAGTATCTGTAGAAATTAAATCTATCAAACAGTAAACACTCACAATGTCAGTTTAGGGCATATGCCTTTGAGGGTTGTTGGGTCATCTTGGAATCACCCGCTGAATTAATGGTCCTGGATTAGTGCATGTCGCTTTGGGACCCGTAACCAAGCGCTGTCCAATTAATATGTGCAGACAGAGACCCGGAGGTAAAAGTAAAGCGTAATTGAGGGGACTGTAGTAAATTAGGGGTTGGTCATCTTTTGACTACCCTACAGCAAATGGAATAAATCAGCTCTGTGCCCTAAATCTAATTAAAGCATTTATTAGGAAGGCTATTGTTGTCTCTTAGGGCTCCTACACACGGGTGTTTTTACCTGCGCTCTCCTGCGTTGCGTTTTGCTGCGTTCAAACGCAGGGGAGCGCAGGTATAGATGCACTCAATTATTTTCAATGGGGCTGTACTCACACGAACGCATGTGAGCGCCGAACGCAGGAAAAATGCAGCATGTTGCGTCTGAATCTGCGTTCGGCGCTTACACGCGTCTCGTGGGTACAACCTCATTGAACAAAATGAGGTGCGTCTAGACCTGCGCTCCCCTGCGGCTAAACGCAGCCAAACGCAACGCAGGGGAGCACAGGTCAAAAACGCCCGTGTGTAGGAGCCCTTATACACACACATAACATTAGTCAGTTTCCCATGAATTCACATTCTTATTAACTGACTCAATGAACTGAGTAAATTATACAGTAATACCTTCAGATTAGTAGTAGTTAGGTATATACATGATTAACAAAGCAATGATTTAGACAGTAAAAGTGCTGAATGATAGTTTCCCACAGGATTTGCTCCTAATTACCACTAGTGCTCATCCCCAGATTCCTGTTCCCCCTATCCAAGTCTGGTTTGTAAGAACAGGTAGTATATTTTAGACTGAACAAAGATCTCTGTGCAAAATGTCAACTCTTTAGTAAAATCAGACAGTGCTACAGGTACGGGACCTGTTATCCAGAATGCTTGGGACCTGAGGTATTCCGGTTAATGGATCTGTATATAATCTGGATCTTCATACCTTAAGTCAATTAGAAAATCAGTTAAACATTAAATAAACCCAATAGGCTGGTTTTGCCTTAGTTTGGAACATGTACAAGGTACTGTTTTCATTATTACAGAGGAAAAGGAAATAATTTCAAAATTTTTGGGTTATTTGGATAAAATGGAGTCTATGGGAGACTGCTCTTCTGTAATTCTTTCTGGATAATGGTTTTCCGGATAACAGATCCCATAACGTTAATATCGCTGTATTGTAAAATATCATTCTGTATCGTACTGTATAAGCCCCAGTCATGAATTGGAGCACAGAGAACAAATTTCCTGACCACTTTCCAGTCCTGATGTGAATTTGCGACCATGTGATGCTGATTGCTGTTGGTCTATTCTCTCTTTCACTAGGATTCTCCCTGGAATGTGTTCACCCTGGTGCTGTATTATATTTGGTTAGAGAGCATGGTGGGCTTTACTTTAACTCAAGTCGTGTCAGGTGTTTCAAATTTGGCATCTGGAACTGATGTTTTTGTTATATGTGCTTCATTCTCGTTGGCCTGATTTTGTGACTTTTGTAATAAGTTGATAGGTTCCTGTAGCACCTAGTGGGTTAATCAGGCTGAGAAGGAGAAGGGAGGAACCACAGTAATCATAAAAATCTTCTTTCTATCAGCCAACTTCTGGGAAGGCTTTATTAATGTATTGTTTTGCCGATTACTAGAATCTGATAAATTGGATGCTGCATCCTCCTGTAATCACATCGTCACATTGGTTTTGCTAAAAATTCAGCTGTTTCGGTTTGCTTTTCCTTAACCAGCCTTTTCTATCCTTACCAATTCTGCCATAAAGTTTAGGGGCAGATGAACTTTTTTTTTTAGTAATGGTTGTCTGCATGAAATATGTTTATTCCTGGTATAATGCACAGGTTAAACATATATAGAGAAAGCTGAGCTTACCCTCGCTGCAGCATAGCAAACCCTTGTCTGGTCGCTGCTTTCGTGGGAATCCGGGCACTTTGCTTTCACAGAACAATTACCCGCAATCCGGCGCTGACCAAAGCATAATACATTCATTGTACAGGCGAGGCTTTTATTAAACACACTATGTGATATACATTGGCAGTGGGTTGGAGGTGAAACTAAGGCTGGGGACAGACAGGGAGATTCGGGGAGATTCTGTTGCCTGGCGTTGAATAGCAGGCGACAGAATCTCCCCGAATCTCCCTGTCTGTCCCCAGCCTTAAGCGTTAGTTTCACCTCCAACCCACTGCCAATGTATATCACATAGTGTGTGAAATAAAAGCCGCATCTTTATTATGAAGTAAGCAACTCCTTTAAATGCTTTGGTCAGCGCCAGATTGCAGGTTATTCTTCTGTGAAAGCATATAAATGCAGAATGCCACACTCTCTATCTCAGGGGTCCCCAACCTTTTTTGCTCGTGAGCCACATTTAAATTTAAGAAAGAGTTGGAGAGCAACACAAGCATGAAAAAGTCCATGTGGATGTCAAATAAGAGCTCTGATTGGCTTTTTGGTAACCTGTGGACTATATGGACCGGCAGCCTACAGGAGAGAATGTTTGGCAGGACATCTGTTTTATATGCAACCAAAACTTGCCTCTAAGCCAGTAATTAAAAAATAAGCACCTGCTTTGAGGCCACTGGGAGCAACATCCAAGGGGTTCGAGAGCAACATGTTGCTCGCGAGCTACTGGTTGGGGATCACTGCTCTATCTAATGCCAAATGATATGCTGCCAGTGGGTGTTTCACAGCTGTTCCTTTGTTAGAATGCCATATTAATCTGTTGTCCATAGAGGAATGCATATATATATTTTTTCTTATTGAAATTAATGTAGTTCCATGTGTTCATGTTTATTCACTCATTCATTAAAACAACATTTATGTTACTCCATAAATAGCTTTGCATTTATATATGTTATAGGGAAGTTTGGCAGTTAAAGAAACAGTTCAGTGTTAAAATAAAAACTAGATAAATAGATAGGCTGTGCAAAAAAAAAACCCTCATTCTAGTATATTTAGTTATCCAAAAATGTAATCTATGAAAGCTGGAGTGACTAAATGTCTAATATAACATAACAGAACACTATTTCCTGCTTTTGAGCTCTGTAACTCTGAGTTAGTCAGTGACTTGAAAGGGGGCTACATGGCATGGGACATAACTTTTCAGTGTGTTTTTAGTTGATCCTTAGCATGCAGGACAGATTCAAAAGCAAACAGTTATGGCCCATGTGCCCCCCCTCAAGTCACTGATTTGTTACTGCCTGGTAGTGATGTGCATGTTGACCCGCATGACCTGCGAGCTGACCCGATGGTGGGGGCGGGTCCATGGTAGGTACGGGTTGGGTGCGGTATTGTAGTACCTCAGTATAAACCGTACCCGCCATGGACACCTTATATTCAACCCGAACGCACCCTGACCAATGGGTTGACCAATTGGTCAACCCACGGGTTGCGTGTCCACATGCACATCACTACTGCCTGGTAACCAATCAGTGGAAACCAAGAGAGCTGAAAAGCAGCAAGTAGTGTTCTGGCTATTAAGTTAGACATCCAATCACTCCAGCCTTTATACATTACATTTTTGGATAATCAGCTATATTAGAAACTTTTTTTTATTTTGCACTGCCTATCTATTTACTTTTTTATACTGAACAATTACTTTAAAGACTCGGTGACTTAATAGTATTAACTCATAATTAACAGTATTAAACAATGGTCCTGATGAGACATCTGTTACAGTGTTTGTATTACTGTCCTGTACTTTATAAATCAATTTCCTATTCATATTATGTAGTGTTAGGTAACACTGGGCTGTGGCGGAAGATACATCTTTACATGTATTTTACAGTTTGGTTTAAGCAACAAGTTTGGCACTGCTAAAGACCACTCTGTTGACTTTAGGGAAGATGCTCAAAACCTGAAATGCTACATTAAAATAACACACAGAGTAAGAAAGATTTGTAATTAGCATAGTTGGCACCACAACTGGAGACCTTAGATGTATGACCCCTTTCATGAACAACTTGCAATTTTGGTTTTATAAGTGAATAGCAAGCACTGTTTGCTCTCAGAGAATCTATTATCTCTTGCGTCACAAGAACGAGTGCCAATCCTATGATAGAATGGCACTTTAGCTACTTAATCTTCTTTGGCACTCGGCAGAAATTTTGCATGAAGAACGCAACTCTGAAGAAAGCAGGGATTCAGACTTTTAGAAATCAGTATAAAATGATTGGTATGATCAGACGTGTTTCAGTTGGGAGAATGAACTCCAAATACTAAATCCTTATTCATACCTTAATGTCCATTTTATCTGGGTTATGAAATACAGTTTTGCACTTTAAAATCCTAATCAATCATCTACAGTACAGTGATGAGCTGTATGTACAGGTACAGTACATGCAGTGCATTTAAATACATCTGTTAATTTTGGAGACCGTTTATCTACAGATAGCTGCTCATTTTCCCATTTTAATAGGAATACTTAATTAAAGGGGTAGTTTACTTTTATGTTATAGAATGTCCTATTCTTAGTAACTTCTCAATTAGTTTTCTTTTTTTTTTTATTATTTGAATCCGTATTGTGCATCTTTCCAGCTTGCAATTTAAAATGCTTCCTATGAGTTGGTGGTCACTGACACCTGCAGCCAAAAAACTATTGCTACTATGGTGTTAATGTTACTTATCTTTCAGTTCTGTCCCTGTCAAGTTACTCTTCCAGTTTCTCATTCAACCTGTCGCTTTATTACTAAAGTAAGTTGGACCCTAGCCACCATCATCAAGAGCTACTGTATCTTAAAGGCATATTGTCATTCAAAAAGGAAATACTACTCTGCTTTCTTTTGACGTAGAATGTGCAAATAGTTTTGGACTTTGAACCATGTACCAAAAACAGTTGCTAATATGCACAGAAATGTATCAGCTGTTAGATTAGAAGTTAGCAAGCAGTGAAAGGATCAGTGTGTGAATGCAAAGCTTTGCTTACTGCCTGCCGAAGTGCCCACATTGACTCATTAATTGGCCAAGAAAGCAAGGTCATATGAGTTGTAGGCAGAGGAATGGCAGACTCCCTCGAGTTGCTAATAAGCTGTACAATGAGAGTACATATCACTGTGCCTGGCATATGCATTCCACTATTGACACAAGCAAGTATAGAAGATTTTGTGAAATGACCATGCCTTTAATGGAATGCACTGATGAAAATGCAGATAGATGGGCTAGAGACATGGCATATGAGGGGTTTATGAGGGTCCAAACAGCATCATAGCATTTGGTTGCCTGCATCATAGATCATCTGCAAGAAGAGTACATCAACACACCTCTAAATCTTATAAAAGCAACTTTCCCAGAGGCTGGATTTATATGTCTAAACTTATTTCCGTACTTGCTCTACACTGTCTTAACCAGGCCAGTGTTTGTATTCCACCCAAGCATATCATTTGTAGTTGATCTTGATGAAGGGCTAGGAGCCCTGATTAAAGCAGTATGTATCCAGGGTACTAATTATTTATCCTCTAAATGTGCATTTCTCAGTAGGACGAATAGCACAGTGATCTAAGATGGAAATTGACTTGATTACACAGAGAAATCATTTATTTTAGTTTCATTAGATAGCTTTTTCTGCTAATGTTGACTACTTCTTCTATAATAAATGCTACTGCTTGCATTGTGATTTATTGTTATTTATATACAGTTATCTGACTCCTTTCGTTTACACCAAACTGTGTTCCTTCGGTGTACACCACTTGTATTCTTTACTACGGGTTAAAACCTTACAGGTTTACTGCTAGGCTTTTAGGGATGGGGGTAAGATTTTTGAGGTTAGTTTTTGGTGTTTATGGGACTTAGGATTTATTGTTATAGTTATACTGCTAGGCTTTAGTTTTTCTGTAAACATTACTGTAGAACCCTAGCCAAATAACACAACCTAGTCAATATACAACACTAACCTTACATAAACCCTTTTAGTGACTTTGACCTTGCCACATCACACGTTGCCAATAAGCATGTGCAGCCCAAAGGGCAACCTGGAAACAGCTTTTTTGGCACTAGTTTCAAAGGGGATTGGTTGCTAATGGTATAGCACCTATGTTGGTAGATCAACCCCCCCTTTAAAGTGTGCACAATGTTTATAGTAGCATGTGTTAGAGGAAACATTTCATAGGTTGTTGTGGGCTTCTAGACCTGGAGCAAACATTGCGTCTTTCATTACATTAACAGTGTAACCATTGAAAAAGTGTGTAAGCCTTCAGTAAGGACCAGAGAATGGTACAGTATGAACAGGTCATTTTGAAAATAACTGTGGTCCTAAATCAAAAAGTGTTCCAAATTCCAATTTTAATTGAAGATTTAAAGTCTGCTAAAAAAAGAGTTAATAATCGATCACGTTGAAACTGAATGAATGATTACCATAGATATCGGTGAATGTCTGGGTTCATTGTCATTTTGTGGAAACATGAGATTAGAGTGGTTTGGCGCCATATGGTTATAGTTTTGGGTAAATACACAGAAAATAAACACCCTTTTAAAACACATTTTAGAAGCAGATTTAATACTGGTCTTTTTTCTCAACAGGATATTCCTGATAAGTGGATTGTGGTGCAGTCATTGGAAATGGAAAATGCAATACATTCTACTCTTCTCTGTGGTGTACATTGCTTTAGTCCAGCATAGTGGTGAGTATGGATACTTCTATGCTCAGATATGTGTTTTAGGTGCCGACAAAAATTATTTATTGTAATCAGAAGAATGTGTATAGATGTATCAGACATCACTAACTTATAACTTATGACAGCATCTTAAAGGGCACCTATTGGTTAAAAATTGGGGTATTCCAGTTGGGGATAACAGTGCTCCCAGTGCGAGCAGCCATGTCCGCTCACTCGTATGCGCATAATGAAAAGCGATCCCTAATCGAGGCAGCTTTTCATTATGCTCATGTGCGTGAAATCACACACGTGTAATGCGCATGCGAGTGAGCGGGCATGGCTGCATAGCACTGGCGGGGGCATTTAAAAGAAAAAAAAACTACTGTTATCCCCAACCGGAATGCATTTTTAAGCAGTAGGTGTCCTTTAACAAGACCATGCTTTACAGCAGGGGTGCATGTGGCCCAGGATGTATATGAATGCGGCCCAGCTTGAAATGCTTGGTTCTCGAGGAAACGCCATGTTGCAAAGGATATAGGAGTAGGCAGGAGGGGGACTCTGCCCATTGCCCAGTTAGTAGTAATAATATTATAATAAGTCTATTTAATTTCCAGTTGTCTCTTATTCCAGTGTATAGCTCCATCTGGTTACCCAACTGGACTTGTAGTTCTTTTCTGTGCATTTTCTGTACTTTTACAAATCAAAAGTATTTGTGTATTTCATGTGTGGCCCCAGACAATCTTTCTTTTTCCAATGAGGCCCAGGAAAGAGAGAGGTTGGATACCCCTGTTTTACAGTTTATCCACAGCTTTTGTATATTTTGAAGTTTATTATACAGTAGCCAACAATATGTTATACTTCTCTTGTCTGTTGAGCACAGAGGTACTGTAATCAGGAGGCACTTTAGGAAAA
>CM044440.1:35614394-35627823 GCA_024363595.1 Xenopus borealis | reverse complement strand
CGGTAACTTTTAATATGTTATAGAATGGCCAATCCTAAGCAACTTTTCAATTGTTTTTGATTTTTTTTTTATAGATTTATAATTATTTGCCTTTTTCTTCTCACTCTTTGCAGCTTTCAAATGGGTGTTGTTGATCCCTTATAACAAGCAAATGCTCTGTAAGGCTACAAATGTATTGCTAATTTTTATTACTCATCTTTCTATTCAGGCCCACTCCTATTCATATTCCAGTCTCTTATTCAAATCAGTGCATGGTTGGTAATTTAAACCCTAGCAACCACATTGCTGAAATTGCAGACTGGAGAGCTGCTGAATAAAAAAAGGCTTAAGAACTCAAAAACCACAAATAATAAAAACTGAATACCAATTACTGTTGCTGAATAAAAAGGATAGGACCATATCTGATCATGTTGACCGTTTTAATGAATTGAAGCCATCTAAGTCGTCTAAATATATTAAAATACCTGGTCCAGTCCAAATGCTGTACCTACATAAAAATGTCATCATTATGAATATATTGTATAGAGAATGAGGGATATGCAGACAACACTTTTCTTTCCATTGTGTTGCAGACTGTCATTTCTTTGCAATTTATATTGCTCCAAAAATTAGCATGAATAATATATAAGTACATATTGCTCTGCTCTTGTCCAAAGAAGGCCCGAAGTCAAAAAATTAGTAGAGACAGGTACTCAGAGGGTTTACACTGCAATGTGTGAATTAACTATACAAGTATGGGACCTCTTATCGAGAATGCTCAGGACCTGGGGCTTTCTGGATAATGGATCTTTCTGTAATTTGGATCTTCATACCTTAAGGGGCAAATTTACTATTATTCCCCATAATTAGCTCGACCAAATTCGATATTCGATTAGCATTCGATCGTCGAATGCTAATCGAATAGTTTTAGGCTACTTTTTATTATATATTCGACGATGGAATACAAATTTATTCGATCAGTCACATAATTTATTCGATCAGTCAAATAAATCATCCGATCATTCAAATAATACGTACGATCAGGACTTAGACTCAGAAGCCTATGGGAGGGTTCCCATAGGCTTCTATTGCAATTCGGTAGGTCCAATCTGGCAGTCGAATATTTAAATTTTTTTATTTTATTTGCTGATCGAATGATTGAATATTCGATCATTCGAATCTATTCGATCATTCACTATTCGATGATCAAATATGCCTAATTTGCATATTCGACCAATCGAATAGATCCTACGATCAGATATTCCTTCGAATTCGATCGAATCCGATTTTATTCACATGAATACATGTGAATTTAGTAAATCGGCCGCTAATTCTACTAGAAAATCATGTAAACATTAAATAAACCCAATAGACTGTTTTTGCTTCCAATAAGTATTTATTATATCTTAGTTGGGATCAAGTACAAGCTGTTTTATTACTACAGAGAAAAAGGAAATCATGTTTTATAATTTGAATAAAATGGAGTCTATGGGAGACAGCCGTTCCGTAATTCGGAGCTTTCCGGATAGCAGGTTTCCGGATAACGGATCCCATACATGTACAAGTACCTGCCTCTACTGTCTAAGTCATATTTATAACCATAAGCATATGCGGAGGATTGTGAGAATGGTTACAGACAACCCAAAGATCATTTGAAACATTTTGCTGCAGATGGTGTATCTGTACATCATTCTACAATTCAGTGCAATTTGCACAAAGAACATCTGTATGGCAGGTTGATGAGAAAGAAGCCCTTTCTGCACTCATGCCACAAGCAGAGTCCATGTTGTATGCAACAGCTCATTTAGAATAGCCACAGTCATTTTGGCACAAAGTACTTTGGAATGATGAAACAAAAATTGAGCTTTGCATGGCAGAAGAACAACACCACACTCAAGAAAAACACCTGCCAATTACTGTCAAATTTGTTGGAGGTTCCATCATGCTGGGTGGCTGTGGGCCCTTGTTAAAGTCAAGGGTCGGATGAATTAATATCAACAAATTCTTAAGGATAATGTTCAAGCATCAGTCACAAAGTTGAAGTTACGCAGGGGTTGGATATCTACAAAGGCAAATGCCTTTATCATGGAGTATCATGGAAAATCTATGGGATGATTTGAAGCAGGCTGTCCATGCTCGGCAGCCATGAAATTTAACTGAACTGGAGAGATTTTGTATGAATAAATGGTCAAAAATACCAGCATCCAAAATCCAGACACTCATCAAAGGCTATAGGAGGCATCTAGAGGCTGTAACATTTACAAAAGTAGGCTCAACTAAGTATTGCTGTAATATCTTTGTTGGGGTGTCCAAATTTATGCACCTGTCTGATTTTGTTGTGATGCATATTGCATATTTCTGTTAATCCAATAAATGTTATGTCACTACTGAAACACTGAAAGCTCAGCCAGTGATAAATAAAACTCCTAATTGAGAGGTTCCCAAACTTTCTCATATGACTGTGTATGACACATATACTGTATTTTGTATGTAAATGGAATCAGATATTAAAATGAAAGTACAAACAAACAAAAATGGAAAAATAAACTTGCATAACACTACTTTCTGTTTTGCAGCTCTCTTGTTTTCCACTGATTTTCTATTTAGCACAGCCTGTTTTACTGTTTTAATTCCAACCCATACACATGTTTGTTTACAGTTTCACTTTCCAAACAAATGCTAAAACATACTGGGGTTTATACACGTTTCACACACCAATAATTTTTTTTTTTAGATCAATTTGAATGC
The DNA here is from genome assembly GCA_024363595.1 of Xenopus borealis. Classification (NCBI taxonomy): domain Eukaryota; kingdom Metazoa; phylum Chordata; class Amphibia; order Anura; family Pipidae; genus Xenopus; species Xenopus borealis. The sequence goes on along the minus strand of CM044440.1, from coordinate 35,625,096 downwards.
ATTGGAATGTTTATTCTTACATTGTTTGATATTCTTTCCTAAGGTACCTCATTATCAAGTACACCTTCTACTGTAACAACCACCTGTAAGAATCTTGGAGGCGTTTGTCAAGGTACACCTGTAACTTCTTTTAACTTAAATCTGACCAGTGATGCAGTATTAAAATACAGAGATATACCATATACTTCATTGTTTAATAAATAAAACAAGTTTTTTTAAAGGGCACCAATCATAACTAAAATCATTTACTAAGTATTCACTATGTGAAAGTTCAAGACAGAATTGTTTGTATAATGTCAATCATCAGCTCACTATACCTTCTGCACAGGGGCGATCCAAGCCACTTCGCCGCCTGAGGAGGCCTCAAATTTGCCACCCCCCCTTCCCCACGGCGCTCACTTTTTCAGCACCGGACAGTGGTAGGGGGATCCACGGCACTAGTGCAGAGCGCGCAAGTGTGTGCTATGCACTAGAAGAGCCAAATTTCCGGGTTGAAAACCAGAAATTCAGCTCTTAGTTACCAGGAGTCGCCTGAGGCGGCCTTGAATTTGCTGCCCCCCCTTCCCCACGGAGCCGGACAGTGTTAGGGGGGGGTCCACGGCACTAGAAGTGCCTCAACTCGCCTAATTGGCAGAGTGCGTCTGCAAAATCTCCGTTATTTCCACTGCAGTTCTAGTTGAGGCAGGCATCTTGGATTTCACTGGCTCCTCCTGCCTATATCTTCACAGCCAACTGCAGCTCTGAAATCTCACACATGCTCAGTTGAAATTTCTTGGTTGCCTAATAAACCTTCTAAGCTATTTTGAAATCTGCCAAACTGCTGTGTTAGCTGCTGTTCAGTAGTGCTGCCACCTTCTGGAAGTTAGTGTGTGCCCTTCATTTGCATAATGACATCACCAGCAGGGGATAAGATAGGGAAATCTTGTGATACTTCTAGTGGAGGAGTTTACTAAAGCTAGGCATTCTGGGTAGAATACCCAGGGCAGTGCTACAATGAGTATGCTCGTGAACTCATTTGCATGTTATAGTCACAATATGAACTCCCTCAGTAAAAGAACCCATTAGACAAAGTATGGGATTTTTTTTAGAAACTGCTGTTTTTCTTCTTCAAAAAACTGTATATGTAGTTTGATTAAACATGTTTAGGTTGTACTGATCAGATTGTTAAAATGTGTTTGATTTTGGCTGTGATTGGTGCCCTTTAAGGCATGGAAGCAAAACATCTATGAGAGAAAATTAGGTTAGTGGTTGTAAATATGAAACAACATATTAGAACAGTAATTGTTCATGATGGTTATGCAGTAACATGAGCAAAACCCTGGAGCCTTTGTCCAGTAATCTATAGCAACCATTAAGCATTTAATCTACTCTGTAATGATCAGCACTCTATAAAATGTACTTATATTATTCATCAGTATTCATATGTCAATTGCATTTTTGAGGCATTTACCCTTTTACTGTACAGCACTGTTGCATATTTTTGAGCTTAATTTTCAAGCAGTCGTGTAATACCATGGTCTCTTGTCAGTGGTGTATATTCAGCTTCCTTTCACAATTGCTCTACACTGTTGACTGTTGTAAACCTAATGCAAAAACACAAACAAACGAGTTAAAATGGTATATTTGCCACCCCTATACCTTAGTGGTACTGGCCAAAAGAGGAGAGAGAGTAGACCACTCCCACGCCTCACTTTCACAATTTAGTAAAACTTTTATTACACGCATGGTTTCCTGGGGCAAAGGTAAAACACAGGTCTTTACCTACTGGCAGATGAGGTGCTAAAGGGTCACCAAACCAATATTAAATATGAATAAATGAAATATTTTGCACATTTTTCCTGTTAATTGTAGTACATTACTTATTTTGTAACTGTATCAATAGACATGCTCTGTCTGCTAATTGTTCTTGATCTTATATCTTAATCAATTAATGATGGTGATCCAGAGATCTGATATGAACTATTTTACTGAACAGATTCACTTTAAACATTCCATGAAAATGACAATATTGAGAACATCCGCATGTCTGTGCAGTGTAACTGTGGGCTGGCTATGTATACTATAGGTCAGTGCAACATCTTGTTTGATCAGATACTCAAAGAGTGGGCTAGACTAGAACTATCCAACCTAGAGTAATTCACTTTTAAAAGAAAAAAACTTAGGAATTCTTACAAAGATCAAGGTATAGTACAATACAACATTTAGTCATTTACAACTGTTTTGTGCAGTTTCAAGTGCAAGTCCCTATATTTGTTTAACGTAATGCTATATTTTGCCCACAATTTGTACACACCACTTCAACCTTAGTGGGACAAAATATTTGTTTAACGTAATGCTATATTTTGCCCACAATTTGTACACACCACTTCAACCTTAGTGGGACAAAATTACATTTGTGTGCAGCTCAATAAGTACACTGGAAAAGGAGATGGGATAGACTTAGCAGTGCAAAGGCATCGCTTTCGACTCAAGTAATTAATGGGGTGTTGTCATGCAATGACTATGTCTACAACTGCACTTGGTGTCGTAAATTACCCCTAGGGGCATATTCATCAAGGGTCGAATTTTGAGTTTATGGGAGTTTTTAAATTTGAGTGAACAGGATGGAACCTCAAACAAACAAAAGTTTTTTCACAGTCTACCAAATGACTCCAAATTGGTTCATAGGCTAAAACACCAATTCGGCAGCTTTTAGGGTAGAACTACACAAGCGTTTTCAACGAGATTCTGCCGGATTTGGCGTGGTGCTCCAAATCGCAGGCGTCAAGTCGGATGTGACGTAAAATAAGGTAAGCAATAGCAATGCCGACTGCATGCTGCATCCGACAGTCATGTTGTGTTGGACAAGATCCGACATTTGTATTTCTTACCTTATTTTCCATCACATCCGACTTGGTGCCTGCAGTTTGGCGCACCAAGTCGGATCCAGCAGAATCACGTTGAAAAGGCTTGTGTAGTTCTAGCCTTAGATAGCAAATAGTCAGATCTGAATTCTTAAAGAGACAGTACGTGATACATTTCGAATTTCAATTTGGACTATTCCCTAGTTGAATTAAGATTTGGTTGCATAAAAACCAGTTGTACTGCCAAACAGAGCCTTCTGTAGGCTACCAGTCCATATAGAGAGGCTACCATACAGCCAATCACAGCTCTTATTTTACATGCCCATGGACTTTTTCATGCTTGTGTTGCTCTCAAACTCTTTTTTACATTCAAATGTGGCTCACAAGTAAAAAAGGTTGGGGACCCCTGGTGTAGAAGAATAATTGTTAGTCCCTTCATCTCCATGGTTATTTGCCTGGAATTGTTGCATACTAGATGTTAAATGCTTTATGTTATTGTGCTGTCAGAAATTCATGTTATCTTTTTTACCCTTTTAGTGGAATCTGTTTTAGAATGCAGCACTCTCCATTTGCATTGTGTTTCCATTTTACACATTTTGATTCAGTGTACTTGTGTGCGCGTACTGTTCAGTGCTCAACTTGTTTCATTCTGAGACAAGGGGGCTGAAAAAAACATATCCCAGTGTCTTTAAGAGGTGAGTTTCTGTTTCTAACTGGAAATTTGCAGCAGGCCAGATACAGTGGTACCCAAAAGGCCTGGGGCCCACCAAGATTATGCTAAACAATATTTTGATTCATGTCCATCAAAATAAGCTAGGTCCACAGAGCGCCATGGGACACTATGCACACTGCATGTTTCCCTAGTATTAGCTCTCCAAGGTAAATGCCTCTGCTTTAGGGTCAATGGCAGACTCCAAAGTGAAGCATAATAAACAAGTTATGTGTTGGGGACACTTACAAAGTGTTAACAAATCTTGCACTCAAGTTTACCTCTGTCTCACCTTTATTACCAGCAACTGCTGCTCAGTCAGCTACTAAACAAAAACCAACAACTACAGCTACAACTGGTAAGAAAATGGACTGTACTAAAATACACAGAGCCTTGATTATTTTCCTATATCTTGGTGGTATATTACTTTCTAGGTGTTATTTACTGGTGAGGAAATTCTGTTGCCCTGTATGTATATTAACCACATAATCAATAAATCAGATGAATTATATGTTATTGTACCTTTTGATGCTGAATTCTTAAAAGGAAAAACAAATAGGTTCACTATATTTGTTTTAGTGACATGCTGATACTACTGCTCTTAAATGTAGATTATTCACTGGGGCACCCTTATGGGTTATCTCAACAAACATCTCCTGAGAATACCATAATATGGATGACATAACCATATTACCATCTCACTTGGGGTTGGAACTCTAGACCTCTGCCTGCACTTAACATTTTCACTTTTTGCCTCCATGGTGGTCAAAGATACCAGGATCTCAGTGAAGCAACTAGTGCTGCACCTTCATTCTTTGGGAACCAATTAGACCTCCTAGCAGTGGCTTGAAGGATAGAATGGTTACCAATACCACATCCAATCTTTCTGTTTCTTATTGGGTCACATGCACTAATGACACACACTACCAGGGGCTGGTAGGGAAAAATATATATATATATATCCATTGGCCCCATACATTTATGAAAGCTGATAAACTGTACTATGGGAAGTAATGTTGTGTGACTAATCTTGTTAGATGAGATAATTGTATATTCTATAATCTGCAAAACTATAATATCCATGATCATATCTAGTCAAAAGATACAATAACTATGAATCTGTTGTGCCTCTTTTTTCAACAAAATATTCAACTAATTGCAGCTATAATCACAGCCTTTTGCTTTTTTCATGCTTTCATAGTCCATATAGGAACTGCATATTTTTTCTTTTTTTGCACTTTCCCCATATGCATGATACTGTGGTATACCTTTATTTGTAATTTGCAAATTTATTGTTTTATTTTGCCATTTTCTGTAACAACTATTTTAAGCCACACTGACCACTAATAGTATGTTTATTGACTCCATAATTTGTTCTAGAGAGACAAACATCTTGGCAAGTAAACCATTAGTTGTATAGTATGTACATCCTTGTTTGAACTTATTATCTTGCAAGGGAAAAAAATATCACTGTTAAAGGAACAGTTTAGTGTATAAATAAAAACTGGGTAAATAGATAGTATGTGCAAAATAAAAAAATGTTTCCAATATAGTTGGCCTAAAATGTATTCTATAAAAGCTGGAGTGAACCGATGTCTACTATAACAAAACAGTACGCAACTTCCTGCTTTTCAGCAGCTCTCTAACTCTGAGTTAGTCAGCAACTTGAAAGGGAGCCACATGGGGCATACTTGTTCAGTGAGTTTGCAATTGATCCTTAGCATGCAGCTCAGATTCAAAAGCAAACAGTTATGACCCATGTGGCCCCCCTCAATCGCTGATAGGTTACTGCCTGCTAACCAATCAGTGGAAACCAAGAGAGCTGCCAACAGGAAGTAATATTTTGGCTATTATGTTCGACATCCAGTCACTCCAGCCTTTATATATTACATTTTTGGCTAACTAACTGTATTCGAAACATTTTTTATTTTGAACGGGCTATCAGTTTCCCAAGTTTTTATTTTTATACTGAACAATTCCTTTGACACTTTTGTAACTACTATAACATATGTGGCAGGCTCATTTTTTAATTTATTACTAAATCATTCACCCAAATTTACCTTTCTCTTATCTCTCAACACCATCACCTGCCATATCTTCTACTGTATCATTCAATGTATCATCTACTGTACCATCCAATGTTTTGTCTACTAAAGCATCTACTGTAACATCCACCATATCTATTATAGCATCTACACTAGTATCATCTATTTCACCATCCACCAAAACATCCACCATGCCATCTAATGTACCATCTACTGTATCATCTGCTATATTATCTTCTCTGTTATCCACTGTGTCATCTTCCATATCATCAACTTCATCATCTGCTAAGACATCTAACAAGTCATCTAGTGCACGATCTTCAATATCATTTAATTTGGTATCTAATGGACCATATACCAAATCACCCACTGCACCATCTACTTTAGCATCTCCTCGACTATCCACTGGTTCATCTACCATATCATCTACTGCATCATTTACTAAAACTTCTAGCAAGTCATCTAGTGCACAATCTATAATGTCATCTAATGTAACATCTAATGGACCATCTACTGAATCACCTACTTCACCATCTACTCTACCATCGACCATATCATCTACTTCAACATCTGCTAAAACTTCTAGCAAGTCAACTAGTGCAGAATCTACTGTATCATCTAATTTAGCATCTAATCCACCATTTACCAAATCAACGTCTGCACCATCCAATGACACATTCAGCAAGCCATCTTATGTACAAAACACTGTATCCTCCACCATACTACCTTCTGAACTTTCCCTTTTGCAATCTACTCTACCATCTATTTTGCCATCTATAGTACCACCCTCTGTATCATCTGCCATGTTATCAAAATCCACTAAAGAATTGAACATATCATCTTATATACGATCCACTCTACTATCTAATATGTCCTCTAAATCTTCAACCAAGTCATCTACTGTACCACCTGTTTTTTCATATACTGTTCCATTGATTGTGTCATCTATCATGTCATCTACTGTATCACCTACTGTGTCATTTACTTTGATTTCCTCTAAAACATATCCTCTGTCATCTACTGTAAAATCTAGTATATCTTCTTCTGTACAATCTGCTGAACAATCCACATTGTCATCTACCATCATATCACCTGCCACATCATACATACCAGTGTCATCTACTGTACATTCCTTGGAAACATCCACCTTGCCATCTACTGTATCAAGGACTGAATCAGCTGTCATATCATCTGCTGTATCATCCATTTTTTCACCAGCTGTACCATATACTACTGTGACATCAACTATGCCTACTTTATCATTTACTGCCACTACTACATCAACCACTGCCACAACTACCTCTGAAACATTGGGTAAGCCTGTTGGGTAATAAATGTTTTATGCACAGGTACACTAGTCTTCATTGCTCCCTATGGTAACACACTACTGTCAGAAAGCAAATTTAGCAAAAGCCTAGAATCTAACTATTAATACAGGTACGGGATCCGTTATCTGGAAACCCATTATCCAGAAATTTATGAATTAAGGAAAAGCCATCTCCCATAGACTCAATTATAATCAAATAATCCAAATTGTTAAAAATGATTTCCTTTTTCTCTATAATAATAAAACAGTAGCTTGAAATAAGTTGGCGCTATAGAAATACATATTAAAGGGAAACTGTCATGGGAAAACATATATTTTTTTAAATGCATCAGTTAATACTGCTGCTCTAGTAGACTTCTGCACTGAAATCCATTCCTCAAAAGAGCAAACAGATTTTTTAATATTCAGTTTTGAAATCTGACATGGGGCTAGCCATATGGTCAGTTTCCCAGCTGCCCCTGGTCATGTGACTTGTGCCAGCACTTCAGGAGGGAACTGCTTTCTGGCAGGCTGTTGTTTTTCCTTCTCAATGTAACTGAATAGTACGCAGTGGGACATGGGTTTTTACTATTGAGTGCTGTTCTTAGATCTACCAGGCAGCTGTTATCTTGTGTTAGGGAGCTGTTATCTGGTTACCTTCCCATTGTTCTGTTGTTAGGCTGCTGGGTGGGTGAAAGAGAGGGGGTGATATCACTCCAACTTGCAGTACAGCAGTAAAGAGTGATTGAAGTTTATCAGAGCACAAGTCACATGACCGGGGCAGCTGGGAAATTGACAAAATGTCTAGCCCCATGTCAGATTTCAAAATGAAATATAAAAAAATCTGTTTGCTCTTTTGAGAAATGGATTTCAGTGCAGAATTCTTCTGGAACAGCACTATTAACTGATGCATTTTGAAAAAAAAATTTTTTCCCATGACAGGATCCCTTTAATAATAATAATACTTTATGCAAACAAAGATATAATGAATCCTTATTGGAAGTAAAACCAGCCTATTGGGTGTATTTAATGTTTACATGATTTTCTAGAAGTCTTAAGGTGTGAAGATCCAAATTACAGAAAGACTCATTATCCGGAAAGCCCCAGGTCCCGAGCACTCTGGATAATAGGTCCCATACCTGTACCATCATTACCATCCAACCTTCACATTGACACTTATTAGAAGCATCCAATTATCCCTAGTTCCCCTTTGTTTGCAAAACATAAACTGTTTTTCTGCCAGTATTTTTCTAGATAGCCTCCAACTAAGTGACCAGCTTTACTTTTGCAATAACTGCCTTTTTGCAATAACCTTTGCTTTATTTATTGCTTTGCTTTATTAATGTATGATGCACGGTACATTTGCTTTGGCATGCACTTTCACTTCCATTTGTCTTTTTCTGCCAGCCACCATAAGCACTGCTTTGCCATCATCTGTAAACAGCATTACTGCTTCTAGCATAACGAATGGTAAGAAATGCATTTTTAATACTTATTTCTCCTTTTTTTGTTATTGGAGCTTTTGTCATGTAAGTGGAGCTGGATATACACTCTTGTGTGTGAGGTGCTTCCTACAGCAGATACTATACCTGCAGAAATACTTGCTGCCTACTTTGTAGTGACTGCCTCCACCTATAGCACAGTACTGGGCAATATCTGTTGTTATTCTAGCTAACTGAAAGGACACTTATATGGGAATAGCACAGCAAACTGTTACCGCACATTTTTTCGTCAGTAGCAGAATATTAAAAATATAGAGTGTACTTGCCCCCATCCAAGGGCAATATGATTAATGACTGGATTCACACTAAGGTTTTTTCTTTTGATATTTTCTCTGCCCAATAGTGTAATGTATTCTACGGTGGCAGCTTTTATTATTATTATTATTATCTTATTATTAACATTTATTTCTATAGCGCCAACATATTTCATAGCGCTGTAAAGTAAATGTGATTCTACAACTAAATCATATGGAGTTACATACAGTACATCACAATCAATGCTGGTACAAAAGGTGAGGAAGGCTCTGTGCAGAAAGAGCTAATGATACACAAGGTGTGGGAGTGGGCAAGATCAGAGTTAAGTGGGTGTGAGATGTTGTACTATATGTGGTATTGCATTTGGTAGTTAAGAGTGAGGTTAGACCTCTAAATAAATGTGTTTTAAGAGATTTCTTGAAAGCAGAAAGGTTGGGAGAAAATCGGACAGACTGTGGGAGAGAATTCCAGAGGAGCGGTGCAGCCATTGCAAAGGCTTGAATGTGAGCATCTGAGGCGGTAATGAGAGAATAGCAGGTCAGTAGAAGAGTGTAGTAAGTGGTTGGGAGAGTATATAGAGATGAGTTCAGAGATGTAGGGAGGGGCAGAGTTATGAAGTACTTTGAATATCAGGGTCATTAATTTGAATTTAATTCTTAACGACAGTGGAAGCCAGTGCAGGGATTGGCAGAATGGGATGGCAGAGGAGGAGCGGTTGCTGAGGTGTATAAGCCTAGTGGCAGTGTTCATTATGGACGGAAAGGTGACAGTCCCTGGCGAGGAAGGCCAATTTAAAGAGAAATCATTTTTTAAAAATTCAATTATTTGGATAAAATGGAATCTATGGGATATGGCCTTTCCTAATTTGGAACTTTAAAAGGGTTAATAGATCCCATACCTGTATATAGATACGTAATTTGTACCCCTAGAATTCTAAAACCGTCCAAAGTTCTTTTTTTTGCCAAGGCTTCTACTACAGTGGCTTCCAGACTGTGGGCCCTCCTCCATCCCTAAAAGAAAAGTGTCAGGGGGACCCAGTCTGAAGGATTGTTATGGCAAGGTTTGAGAAAAATACTTATATTCCTTTTAGATACTCCTGGAAGCCCATTCCAATGGTCTGAAGTGAAATAACCATGTAAAGTATTCCCGTTCTGTTGCCTTGTAATGTCCTAAACACATTTTGACCTCAAAGGGGTAGGTGGACCAAAAAAACCCTCTGCTTTACTATAACAGGTGTGGCATTCTTCATTGTATCTTGGAATGAGCAGTAGCTATATGGGATATAAACTCCAAAATATATTTTCACTACTAAAATAAATTTTAGTTTTACGCAGAATGCCAATATACAGTACATCGATACATTTTAAGTGGTTTTAGATTTATTTGTGAATAGTACTACTAATGAATTCAGTGTTAATCAACTTGACAAAAAAAAATTATAAATGATTTTTTCCCCATAGATGTTTGGTCCCTCAACCTTCCTCAAAACAAACAAGAGGAAGAAGAAGAAGGGTCTCAAAACTTTTGTTGAATAAACCTTTTTATTTAATGTTTCACCGTTTTGATGGTTATATGGGTACCCTGCAGAGTTTTGGTTGCTTTGGTTAAAAGTGTCCAGCCTGTTCTGAAATCATTTGTTGGAACACTCACTACCGCGTTTCAGTGTCTCTGGAAGCCAACCCAAACCTTATGTTTACTCAATTCCAGCCAAACAATGGCTGGAATGGAGTAAACATTGTCTTCTATGGACTCTGGAGCAGTGGAAACACATGTTTTGAGTAATGAATCACACTTTCACTGTCTGATGGATATCAGAAGTGAACTCTGCCTATCTGAATGTGTAATGCGGACTGTAAAGTTTGGTGGTGAAGTAATAATTGTCTGAGACCATTTTCATGCAGTTTGGGGAAGGTTTATTCATGTTTCAGCATGATTATGCTCCTCTTACAAAAAGCAAGGCTTGTACAAGACCATCTGATATAATATAATTCTAAAACAACTGGACTTGCTGAGTAATTATTGAAGACGTTTCACTACTCATC
>CM044440.1:35576580-35611964 GCA_024363595.1 Xenopus borealis | reverse complement strand
CAGGAAGTCTGATACAGAAGCCCGTGTGTACACAATAGAAGAAAAGAAATGCTGTGTTTCATTTAATAGATGACTCAGAGCAGCATTACTTTGAGGGTTTAGTGGTGAATTTCTGATAAAGCTTACTTCATTTTAGCCTTTCCTTCTTTAACATCTACAAACGGGTCAACGGACCTCTTCCAGTGACTTCTACATGAACTTGGCTGGTAATAGGTGGTGACCTATTGAATTTGAGTTACTTCTGCGGTCGAGGTATGATGAATTCAAGTTTGGATTTTTCTCAACTCGAATTTGTGAGTTTTGACCAAAATTTAAACCCGAAAATTCAAATTTGAATATATATTTACCATTTGAACCTTAATCAATCTGCCCCCTAATGCAATTACTTAACTGTTTTATTATGCATGGAATCTTAACTTATTTAGTTCTGTTAGCAGGTTTATGTGTGAGCCCTGTGCTTTTGTTTTTACAAGCTATAATTAGCTAGAGAATAAATAAGTTGTGGCAATTGTGTAAACCACCTAGATTTACTACTTACATTCACTAAGGAATCTTATCTTTGTGTTGTATCAGATATTGCTCAGCTTGACTTTCGGTTCTGCCTCCATGCGTCATTAATAATGCATGACATCTGCACTAACAGCTTTTTGTAATATGCAGGATACCATTAACCATACCTTTCAATGCATGTGTACTTGCTTTTTGCCAGCTACATACAGTACTTTCTCAACAACTACCTTCAACAGTAGCACTTTGAATGACACAACTTATAGCTCAAGTTCTGGTAAGAAATGTGTGCCATATTATTTATCCCCACATAATAAAATAGGATTCGATAAATAAATTGTGTAGGTTACCTATAATTTCAGTATCTATATGTAACAGCAGAAGTGTTTGCATAATACTGAAAAATGTTCAGTTATTACAGGTATGGAACCTTTTATCCAGAATGCAACTGATCTTTCCGTAATTTGGATCTTTATATCTTATGTCCACTAGAAGATCATGTAAACATTAAATAAACCCAATAGGCTGGTTTTGCTTCCAATAAGGATTAATTATATTTTAGTTGGATCAAGTTCAAGGTATTGTTTTAATACTGCATAGAAAAGGAAATATTTTTTTTTAAATCTGGATTATTTGGTTATAATGGAGTCTATGGGAGACAGCCTTTCCATAATTCGGTTTATGGATGACGGGTTTCCGGATAACTGATCCCATACGTGTATATTTGTATTTTTCCTTATGCAAAAAGGAAATTGTTTGTTTCCAATTGTGCAGTGACCATGTAAATCATGGTCTGATGGCACTTGACTTGTAAAATCTGCCTGCAAATATTTGCCCAGGCTGTGCAGTAATTTAATATATATTATTCTACTTGACAGTAGGCAGACTTTTTGCATATAATGAAATGCTTAACATAATTAACATCATGATGTGCCAGTAGAATGCATGTTCTATGCATGCAAGTTTGCATTTTTTTTATGCTTGGTACTTGAGGTTTGTCATATATGCATGTTCACTTAGCTATCTCTTTTGTCAGCTACTGTAACTGATTTTTCATCTACTTTGAACAACATGGGTAATACTACCACCAGCAATGATAAGAAAGCAAACCTAATCCTAACCACATTGAAAATCCCTATTGATAATTACAAAATATATACAGTGACCCAGGGTGTCCAAACTGCGTACAGTATGGACAACCAAAATGCATTAGAGGACTTAACCTCATTTGCAAATCCAGTTGGGGTGCAGAGAGACCTGACTGTGAATTGTGTGGGGCATCTTGTAACTACCATATAAGTGTTAGAACTCACACAAACATGGCCATCAACTCTCCCACCGCTTACTTGTGCTTCAGTCTCAAGAAGCTGCTTTGTAAAGCACATTGAAGACACAACTGGCACACTGTTGTACAATGTAGAAACTGCACCAGGCGCAAGAGCTTTACATATTGCTTTATAAATCATAATCGTTAGAGGATCAACCTCATGCCTGCAGAGAAGTATATAAAATACAGTATAATAGCAAGTTCAAACGTGATAATGCAAATCAGGGATGATTAATACTATATGCGTTTTATTGGATGTTGGATGACAATCTGAATGCCACAAAAAGCCCAGTGTGAATCCTTCAAATCGCTAGAGGATCAGCCTCATGCCTGCAGAGAGGTATATAAAATACAGTACATTAGCAAGTTCAAATGTGATTATGCAAATCAGGGAGGATTAATACAGGGATTATTAATGCTATATGCATTTTATTGGATGTTGGATGACCATCTGAATGCCACAAAAAGCCCAGTTCAAATCCTTTAAAAAGTTCTACAGTATAGGAAAATTCTGAGCCAAATCTTGGATTTGTTCCATCTCTACATTCAAAGCATTGTGGGTTTGTAAAGCTTCCCCAGGATTGTCAAACATTTGTGTGGGAATGTAATAAAAGTCGCAAAGAGAAAAACAATTTGCACCAATAAGACTAAAAATTCACATCTCGCAATGTAATATTCTTCCTTAAGCTATTATTGCATTGTGAATTTTAATTGTGCACTTTTAAGAAGTGTTTGAAGGTGTTGTAGTCTTTTTGAAGCTAACATAACAACTTTTTCAGTAAGAAGTTTTATTACGTTTACTGCATATTAGCGCAAACTATAAAAATAGCAAACATTCTTCCACTGTCGGAAGTGGTCACTAAACAGTTTCCTGGTTTCGGAATTCATGCAAAGCAAAATTTGTCCATGCAAAAAGTAGTTTTTCCATTACCAACCTTTATTACATTCCCCCATTGGCCTTTTAATGATTCTTAGAAAATACTGATCATTGTACACAGTATAAACATTTTGTGTGAATGGCAATACTTCCTTTTGTTACTCCTATGAGGTAAGTACTTCCAAAATATGACTACTTTTAACTTGAGACTGAATAGTGGTCTGCACTTGTGGTGTGTGGCTATACATTGTGTTGGAGGAAGTAGCTTCCTACATGAAATATTAACAAGAAATAATAACATGCCTTAAAACTGTGAATTTTGACTTTTTTTTGCTGTTAACTTATTTTTCTTGTCCCCTACTAAGAGATATGTGCTTCAGCATGGCTCTTCAATAATATTTGCCTAATGTTGCGTGATGCTTTAATTGCAGCTGATATATAACTATGGTACTATTTTAAGTTTTATTGTCTCTTTTAGCAGCTATCTCCTCACCATCTACCATGATAACTATTAACATGAATGATACTAACCACATCAATAACTCTCTGCCTGGTAAGAAAAATGTATTTAATGTATCCCTTTAAAGTATAATGTCCATATGTGTTATCAAGCTAAAATATGTCTTTGTCTAGGTTATGGTCTTTTTGTCAGTGCTGTTTGGAGCTACTTCATAATTCCAAGTGGTCTGTACAACCTGTGAAGGGTTGAAACCCCCAACTTGTTTTTTTAATGCAAGCTTTAGTTTTCATGTAAAAAAACAAGATATCCCTTTAATATTCACATCTGTTAAGTGTATGACAGATACTATTTCTCTAGGTTAGCAGCCATCTACATGAGAAGCTGTTTTACCTCAGAGCTGGTTTTTGGGAATTTTATAAACATGCTGTCTTTGTTGATATGTTTTATTTTCTTCACATATAGTTTAGTAGTTGGTGATGATGCTTTTGTTACACCTATACATTTTTTCCTAGATGAACTTTTAGTTTACTAATTGCTAGACCACTTCTTCCTCCTATAACTGACCAACAGATTCTGTGTGATATCACACTCAAGCCCAAATTTGTGGGAAGCCCACAAAGGCCTGGGCCTAGGGAGGCAAGAATTTAGGGACAGCATGCTCTAGAGAAATTGTTTTGGTTGTCAGTTATTAATGATGAAATTACTGTTTTAAAAACACATTAATATTAAATAACAGCTTCTTTTTACTCTATTTGCAATGGCATAACATATGCAGATCTGCAGGAACTCAATGTTCCTGCCAATTTTTTCATCAGAATGAAAAGAAACACAGTCACAAGTTCCTGGACACATTTGCAGTTGCAATTGCAGGACTCAAAAATAGGAGGTTTAAGCAGCATCGGAATTATCTCCACTCCAATAGCCTGGCCTATGAAACAGAGACCAGCACCTACAGAAAAAGGTTCTGCATTGAAGGAGGCACCTTATAATAATGCAGCAGATTTCTTCTTAATACCTACTCAGTCTACTCTATCTCTATCTAGCACTTTCAGAACTACTGACATTTCAAAAAACATTACAGTAGGTGACAAATGGACTCAAAACATTTCAAGTCATAGAAATATTACATCTCTCAGAAACTTGAGTCAAATATTTTACCAAGAATCTATAAAGTTGGATGGATCGTTGCAACAGTATACAAAAGGTTCTGGGATGGTGAATATGGTTCCTAGTTGTAAAATTTCAAACATCTCTTTGGATCACGGGTACATCAGCAATGCAAGCAGAACATGGCATTTACACTTAGAAAGCATTCGGCTTAATAATGAAAACATTATTATTGGACTAGATAATAAGAACATGGCTGGTTTATCTGATGGATTATATCAGATCTTACCAAATGTGATTTCTCATCCCCCTCACTTTACAGCACACGTTTCCCATTATCATTTATTATCAGATAATAGTCTATACTGAGATGAAATATCAGATTCCAGTGTGTCCAATAGCAAACATACCTCAAATATTATGCCCACAACAGTGGTTTCTGGCCTTCCATTATTAGAAAATGAAGATAAAGCATTTGCTGTAGAATTTGAAGACTTGATTGTTAAGATTCTAACAATCCCTCTCCATGGACCATATGTTTCATATCAAAATATCAAAGAAACAAAGCCCCCCTTTGAGGCTAATGCTAATCTGCCAGTAGAACTGAATCCCTCTGAACACAGAATCCTCTCATCTAATTTAGCATCTCTTATGCTAAGGAATAAATACATACATTCAGCAACCACACACAACAAAGATAGCATTTCATCAAACGCCCCCTCCAGCTATGATCTTTCTAGTTGCAAGACTGTAAAAACAGAATTTGTTTCAGATAACCTAGAGCCTAACATACCAGTTCCTTTACCAGGGAGTTTGCCAGCCCAAAGTGCAAATATGCAATTGCCTTCCATAAACCACTATGTGGGCAAATATCTCAGTCCTTCACTTATTATTATTGGTCAAACACAAGGGCATTTATTTACTCACAAATTACATAGCAGAATCAGCAGAAGGGAATTTTAAGGAATTATTGGTACCCCATGATGCCTCTTTATACCAGCAAGTTAGAGATCTTTCAGATTATCTGATACCAAGTTATGATCTCCTGCATTCACAGTGGAATGACAACAGAGATGTTCTTTATAATTCATTCTCATCAAGTTATGATTTACATTTTGATCAGTGGAAGTATACAACATTCCCGTATGAAAAAGTAACAACAACACAAAAGCTTCCACTGAGGATTTATATGACCAACAAACTGCACAGCTACCATTTATGAACTCTTTTGTTAAACATCTTCAGACAAATAACGAGTATTATATAGAAGAGTTTGATTATCATGTGACAATTTTTAGGCAATAATGATTTTTTTAGAAGAAGAGAATTTTTATTTAGTCACCAGAAATCCAATTTTTAGCAAATCAAAAAACAAAGAAGTTTTCCTTCTAAATTCATTAGGAAATTGTCTATACATGTCTATACATCTCAGTTAAGTCATGAAGAAAGACTTCAGATGCAAGCCCTTCCTCTTTACCCTGTTTATATAACCAAAACACTTACCTTGGAAAAAATGAGAAACTCAGGGATGAACAATGCAGCTAAACAAAACATAATTACACATACAAAACTCATTCAGTCTCAGAGCAAAACAACATATCTAGATATGAATGATTGGAAAAATAACAAGGGTATGTTTGCAGAAAATCTAATGTCTAATAATGCACTGGAAAATAATATATTTTCTGGCAACTCTGATGACTTAGATATTGAGTTCAATGGGCCACCCGAAACCCCCACATTGGTGCACAGATTTGTAAAGTCATTTCCTGACAAATGTTAGTGAAATATCTATTTAAACTGTAATAAAATGGCCTGTGTTTATTTTTTTTATTACAATCTTTGATAAATACCAGTTGTATAAAGTGTATCTGTACCAAATGCAATGAGTGGTTCTTTACACAATACTCGAAGGACTGGGTAAAAGCTATACAATGATAAAATAGAGCTGAGATGCCAAATCCTTGGATTTTCAAATATTGGTGACCAATAGATCATTGCATGCCTTTACACTGTATTTAGTTTAAGGTAGAAATCTTATATATCTGCCATATAGAAAATGTATTCAGTATCTTTTATCCTTGTCTACCATACTTACTTTAAACAGAATACTATATACAGTTATTACAGTAATTCCGATGAAAATGTTTTGCGCCAGAAGAGAAGTTGTCAATGAACAGACTCTGGAATTAAGCCATTGTTTCCTGGCATTATGATCCTTTACCTCTCCTTTATCAATACAATCCTCATCCATGCTTTTTGTTTCCATATTACATCATCAATATAAGTTTTCAACATTTTTGTGAGTAAAATATTCAACACAGAGTAAAAGAAATGGTTCTTTCTGCCCTTAATTTCAAGTACAACATTTAGGGGCAGATTTACTAAGGGTCGAATTGTCGAGGGCTTTTAGACTTCGAATTGGACTGGCGAATAAACATTCGCCAGTTTTGAGTGCATATTCAACTATTCGCCAGAACCGTACGATTCTGCGAATAGTCGCGGAAAAACGCTTGAATATTCGCCAAAATCGTACGAATTGAATGTTCGAAGATTTCAATCGTACAACTGAAAAAAAGACAAACCCCCAAATGTAATAAAAGGCAGTAAGTTTGCCCAGGAGCAGTAACCCATAGCAACCAATAAGGTGTTTGCTTTTAAACAGGTAACCAGTAAGTGCTACCTGCTGATTGGTTACTAAGGGGTTTTGCCCCTGGGCAAACTTAGTGCCTTTTATTACATAACCCCCAAAGAGTCTAAAAGACTTAGAAAAAAAGCCTAAGGGGCTTCCCATAGGCTTCTATTGCAATTCGGTAGGTTCAATCTGGCGAAGTAGGCAGTCGAATAAAAATTTAAAGGGCAAATTCTTTGACTGGCGAATAGTCGAGTGCTCGAATATATATTTATTCGATCTTTTCGATGCGCCCAAATATTCTGTATTCGATGGTCAAAAATACTTAATTTGCATATTCGAATAGCCGCACGATCGAATTGACTATTCGAATCCTTAACACAAATTTAGTAAATCTGCCCCTTAGCATATCAAATGTCTCTCTCTTTTTAACCAAATGTATGCAATCTTGTGTTTTCAGTATTGCAATTTTAAAAAAATAAAACCACATACAGTAGGATGTTTTGGTCGAATCATATAGATTTTAACTGTTGTATGACTGTGTTTTACCTAGGCATGTCCTTCATCTAAACATATTCAGAGCCATTTATTTATATATGTACAGTTGCACTTTAGTTAACAAAAATCTGAGGAGACTGCAGAGGGTTTTTTTCCATGGTTTGTTTTCCATAAGTGTTTGTGACACAATAAAGGTAGTATAATTAACCAGAGCTAATCTTAATCAAGTTACACAAAAAATGACCAGGTTTCAGCTATAATATTTTAGCGTACCAATAAAAAAACATAGTATAAAATATATCATTTTGGCTTAAAGGGAAAAAAAAACCCTCATTGACATGAGCTCATTTAGCTATGCTCATTTAGGAAAGGTGCATAAACACAATTTTAACCTACAGAAATTAAAATAATTGTATTGTTTTCTTTACAAATATACTTGCTTCCAATTATTGAAATAAAACATGATAACTTCCGCTCACACAATATAATTCAACCCCACCCATGTACCAATGTGAAGTGATGTATTCTGGGGTCATTCTGCTTTTTAGAGAATCAATGCATCACCCACAATGAAAAGCAGAATCCATGACTTCCCAGTGGAACTAGATATGGGAGGAATTGTATTTTGTAAGCTTAAAGGGATACTGTCATGGGTAAACCTGTTTTTTTCACAACGCATCGGTTAATAGTGCTACTCCAGCAGACTTCTGCACTGAAATCCATTTCTCAAAGAAGCAGATTTTGTGGCTGACATGTGGCTAGATATTTTGTCAGTTTCCCAGCTGCCCCTGGTCATGTGACTTGTGCCAGCACTTTAGGAGGGAACTGCTTTCTGGCAGACTGTTGTTTTTCCTTTTCAATGTAACTGAATGGAACACAGTGGGACATGGGTTTTTACTACTGAGTGCTGTTCTTATATCTACCAGTCAGCTGTTATCTTGTGTTAGGGAGCTGTTATCTGGTTACCTTCCCATTGTTCTGTTAGGCTACTGGGGGAGGGAGGGGGTGATATCATGCCAACTTGCAGTACAGAGTGACTGAAGTTTATCAAGACACAAGTCACATGACTTGGGGCAGTTAGGAAATTGACAATGTCAGATTTCAAAATAAAATATGAAAAAATCTGTTCTTTTGCGAAATGGATTTCAGTGCAGGAGTCTACTGGAGCAGCCCTATTAACTGATGCATTTTGAAGAAAAAAAAACATTTTTCCCCATGACAGTATCCCTTTGATGGGAGATGGGGAACAGATATATACTATCATGGTTTCCTTTCAGTCTGTGTAATTGGGAATTTTTGTGTAGAACACATTTACATTTATATTTATTTCTGAAAATGTAGATGTCAAATATGGGGGTATATTTTCTAGCTAATTCAAAAGCTGAATGTTGTTAAATTCAAATTAAAAAATTGTGCTGGTGACACAAAATATAGTAATCCATAATCCCATTACAATACCTTCCCTTTTTATGGACAAGTAATAAACAGTCTGCCCATTTCTACAGAACCCTTTTCTAGAGACATTCTTATTGCAGTAAAGTGAATAAATGTAATTGAATTTACATTACAAAACTTACATTTTTTGTTATTCATTAAAATAGAGAAAGGGTGCCTTTTTTTACGTGCCGTTTTTAAAATGCAATAGAGGATATGAGAACGTTGGCAAGTCCAACACACACTGAAAAAGAGAAGTAGAATTATAAATGGCACACAAAAGGAAGGCCATTGGCTATATGTGTTGCCACAAATAATGTTGACCATTGGAGTTAAACAGTTAATAAAAATGCCAATTATTTAAATACATAGCATCCTTAAAGACAATATCAACCCAAATAATTTCTTTCTTTCTTGAAAAGAAATTCTTAAAAAGAATTTGAAAGGGAATACTGTTCAGTATACCATTATAGAGCTCAGTGTTCTAGTAGAGGTGTAATTCTCTTTAACATAAACTATAAACTTGCTTCTTTGTATTGCATGGTTGTCTTCTCATTGCACACTAAATTACATTTTTGTACAAATAAAATGGTAAACAAGTTTTATTGGGTATAAGCTTATCATGCCAACTGACTGCACATGGTTGTCTCTCTTCAACCTCCTCGGAGTGTAAAATGTAGATTATTGTAGTATACTAATCTCCCTAACATGCTTATAGAAGCACTGTCTAGTGGCGGGTATGAAGACAAACTGGTTGGACAGGTATGCAAAATTCAAATGGTTGTGTACATTTTAGATTAAAAAAGGAAGGTAATAAATGCATAGCTCTTTAAAAACATCAAGCTGTGCTGGAATCTGGAAACAGATTTGTTTTGTTTGGGGTGTCTCCAAAAATAATATGCTTGATATACCAGTATGTAACTCCTAAGAAACACATTCAGGTGCAGTGCTCCAAAAACAATTTTGTTTTATTTGGGCTACCTCCAAATTGAATATACTTGGTAAACAAATGGTTGGGATCAGACGTAGATGGTGCGGATCAGACGTAGATGGCAACTAAAATTACATTGACTGTGTCTTTTTGTACCTAAAGGCAAATACATTATGTACTATTTGATTTCTAAATGATAAATAGATGTCCAGAGGTCAAAGCTGGTATAATATTAATACAGATATATTGTGTTTTCATGTACATTAAAATGGGCATGAAAAATCACCTGAAAATACTGCTTTTATCACTAATAGAATGGATAATGTAAAATTATTAGGGGCTATTGATACTTGATGCTGTTTATGATTTGCATTTAGTTCCAATTTCAATTTACTTCAAAATGCTTGCTCTCTTAAGGGGTTTTGTATTTTAAACATCTTTTTTATGTGTACAGGTGGAACATTTTACAGGATTTCCATAACTGTTGTCAACAACAATCTTGATAATGAATCAGAAGTGCAGCGCACAGTATCAGACTGGGTAATAAAATACAGTTATTTTCATTTATGTATATATATATTTTTTTCATGATTAAATTGCTTTTGTAATATTTTGAACTTTTGTAATATTAAGAACTTCTGTGTTATAAAAAGACATATTAATACTAAATACATAAATACTGAAAAGCACTTCAGGGGTCATTTACCATGACCCCAGATGTAAGTGCTACAACACTATGTGGAGGAAAATCATATCTTGTTAATGCAAGAAGTACTTGCTCCCAAGGTCTTATGCCCTAGGCCTCGTGTTGGATTATAATTCCTGGTTTTTGCCAGCTGCTATAGGGCAGGCAATAAATACAGCGTACAGAGACCCAGTGTAGAACCAATTGAGGCCTACACTCACTGGCACTCTGTTGCTTGTATGAATCAGAAAATCATAAATTTCCATGTACATCATAATGGGTCTTCTGCATGTGATTTCTCACAGGTGCCGGGAATCAAGGAAATGTAATAACATAAAAACCAGTAATGGCCATATTATCAAGGGTCGAATTTTGAAGTGAGAATACTTCGAAACCCGACCATCGAATTGAAGTCGGATAATTTTCGTTTGAATTCGAACTATTTAACCGAAAAAAAATTGACACCTCAAATTTTAGCCAAGGACTCCATATAAGTTATAGGATGTCCCCCATAAGCTAAAACAGCAATTCGGAAGGTTTAAGGTTTTTAAAGAGACAGTTCTTTGATATTCAAATAGTCGAATTTTTCCAATTCAAATCACATTTTTGCAATTCAAATTGAATTTAGGCCTATCAAAGTACCCAAAAATTACTTAGAAATTTTTATTTTTTAATTCGAATTTTTTACTTTGACCCTTGATAAATCTGCCCCTAAATGTTATTTAATTGAGGTAAATAAAAAGTAATTGATATGTTGATAATATTAATAATATCATTTATTTTAGTTGAAGCAATCCCTCCAGAACTGGAGTTACGCTGTCTTTGTATTAAACATGAGGTAAGTAAAAGGAGAAATTATTCAGTGGAAAAGTTCATGGTACTATGCTGTATAACTTTCCCTTGAAAATAGATCTAAACATATTGATTTCTGTTCTGTTGGTAATTACTCTTTCATTACCAAATAAAACATGTATGGATATTTTATTACAGCATTTATCAGACCAACTCAGAATTTGTCAGAGATGCCCGGGGCCTTATCATGAAAAGGTAAAAATGTGGTCATCTTTAACAAGCTGTTACATTTAAGAAGGTCTATAATAAATGATTGATTATTTTTCAGTAAATAGATGTGTTTTCTGATATGTTGGTTGTTTCAGTAGCAAAAAAATTTTTAATATTCCCCATCAGAAAATGCCTTTTTGTTTTAGATAATGGTAACCCTGAGCTCCCTGAGCTCAAACATGACATTATATGACAGAGCATGAGTGATAAAGAAAGGTGTAGCACTTATCTATAGCCTACTCTCCCCTTTGCATTGTTTTCTATAACCGGCTTGTAATAAGGAATGACTTTTGCTGCCTATTCATAAAGTGGATGGACTTCAGAGGGAACATTTTTCATTTTGTATTATTTGTGTTGTTAATGCAGTTATTCAGGTATTAAAGACCAAAGCAGACACATGGCTACCACATCTCACCATGCAATTCTGTGATCTGTGATTTTTTTGTTCCCTTTAGTGCTACAGCACTTGTGACTGTGGTCATTGTAAAATTACCCTTAACATCTGTATTACTTATCAGTAAGTAAGCAGCCAAGTCATAAAAGGAAAAATAACAAGTCTTTAGAAAGGTAAAAAAACTGCACAGCATATTGATTTGTATTACAAATATTTTTATTTTACACATCTGGCATAGTAAAAGTGTTTCTGCCATCAACGGCTGTTGAGGGAAACAATACTGTTTTGGGCAGAATTAGCCCTATTGAGTGCTATGCTGCCTGCAGGCTGCCTTTCTTTAATGTTAAAGGTGAAGGGGAAGGATTCAGGGTCTCCAATTGTGTGTATAGGGCTTCTATATTTCTTCTGAGCCTTTAATGCTATTGTATTAGAAACTGATGATTGAAATAAGATATTCCATTTATGTAATTTAAAGATATGAATGCTTTATGCAAATGTTCTGTGCACTGTTATTAGTATATTCAACATTATTAAATCAAGATAGAGATAAAAAGTATTGTGATGAGTACAAAAAAGTTCCCCTACAAGTTAAATAAACTTGTATTTCTTCCTCATACAGTATGCAGCAGAACCATAAAAGACGTGCCAGGGATATCAGCAATAAAAGGTACTCAGATGTCATGTACTGCCTAGCTTTGTGTGTAATGAGCAGCATATATCTGGTTGATTTGGTCAGTGACTCCCCACCTGACAGAAAGTAATGGGGGCCAAACTTCTCCCACATGCTGCAAATACAATTAATAGTCTAGTGGGCAAATGGCTACAGGACACGTGTGTGAAGTGTAATTCTGAGTGCAATCACCATGTTTTTTCCCCCACAAAGCAGCATTTCCCCCCGCAATTCCAGTGTTATTTTGGTTACAAAGGGGAGATGCTCTTGGTGCAATTGCTGGTATTTGTGGGCAGGCCACAAAGGCGTAGGGCAGTTAAAACTGAAGGGGGAGGGTGACATGCTGCCCACATCACACCTGGGGGCTGGATGGAATATTATGTAATAATATCCCATGTATTAAAATCATACGTTTTAAATCTCAAGCCCACCCATCTCCAGTGGAAGAGATTGCTATGGGCCTGGGGAAGCAGGTTGGTGCAAAGATTGTGAGTGGGGGAGAGGTTGGGGGTCTGCAAGTGTGGTGTATTTGGGTGCGAGTGGGGGAGGTTGGGTGCGAGAGGTGGAGGGCTAGGGTTGCCACCTGGCTGGTAAAAATTATGGTTGATCCCAATGCTATTTATAGGGAAGAAGCATGTTAAATCTCAGCACTGTAGACAGGAAGGGTCAAAACTGTAAAGTGAGTAATATTTACATATTACTTCTGTGTAAATCTTACAGCCAACCTTTGTATAACCTCTGAATGATTTGACAATGTCTGTTTTGCAGCTTTGATGTCTGGGCTCTTTTGGTGTATAACAACAGCAATAACGTTGTCTTGGAAACAAAAACTATTTATGACAAATTGTTACAAAATAATGACAGCATAGGGGATGGATTGAGTCTTCAGGCAGTCAGTGTCTATTCAGTAGGTAAGTATTGAGTATGATCTATTTTGATAAGTTGGGTATGGTCTATTTTAATAACTTGAATATGATCTATTTTAATAAGTTTAATATGATCTATATTTAAATAAACTGTGTGATAATTATTACTTAGTTTAATGGAGAACAACCAGTTTAGTTCAGTGACCATACCCATAACTGTATACAGTACATATACTTATTTATGCTATATGATGTACAGAAATATATATATATATATTCTCTGGTTGAGTTTGCCCTTCATCTTGGAACATGGTTTGTAGCTACTGCTATTAATAATGACTTTAAATATGGATATGTTGTAAAACTATATATTTAGGCTGTAAGGAGTATGACATGTTTCAGCTTGCTCTTCTAGTTAGAGTGGCAAGTTTGAATCATGCTGGTCTGCAATCTTTATTGTTAAGCCAGCACAGCATCAAAATATGTGAACATAGATTAATATCACAAAAAAATAAAAATTAAATAGAAAATAAATTTGTTTCAGAACCATGTACAACTGAAGAATACCCATCTTCATATTTCTGGCCAATTACAAGGCCCACCGTGGTTCAAATAATCCCCTGCCCAAAGAACAGTGCTTTTAATGCATCAAGGAAATGGTAAGTAGAATGTAGTAAAGGATTGGTGTAATACAATGGGGAAGAATTACTGATTTTATTATAGTTTAACAAAAATAGCCAATAATCCTGGACTACAGAAAGCAAAGAAAATTCAAGATCCATAATTAATATTAATATCCATAGAAATGATGGTACTGGTACATGTGAACTATTATTGCGCAGTGCCCTGCATTTATGCTGCAGTAAATATACTGGTGATAGGGTTTATAAATAATTGAATGGACCTATTCAAAACAAATTACACTGTGGTCTGTAGGTTCAAATCAAGTCAAAGGCAGACAGTTGCATTTGACGAGCAGTATGCCCTCCTTTAGTATCATGTGAACACAGAAATAGTTTAGTGTGAGAATTATTATTATGTAGCATAATTAAAATACATTTTATTAACCATTTTCCTTTTTTTATAGTTCAGTTGGCTTACACAATTATAGTTCCTATTGGGAAACTCCAGATACAGATAATTGCATGGGTAAGTGCTTTATTGGAAGATAATAACAATAATCCCTTGGAAACATCACAATAATAAATTTAGCATGTAACATGTATGTACTTTGTTTTCAAATTCACAGAAGAAGGGTCAGAAGATGCAGAAAATGTTGCAAATGGACTTCTGAATATTACTGGAAATGGCCAGGTCCTGACTTCAGAGAAAGTAGACCAAGTTGTTAAAAAACTAAAACAAATAGTCAATGATGCCAATATCAGTGCCAGTCTTGGCTCAACTGTAGTAAATGTTTTTTCTAATCTCCTAAGCAGTTCAGATGATTTACTGGCTAAATCCTCTTCTGAGTAAGTGCTTTTAGTTGTTCTTTAAACATTTAGGGGTCTATTTATTAAAGGTCACGTTTCACTCATCGAGTTTTTTTAGTGAATTTTTAGAGATTTACTATGTCCCATAGCTGCAAAAAAAAAATTTTTTTGGTGTTTTGGGGGGTTTGCCTCTAAAAAGTCAATTTGAGAGGCAAATTAAATTGTCAACTTTTTGTCGTACCAGTTTTTTCAAGAATGATTATTGGTAAATTAAGGAGATTCTGGTTTGGTCAAATTTTTTTTAATATATATGATAAAAAGTTGAGTTTTAGTTTCATTCAATATGTATACCAGCATTATATAATGTGTAATGTACAATGTATAACACTACAGTATTTTTGGTAACATTATTATGCACATTAGGGGGCAGATTTCCGAAGGGTCGAATTTCGAAGTTAAAAAACATTTGACCATCAAACTTTTTGGGGGGCCATTTTCGAACTGAAATAGCTTGAATTGTTCGAATGCTTCGTTCGATTTGAAAGTTTTTCTGTGAAATCCTTCGATTTCCTAGGACCTTAAACTTCAGTCCAGGTTCTAGGAGGTCCCCCATAGGCTAAAATGGCAATTCGGCAGCTTTAAGGTGGCAAATTCGAAGGAGACAGTACTTCAAAATTCAATTTTTTTTAATTCAAATTGAATTTTGGGCTATTCTATAGTCGAAGTAGCCCAAAATTACTTTGAAATTTGAATTGTAATATTAAAATATTCACTTCAACCCTTAGTAGGAGTTCTTACCTAAAGTCAGTGGTATACATAAAATCAAATGTTATACAAGCTACTAATGAAATACAAGTTATATATATATATATATATATATAATTGGCGTTATGCACTGCACTCTAATCCGGTATTCTTCCTATAGTCGATATCGGGTGCTGGATCCAAAGCATGTGCATACATTAATGTAGTAAAGATCCGCACACCATTCTTGCTTGTGTCAATTTCATGTATTTATTTTGTGCATAAATCCGACGTTTCGGCCCCCATTGGGGCCTTTTTCAAGGATGCTTGAAAAAGGCCCCAATGGGAGCCGAAACGTCGGATTTATGCACAAAATAAATACATGAAATTGACACAAGCAAGAATGGTGTGCGGATCTTTACTACATTAATATATATATATATATATATATTATTGTTATTTTTTTTTCCCCTCTGTATACACCAGGACATGTATCTGCTTTTAATATCTATTATTTTTAAGTACAAATCTGATATGCACAACATTTTACCAAGGGATTTCCAAGTAGTGCTGTGTTTAAAAGAAAGGCTTTTCCCCCCCAAATTTTAAAAATGAACTGTCAAATCAAACAGATAATATATGGAAAATCATTTTTATAAATAAAAGTTTATTTTTTAATTTGTGTTTTTGCACATTTCAGCGCCCTCAAAACTATTGAAACCTTGGCATTAAAGGTCCAATTCACGGGGCTATCTGTCAGTATTTTGTCACCAAACTTGGCTTTAGGAGTCTCAAGAATGAATTCTACCTCATACACTGGTTCATTTTTTAGCGTTGGATCCAATACCAGCAGTTCAGAGTTCGAGGTACAGTATATACTGTAAACTTCATTGCACTTCTGCATATGTATCCATGTGATGTAATTGTATGTTTATTAGTATTTATAAGGGATGCACCAAATCTAGGATTCTGTCTTTTCCAGCAGGATTCGGCCGAATCCCTCTGCTCGGCTGAACCAAATACGAATTTGCATATGAAAATTAGGGGCGGGAAGGGAAATCTCATGTTTTGTCACAAAACAAGGAAGTAAAAAATGTTTTCTCCTTCTAATCTGCATATGCAAATTAGGATTTGGTTCGGTATTTGGACGAATCTTTCACAAAGAAAAAAAATATAAAAAATAGTGGATTTGGTAAAGGGTAAGTTCTTTGACCATTGAATGGTCAAATGATCGAATAGATTTTTTATTCAAATCATTTCAATCATTCGAATCGATTGAATTTTTTAAAATTCGATGGTCAAAGTACCCAAAAAAGTTATTCGAATTCGAATCTTTTTGAAAATTCAATCAAATTTCAAATCTTTCACACAAATTTAGTAAATCTGCCTGAAGTGTTCAGTGTTAGAGACAAGAGGAAAGAGCTACCTGCCCATAGAGCTTACAATCTGATTAATACATTAGCTCAGTATAGTTATCAAAATAATAATCTGATGATTTACTTGTGGAAGAAGAAACAGGTCAACTATACAGAGTTAAACATCCATAGTTTTTAAATATAAAACCAAGGTTTTCTGTAATATTTGTGCTTTAAATTTGTACCCAGATTTGCTTTCCCTTCTATATTGTTTCTAGGGAAGCTGGATATACTGATAAGCATTTTACTAGTTATAAAAAGGAAGTGTTTACTGAAAGAATGTATTACGTATTTGAGAAGGGAACTGATCAGGAGAGTGACCAGGACTCCTCTCAAGAACTTGATTTGAACTGTATGACTAACACAGAATAGCCTGTCTCACATTGTTTTTAATTAGAGTTGTTTTCTGGACATTATGGAAAATCTTGCATTCAGTATGTGACTTCACCAGATTGTACAACTTTGAAGATGTCTGTCTGGCTATTTATGTTCCAGTACTATTGTCCTAATAAGGCTTTACAGAAACATGATGCAGTAAAGAAAGGCTGTGGCTTATAGACTGATTTCCAACTAATTCACCTACAAATATGTGCAAAACAAAAATAGATTTATTTTTCTTATAGGATAATTATTTTAACAGCCATATATTGTTTCGAAAGTGCCAGTTTCATTGACAAAAACAAGAATAACACACAAATAAGAGGGAAAATAAGGTATTAAGGCTAATTTTATAGAGATCCACCAAGCAATCACCTATATTTGATATTCCACAGATTAACATGGATAATTCCTCAAAGAGTTCATTGGCTTCTGTTGTTTTACCCTCAAGCCTGTTGTCGAATTTAAGTGAAAGTGATTTCTACACAGTTTCAAGAGCTCAGTTTACTTTCTTCAATAAGTCTGGACTTTTTCAGGTCAGTAAAATTGTGTGACATGAATTTTATTTAAAAATACCCTTCCTGGGGCGTTGGCTTTCTACAGACCATTTTTTGCTCACAAACTGTGTTGCATCATTGTTTATTTAAAATACAAACTCCAAATATAAAGAACATATTCATCCCATTACCAGTCTTTTTTTCTTTCTAAATGTTTTTTTCATGGACAGGTTGTATCGTATTTGTAGGGTTGTAGATAAATCTGCAACAGTAGCAGTCAAACACATGAAATGAAAGGTATAGGGCATGTTTTTAAACAATGTGATACTACAAGTTAGTAGTGTAGCTGCATCCATATATAAAGTGATACTCAACATCAGTGATCTCCAACCAGTGGCTCGTGAGCAACATGTTGATCTCCCACCCCTTGGATAATGCTCCCAGTGGCCTCCAAGAAGGTGCTTATTTTTAAATTCTTGGTTCAAAGGCACGGTTCGGTTTCATAAAAACCATGTGTATTGCCAAACAGAGCCTCCTGTTTGTTGCAAGACCACATAAAAGCTACCAATACCCAATCACAGCCCTTATTTGGAAGCCCCAGGAACTTTTTGCATGCTTATGTGGCTCATGGGTAAAAAATGTTGGGGACCCCTGTTCTGCATGATCTGGAAAGTGCCAAAAGACTGTGCTAATGATACTTTAAGTTGGGTATTCATTTTCACACTTACCTCTTCTTCCAGTAAACGTTTGATAAGAGTTATCCAAAAGGAAGTGATCATATTTAGGTAATATTCGTCAGGCTTTGTTTAGTTTAAACACACAAAATTCTCTGTAAAGCACTGTGTAAAACATGTTAGTACTGTATATATAAAGTATAGTAATAATGCTTTTATACATTTGATATTAAAAAAAATTGAATGTTAAAATACAGATGCAGCCACTTGGATTTGTGAGTTAAATGCATCATGACTCAGGGTTAATTGAAGAAACTGTGTTATCTAAAGTTATCTTAACTCATTTAACCTTTTCATTAGCATACCAAAGCACCATTGTTTTCAACGGTGAACTCTTTAATTGGATGTGATGCTG
This sequence comes from Xenopus borealis, assembly GCA_024363595.1. Lineage (NCBI taxonomy): Eukaryota > Metazoa > Chordata > Amphibia > Anura > Pipidae > Xenopus > Xenopus borealis. Next base: position 35,592,961 of record CM044440.1, on the reverse strand, counting down.
TGACGCAATATTCTGTGCTAAGTGGGATAAATGGGATAGATGAGTTAAGTTATTCTGTGTCAAATGCACAATCCAAAGTGGCTTCATCTATATGTTACAGGTAATAAGTATTCTACTGTAGACCAAGGGTATCGTCACATTTGATGCAATTGATGTTAGACTGGGGTGTCCTAGACTCACCAGGGCTGCTACCTGAAGGGCCCACTAGTAACGACCCCATTACAAAACGCTGCCCAAACCCTTCCCTCCCAGCACCTTCCTTCGCTTTACTTGCAGCCATGATCCAGGGAGCCCTAAAGATCCCAATGAGAAGTAGCCCTGGGCTGGTGGGGAGCTGGCTTGGGGCATTGGGCCAATTAGGGTCAGAGCCTACATTTTTTTTTGCCTTATGTAAAACATGAGGGAGAGTTAATTTTCTTGCATTGTTTATTTCCTCCAGAACAAATGGTCTTCGCTTTGCCTTGCCAGTCTTTAAAAGCTTAAAAGCATGTCTGCCTTTTTTATTTTGTGTTGCCATCAACTAGATTGTTTTATGGTGACCTTTTGTGCATGTTCTGCTCATGGTGGGTTTCTATACGTTTCTGCACCCACCCTACTACTGTTGGCTTGGGTATATGCCATTTGTTTTGGCTGATACAGATGAGGCCAGGAAAACAAAAAAACATTGGTATACTTTATAAACTTTCCATCTTCTTTATGCCTTCTTTCATGTTAAACAAGTTCCCTTATTTTTTATGAGTTTGGCAATTTCAGACACCTGTGTTGAGAATGAAGCTTGGTCTTTGAAGCTTGTAAGATCAGAGCCAAAGCCATTTGTTTTGGATGCCATGAAAGATAGACGAAGGTGTTGTTCGCCTTAAAAACACTTTTTTCAGTTCAGTTGGTTTCAGATTGTTCACCAGAAATAGACTTTTTCCAAACAAAACCGTTTTTATAGTACTGAAGTGTAAAGATTCATTTTTCACCTTCTAAAGCAGCTCTGAGACGAATTGATACATTTAGTTGATACATTGTAGTGATGCTGAGCAGAATCCTTGAATTTCATTAAAGGCAGCTGTTAGAATTGACACAATAGTTGCTAATATTCCACAGAAACTACTGGGAAATGTATAAACTAATTGTATCAGTTAAATGTAGAAAATTGTAACAGTACAGATGCTCCTGGATCACGGAGCTGCCAGACTGAAACACCAGAGACGCGAACATTAAACTTAAATTTTGGGTGAACAGTGAAAAATAAAAGATTGAAAGCAATTGAAAAAAGCCTTCGTTTATAGAAAACAATCTGAAAACAACTGAACTGGAAAATGGTTTGGAATATTAACAACCCTTTTAATTCTAGTAGGAAGACGGCAACTAGAGTAGTTTTAATATTGCAAATAAATATATTTCATGCTCTGGGTATTATTTTGCCATGTTGTCATGGCTCAGATAAAGACAACTCATTCACGATAGCAGTCAGCAATTCAAGCAAATAAATGGAGGAAAACAGATAATAAAGGAAAAACACTGCAGTTTTTCACAAGCTGATAAATGTTTCCATTGAAAGCTGAAGTAGTTCTGTTTTTTGTATGAAAAGTAACAAAATAAGCAAATTATTTCCATTGCTGCTTTGTGATCGGTGGCCTACAGAGAATCTCGGTATTAAGGGGCAGATTAATCAAGGTTTGAATGTATTTTATACTCCCATGAATATGAAATTTGATCAATTGCAATTTATCAAACAATTAAAATTTTTAAAACTCAGGTGAATGGGATTGACCCTCAAACTGGAATCGAAATTCAAAATGAATCAGAAGGCAACAAACAACTCCAAATTGATCCCAGGATGTCCACCATAGGCAAAACAGCAATTTGGCAGGTTTATGGTGGCGAATAGTTGAATTTAAATTCTTAAAGGACCAGTGTATGATACATTTAAAAAAAAAAAAAACTCCAGTATAATTTGTACTATTCACTAGTTGAATTTCACTTTAAAAAAAAAACTCGAAAATTCGAATATCAAAATTCGAAATTCAAATTTTTACTTCGACCCTTGATAAATCTGCCCCTATGTGTACAAAGTGGACTTAAAAATCTTAAGAAATATCCTGAAAGAAGCTGTTGGGAAAAATGTAGTAGCCTGCCCTACATGTATCAGCATATAGTAACAAAGACAGCGTTAAAAGCTAAAAGTAGAAGTATATATTATTTTCACCACAAATCTTATCTTCTATTGTAACAGTACTGCTTAATATTTACATAGTTCAGCTCTAATTGTGTAGATAAACTTAAATATTATGACTGAAAAAGCATTAAAGGGGAATGCTTGTGAAAATATCAGAACTAAGCTACCCTCTGAACATGGGTGAAGACTGTCATTAAAAACCATGAATAGCATTCAAGAAGATAAAAGCAATCTCCAGCCCAAAACAGTTACGATTTTCAAAAAATGGTTATTATTTCTTTTCTGAAATTGATGTTTAGAAAGTCAAACAGACGCATCTATTTTACAGAGCTGGATGAGCAATATCACATACAGATGACGTAATAGGACATTCAGTTGCATCCACTTTATTCTACTCGTTAGTAATGTAAAATGAAATATTGCTCCACATTCACAATCCAGCTTGAAGGTCGTAAATTAATAAATATTAATTTCAGTTGTCTTATGGTGGCTGCACACGGGTTGACCCATATGATACTCTGACCGATCACTGTTGATTTCAAAATACAAAGTCAATTACACATTCAAAGCAGCTAGATGCTGATGTAAATTTCTTTTTTTTGTTTCACAGGATTCCCAAATTGCCTCAGGGGACCAGACGCTCATCAGCTATGTTGTAGCATGCAGCATCGGAAATATTACTATAAAGAACCTTGCGGATCCAGTCAAAATTATAGTAAAGCACAAAGCACATGGGGTAAGAGGATATTGTTTAGATATCACTGTCTTAAAATAACTAAAATGTAATAACACAAAAAAAAACATAAAACCACCAACTAGTCAAACTCTTTTACAAAATCTGTTTGTAGTGATGTTGATGCATTCCTGTAATTGATATGATCGTGTTAGTATCACTTAAAGGATGTTTCATTTTTTTTAACTGCTTCTAATTCACCACCAGCATAGTCGTACTCACGGGCCTATCACAGAATGTAATTCTAAGAAAGTTTGCAACATACAATAATTAATATTTTCAGTGGTTTAAATTTATTTGTAAATGCAAGAATCGCTGCAAGCAGTATTTGTTTGTACCTTCATTCATTCATGAAATAATACTGCAGGAGTCAGTTCTCCTCCAGGTCTGTTAAAGGAAAACTATAACCCCTGAACAATGTAGGTCTCTATAAAAAGATATTTCCCAGCTCAGGTGTAAAATCCTGCTTCATGGAAATAAAACATTTTCATAATATTATACTTTTTTAGTAGTATGTACCACATGCCCTAAATAGAAAATTGCCATTTAAAAAAAATAAGGGCCGCCCCCTGGGACTGAAGGATTCACAGTGTACACAAACAAACCATACATGTTAGGTCACATGAGCCAATTAACAGAGTTCTGTCTTTTGCTTCCTTAGTTCTTCCTGTAACACTTAGGGGCACATTTACTAAGGGGCAAATTTACTATTATTCCCCAAAAATCCTATGAATTCCCTCGATATTCGATGAGCATTCGACTATCGAATAGTTTTAGGCTATCATTTTGCTCGAAATTTGATTTCTCGAAGAAATCATAGGAACGAAAAAATCATACGATTCGAACGATTGAAGCGTTCGATCGTACGAATGGTATTCGTGTAGGACATAGCCAAAGAAGACTATGGGGGGTTCCCATAGGCTTCTATTGGTATTTAGTAGGTAAAATTTTAAATCCTTCGATCATCGAATGATCGAATTATGGAATATCCGATCATTCAATCTATTCGATAATTCAGTATTCGATGATCGAAGAAGCCAAATTTGGCATATTCGAATATCCGAAAAATCGTACAATCGTAATTTGATCATATTTGATCGAACTTCAATCCATTCACGTGAATTTTGTAAATTTGTCCCTAAGGGTCAAATTTCGAGGGTTAAAAACCCTTGGATTCGACCCTCGAATTTTGGTCAAATTAAAAACTCTCAAATTCGAATTTTGAATTCGAGGGGTTTTATTTCGACCAAAATTTGAGGGTCGAAGTCAAGGGTTTTTAACCCTCGAACAGTGGAATATAAAAAAAATTCATTCGATTGATAAAATTGTTCAAATTGATCAATTCAATCGATTTTAAGCAATCGATCAAATTTTTTTATTCAATCAAAAAAACTTAGAAAAATCCAATGGTAGCTTTCCATAGGATTGTATAGCAATTCGGTAAATTTAATCCGCTGAATTAGGCTATCAAATTTTTCTTAAGGGGCCAGTACTTCGAAATTTTCTAATTTGAACTATTCTAATCGAATTTTGGAGTATTTTTGGTCAGGTGATCTCTGAGGCAGCACACAGACAAAACAAAATGGTGGTTCAAAGAGATGTAAAAGGGCAATATTTACTTAAATATTTATAACAGTTTGGTAAGATTCTTTAATGTGTCACTTAATTTGATATAAACTATCTGCTTAAATATTAATTTTGGGGGTAAAGTTCTACACTGTTTCAGGAATCATAATCAGCACATAATAGTCAGACAGATACTGCTTTCAGTAATCCATTTACAAATAACTATTGAACATTTTTAATTACTGTGTATTGCAAATTGAAATGTTGTTTTTAGTTGAACATCCCCTTACTGTTTATAAAGCGTTCATCATTTTACTTTATTTTTACTCCTCTTTCTTAGACAAATCGAGAGAAAACCTGCGTTTTCTGGGACACAGAAAGGAACAGTACGTTTTTATTTCATTTCTTTCCGTTTTTTTTTTTTAATTTACATTAACTACAAGAACACACCTATAACATTTGGAATCTTTCATTTTAATTGAATGTTTTTTGCATGTTTGTTTTTCCAAGCAGAAGCATAACATTTTAGCATTAGCTACTTTCCATTAGATTCTCTATAACGTATTATTCAGTCCCACTGACAGTTGGCTGCCTCTGCTGTCAGGCATATTATGCTAAGTGCATTATAACAGAGGTAAATTCACCAGCAGTGAGGTGAGACTAAATCATTTCCTATGTAAATTCCTCACAGAGAGACTGCAGAGCCCAGTGAAAGGGGGTCGGTGTTGAAAGGAATGCTTTGCTGTGTTTTTTCATGAAGACAAGAAATAAACTTTGCATTATTTAATTTAACATGCAGTAAACACTGTAATTCAGTACTAGTTGCAAAAGCATCAATTTATCCAGGGTCTCTGCATAAGAACATTACATACATAACACATTGTGCTATGTGGACTTTCAACAGTAGCATAGAGGTTTGCATAAACACATAACTAGAGATGGAGCTTAAGGCTTTGCAGGACAGCATTGACTTGTTAGTCCCGTCTAGTAGGGGAAGTTTATTTTTTTTCTACCCTTAGGCGCACATTTACTAAGGGTCGAAGTGAATTTTCAAATAAAAATTCGAATTTTAAAATTCGAATTTTGAAGTCATCAAATAGCCCAAAATTCGAGTTGGTTTGAAAAAAATGGAATATTAGAATTTTGAGCTACTGTCTCTTTAAAAAAAATGTCAAATTTGACACTTCGCTACCTGTAAGGGGAATTCAACCCCTCCCGCGCTAACCAGCACAAACACCCCCCCCTGTAGACCCCCTTCCCCTGCTCCCCCCCCAGCCTACCTCTCACCTGGGGCAAATGCCCCTAAGTCACTACTTACCCCTCCGTGCAAGTCCCCTCCAGCCAGGTTCCCGGGCGCCATCTTCTCCAGCGACGTCTTCTTCTTTCAGCGCATGTGCAGTAGGACGCATTTGCCGGTTTGTACTACTGCGAATGCGCCGAAAGTTCCCGAAGTTCAATAGGTGAACTTTGTGAACATTAAAGCGACTGAATTTTTGTAGCCTATGGGGGACCTCCTGGAACCTTTCCTGAATTTTTTTCTAAGTCCTGGAAATTCATAGTTTTATTTTAAAAATTTTTTTGAATCGGACGCTTTTTATTCAATCGCAAACTGACCTATTTGATCGAAACAGGTCCATTTTCAATCAAATATAGCAACATTTTATGATTTTTCGTAAATTAGATTAGTGAATCTGCCCATTCGTTTATTTTTTTTCCCCAAAATGTTATACTGATCAAGAAAATAGAAATTACACTGGCATGTTCATTTATTTGTTTGTAATATTAGTGCTTTTCTGTTCAGCCTTGTGGCAGCATATTTTTTGATCAACTCAAATTTTACATTTCCACAGATGGTAAAGGTGGCTGGAACACATATGGCTGCACTGTGGTTAAACAGGAATCCAGTGTGAATGAAACAGTGTGTTTGTGCAACCACCTCACACATTTTGGAATACTGATGGTAAGTAAGAGTGCCAGTGACTGACATTTCCAAATAATACTGCAAGGCTTAAATTTACTGACACTAAAAAATTATTTTTCAAAATATTAGTGTACATCAAAAGTCACCTATAGTTCATGTTTATCGGTTTTCACTGGTAGGGCTACTTTTGTAATTAATTGTTCCTAAATCTGACTTTTGTTCCTTCTCAACATGTCAGAGTTTCTAATGCTGAAGCTCAAATATGGCAGCACCCTCAGAAAGGAACATGGGGGATCAGATGGGTAATCTGCAAATATTATTGCTATGGCAAAATTATAGATAGCATGCAAAGACAATATTATGATAGATGTAAAGAAAGGTTATTAAGAAACAAACTTTAAAGAAATCCCTTGACAATTGATTAATAAGTTATATAAGTAGAATCCTCAATACTAACACTAGTTAATTAAATGACACTCTAATTTATACATTGATTAAATCTCAATAAATATATTATTAGTAAGTTTCAAACGTTATATATTCACTAAGGGATAATATAAATATAAAGTGCTAGTGTGTCGGTGAAAATCAATAGGATAAAAGAGGAGGTAATCAGTATCAGACAATAAATTAGCTAAAAGGTAAAAACAGCCAATTCATCACTTGGATACAAAATCTAAGAAGTTGAGAAAATGGATACACACAAGTTAAAGAAAGAGTCAAAGTGAATAGTGCCGTTATTTAAAATCAGTTCATGTAAAAGATCATAGAGTTTTTCATAGATAATTGGTATATATTGATTGATTGGTTTGTCTTAAGTTCATTCAAAAAATTTCGGAATTCTAATTCATCTGACAAAGTAGGAAGTAGGAAAATGAAAATTATAGAGTGTGGGACTTCTACCTTTCTCTTATATTATCTCTTAGTGAATTTATAACGTTTGAAATCTACTAATACTATCATATTTATTGAGATTTAATCTACGTATTAATTAGCGAATGTCGCTTTAACATTTTCTGCCATTATGTCATTCTTTTATGTTTCACATTCCCTTTCATTTCACATGTGATTAAATGACTCTTCATGGAAAATTCATGGAAATTCTGCAAATATTGTAATCAATTGGAGGCCATACATTGAATCAATATCACAAGGCCAATAAACTTGCAGAATAGAAATATACTAATGAACAATATCACAGACAGGTGATAAAACCAAAATTCTACAGATCTAATTAAGTGAAGCTCAAGGGACAACATATTGAAAATTGCCTATGCAAACAAACTCAATAAAATCACATTAAGAATCAATAACACAAAGATTAGAGAGAGACACTTTGCTGTATAATGTTTTGTGGTTCTACAACAGTCCTAAAAATAATGTCTCCATAATGAATCAGTAAACTGATAAAATCAACCCGAGATAATACACATTTGTAAATGGTAGCTGCACTGTATGCTCCCTAACTGCATTTTAATTTCCAATAAATAACCAATAATATAAATATTTAAGAAACATATATGAAGGCACTCATCTTGAAGTTATCCCAGAAATCCCTGCTGCCTCCTATTTTCATTTTAATATACTCTTTTATGGTGCAGTATAATTAATTTATCAAAACGGCATATTTGCATCTGGGCAGTAACCCAAACAAACCATCAGTAACTTCTTAAACCTTTTTTTCAGCCAGCTGCAGGTAGAGCAATGACATAAAACATGTGTTTGCTTGTCATGGGTTAGATACAGATTTTCCCAGTGGTGCTAAATGGATATACAGTGCTAAATGGATATAGAGCAATTGAAGAATTGTCTCTATAACGTGTGGGTAGTCTGAAGGAGATATATTTGGGATACAGAGTTTTTAAAGAAATATTATCTAATTTATTTTGCCAGGTCTTTGATAACTTCAGAGTGTGAGAGCTATCATGCAAAATGTTATTTCCTCTTTGCAGGATCTCCAAAGGACAAGTCAACTTATCGATCAGCAGAATACTAGAATTCTTACCTTTATAACGTACATTGGCTGTGGAATATCTGCAATCTGTACAGCTGCCACCCTTTTGACCTATATTGCATTTGAGTATGTAATATATATATAAAAGCTGTCTGTTAAAGCAGCCTATCTACTTTCATTCACTGGATAGAGGATGATAAAAAAACATTTTTTGTTTTTTCTAGAAAAATTAGGCGTGATTACCCCTCCAAGATCCTCATGAACTTAAGTACTGCATTGCTCTTTCTGAATCTTTTCTTCCTTTTGGATGGTTGGATTGCATCATTTGGCATCAATGAACTCTGCATAACAGTGGCTGTCCTGCTGCATTTCTTTCTGCTGGCTACATTCACATGGATGGGCCTGGAGGCTGTGCACATGTATATTGCTCTGGTTAAGGTTTTCAACACATACATCCGGAGATATATGTTAAAATTCTGCATTATTGGATGGGGTGAGTTCAGGTAGTTTGTACAGGAGGGTGAAGAGGATAAAAATCAGGCAAAGGCTTTATATTGGGGAGGTTTACATTTGCTGGTAGAAGATGGGTATGTCCTGATGAACATAATGTAACTATATTCATGTAAATTAAACATAAGAGAAGTGGACATAAGTAGTTGGTGAGTCAACTGAAGACGAAATGAGGTGTGCCCCAATCTACTAGGCCTGCCTGCCCATGCATTACAAAAATGAATTTATATATATATATATATATATATATATATATCTTAACAAGGTTGTATGAAAGAAATGTAAAAACAAATAGTATATGTCTCCTTTAAATAGGATACCTATGCGTTTAACCAAAACCAATGCCTAAATATTATTTATATTGTAGGCTTACCTGCTATAATTGTTTCTGTGGTCCTTGCAAGTACACACAGCAATATTGCTTATGGAAGTAGCAGTTATGGCCAAGACAGTCGAGGAAGTGGGGGTGATGAATTGTAAGTGCATTTTAATCTTAAATTCTTAAAGTCACTGTAAAACATAATTTTATTAGTCTCTGAATATCAAGAAGACAACATCATTTTCTTTTTCAGCTGCTGGATTAAAAGTGATATGGTATTCTATGTGACCTGTGCTGCCTATTTTGCCATCATGTTCCTGATGAACGTAGCCATGTTCATTGTGGTGATGATGCAGATCTGTGGAAGAAACGGCAAAAGAACTAATCGAAGCATTCGAGAGGAGGTTCTGCGAAACCTGCGGAGTGTTGTCAGCCTCACCTTCCTCCTAGGAATGACCTGGGGTTTCGCTTTTTTTGCTTGGGGTCCAGTCAATCTTGCTTTCATGTATTTGTTTACAATTTTCAACTCACTACAAGGTACAGTAATACTAAAAGAGAGGGGCTTCTTGTTAAAACAGTTTACATTCTAGTAGAATTGGAAGATAGGTGAGTGAATAGTATAGTATGTGAATAGAAATGCACTGCATATATTGTGAGGTGAATAGTTAAAAATTGAGAGCTAGCAAAGGGTAACAAAATATCTCTGGTATAATGTTTCATGACATAAATATAGTAAAATACTAATTTGTATTACACAGAGTTCAGCTATAAAATACTATCAACATTTATTATTAATAATATATTTATATTTATTATTATGTAGGCCCTGCTTATAAGAGTTTGAAATATAAAGTCTATATATCTGGCAATCTATATCTATATATATTTATCCATCTCTTTTTTATCCCTTACCAATTTTATGAATAACACTTATCATGATTTGCCTTAATGTTTACAATATATGTCTCCCCTGTTACAAATAAATTCTTTTTCTTTCTGTAGGTTTATTTATATTTGTATTCCATTGCGCGCTGAAGGAAAATGTACAGAAACAGTGGAGACGGCATCTGTGTTGTGGAAAACTCCGCCTGACAGACAATTCTGGTATACTTTATATGTAATACATCTTATCCATATACAGTATTATAAAAACACAAAATAATCTAGGCTGAATAATTTTGCAATTTTCCAGACTATTTACAGTTGTTAGGGTATGGCTATAAACTATAAGTATGCCGTTGCATTTCCTGTAGGGATAAAATAATAGAAAAGTATATGTTGACATTAAACATTATATACCTTATTGTGTTAGAAATAATTTTTCAAAAAAACAATGAAGACTTCTTTATAGCTGAATATTGTATGTTCCCTAAGAGGCTTTTTCTAAATTAGGATTAAACAACTGGAGACCATGAAAATCTCCATAGAAGCCTTTGTATGACATAAGGACTTTGATGTATTCAGCATATTGCATAGGCAAACTTGAACAGCATTGTTCTAGAACAATTTTTAGTTGTTAATAATACACAACTCATACCCTTTATAATGCTATCTTGGTTCCCTTCCTTAATTTTACTTTATTTTTCAGACTGGAGTAAAACAGCAACTAACAATACCAAGAAGGTCAGCTCTGATAATTTGGGGAAGTCCCTTTCCTCAAGCTCTATTGGCTCAAATTCCACATACTTGACATCAAAGTCTAAGTCCAGCTCTAAACCATTCTTTAAAAGAAACAGCAGCACCGGTAAGTACTGGATTTCATTAAGATCCATATCACTCCATGAGAAGCTGGTTTCTAATTAGAGAAAAACACATCCGAGTGAAAATATAACACATTGTTGAGCAGTGGAATTTAGATCTGAAGAAGAATACAATTGGTCATTGACAAATCTTGAATACTGGGATTTAAATAACTTTACTCAATTTGATAGTTATGTTTACCTATTGTACGTGAAGACTGCAGCTCTTCATGCTTTATTACATAATTTAGCTTTGTTGATATTTTTGCTTCATTCTCTAGACTAGAGGTTCTTTTTCACCTGGGCCTGATATGTTAACACCAAGACACCACTTGTTTTAAACATCACAATTAAAAATGTAGTGTTTGTTTCACACAATTCATATTTTTGTTATTGCTAGTGAAAATGTGTTTGATGTGTAATTCAATGTTTTAGAAATATAAAAAGAAGCGATTTATACACCCAAATGAGGCCGACCTCTCAGCTTGGGAAATAATACTCTATACAAGATTAAATAAGTTTTATGTTCATTGTAACAGACAGCGACTATAACAGTTGTAATTAGTGGGATTTATAGTTGAAGGCATTCTTTCATGGGATTTCCCAGCTGTACTTGTTTATGTGATCATGCTACTGTACAGCGTTCAATTCCCATCATACAGTGCAGCAATTATCCTTATAAAAGCAGCCAACACTGCATTTTCTTTGGGTTTTCAGTGGTAATGTATTAATTTTAACCACCAAAAAGGCAAGGCATTTTGTAAAAGACCTTTGGCACACAAGAAGTTTGATCTCTGTTGTCCTTCGGCACCCAAAATCATATTTCAAAAGTAGAGCTTGGTAAATGCTCTGCTTATGGTACATACTGGCATTGATCAACCTCCACTCCGTCATATTTAACTCTGCAATGTCTATTTAAAATAAGATGAAAGTCAATAAGGTAAGATGTAATGCTATAACCTTCCTATACCCCAATTCAGTCATTTAAAATATAATTTTTTAAAAACACTTTGAATGGGGTAACATTTCGCTTAGTGTATTCTAAAGAAACATGATGATGTTTTTTTAGGCCTGTTGAATAGATATTGTTACATATTGCTTATTTTTGCCTCCACAATTGACCCACACATTCATGTTTGTGGTATAGATAATGGCTTCTAAGAGCATTCCTTAAGGATTGGTGGAGTCATCCAGGTAATGTTTACATGGGATGCATGATCTTTCAGCAAGTGGGTTGGGTGCTCTTGCATGAGTCACTTAAGCGAGGCAAAAAGATGATTATGATAAATCAGAAAATCCATTTATCTGCTCCTTCCTCTTGTGCTGTTGGGTCTCACTGCTGTGGTGATAAAGGTGCACATTTTGCTTTTCATGCTGGTTTCCAACAAGGATGATCTTGGCTCTTCTTGTAATTGCCATTGTAGATCTCATGCAAGCAGGCAAAAGGCTAATTATTTGAAATGCAGCTACAAATTGGAAAACTTTAAAGTCCATTCATATCCACAGTTCCTTTATGCCCCATGCGAATGCTGTATGTAAAAAGAAAGCCAAAATCACCCAGCACACATCCAGCTTTTGTATTATGTATGGACAGTTTGCTCAGTCATCACACTTGCCCTTTAACCATACATCTCCGTCCGTGTTGGGAGTTTTAGTTCAGTAACTGATGCAGGGATGAGCCCTCCAAATATAAAACTCCCAGAGCTGCAGACTACCAGTCCTTAATCTAGTATAACAATTTGGAGATCCCCTCTATTGGCATTTTTATAAGAAACTGAGTAAAATGTTCATATTTAATCACATAATCACAATATAATCATGCTTCCGTTATTGCTAAATGATATTTTTTTCCTTTTAAACTGTTTCACACTTTAGGATGACATGTAAAGGAATCGTGGTAATGTTCTAAGTCTTCTCCCTTAAGAACAATGATGTTTTTCACAAAAAGGCAGAATATTTTCCATAGTGTTGGCTTATCTTAAAGGGACACTATCACTTTTTGATTTAAAGTGCCCCTAGGGTTTGAGCCTATCATTTTCCTTTAAATTCTCAAAATTTTAGTTTTTATTTAACATATAGGAAAATGCATGTAAATTAAAAAATCTTTAATAAAACACCCACTTATTTAATTAAAAAGTTCCTTTGCGTATTCAGGATGATTTGCCATAGCACTTCCTCAGATCCGACTCTGAAAGCTATGGAAGCTAGAGTATCTTCTCCAAGGCATTGCTCTTTATCATTAATGTGGAAATAACAATGCTCAGAGGGCTGGCTGTAATTACGTCTGGTTGTTTTGCAGCAGTGCTATAATCCAAGGATTTTAGCAGATAGAGAGGCCCACAGCAAAATTCTTCTATTCTCTATCCCTCCTGGGCCCTGTGTGCATCAGTCCCATATAGTCCCTCTTGCTGCACATGTAAATGTCCCTTCGCTTTTATACAGCATTGTGCGCAGGGAATTTCTGTACTACAGTCCCAAAGGGCTTGCTGTGTAATTATATATGTGTTATATCAGATTACAAACATGAAAATAGATAGTGATCATAGTGACAACTGAGACTACATCTAAAGTAGCTGGGACCAGAACATCACCTTTCTGATGATGTATCTGAACTGCATATAGTTGTGTATAAGAGGGAATTTAAAGAAGAACACAACCCCCCACTAATAAAACCCCCTACCCAGTACCCTACATAGTCCCCACTCCGTGCTCTCCCCCTGCATAGGTAATAACACCTATAAGTGCCCCTAATTCTTTACTAGCCTATAAATGCAGAGTGAGCACAACGGAGCTCATGGGCGCCATCTTCCGGGTCTTTGGATTTCTTCAGGTTCTCTTACCGTCTGCAATTTCCGTCACTTTTGGCACATGTGCAGTTGCTACAAACAGGAAAACTGCTCCAACTGGGCATGTGCCAATACGGCGATCACTTCCTGAAGAAATCCAAAGAGCCAGAAGATGGCATCCACAAGCTCCGCTGATCTTACTCTTTACCTATAGGCAAGTAAAGGATTATGGGCACTTATAGGTGTTATCACCTATGTAGGGGGGGAGCAGGGATGGGGGACTATGTTAGGTACCGGGTAGGGGATTTTATTAGCAGGGTTTGAGTTCTCCTTTAAAAACCCTACATAGACACCCCTCCCTCCTCCACCCCCAGCCTACCTGCTACCTTGTGCAAATGCCCCTAACTATGTAGGGTTGGGGAGTAGGGTTTTTTTTTTAACACAGGGTTTGAATTCTCCTTTACGAAAAAATAGGTATTGGTTTTACCTACCTCAGTTTATTAACCTTACTCTAAATAAAGCACAATACAATAGTATACACTTTGTAAATGCAAGAGTTTTTTCTCCATTCACTTGGGGTAATTTTCAAGCCAACAAACAAACTCTATCTGGAATAAAGAAACTAACTAACTTTCAGCTAAAAGTCTCCAGAAAGTTATGTACATAGTGAAGCAGGGTGTAACACATGGCCCATTCAGATTTGTTTAATTAATGTTTGGGAATAACATGATTTACCAGCAAATGTCAGCTGCACATAGAGTGACTCACCCAATACGTACGCCAGTTTAAACTCAGAAAACAGAAATGCCAAGCTTTAGTGTGCTGTTCTATAAAATAGCCTCCTTTTCAAACTGGATAGGTTGATAAAACTCATTTATGTTCTTGGATATATCCCTAGTATTCATGTTTATATAAAGACAGAAGATCTGCAAAAGAGTGTGCCTTGGCAGTTAATCTTATACATTATATTTTTGCAGGTTACATTTTTGGCGACAGACCCTCAGTTAAATTTACACCAGTGGATGGTGAGCAGACGTCGATTCTTCCTGTCCATCACGTTATTGACAAAGTCAAAGGGTATTATAATTCCCATTCTGACAACTTCTACAAGAACATCATCATGTCAGATTCATACAGTAAAAGCACCAAGTTCTGAAGCACAATATCCTGCAGAAATCAGAAGCACTGGTTTATGGCCCTTTATCTGGCCATAAGGGACTAATAATAAAAAAAATTAAATTTGCCCCCCAAAGAGGCTGTTGTTCTAAATTAAATATACATTTCAAATATGTCAGATGGATGTGCACTCATGAAATGATATATCTCATCCAGCTAAATGATAATAGAAAATAAATAATAAGGATGTTACAGATTATACAAGAATGGAGATGTCCAGGAATTCTGAACCTACAAGATCACTGTCGTGTATGTGTAGTCTTCTCATTTGGACTGGCTGTAGCATACGGCTCTACATAATTGCACAACGACAATCTGAACACAAAAGGGACAATTTATTTTGTGGATTGTTTTAACCAGTAATCCAAGTTATAATGGCATTTTTTATGTTTTTGCTATGCACATTAGAAGATTTTTTTCATGACCTTAACAAGTTTGTACTTTATGCCACCGTGGTGTTCCAATATCATCTTTAGTACGTGGATGCATTCAATCCAGTAATGTCACCATTGCAACACTGAATGCATTATAGTTTGGCAGCCAACTAGCAATAATTTGGTTTAAAACATTATCATTTTAATACATCATCACGGCATCATAGTATTAACCTTGACGCATGAAAATTCTAACTTTCAGAAATGTGAAGCATTGCTCATTGAATAGTCTACAAACCAAATTTGGCAGAAGCTCAACAGATTGATTGCTGGACAGGATTACATTGTTTATAATCAACTTCCCAGAGGACAGTGGAGGGAGTCCAGTGACTGGGAGCGAATGAAGTTCTGCATTATAAAAGAGTTGTACCTTTCTACTAAGCGTTGTGGCTCCAGTTTTGCGCTTTAGCTCAAGCATAGTGGCAACGTAACCAGTCTAGAACCTTCCATTTCAGAACTTAGCATTTTAATTGTGTATTTCAGAATGTCTCTTCCTCAGACATAAATTCATCAAGAAAGTATCCAGGAATGCATTTAGAGGCACATTATTGGGTCAGACATTGCAGCTTTTTATCGGGAATCAAATTGGCTGTGTATTGCATGCAACATTTGTTCAGTTCTACAAGGATGCAGCCAATGATAATTTGCTGGTCAGGAGTGAAATCAGCAAAGGCAGGAAGATCCTTACAGAAATTAGTAGCTGTGTTTGTGTCATTGAAAAGTGAATGTTGTTATGTTATGACTCTTGCTTTTCCTGGATGCAGAAAGTAATATAGTGTCATATAGAGGTTTTAGTCTATTCTCATGTTAGTTTCGGACTGTAGTTGGTTTATTTTCTGCCAGATCACAGGACCAAATACTCATAGCCTACTCCTCATAACTCTGCATATCCTAACTCTGCATAGCCTACTCCTCGTAACTCTGCATAGTCTTCTCATAACTCCACATAGCCTTCTCCTCATAACTCCACAAAGCCTACTCATAACTCTGCATAGCCACATAGCCTGCTCCTCATAACTCTGCATAGCATACTCCTCATAACTCCACATAGCCTACTCCTCATAACTCTGCATAGC
>CM044440.1:35524978-35541481 GCA_024363595.1 Xenopus borealis | reverse complement strand
CTCCCTGTGGAAGTGACAGTTTGTACAGAGTCAAGATCATGTGTTTTGGAGGCTGAATAGCCGTGCATAAAGTCCAAATTGGGGAAGGTTTCTCCCTAGTGGAGTGTTTCCTCCCCAGCTGGTATAATAATGTCTGATCTGACAGTATTGAAATTTTGAGAGAACATTGTTAGGTCTAGCCAATTGTAGTGTCTCCAGGTCTGCTAGTTTGCCCTGTGTCAAGTGGAGGTATTGCAAATGGTCATCCACTAGCCACTCCTTGAAGTTAGACATATGAAGTGCCGGGTGAAATGCTGGGTTATTCGTGATGGGCATAAGAGGAGAGGGGGATTTAGTGCGTTTCCCATTCCCCTTGACCAAATCCTAAATCTTTAAAGTATAATTCAATGTGGGATGAGTGGTATGTAAAATTATCCTGTGCCTTCTATCTATCCAAGGGAGATGGATCAGATGGATGCATGTAGACTGTCGCTCAATTTCAATCCAAGTTTTATTGTCCAGGCATTGAGACCAGTCAACCAGCCAGTTGAGGATAGTTGCTTTGTGGTATCGGGCACAGTCTGGTAGACGCAAACCACCTTCTGCCTTACTCCTGTACAAGGAGGAACTCCTAATTCTTGGGGGGGGGGGGGCGACCACACCATATAATTTTAGTAATACTTGCTTGAAATGACCCTAGTATGGAGGGACAGAAAGGGAGTGGCAGGCACTGGAATAAGTACAGTAAGTGAGGCATCTCATTCATTTATCACATTAACTCTACCTAATCAGGAGATGCTGCTTAGTCCATTTTTGTAGATCTGCTTTTGATTTTGTTAACAGGGCCTTGCTATTATTCATATAGTTACAGCACTACGAAACATGTTGGCGCTATAGAAATACGTGTCAGGGGACATTCCAACCTGACCTGGTCTATTGATCTAGTGATCCATGGTTTCTGGTAGCTCAAGCCATGGGCCCTATATCTGTTGGAATTTGTCCAGTCACCCTCTAACTATATACACCGCACCTCATTTCCCCTTAATTCTATATATTTGATTCTTAGTAATCCTAGATCTGAGGAGACGAGCCAACAACTTACCACACTTATCTCCATGTTTGTAAAAACAATGTCTGATTCTCAATACAATTTTTTCTTCATATAGTCCATGGAAATCAGTTAGTTTTTTTCCTTAGTATGGCTAACTGCATAGAGAGTTCTGGGGTGGGGTTCTGTTGATGCTCTGTGTCTCTGATCTTGGTTAGCAACTAATTGTGTTTTATTTGACTTGATCTTTTCCTATTTGCTCCCATTTTTATCAAAGTTCCTCTGATGTAACACTGGTGTACATCCCATATGGTAATCAGGCTCATGTTGGCTGTTGTGTTATTCTTAAAATAGTAACTCCTTTTTTATATCTTTCAGGAGGGTCTGGTCCTGTAGCAAGGATTCATAGAGATTCCATGTATTATGTCTATTCTGCTTAAGCAGAACCTCTCGGGTAATTGGGGAATGGTCTGCCCATGAACGAGTATGAATATTTACATTTTGAATACCATCTAAAAATATTGGGAGATGAATTCTAATATACCTAGTAAGCGGGGAAGAGTAGAAGGTATAATCTCTTTCTAGTGGCTTAGAAGCCGCCAGGCATCAGTTGTAGGTCTTGCAGGGTTTGCCTGACTCTCCATATTCCATCTCCATCTCCCCCAGAACTAACACTCCTTCTGTAAAGTCACTCAAGATGTCTACAATTCTTTTAAGCTCAACATCTTGGTTCTCATTAGGAAGGTACAGTATATTGTAGCAAAGGTAATTGTTTGAGTACCAAGGGAACCTTTAACAAAAAAAACCTACCTGCCAGATCTGCTTTAGCCGAAATTACCTTAAAATTAAAGCTTTTTGCAAACACTATAGCAACACCTTTAGTCTTATTTGGCTGTGGATGGCTTACAAAAGATTTCAGGTTAATATTTATTTGACCATTTAGGAACATTATTAGATCTTGATACAATTGTACCTTATCCTCCTCAATCTTAAGCTCTCCTGTGGCTCGTGCCCTCTTAAGAATTTCTTTTTTTTTTAGTGAAATAGTGGAAGCAGCAAAGGACATCTCACAGCTTCCCTGTTCTAGCTGCTGTCACCTTCTGGAAACAATCAATATGGATCTGTGTTTCAGGTGCGAGGTTGAGGAGTTGGCGAAACAGATCCTCCATTAGATGTCTGGCTTCTGGTGGGTCTACATCCTCTGGTATACCCCGTATTGTAATGATTCACCGTCTGCTCCTGTTTTCGGTATCCTCCAATGCCCTTTTAAGCAGGAACTGCTGCCGTTCATGTCTGGCTACTTTCACTGAGACTTTAGTTGTCTCCTCTTGTAATGTGTTTTGATTTCAGCTAGCATCTGGGCTAGGTCCGCTTTATTTCTCAGATCCGCTAACATGTTCTGTATATTCCTATGGTCCGATGAGCCCCCATCAGGGCCGCGTGAGGTCGGAAAGGGTTGTATGTCATTATTGGCCATTTTGGGAGCCTCCGGGGCCTCATGCTCCTCAGGCTGTTTTTCAATTTTTGTCTTTTAAACAAGTAAAAGACAGTAAGTAAATGCATTTCTTATTTTAAATTATTGAATGAACAGGTTTTTGCCACAATAACTGGAAGAAATGTTTTGTGTTTGTTATGTGAAAGCACTTCAAAGGCTATGTAAGCCTTCCTTAATTCTCTACCATCACACTTCAAAAAATTACCCAAAGATTTGTATAAATGTCACCCATCTTCTCTAGGAATAACTATGTCTTTTATGTTTCTAGCACAGTTTCTAGAATAGTCCACAGTTCCCATTTACTCTTTCAGATGGTCTGAGCAGCAGTTTTTACTCAACAGCTGCTGAGATGAAGATGCAACATCACAAAAATAATACAGAGCTGCACTCCTTCACCATCAAAAAATAAAGAAAGTAAAGAAGGAGAAAGTGGACGCAATCACCAATAGAAATAACTATGGGTTTTGCTGTTGCCTTTTTGTAGCCATTAGATGGCAATAGCATGATAGGTATGAGCACTGCTGGCAGTCGGAAAACTACTATTCCTATAGAGTACAGATGAAGGTGATAATTCAATTTACTTTTAAATGTTACCACTTGGTTTCTTACATTATTTCTTCATACGTATGAATACATAATCTAAACAGATGAAGAAGAGTTATCAGGAAAAGTGAAAAAAATATAATTATTTTCCTGCTTTCATTTCAATCACCATTTCTGATGTGACTGTCATAACACTGGTGCTGGGCAGCATTTCTCTGAATGTATTCCATTCTAACTCAGGCTCATTACAGATTTTTTAGTGTTCATATTCTCCTGTATCCTCCAGGCTCCAGCCTCATCCTCTGTATGGTATTTCAGGGACTATAATCCTTTTTTAGAGTTACAGTATATAGTTGAATGTCTCTCTTAACAAGACCTAATAAGTTATTGTGCCTTTCAAAATGTTTCAAAATGATTTAAAAATTGCACCTGTGAATCCATTAGAATCAATCTGACAAACATAGAGCATATGTTTATGTTGTGAACCATTCTTATATATTCTAATTATTAGAGTGAGCACCAAGCATTTGATTTTTTGGTGTGCTATCACCATTAATGTGGATATAGCCTTAAAACCCTGACAAATGCTCTAGCCCAAGCCACCCTCTAAGTGAACTCTAGTGCCATCTCTGATTATTGTAGGGGTTACCTGTAAAGATTAAGGGCAGGTGGTTGGATATTTTAATGTACTGCCAGTCTTAGACCAACTGAAGCAGATGCAAGGGAAGCGCAGATGGCAGTTTGTGCAGCGTCCTACTGCACATGCGCCACCGACGCCGCAACTTTCATCTGATTCTACTGCTTCATTATACATTTTACACAGGGACTAGGTTTTACTTGCAACTTACTTGTGGCTTTCAAGGTTAAAACTCCCAACCATGGTTGCAGTTTTATTGACCACCAGTAGGATCACCTGACTATAGATTTAAAGAGTGGAAGCTACAACATGGAGCTGGTCACTGCTCCTGTATAAATTATAACAAACAAGGGAAATTGGTGCTCACCAATAATTTTTAAACCATTAAGCAGGGGTGCAATGAGGCAATGAACTCATTGAATGAAATTCAAAAAATGGCTGGGTGTTTTTACATTGAAAGCAGCAAGTAAGTTGCAGGTAAAACTTAGCCCCTATTTAAAATGTATTATGAAGCAGTAGAATTCTTAATGAATCAGATGAAAGTTGAGTGAAGGACTGGCTATATCAGGGATGACTTTGACGTAGTTGACCAGCTTAAATATATTGCAATATATGGACAAACAATCCTTGTTTTGTTTAAAGGCTAAGGCAATTTTAGGTAGCTTAAGGTACAAAATGAACCAATGTCTTAAATCTATTGATAATGGGTTGAGTGCAGAGAACTTTTTGTATTTGTCTATATGTGGTTACTGCCTCATTGCATCACCACTTAAAGGAAAAGTAAATGTTTTTCTTTTTCTATCTGTAAATTTGCTCTAAACAGCCCCCCAGATTAATGTACCTTAGTCCCTGCTGCAAGTCTGTGTTATCAGCAGCTTGTTTCCCCTTCTTCCTGGTGCAGAGTGAAGCCCAGCCCCTTAGTTTACTGAGCTGTCCATTTGCATGCTGTTACACAATAGAGAGGAAGAGGGAGCCAGTGTGTGCATTAGTAAGCTAGTTTCCCCCAGCATCACAAACATTTCTTGCATAAGGCTCTGAAGATTCACTGTAATGAACAACTCCCAGAACAGGCTGCCATTCTGATTCTAAATAAAATCCCCACTTGCCATTCTAACTGATAATAAATCAGTTCCCCCAGGCTCATCAACAATCACTTGCACAACCACCATAGTTAATCTATGTCAGTATGCAGAAATGGAAAATAGCTTTGTACATAAATTGATCAGTAAAGGGACACATGAATGAGTTAATCAAACTCAGTAAAAAAAAATCAGCTTTATTCTTTACATAACCAGACAGAAGATCAGGCATAGCAATCAATAGCATTATAAAATGTGTTATAAATTGAGAAAGGGCTGTTACTTTACCTACAGTACATCAGCAGTGTCAGAGAAATATTCCTCTCAGTGCTGCTGTGATATGGAATGAACCAGAAGGAGCAGAGAGTGCACATGAGGAGAAAAAAAAAGGTGCTGCACACACTGGTCTCTGCTATGCCACAGTATGCAAATGATCTCCAGGACTAGTCACAGAGATAAGGTCAGCTCAGTAAGCTAAGGGGCTGGGCTTCACTCTGCACCAGGAAGAAGGGGAAGCAAGCTGCTGATAACACAGAAACCAGAGCAGACTTGCAGAGCACAACTTTACCTTGCTTGTTATAATATACACTTCAAAGAAAATATCACTCGCTTGGATTAAGCTTCTATTATTTGCTAGGGGGGGTGGACAGACATGGAGAGAAAACATCAACAGTATGTTACTCTTTTATAATAATCTGGCTAAGGTCATTGAAATGTCAATGAGGTAATACAATTGCAGTGACATTTTACTATTGGTATAGGATCTGTTATCTGGAAACTAGAAAGTCCTAGGAAAACTACAATATCATTGCCCATAGTGTATTACAAAAAAAAACATTCAGAAAAACCTACACCTGCATATTGAAAATATTGACCTTGTGAATAAGCCAACTACTCCAACAAACATTATCTAAAAATGACAAATGATATGTTTTAATATGTTCTCATTCTAATTCCTGCCTGTTCTTAATTAAGCATGCATTCAAGCAAATCCCTTCGAATACTGTATGTCAGCTTCTTAATAAACTACAGCCCAGCTCTGGCACTTTTGTGTTTATTTTCTATAATTTGTAAAAAAGCCTCAAGCAAATCATGTACCTATCTTCTCTAAATGCTGCACTTTCTATGTTATTATGAATCTCACTGCAGTAAGCATAAATACGTTAACTAAAAACACCACTTGAAGGGATTCTTTAAATGTTTCTTTTTAAAATGCATCAGTTAATAGCACTCCACCAGCAGAATCCTGCATTAAAATCAGTTTTTCAAAAGAACAAACTGATTTTTTATATTAAATCTTTGACTGACATATCAGTTTCCAAAGTGCCCTCGGTCATGTGACTTGTACCAGGCAATCTGGCAATCTGTGGGTTCTGGCAAATGCCAGAGGGGCTGCTGTAAGTTTCCATAGAAAGTCAGTATGAAATGTTAACAATGCTTTCCCAGACCAACAGCTATGCTTACTGTAGCCTTATTTTTTTAAAATAATATTTATCTTTCTATTCAGGCCTTCTCCTTTTCGCATTCAATTCTCACTTCTTAACTACGTCCTGGTTTCTAGGATAATGAGGCAGATTACATTTCAGTAGACATGTGCTGTTCATTGCAAAAATGGAATGGTGTTAGAAATAGAGATGTGCAGACTCAGTACATTTTAAATTGTATAATTAAAACTAATCACATAGCATAGTCTAAAAAATCATATTGTGTTGTTCCTCTTTCCTCCAGCCTGTGTGTTATTTCTACTGTTGTTTCTGTAGCAAAGGCATCTACTTTGTGGCACTGGAAGCAAACTCGCTAGCATGAATCAATAAAAACAGATGTTTATACTACAGCCAGTTCTGACTATTCTATATAGTAGTTAACAGATTCAAGAGTCTCCCAAAGAACTTGAGCCCTCAGGTTTTGTTGGCACATAGTGAGTGAACATAGTTTCTCCTTCCCAAACAATAAATCTATCAAATTCAGCAAAATGCTCTTTGCTGGGAAATGAATCAATCCAGAGTTTGACGGCTCAGTAAAGAACCTCTGATGATCCCTATTTTAAAAAAAAACACAACCAACATGTGAAGCATGAAACTGAGCTCATTATACAATTTTTTTATTTTTTTTTAATCCTACAACAGCAGACAACATTTTTGACTCCATGGAAATCTGAGACTTTTCTTCCACAATGAAGAACTCTGTCCGTGGGATTGCTTTGTTATGCTAAAGGAACACAGCCCTATTTAAAGTCATAAGATGTCTGTAAAATCTTGAAAAAATTACAATTTATAATCCAAAACCATTTAATATTCCCTTGCCATTGAAATGAAAGGAACAGTACAGTATATTAAATTAGTACCATTGTCTAATTTATCAAACAACCTGTAACATTTTTTGGATCCTTTGTCCTGTAACAATCTTTATTTCCAATCTTTTTGGCAGATAACATTTTGGAATTGTCTATTGCTGGCAGGATATTTGTTTCAAGCAACCAGTAATTTCCTCTTGTGCAACTGAGAGAATTTCTCATGTGCAAGTTGAAAATTTTGCCTATGATTTTTGTCACAAAATGTCGGTAAGGAAACTGATGGTAAAATTTGAAACATGAAATTATGGGTGAAATTATATCTTAAAATGTTGACATTGGTCAAACATTTGAAACAGTTATTCAACATTTAATAAATAAGAACAGAAAATTCAACCTGTGGGAAAAGGAGCCAAAACTGAGCATTTTTATCGAACCAGGAAGCTGTCATGATGCTTGATCCTTTGTAGTTGTACTGCTTTTTTTTTATAATAGAGGGTTCTTCAGCGTATTTCTTACCCTGAGTTTGTGACACCATCAATGATGAGCAGATAAAGAATAGATAAGCAAAGCATGATACCAACAAATGCAGATATCATAACCATAGACTACTCCAAAAGTCCAGGTTATCTTGGGTTGAAGCATGCTAGAAGCTATAGTCCAGCAACAGGAAAATATGTATGGTAATATTAATACTGACCAGAGCATAGATAACAGAAGAATATTGTTGACTAAATGTGCCAGACTTAGACAAGCCATGTTTAAGTAGGGTAGATCCACCTGCCAGCTCCTGTTAGAAACAGGAAGGTTCTCCCACACCCATTCACCACCCCCAAAACCTAACACCATCTGCTGCATATTAAAAATAATTATTTAGTTTTCAATCTCTCATTAGTCTATTAGTGTTGTAGTCCTCCAGAGAATGGACCAGATTAGAATCAAAGATCAACAATGGGGTTTGAAAGTCTTAAAACCCTTGTAAAAAAATCTCTGAGGCTGTTATGTATGGTTGCAACTAACATGTTATGAGATGATAATGTCAGACTGTAAATGCTGTAGATCTATAGTACGGACAATTGAAATGCCAATCTGACAATGAGCAGGTTAGAGAGATCTGTAGATAAATAACATCCTTCTATGGATAAATACCTTACACATTTGCAGGTTGAAACAGTTTGATGACTTGGCAATGACCAGCCAATATGCATGATGCAAAGTTATATCTAGACAATATTGTAATCAGGTTCAATAGCTGAATAATGTCTGAGTGTATTTGTTTATTATGAAGTAAATAATGTGATCCATCTGTGGTTGGTATCAAAGTGAAAAAAAAAAACAAGTTATTATTAATATCAGTATTGAACTGAACAGACTGGTAATTAGGGCGAGGCAGTTGTACTCACTAGGAGGCATATATCCTACTAGCTACTTGCTTTGCATCTGTTTGATCTGTTGAACACTTTCCCTGCTGCCTTGGAAATGATTTTACATGTGTAAGTTATTTGTTATTATGGAACCCCGTCAGGAGATTTGATAGAGCCCACATGCACTCTGCTGACTGCACAAAAAGAAGTGCACTATTTCATGTTTCTTTTAAGGCAAAGACAAATACAATTTTCTTAATTAAATGCCTTTGTTTTGTGCTGTTAATTATGTTTATTAGCATAAAAACATAGAAAACAATTAGAAATGGCATAAACCCAGTAAGACGTGTTAAAAAGTAAATGATAATAATGGCACTTTTCTTGCAAACAGTAAGTATTTTAAAATAATGATGACTGTATATGTCCCATTTCACTTCTCCAAATAATTAATGAAACAGCAAAAATTTGTAAAATGCTATGAAGTCAATGGGTGGGGTTTTTTGACGCATTTTTATTCTTCATACAAATACATTGGAGTCAATGGACTTCTTTGCAGTGAACTTTTACCACAGTTTTGTGACAGAATTCAAATCCAAGTCTGCCAAAATATTTTGCACATTGATAATCTCTACAAATGTAAAGGTAAATATTGGAAAGTGCCCAGTGCAGGACAGTGAGGAGTACAGAATACAGAATTTGCAAAAATGCATTGTTGAGTGATCAGCGCTGGGCCAGGCTGAACAAGTGCCCTAGGCAACCTCGCTGGTTGTGCCACCTCTCAGTCCTGCTCAGCCAGGAACACCCTGCAACAGCTGGCATGAGAGTGGAGAGAGGCCTGACTAGGGGTATGAAGCAGAGAAAGTGCATGCCTGGTGCCCCCCCAGCTTTGCAACTCTACCCATGTGCCTCCTCTGCCAACCCCTAGTTCCGGCCCTGTGAGGGAACTACACATTAAAATCACTGGTGTTAAATATGTACTATAAAGTAGGCTTGTCACAGGTTTTGGTACAGATATAGTTTCATTTTGCCACTAGAACAAAGTGCCAACATTTATAAACCAGAGCTCCTGGGCTGGGTCTCCGTTTGCAGTAAACACTAAACAACACAGAGCAAGGCCTTTTCACACTAAACACATTTAATGCAACAAAAACACTTTACTTAAATAATTCTGCAGCCCACCCAGAACCTGTTTTAGTTTGCCCTACATTAAGATACAGGAATATGAGAGGGATCATCAGTTTGTTATAATTGTTGCCCAGGTACAGTCTGGGTTAACTTGCCTAGGTAGTGTTGAAGTTGAAAAGGAGTCTGCAATATTAAAATATTTGGTTCATAACCAAAGTCCAGGGTTGGCCTCATGGGCCCTGCCAGGCCAGACCCCCTAGCGCACCATTCTCACATGCATGGCTGCATTCAAGCATGCACACAGTGCTGCAGTAGTGAGGCCAGGGGGTCTAGAGGGGACCCCCAGTCCGACCCTGCCAAAGCCTAACTGGTCTATCACCAGTTTAAATGTGGGATCTGGGTTCACATGCCTCTAGCCTACAGCTACCCTAATTCAGAACCAATGCTTAGCACCCTGTTCTCAGCTCTTGCTTCCGCCTGTAACAGTCCCCTTTCACCTCGGGAGGAACCCTTGGCTAATCAGATGCCACCAGGTCCTATTAAGAGAGGTGCAAAGCACAGGGGCACTACGGTAAATGCAAAGTCTTTGGGCAGAAGGTTGCAGTAAAAGGCTTAGGCAAAAGAGTAGTCAGATCAGGCCGGGTTGCAAGGGTCAAACCAGGAGAGCAATCAGGATGGACATTGATGCAGAAGAGTTGACTTACCAGGCAGGGCCAGGGTCACAGAAGTCAGGATAGTCAATACACAGGCAGGGGTCAAAACCGGAAAAGACTAACTGGTCTATCGCCAGTTTAAATGTGGGGTCTGGGTTCCCGTGCCTCTAACCTACAGCTCAAGGTGGAAGCATTCAACCATGGAAGAAACAGCATGCACTCACAGAACCCATAAAGGAACAGCAGACTTTATTGCAGGAATAGATTGAACAAATACACAGTGTACACGTGTTTTGTGCACACAGGCACTTAATCATAGTTATATTCATAACAGCAAAATAATTGACAATATTGACAACAGAGAACAGCAAAACGATTGGCATTAGACAGTTGAGAAAGTTTTCACTGTGGAAATCTCTTGTATATAGTTATGTTTAAAATCTTATCATACAATATATAGCGCAAGAGGGGACAAAGGTGAGGTTTTTGTGAATATTTATGTCCCCTTAAACATCATTTCCCTAGGTTGTGACTATAACTGACATACTACTGTATAGACTTATTTTTTTCTTCACTATGGTTGGTTGCTAATCTAATTCAATTTCTGTGTTCTCTGAGACAACAACATATGAACGGCAAGCTGTTTCTGTGGAGCACACAGAGAGCAATTAACTCACTCTTGTGGTTCTGAAAAGTCCAATCAATACCTTTTTCTCTTATATGAACAATTTAACACTGTAACTATCAGTAACAGGCTGTTCAGGTTATTTTATCCTTCTGCTGTATTATGATTTTACAAACTGTCTTTTTTTATCCTACAATATAATTAAAAGATACATTATATTTATAAGGGTAACCACTATTCAAATGGATGAGTTTAGAACACAGTGGACAGAAGTGTGATGCATCACTAAGTTCCTAAAAGGCACCAGCAATGTTATGTTAACATCTTATTGCATCTGTATAAATAACTGTTTAAAACGTTCACCAACCTTTTTACCTATGAGCCACATTTAAATGTAAAGATCGTTGGGGACCAACACAAGCATGAAGTAAGGACCTGGGGATACCAAATAACGGCTGTGATTGGCAATCTGGTAGGCACTATGTGGACTGGCAGCCTACAGGAGGCTCTGCTTGGTTTTTATGCAATTGGAATTCAGCGGAAGGGGGAGAAACTGAAAAATTCCTGGAACAATGTTAATAAGTACATTCGGGCAAACGACATTCTCCTCCACATTTATAGTGGAAAGACCACACAGAGTCCCTGGCAGATCACCACCATATGGCGCCCCACCAAGGCCCTTAATAGCCCGTATGTTAAACTACAGGGACAGAGATTCAGCTCTGGCTGTAGCCCGGAAAGCAGGAGACATAACCTTTGAAAATCAGCGTATTTCAATTTACCCTGTCTTCTCTATGGAGGTAAGGAAACAGAGGGCTAAATTTACAGATGATGTTCCTGGCAAGGCACAGGGGCAAATTTACTATTATTACCGGAAATGAACTCGACCAAATTCGCAATTCGATAAGCATTCAACCATCGAATGCTTATCGAATTGTTTTAGGCTATCATTTTGCTTGCAATACAATTTCTCAATGAATTCGTATGATCGGATACCGATCGTTCGATTTCACGAAAAAATCATGAAAATTTTGTACGATTCGAACGCTACGATCGTACGAATGGTATTCGAGCAGGACTTAGCCTCAGAAGCCTATGGGGTGCTTCCGTAGACACAAGCCCCAAATAATCTTTTTACAAGAGACCCACCTAGTGGTTGAGAAAGTAATGGCACTGAAGAAACCCTGGCTAGGGTCAATGTACCATTCACTTCACTCTAGTTATTCCAGATGCGTCTTCATACTACTTTGCAGATCCTGTCCCTTTATCACTGAACGTATTCTCTCTGAAAAGGAGGGGAGATACATTCTCCTTCACGGCACATTGCAGGTTAAAAAACTCACTATAGTAAATATCTATACCACCACCAAAAGCGGACTTCCTTCAGTAAGTTATGGATAAATTGCTCACCCTCCCCAGTGCACCTTTTCTTTTTATGGGGGACTTTAATGCAATAGCAGATGCCGACCTTCATAAACAACACCCCCCAAGAACGTCCACGTTTAATCTAATTGACTTACGTAACCCAGGGTCTAAACAGTTCACCTGCTACTCTCTAGGGTACAATATCATGTCAAGAATAGACCTGGCATAAGGGAGTGCAGAGGTCAGCAAATGGGTTAAGAGAGTTGAAATACTCACCAGAGGTATATCAGATCATTCCCCACTCCTATTCACCTTAGCACCATCCTCCGTACCTGCAGATAGAATCTGGAGAATAAGCCCCTTTTGGGCCAAACATGCTGATATACAGGAAAATATACAAATTAGCATAAAGAACTTCTGGGACGCAAATGGTGAACTTTGCCCTATAAATCATACCTGGGATGCATTTAAAGCATATATAAGCGGAGAATTTATTAGTAACATAGCAGCAATAACAAAAAATCAGCAAGTTGACATCTAAAAAAAACTCAAAATGTGCATGACCTCGAGGCAGAGTACGTAAATTCCCTAACAGGTCAGACCCTCCAGGCCTGGCAGCAAGCCCAAAGAGAATTAACACTAGTTCAACCTGAACTGACAAAAAAGCACATACTATACCAACAAGCCAATATTTTCGAACATGGGGTCAAGAATGGGAAACTGCTGGCAATATTGCCAAACACACCCACAGCCTAAATTGGGTTGAATCATTCAAATACTTGGGTATATGGATCCATGCTGACTTGTCCAAATATGAGGAACTCAACATTCTGCCAGTGTTAAAACTCATTGAAACAAAAAAGACCTACAGTATGGTCCAATTTGTCACTCTGATAGGCAGGATAAACCTATTTAAAATAGTGTTACTGCCCAACCTAACCTACATTTTTAGGCAGTCCCCTCTAATGATATCTTAAGCTCATAGATTAGCTCTCAACACCCTGCAACTACCAACTAAACAGGGTGGTCTGGTGGTTCCCAATATATTTATTTACTACCTGGCAACACAAATGACAGTGGTCAGAAATTGGGCACTATCATTGCAAGCAAACGCAGCCACAAGACTGGAAGCTCAAGTATTGGGTTCATTTGAGGAACTTAGGAACTTACCATACAGGGGTAGCAAATACACCACAAAGGCCTCACCTCTGATGATAGCAACTGTTAAAGCTTGGCAACTTGCAGGAAGGTTCTACCCTAAGTCACCACAACAATGCTCAATATTTACCCCTTTATGGGGAAACCCAAACCTACAACACCTGTCTAATATCCCAGACCTGCAAGTCTGGGCTAGACACAACATCAAATATGCATATGACTTGGGAATGCCCAATAATTCAAACATTTCGGAAAGAAGTAACTCACATAATAAGAGGGAAAATAGACATTTCTCTTCCAGTGGAACCCAGGGTACTACTACTTAATCAGGTGAAGGAGATATCCCCTAGTCATGCCCAACATACACTGATAACAATACTTTTTATGTATGCAAAGAAAGTAATTGCCATTCACTTGAAAGATAGAATGGGGCCAACTGTCAAAGGCTGGGAACAATTAATTGAGAAATCTATACCACTATATAAACTAACCTACATGACAAGAGGCTGCCCAGAAAAATTTAATAAGAAATGGGACTTATGGATTGAGGAAGATCGTGTTTCAGGCTTCCCTAACTGAATATAACCATCACATACAAAAAGTGATATAATCCACTATAATAGGAAATAAATAAATAAAAAAAGGCATTGTGCCCGCTCCCACCCCACAGGTAAGTAAAAAGGAATCCAGTTAGGGGGAATGGCATCAAAGAAAAAAGATTCCGCCTCAGTAGCATACACTAGGGATTGGCGAGATGTGCGACGAAATGACACGACGCGTGCTGAAAACGACGACGACGAAAACGAGACGCGCTAGAAATTTTTCAGCGAAGCGAATCTGCCTAGATTCTCCCATCTAAAAGAATTGTTAAAAAAAAAAAACTTGGAATTCAAAAATAAGCACCTGATTTGAAATTTGGAAATGCCCCAAATCATAATATCATCTTTACAAAGTATTCCAAATGGTCAAATAGGTCAACATTTTCCAAAGCAGTGAAATGTCACAATCCTGCTTTTTTTGCAACAAGGTTGTGATATGTATCATCTTTGGTAGACAATCTTTCCATTATTCTCTGAATACTCTTTTATTCAAAAGGTTCTTAAAAGCGATTTCAAGATTAAAACTTCACACTAAATCTATTTTATCTCCTGGGACCTCAGTCTTATTCTTTAAAGGTTGTGTACTGTTCCTTTTGAACCTGTTTCCTTAATGTCCTCAAAGCAGTTAACACCTGAATCCAGAGAATGATAGTAAAGAGTTGCTTGGAAACAGATCTTGACAGAATAACAGAACAAAGCAAATCTGAAGGCCTCTTCCTATAAGACTTCAAAATGTTTCAAGAGGGATTAAATAACTATGTGTCATAAATTGAAAGACAAAGAACTGGTAAGCACTTTCTCTACATTAAAAGTAGAAATGCCTTGAGCAGAAATCGCTTATTTATTACTATAAGACATAGGCTGTGTTATAGAGATACTGACACCAGAAAATAACCTGTTTTATAAATCGTATCTTTTATATCATAATGAGACTTACCCCCATATGTAATTAAAGGCACTAAGTTTGCCCAGGGACAGTAACCCATAGAAACCAATAAGATGCTTGCTTTTAAAGGACATGTAAAGCCTAAATTTTCCTCCCATGTATATAAGTTGGGCATATCTTCCCCACCCAAACTGCATCATATGTACTGCATATACCACCTCTGTTTGCCAGCACCATCACATTTTCTTAAAACACATAGCAGCTTTCACCTGGTGGCCATTTTCCCTCTGATACATTATCAGTACTATTGACATCTGAAATAAGATGTATGCTGTAAAGTCCATGCAATGCAGAATGCAGGTTTACACAGGCACAACATACTTTGAGCGCTGTAATTGTTAAGCTGAGCTCAGGAGAGGTGGTTAGGATAAAAAAATAGCAACAGACAGTTTCTATAGGAACAAGCAATGCTCTCTTTTCATTGGCTGTTAGTCTGGAGGGTGTGTTTGTAATCCGAGCTGAGAGGAACTGAGCATGCTCACTGAGCCAAGAGCCAAAGGAAATTCCTGAGGGAGGGGGCAAAGTGCTTTAGTGTAGTAGAAGGATTTGTAACTGATTAAGGGGATACTGCAGCCTTACTGTTAACCTTTTAACAACCAGAGTGGCAGTTGTCTAAAGATTTCAAAGAGGCTATTCATTGATTACATTTTTGTGGAGAGGGTTGACATGTCCTTTAAACAGGTGACCAGTAAATGCTACCTGCTGATTGTGGGTTATGGGTTTTTGCCCCTGGGCAAACTTAATACCTTTTATTACATTACCCCCTTAGTCTGATTTAATATAGTTTGTTAATCACAATCGTGATTAATCGTGCTTAATCATTTGCTTGTAGCTCATCCATTATTTACATTCATGATGCCAGACTTTGTTTGAAAGCAACATGTAATCATTTTTTAAATTGATGTACCAATTATTTATCAAAAGTCTCTGGTTTGTATTGGATCAATGCCTGTCTTTGGCTTTAATCTGTTGTCTAAACAAAGCTCCACTTGGCCCATTCAGTGCAATACACACAGCTATGAAAAAATAATCAGACTTCCTTGAAATTGTGCAGACTTTGAAAAACATGAAGTAAGTTAGTATTGCATGTTAGTATTGCAAGTATTTAAGTATCCCATTGATGGAATTGCTGGTGCTTTTAACCTGCTTTAGAGAACAATCATATGGTGTCACTTTAATACTTTCTGTACACTTGCATTTTTGGCAGATACTCCAATTGTTCTATGACTGCCCACTTCAAGGCCATGAAATAGGTCACAGAAATATATCTGATCCTTTTTGATCAGTGACTGGTCATACTTTGCTGTTCATGCCTTCATTAAGCTTTGAATTAATTAATATGTGACAGTGAAGCAGCCAGTGTTTAATATCATGTTTATTACTAGCTATTAATTGTATAGTATTTGATGAATACCTTGAGTTGTATGTTTTTTTTTCACTGCCCATTAAATCAAGTGATCCATCAATTATCTGAATATTTTCAAACCATTCCCAGGTCCCCTTTTCATCTTTTATTTATGCTAACTTTTCTTACCAATTCTGGAAGATGTTTACTAAGATTGGAGATAAATATCTGGAGAGATTTCTGGAGATGTTG
>CM044440.1:35496204-35518726 GCA_024363595.1 Xenopus borealis | reverse complement strand
GAAAAGGACTTTTATTATACAGATTTTTGTGTCTGGGTGATGGGTCCACTTTAAAAGAGACCAGCGGTTTCCATGAAAATATGTAGATATAGGCTGGCACAGACCACACTCCATTAATAGATGCAGTGGTTTCCATGCAAAATGTGTTGTCACTCTGAAAATGCATAGAACAGAACCTTAAATGTTATCCCTACAAGGTGTTGAAAACATTAAAAAGAAACTGCAAATGTAGATTTATCAAGTGTAACTACATTGGCCAAATTTTTGTCCTGCAGCTATTTTTGGAAGACGTATACAAAGCACAGGAGAAATGAGTCCTTATACAACAGCAAAAACCACAAGTTTCAGTTTTACTAGCTTTGCTTATACATAGGAATAATTGCTACGACCTCTTAGAGCTCCGTCAATAAATACTTTCACTCTGGACATTGCTTGTTTGTCAAGAATTAGGGGCAGATTTACTAAGGGTCGAATTGTCGAGGGCTTTTAGCCCTCAAATTCGACTGGGGTTTAATTGGCGAATAAATATTCGCCAAAATTGAATGAAATATTCGCCAGTTTTGATTGCTTTTCGAATATTCACCAAAATCGTACGGTATCAAACAATTTTGCGCAAAAATTTGTACGAATCAAATATTCGCAAGCGTTCGATCGCACGAATAATATTTGAAATGAAAACTTTAAAAAAAGCCTATGGGTGCTTCCAATAGGCTTCTAATGGAAGACAGTAGGTTCAATTTGGCGAAGTAGGCAGTCGAATAAAAATTTAAAGGGCAAGTTCTTCGACGGGCGAATAGTCAAACGATCGAATATATATTTGTTCAATCTATTCAATGCGACCGACTATTTCATTTTCGATGGTCGAAAATACTTAATTTGCATATTCGAATAGTTACACAATCGAAAATAGACTATTCAAGCGAATATTGGAATCCTTCACACGAATTTAGTAAATATGCCCCTTAGTAACTTAGTAACATAGTAAGTTAGGCTGAAAAAAGACACACGTCCATCAAGTTCAGCCTTTTTAACTTTTTTTTTTAATTTTAACTGCCTAACTACTAGTTGATCCAGAGGAAGGCAAAAAAACCCCATCCGAAGCCTCTCTAATTTGCCTCAGAGGGGGAAAAATTCCTTCCTGACTCCATGAGCTATCTCCCATAACCCTGTATTCCCTCACTTGCTAAAAAGCCATCCAACCCCTTCTTAAAGCTATCTAATGTATCAGCCTGTACAACTGATTAAGGGAGAGAATTCCACATCTTCATATTCTCACTGTAAAAAAACCCCTTCCGAATATTTAGGTGGAACCTCTTTTTATCTAAACGGAATGGGTGACCTTGTGTCAGCTGGAAAGACCTACTTGTGAATAAAACATTAGAGAGATTATTATATGACCCCCTTATATATTTATATATAGTTATCATATCACCCCTTAAGCGCCTCTTCTCCAGCATGAACATCCCCAATTTGGCCAGTCTTTCCTCATAGCTAAGATTTTACAAGAAATACTATGCTTGCTCTTAATATGCAGATAAAACCTGAAATGAAACCATATAAATACACCATTCATACCATTATCATTTATAACAGTGGCTTTAAAAATATGCCCCCTCATTGCATGTATATATATATATATATATATATATATAACTTTAATTACAATTTTATTGATTGTACATTCTTTTTCTCTGTTTCTCGAGAAGATAAATGTGACTGTGTTGAGTTTCATTGCTCATTATGACCTGATTCTCTGTCGCTCTCTGTTTCTCTGACTCGCATCCTTTTACACATCAATCTTTCCAAAATGCTGTTGCAGGTATAACTACATTATTCCCTTGATTGGTGTCTGCTTCCTGTATACTGAATTCTCTCTCTGCTGGCTCCTTATTAAATTCTGCATCTTCCACAGAACTATTTTTCTCTCATATAAAGCTCCTTCAAGTCTTTGCCTTTTCTTCAATCTCAGATTTAATCTCCTGCAATATCCCCATTATTAACCTGCGCTCAATCAAGTTTTCTTAACAAATGTTCCTTTTTGTATGTCCCTAATAACCCTTCCTCCAGGCTTGAACTTTATGTCTGTAACTGCATAACTCTTGTTACACTTGCTACAATTATATTTCATCCACAAGAAAGCAATAACCGTGACAAATACTCCATCCTGATGTTGCCATATTGCCAAATTCTTTAATTTAAATGTAACTTTTTATTTCCTCACCTGGCACAAAATGCTCTTATGCAATGAACACTGTGTATCTCCCCTCCAGCTATCTTGGCTCATATCACTAATATTATTTTTTATAATATATATATATATATATATATATATATATATATATATATATATATATATATATATATATAAATAGCTCTGTAAAACATTTTAGCCATGGTTAAATGGACAGAATCCATTACAAAGACCTAATTAGCATATTTATGAAGGTTTTTTTTTTCTACCTGATGTGCCATTATTGTACTCCCCGTTAGACATTAATGTAGCTCATTGGAATCAATGGGAGGTTTTCAGGATACAAAACAATTTCTTAAGTAAGGGATTCTGTCATGATTTTTATGATGTAGTTTTTATTTCTAAATTACACCATTTACACTGCCAATTATTCACTCTATAACATTTAATTCCTGAACCAGCAAGTGTATTTTTTATTTGTAGGCAGTCATTTCAGGTCATTTTGCCTGGTCATCTGCTTTCAGAAAGAGCCAACATTTAGAATGGAACTGCTTTCTGGCAGGCGCCTGACGAAGTGCGCCAAAGGCGTCGCTAGCAATTCTACGGAGGTTAGTGAATTTGCCCCTATGTCTCCTTTAAAAGGACATATACCTTTCTGGACTCTTTTGAGGAGCTCTCTAACGTAGGCACCAAATCTTCTCCCCACCATATCATCAACCCCAGCAATATGTCTGGAAATTTTTCTAGTCAATATGACATTGTAATCAAATTGTACATGAGCAGATGCGGTGTTTTGGTGGCCTTTGGCAAACAATTGCATGAAATCAGTTAGAAAGAGTCAAGTGGCAACATTACATTAGTTTGGCTGCAGCACAATGTTGCTTTAAGAAGCCATCTCTAGGACCATCTCTAACCTGTTATCCTTAGACTCCAATTTTATAGAATAATATTACATTTGATATTATATCCTTTTTCTCTGTAGTAATAAAACAGTACCTTGTACTTGATCCCAACTAAGATGCATTAATGCTTATTGGAGGCAAAACAATGAAATTGGGTTTATGTAATGTTAAATGATTGTCTATTAGAATGTTTTCAAGAATTCTGGATAACAGGATCCATACCTGTATAATGAAGCTAAAAGTTACACAATGATCTCCTTATGTAAAGTAACAATAACATGACTTACCAGGTCATTTCAAACTATTCTAATTAATGAATTCTCTAGCGTCTGTGATTATACTTGTGGTCAGCTGAAGTCTTGTTGGTGTGTTTTCTTGCATTTGTTATTATATTTGTAGTCAACTTTGCAGAACTAGAGGGCATTTTACGGATGATTTAAATCCCCTTTAATTATGCAAATATGTTTTCCTTACAAGACAGGTGTAGGTTATAGGTATGTTCAGTAATGGGTGCCAGAACATAAGTGAAGAAATGAAGAGACCATTTATTGGTGTTCAACTTTTTAGAGCTAAATTAAAACTCTACTACAAAAACTCAACATCTAAAAGCTGGAGAGGTCAAGTAGAAGCTGAAATTGTTTGTTGCTTTTTATAAGTGGTGCGAGAGGCCATGGGGACGGACTGTAGCGCATCCGCAGTTCAGACATAACGGCCGCAAAGTTTATAAACGGCAGAAACTTCAATGGGATGGTGTGAGTGAAGGAGAACGAATTGGGCAGCAAAAGTAATGTGGTTCAGGAGGGGAGCACCCAAGCGACATTTAAAGATGAGTTTAAAAAATTACCTTTTCCTTCTCCTTTAACAATTCAGGATTCTCTATAATTTCCGGCTGATTTAAATTAGATAATCTGTTTTTGGGCCACAACTCGAAAAAGTCTAGTTCTTGGAGAGTCTATTACAAAAGGTGCACGATTCGAAGTGATGCTAGATTTTGTCGCAACTTTTTGTTGCACCAATTTTTTGAGAATAATTAATGCTAAAGCAAGAGGATTCAGATTAGGGTTTTTTTAGAGAGAGAAAAAGTCAAGGTTTATTAAATAACCCCCCTAAAATCTCACAGATAAAGCATATGGTTGGTCAAAAATGTGAATAATGCCTGCAAAAGCCTTATCTCACTAATTAAAGTAACATTTATCAGGGTGATCTGCTTCACAATTGAGGTGATGGCTACTGAGAGCATTTTTATTAATAAGAACAACGACCCTACAGTTCTGTACAACTGCATACAGTAAAGCTAGGACACAATGGAATACATTGGTTATTTTAGTTGAAGTTCAATGAGCATAGAGTTGAGAAGTTGTTAAAGCAATAGGAAATATAGCCAGTTCCAGATTCTGCTGCTTGTGTTGGCTGATACATTTTGCTGACTGCTCTAATTTGCATCTGTTTGATTCTTGTCGATCAGCTTCACGATACACAAGTTTTCAAAGTGCCAAAGCAATGTCAAGTGCAAATGAGAATTCTGACAGCTTTTTATGTTTTCTTTACGTACTTTATATAAAATTCATGTTTGACACCAAATGTTGACAGCTACTATGATATATCACTTCTTCCAGATAACTGGCTTGGAAAACTAGTGAATTTTGAATGAAAGCTTGTTTCATATATTCTTGTGCTTACAGAACAAACACCAAATAGTGTTGAAATATAATTTACTTGTTTTTCCTATTGTCAGGAAAATAAAAGCAAAATAATAAAAAGGTTTTCAGCAAAAACATAAGACAGTAGAAAAGTGCTCATCCATCATTTGTATTTAGGTAGGTTCTATTCAAATCATTGCTGGTACCTTGTTCTATACTGATCTTCCAGAATATAGAAATATTAGTAATTGATCAGTAAACAGATTATTGTATCAAGAATATTCATTATTACAATGTAAAGTTCAATCTATATCAAATTCTCTTATCTCATTTCAGCTTTATGAATCAGGCCGATTTTGATTATTTTATATATGAAATCATGATTTTTATAAAACATGAGGGCAATGTGTGAAGTGCAAAATAATTAGCCAGAATGCAGCATTTTCCAAATTTTGAAAGCACATTTTACCATTGCTGAAGGCAATTAGCTTCCATGTAAGTATTTGTGGGCAAGTTTCCCATAGCAGAACCAATGCTGAGTTTATTCATAGAGTAACATAGAGGCAAAGTAAAGGTCTGATGTGATGTACAGGTACAAGGGATGTATTCAAATGTGCTACATAGGACAGGAGAGGTAAAGGATCAGAACGTTTTGAAACCAAATATTTTACTGGTACAGGACCTGTCCTATAGAGTAAGGAAAATGTTCTGGGGCAGCCAAATGAACTTTACTGGATGATATGCAGAAAGTGCAAGTGTCACATTCAGTGAGCTGTACCTGGCGCATTGGTATAGAAAGTCAAATACTACAATATCTTACTCCCAATGGCTACCACAGAGATCAAGAGCAATGCTATTGATACAAGGTTGAATTGGTGGTGGTCCTAAATTTGACCTTGGGGCCAAGGTAGAACTCTGCACCCCATATATTTGGAAGAGGTCCTTTTGGTAAATTTAAATATAGCCATGTAATGCTTTTAGTTGTCAACCCCAAACACAATGTAGCCCATATACCTTAAAGTACATTGAAATAAAACTAATAGTCATCAATACATCAGTATCAATAGCACTCAAGTAGTCAATAGTAGTGACAAGGATAAAAACTCTATCAACTGGAAAAAAAAAATCTAATTTTTTAACTTAAACAATGACTTTGTGAGGAATGTATTTACCTTTCTCTGCCTATTGTAGTTAATTTAAATATAAAATAAATAAATAAAGTAAGTTGGATTTCATCCAAGACATGTGGGACTTTAAATATCTCCAGGCAGAGCATTCTAAAGTATCACTGAGAGGGGGCATTTTCATTACATAAAAACTTATGTCCATCAACCAAAAGCATTTGTCCTATGAACATTTATGTGAGAAGAACCCCCTTATTTTTATTAACAATAATAATAATAATACTAATCTACTGAAAACTGTTTTAAATCCTGAAGTACCATTGTTAGTGCATAATATTACCAAACCTCATTACAGCAAAAAACATCACAAACATTTTGCAGAGTCATTGAAAGCTCCACACAAGGCACAGCATTCAGCCAAAATCTTACTTTTTACGCAAAAAACATTTTGAAATTATTAAGCTAATTTGGAAATCAGAAAAGAACCTATACTTGTCATTTTTGTTTCTACTCTAGATTTTTAAAAAATCATTTTCATAAAAGAATTAGGCATAACAATGGATTTTAATCTTGAATCAGCTTTCTGTGCAAGCTGCATGATAAAGCTCAAATACTACTGAAACTGTGGGATAATTAGAGGTTCAGGAGCATTTCTTCTTGCCAACTAAATACTATGCTTAATTTTCTCTTGCAGGCTTGTTATGCCAACCAACTCCATAATAATAAGGTTTTGCATACATTGACATGAACAGCTAAACATAAAAATACATAAACATATACAATACATGTATATATATTATGTTAAAGGTAATTGAAGTTGTAGATGAATGAATCATTGAAATTCATTGCTTTGTTAATGAACAGATAACACAGTTAGTCACATAGAACAAATAGGTCAGAGACCTCTAACCTTTCTGTGTTTGTTATCACTTCTATTCACATGAATCTATTGCACAGAGGTACAGAATTTAGTGCAGAGAGTATGTAGTTTTTGTATCAGTGGCTTCTGGCAAAACTGCCCCTAGAGTGTCTGATAGGGAGCTTATACTGTAAGCGCAAGGAACTGATATTATTGAGGAAATCTTGTTAAAAGAGAGTTTAAGTCCAAGGGCCCACTACCACTATTTAAGTATATTTTATTTAGTTTAACCAGTTCAATATAAACCATGTTAGTAGAAACATAATTATTACATAATCCCTTTCAATGATTAGAATGTGAGTTTCTCTCTCGGGCTTTGCTTGTAAATTGGGTATGAAACTGTGCTGAAGAATTAATAATCATTCCATATTACTTTAATTATAATGTTAATGTGATTAAAGCCTTTTGGGAATCTGTATGTTATTTATGGGTCCCATGTTTTGTTTGTCTTGAAAAATGCTGTTCAGTTATGATCGTGGATTTTATCCTATATTTCAAGTCTTCTAATTATAGCCTTATAGCCTTGAAGATAACTCTTGCAGTCACTTGTTTGGCAGCTGAAAATAAAGCGGGGATCAATTTCTGGGATATGATGGTTTTACCATTTATCGTTTTATTCAAAAATTCTTCTTCAGGTTTTAGTGCAGATTGATTCCTAGTGTTAAATAAATATGATGGTATACATGGCATCAGAATCTCTGTGGTTTAGTTGATATATAGTAGGTAACTGCCCATGGGCAAATTTGCCCAGTGCTGATAAATGAGCCCTAGTATTTCCATGTAGACTTCCTAATATAATTATGCCATGGTTGGTTTTCATAATCCAATAGTCCTTCAATCTTTTATGGATTCTCTCTTGCTCTTATTCCAGTTGACCCTTTCATTTGCCTTGTCTGATTTATGTTGTGAATCTCAAATCTCCCAGTGCAGTTTCTGTAGTTGGGAATCCTGTACAATGCCATAACATTTGTTACCCCTCCTTTAAACTTCTGCTGGATGTTACTCCATACCAGGAGGGACATATATAATTGTGTGTTACAATGTACCTGTAGAGAAAAGTCAGCACCACATGGGTAAGTTATTAGTGGATAGCATTGTTCGATTTCAAACGATTCGAACAATTTTGGAAAAAATCTTTCGATTTTCAAAAGATTTCAAAAACGCTCCTTAAAGATTTCAGGTCTGCCATAGGCTAAAATAGCAATTGGCCGCTTTACGGTGGCGAAGTGGCGAATTACATTTTTTTTAAAGAGACCGTAGTTTGAATTTTCAAATGTTTTCAATTCGAAACGAATTTTGGGCTATTCGATAGTCAAAGTAGCCAAAAATTAATTAGAAATTTTAATTTTTTTAATTCAAATTTTCACTTCGACCCTTAGTAAACGTGCCCCTAGGTATTATGATATGAAAATCCTATGCTAGTACAGGTATGGGATCCATTATCCAGAAAGATTTGAGTTAAAGATTCTCACATAGAATCCATTTTATCCGAATAATCCAAATGTTCCAAAATGATTTTTTTTTCCCGCTGTAATAATAAATTAGTACATTGTACATTGTATTTCATTCAAACTAAGATATAATTCATCCTTATTGGAAGCAAACCCAAACCCCAAAACATTATATGGCAGTATTTTACTGACTTCATATATTCACACACATCTTTTTGTATTAAGGGCTCTTTCAAAAAAACCTGAATTATCAAATTCAGAATTTTTTAGATTTTTTGAATTAAAAAAGTCCAAACAAACTAGAATACAGGATTTGACCTTTATTATAAAAAAAAAAAAAAACAAGAATTAATCAGTTTGGGGAAACCCCCAAAAACATCATATTAAAAATCATACTGTACAATTTTTTTTTCACAAAAAGTTTTCCCACAGACCACAGAAACTTTTTTTTTTTTTAAAAAGGACCTCTCCCATTGACTTATATACATCCTCGGCAGGTCTGAGATGTTGGATTTTTGGGTTCAGAATTTTATCAGCTTCTGGGTTTAATAAGTCCTGAAAAA
This sequence comes from Xenopus borealis, assembly GCA_024363595.1. NCBI lineage: Eukaryota > Metazoa > Chordata > Amphibia > Anura > Pipidae > Xenopus > Xenopus borealis. The sequence continues at coordinate 35,509,936 of CM044440.1, read as the reverse complement.
TTTTTGTTTTTTTCCACTAAAAAGTCAAAATTTTATAGTAAAAAAAACTCAAACTCTTTGAGTTTTTGGCATTCAGAATCAGTACTCATTAAAGTACTTTTGCTATTGCTATTAATGGAGCTAAACCCCCATGCAAGTATATGGTTGTGTCAAAGAGAATGATCTGTTCTGTGTTATGTGGGCATCTTCTACCACTAAGAATGCAGGTGATTTTTGCTCAGTCTTAGTATTTTTTTCTAAAATAAAATAAGTAAAGAAAATAAAGAAATAAAATGGTTTAAAAGGAAAATAAAAAGGTACTATGGTAGAGCTTTTCCGGCTGATTGAACTGGGATGTTTTCTTCATTTAAAAGCTTTTGCTGATGACTCTAGGTCACTAGTGATGAGTGCAACTAAACTGTTTTGCTGTGCCAAAAAGTTCAAATGATTTTGTCAAATGTTTTGGAATTAATTGGGAAATAAGGATTTTTTCTCAACAAAACAAAATGCATGTAGAAATTCTAAAAATGACATTGGCATATGTTCCATAGCATTTTTCTGAGGCAAACAAAACATTTTTTTCCCAGTGGAATAATAAGTATGACAAAATTCTGGCATCCAAAAAACATGGCTTTTTCTGTGAAAATATACTAGCCAAAAAAAATGTTTTCATCCGTCTTGACTATCTGTCACTGTGTGCTCTGGGTAAATTCTCCTTCTTCTGTTGTATTAAACTTAAAGTGCCCTTGAATATAGGCATTCTTGAAAGACAAATGGTGAAATAAAAAAAATATGTAGAGTGTGATTCAACATTTTTTCTTGGAACAGAAGAATAAATTATGACATATAGAGCAAAATGAAAAAAAGAAAATTCCAAGACATAGGTCTGTTTGACCAGGATCATCTCAGCTTAAATTAAAATCAGTCCATCGCTGAGTAATTACCTTCAGCAGTAGAACATAATTATGAATTGGAAAGTAAATGATGAGCACTTTGTAAGCTCCAGCTGCTTGGAGCAAACATAGAAATGCATTTGTCATAAAATATAATAAACTGTATCTTGCAGCATACGTCATCACTTGGACTTTACTGCAGTATAACGGCTGCCAAGTTAAAAGATCATGTTTGTTTAAATGGATCACCTTGCTGAGCACAGACCGGTGATTCAGATACAGAAATGACTAACTGAAGCCAAGTGAAATGTTCCCTGGTTCCTGGAACTTACTTTAATCAAATATTGTTCCTCTGTCTACTCCAGTATTGATTTTTTTGTAAGTAAAAATAAAGGTTATATGTCATAATCTGAATATATTTTCTGATTAGGTGGGTGGTCATAACTCGTGGCAGTGTACCCTAGGAAGGATATGTCATTGCTTGACCTGAATTAACCTATGTGTTTGTTGTTTCACTGCTATTGTGTTTATTGTTAGTGGACCAAAATATATGTTGAGTTGGAATTTCATTAGAGTTATTAGCAGAAAACTATTAACGTTGCAAACAATTTCTTTTTTGCAAACAATACTTTCTTCGTGTGTATTACATTTTGTGAACCTTCAGTTGTTCATCTGCAAACATTCTTCATTAATACATTCATTAGAGCCAGCAAATAATCACCAAAATGCAAGGCAATTAAATAACTTAATAGAATGAAAGAAAAATATACAGCAAGGATCATGTAGGAGTGCAGTTCTATGTCCAAAGTGCCAGAAATTGCCATATTTTATACCCACAATGCTTTGGCGTTTTTTTTTTCCACCCACAATTATAATAAAATTGCAGGTATCTGCTAAATGTCACAACCTGCACGGGATTCTGTGTATGTATTATGTTACTGGTGTACAGCATCAATAATGGTATTAGTATCCAATGCACTGGTTGTGTCAGTTGTGTATGTACAGTAGGTGCAAATTAGTAAGGGACCTTGGAATTACTTCTAAGGCTTGTGTCAATTTCAGGACAATTGCAAAATTAGGTGTAACTGATCAGTGCATTGATATGAACTGCATGATTCCAAGGTGCATCAATTTTAGAAGTTTCAATAAGGCCCTAGTATGTTCAGGGGACCCAATAAGTTATCCAGCAATTACCCTGTGTAATATTGTAATATTATTTTACTGGCACAGATCAACAGCATAGACAAATGAACTTGCACAAATCATTACAAGAAGTATGTATATATATATATATATATTTAATACACAATAGCCGTGAATATCTTGTAAATGATATCCTTATAAATGGTGTATCAGTTATAATCGGTGAATTCCGATGTAATTTCTGTCACATGACTCACTGAAACTTGTGTATTATAATAAATAAAGTACCCCCAGTTGCAAAATATTACCTTGGAGTCCCATGACCTGTATAAAATATGGTCATGAAACTCCTCAGTAACTAATAATATCCTTGTAACATATGGGTGGATAACATACAGAAACAAATTGGAAGGGCAAAGTGCACAACTTTAGGGCTTTGTCCCTTAATTGTAAGGACTAGGCTGTATTATATAATGTTCTAGTGTTCCAAAAGGTACAATTTGAGTTTTCTCTTGAAGAAATTGAGAAAATGATCACTATGAATGAATTCCAGAATTAAGGAGCAGCAAGATAGAAAGGTTAAAGATGAGAGGTGGCAGTGGATGTTGATGGTGTGAAGCAGAGAAGATGTACAGTGAGACATGAGAAGAAATAAAGAGTGAAGGATTTTGTATGCTCAGGGCTGGATTTACATAGTGGGCACCCCTAGGCCCACAACCATTCGTCGCCCCCATACTCTGCCCTTTATTCGCAAATTTTCATCATCAAGACCAAAGCAATGGGGATTGGCACAAGGGAAATATAAAAAACTATTGTATCTCCTGCATATCCCCAGTGTTTCTGAACCAATGTGGGTGTGGCTGAGCAGCATGCCGCCCCCTAAAATCCTGCCACCCTAGGCCCGGGCCTATGTGGCCTTTCCACAAATCCGGGCCTGTGTATGCTACGCTTTGTTTGTTTAACACAGAGCCACACTATAGATTTGGCATGGAGCTGAACAGGTTTCCTCTTAGGAGAAAGCAGAAGGATCCGAGCATTGTAAGATTAGTGATCAAAATACCCAATCACACTGCACAATGATAGCTGTAAGGACAAAAGAAATAACCCAAAAATAACAATGCAAATAAATAGCTAAAACTTAAAAAGTGATCATAAACTACATCAATGTTCTAAAGGTTTGATCTGCTAGTTACACTGCTCAGTGACAATTGTATGTACATTACAAGAAATTTACTTCGGTACAAAAACGAAACTCTGCCCAAATGTTACTGGACATCAACTCCCAAAATTCTACAAGCTTTAATGCATTTTATGAGTTTTGGTTAGAAAATTATAAAAGAGATGACTAATGTGCTGCAAGGTATGATCCTGAGTGAAGAATCCTTTTCCATCTGTAATTAAGACTATTTTGGAGCTCTACTGATCCCAAAGGAGTCCATTAAGGACTGGAATATATGTCCCATAACTGATTATTGCCTTCGATTGTGGTAAGATTATACAGCTATACAATTAGTGTTAACGAAGGCTATTGTAAAACCCCAAGAGCTTATTTTATACCCCTGTGTGGGTTGGTTTTTTTTTTCCTTGGTAGGGCTGGCATCAGAAAGCCATTGTTATTTTCAGAGGTTAATGAGAACCTTTCAGGAAAACAGTGGCATCTGGCATTGCTGAATTAAGTGTTTCTCTAACCCAGCTCGTGCCTTTTCAATGAAAAGTGTACTTAGTGTCTCTAGTCTAATTTGTCCTCACATAACCTAAATACTCTCTAATTCTTAATGCTTATCAACAGAATGTTACAAAGACTTGAAAGGCTCGGAAGAGATTGCAAAACCACCTAACATTTATCTCAATTATTTCAGTTAAGATTCATTTATGCAAAAATGCTTTCAGGTAGCGGCATATGGTTAGGAACACTTATAATTTCAAGTACTTCTGGTGGGAGGTTATTAAATATACTTCAGGAAGCTGCTTAGAGAATTAAGTGGTTTGCACAAAACATAAACATTTTAATTCCATGGCACCTTGCAGGTAATGAGGTATTAGGTAGTACATAGTATGGCATACCTCCCAACATTTTGGAAATAGAAAGAGGGACAAAAAAGTTGTGCATGTGACCACGCCAATTTTTGTGGCCATGTTCATTTTACAAAATCTGCAACACAGAAAGTGATTTCATTAACAAAACAGAAGGACCAACTGCAAGTTTCCTAAGGAAATAAATCAAGTTGTGGCTGCTAGTCAGTGGTCAGGTTAATGGCTAACTAGTAGGGTGGATACTATGACCAGTATCCCTGGACTGGATGGGAGTGCAAGCATCGTGCATGGCTGGGTATAATGTGTGCCCCCAATTCAACTTCCACCACTTTTTTAGAATTGGGTAACCCTGTGAGTTTCAGAGCCCAGCAGCTGGTACTATATAACTGTATAAGGGGGAGAGGATAAACCTGTGGGTGCCAGTGGCCAGGGTGAACATTAAGCAGTCGGGACTCACCCAGATGAGGGGAGCTCTCTCCTCCAAGGGGACAGTTTTGGTAGTTGTAGCAGTGGTCCCGGCACTGGGGGCAGATGAGTCTGGACTGGAGGTACAGATAGAGTCACTTGGATTTGTAAGTTAAATGCGTCGTGACTCAGCATTAATTGAAGAAACTGTGTTATCTAAAGTTATCTTAACTCATTTAATGCATTTAACCTTTTCATTAGCATACCAAAGCTCCATTGTTTTCAATGGTGAACTCTTTAATTGGATGGGATGCTGTGACACAATATTCTGTGATAAGTGGGATAAATGAGATAAATGAGTTAAGTCGCGACGCATTAAACTCACCATCCAAAGTGACTGCATCTGTAACAGAAGTCAGAAGTTACCAGAGGAGTTGCAGGTGCCTGCAGCTTGTGGCTCTGCTGTGCGGGGATCATTCCAAGGTCACCAGGCTCCTCTTCTGGCCCCCCCCCACAGACTGATTTTCTGCTCATTTGGGATCCACTTTCCTTCCCCATGCCCCTCCTGCCTGATTCATGACCATGTCTGGGGCTGTGAGATTGCCCACACTGGCCCCTAGTGCCGAGAAAACCCAGAAGAAGCAAGAAGTGCCGGAACCGCGAGACAGGCAGGCAAATCGGGACTGTCCCACATAATGCAGGACATTTGGGAGGTATGGCAGCAGGTGTGTAATATAGCACTATGAAATCTGTTAGCGCTATAGAAATACGTTAATAATAATATAGACTTTAAAGAGGAAGAAAGGTTTCTCACCACTAAAATTCTTGACATTTTGAAAAAACAATGCCTTCTCCTGGAAATATTGTTCTAGAAAAGACAAATAAGAGAGTTAATAATAGTATTCCTTTTAAATGGATATAATGCTTTTCTAAAAAATATTTGCATTGCTCACCAAAGAAGGCATCTTCTAGTTAAAGGGGATCTAAATTCAACCATAAAGCTGCCCTGTGCTGTCTAGTGATCTGTAGAGTTAACATTTTACATTAGAAAATTTACCATACAGTCCAAAAATCACTGTAGGACACTAATCCGTTTTGGTGAATGCAAAAAGTAGATTTTTATTGGCTCATTGTAGACTTCAAAGCATGGCAATGTTTCGGACCACACAGGGCCCTTTATCAAGCTTGAACTTACACACTCAGTATAGTGTTAAATAGGTTAACAAAGGGGTGGAGTGTGAGTTGGAGGGAAAAGAGGCATCCAATAGTGAGACGTTAAAGGACAAGGAAAGTGTAAAATAGAATAAGGCCTCAGTGTCGGACTGGCCCACCAGAATATCAGGAAAACTCCCGGTGGGCCAAGGTGTCAGTGGGCCCTCATGCTGTAAAACTTTTGGCCATTTTCATGACCATTCCCTATTTCTATGAGAACAAAGAGGCTAAACAGAGGGAATAATTGATTATAGTATGTAAAGAAAATAAACTAGGACAACAGAGGTTGATTGAGGAGATGAAGAATATTAGTACTGAGAGTGGGCCCCTGGTCTAAGGTTTTATGATGGGCCCCTGGTCTAAGGTTATTGGGTGGGCCCCTGGTGTCCCAGTCCGACACTGACAAGCCTAATCAAACAAATGATTTATGCTTTCAAAGTTTGCCACAGGGGGCTGTCATCTTGTAACTTTGTTAAAAATATTTCTCTGCCTCTGGCCCTGCACATGCTCAGTGTGATCTGTGCTGCTTAGGGATCGTCATAAATGATCAAAAAACAAAGCTGCTTGAGTTCTGCATGGCTGGTAAGTAAGGCAGGGGCTCCCCCTGCTGTTCATAAGTATGATTGTTTCCCTGTCAAAAGTTAGGGACCGTCTAACAATTCCTATTTTTTTCCTAATTTCACTGCATACAGTCAGGTTTCTAATAAAAACGGTACACATTTTTTAATTAAAGTATAATGGAGATATATTTCTTTTTCATTAAAGAAAAGTAAAAATGGTATTTTATTTCTTTGCCTTTCCTTGCCCTTTAAGACATCCACATTTACATCATTAAAGGGGAATTCAACCCCTCCGGCGCTAACCTACTGCGCATGTGTCCAAAGTTCACGAAGTTGAATCGTCGAAGATAAGATACAACAATTGTAATATCAAGTCTACAAACCTACTGATAAATAAACAATGCTGGTGTATAATCTTTGTTCAGACCCCTTGGCCTCACAGTGTTTAGTCTGTGGATCCACTGCGTTGTGTAATGCTAAAAACCTATTGCCTCCCTTCTTGGGTATTGGGTCTGAATCAATAACTTGGTATTTTAATTGACTCACTCTGTGGCTTCTGAAAAAATGTGGATACTGGTAGCGATATCTGTCCTGTACGGCACTTCAATAGGTACACCACAAAGGATTGTTTTATGTTGTATTGCTTCCCGAGTGTGGATGGTGAAATGTGATCTCTTTTATTACTGAATTAAATTGACAGCAGTGCAGGCAAGGGAAGTTCCACATTTTGGGTTTAGCAAGAAGGTTCCTTTCTGAGGCTTGCGACTACCCATGTCCGCTTTTACTAGCCAATCTCTCAAATTTTTGGCCCTTTTATAGGCCAGCATTGGGGGTAAGTCAAAGCTCCAAACGTCTGGTAAACAGGACTGTAAAATATGCCAGTGTTTGTGAATTATTTTACCAATTATTCTACTGGCTGTGTTATAACAGCAAGTTATCCCTGCTATCATCTTGTATAGCCCGTTTCTAAGTAAGTAAATCCTGCCTAATATGTTGTTGAGCTTTCTGTAAACCAGTTTTAATGTTTCAAAGGAGTAACCCCTTTTACTAAATCGTTCCATCATATCATTGAGAAAAATATCACAGTGCCCAGGATGTAAGGGGAGTGAATTTTTTTGTGAGTTTGGATGGAAACTGTCATAATGTAGGAGATTATTTCTATGCGTGGCCTTCCTATATAAACTAGTTTAAAGTTTATCCTTATCTTTTGATATTTGTACATCCAAAAAAACTGATGCTACAGTAGGTGTGTCAAAACTGATTGTAAATCTCAGCGTCTCCCCCATAGTATTCATAAAATGCTGGAAGGCTATTAAACTTTCACAATCCCCATCCCATAGTAGTAATAGGTCGTTAATGCATCGTAAATATAGGATACAGTGGGATTTGGGATATGGGCCATATACATATTTGCATATGTGGGGGCTACATTACTGCCCCTTTGTTGTATGTAAAAATTGTCCCAAAAAGAAAATAGTTTTTATGTAATACTATCTCTAACAAATCCAGTAAGAAAGATTTTTGTGCAGCTGTGTAATGTTTTATTTAAATAGTGATTGACCGCTGCAATTCCTGACCCATGATTGATAGATGTGTATAGGCTGGATACGTCAAGACTAGGTATCAGGATGTTATCATTGGGTAATGTAATCTGTTCCAATATGTTCAAATGTGTGTGGTATCTTTCACATAAGATTTAATGTCTTGTAGCAAGGGTTGTAATATTTTGTCCAGAAATATATCTAATGGACTTAATACTGAATATGTGCCTGCAAACAATCAGGTGTCCTGGGGGATTCTTATGATCTTTGTTAATTTTTGGTAAATTATAGAAGACAGGTGTAATGGGATTATCTTTGATGAGAAATTTTTTTATCTCCTCATCTATAATCCCTGCCTTGATTGCATTAATGACCTTATCCATAATACATTAGAATTAGTTTGAAAATGTACCACTGAGAATTATACCTGCCAGAGATTTAGAAATATCTGAATTGTTCTGATAATTTTATTAAAAAAAGAATCCAAGATTGGACCTTTTTTATCATTTAAAAAGCATGAGTTAATCAGATCATGGAAAAATCAGAATTGTACAATTTTTGTTAGATGTTTTTCCCAAATCGCTCAACTTTTTTGGACTTTTTCATATTTTCGCCCAAAAAGACTGAAATAGTTGGCTATTCTGGCTAACTGCAGCACAGACCAAATAAACGTTGCAATAGGAGAGGGACCTCTCCCTTTGACTATACCCCTATACCTTGGGGTATAATAAATTTGAGGTTTTTTTTTCCACGAATAATTTTGGCATTTGGGAGTTTTTGGCATTTGGACTTTAATAAATAACCCCCTCAATAATAGATGTAGGATAATTCACAAATAGGACATTTGACATTTTGGCTTGAATACATTACATTCCCAGTAATTGAATATGGGAATAAAGAACGTACTTTTTAAGTTGTAGAGAAACTATTGGAAGACAACTACAGATTGGCCCAGTAGCGCCCAGCTCCATAGCAGAAGATCACACCCTGTGATACAATGTTGCCTTGTTTTGGAAGTAAACACCATATCACTTCACCATAGCGAGAAAAGACACTGAAATCAGTAGTACATGGTGTGTTTAAAAACTAGAAATACTTATAAGTGTTGCAAATTGTTTTCCTACTTGTTTCTTCACATTTATTAGACTCTGTTATAATTATTGCAATACCATCTAGTCTTCACATTCATTATCTAATTCAAATATATGTTATTGTCCTGTAAACTAGTGGCTACTGCAATTGCTTATTTTTAGTCATATATTACTATACTTCAACAACTATTCCATAAACTGCATAAAATGATGTCCAAGGAAATAATGATCAAATACATTTCCTCTAAATGTATCTGCTGATCCAGAGCAGTCAAGGACAGGATTTCATTATGAGCAATAGTACTGTCAGATTGCTGAAACCGCTATTAGTGCTAAACTCTAATGACTGCAATAAAGCAAGGGACACAAACGTGGACAGAAAACCTCTGTGTTCCGAAATTTGTTTGTGAAAGGTTAATAGGAAATGACCCATGATTGGAAGGCAGAATTATTTATAGTTTGCTGCTCTGATAAAAAAGAGAATATTGAGAATAATATACAGGTATGTGATCCATTATACAGAAAACCCATTATACAGAAATCTCTGAATTATGGAAAGATTCAGATAGACTCCATTTTAATAAAATAATCCAAATTTCTTTTTTCTCTGTAATAATAAATCAGTACATTGGACTTGATTCAAACCAAGACAGAATTTATCCTTACTGGAAACAGAACCAGCTCATTGGGTTTATTTAATGTTTACATGATTTTCTAGTAGAATGAATGTATGAAGAACCAAATTACAGAAATTACTGAAAGAGCCATTATCCAGAAAACCCCTGAGCATTCTGGGTAACAGGTTCCATACCTGTAGTATGATGATCCTCACAGACATTTTAAGAATGTCATATTCTACCAGTATCCCCTAGTATCCTTTAACCACAGGGATACAAATAATTCAAATCATACAACTGATATAACTAGTGAGTGAATTCCATTGGCAGCATGGATTCGTAGTGAAAGTCCTTGTTTCAGCATCGGTGAATCTATTCATGAAAAACGGGCAAAATTTTGTACATGAAAAAAATGTTGCAGTTACGCAAATTTTTAGACAAAGCAAAACGGTACAGAATTTCTTTGCCAAAACAAGTGCTGTAATAAAAAGAGGTAAATATAAATATTCGCAATGCAACATTTATGCTTTGGGTGAATTTAATATAGCAATTGAGAACCCAGAAGTCTGTTTAATGACCACTTCCAACAGTGGAAGAAAGATTGCCAGTTTTAAAACTTGTTTACGCCAAAAGATTATGCCATCTTCAAACATGTCTTAAAAGTAAGCAATGCAATAAAAGACTAAAAAGAATATTACATTGCGAAATGTGAATTTTCTATATTAGTTTTGCAGATTTGTAAAAAATTCTTAGTTGGCTATGACCCCACTGCATTTAATACAAAGCAGAAAAAGAAGACATAAACGTTTGGGGGGGATTGGCCCCAAATGTTTTCTACTTTGTGTACATTGTCTTAAGTTTCTCTGATTCTGTCCATTGTCTTCAAAAATCACTGTTGCTCTGAATGTTGGGTACATGTAGAATTGGGTAAAAACACAAAACCCTGTGAAACTACGGACTTGCCATTCAATAACTAATCCTACAGCAGGAAAAAGCTACTTTCTCAAAAGTAGAACATGAACATCCAGTCAATAACTTCACTAGTAGATCAGTACTAGAGCATAGATCCAGAGCCACATTTCACATTTCTTAGGCACAGAAACCAGTGCAATTAGCATCAGAATTTAATAATCAGCCCTGTAGCATCAGCTTGTATGAATGGCCAACCTCATTTTCTGCTTAGCTTTCCAGAGCCCACTGAGCATGTCACAGACACTTTCCAAGATGGTGACCCCCTGTGACAAGTCTGAAGTTCTGTATCATTGCTACCACTGAGAATCTGAAAGTTTAGCCTGGTGCAATACATTTATTATATATACAAAACCTGGCATTTTTAGCCCTATTAATTTTTAGGGTGTACATAGTTGTCCTTTAAAAGCAGACAGTTATGGCAGTCATACACGCTCTGTTAAAAGCTGCAAAGCTGATGCAGTCCAAAACAAATAATAAATCAGAATGCATTAAAAAAAATTACAGGTATGTATTTAAAGCTACATTTTTTTTGTTTCTTAATGCTGTCAGTTCAAACTGTAGGAGCAAAGATATCTAAGTTTACACAGAATAGCTGGGATTTTGATTGGAGGAATTTTTGTTTTCATAAGGGCAATGGGCCCCTAGTGCTGGAGAAAAATATTTAGCCACATTAACTTCAGTACCCCCCATACATTAAAGGGGACATATACCTTTCACAACAGTGTTGCTCTCTGCAAATATATATGGACAACTATTCCCAGCATTCCATAGGATATTACCAAGGGCTGAAGCATGACAGTGGCCTTTGTATAGAAATCACAGGGATGCATTATTTAAACAACAATGCACATTAAAATATTCCTCCAAAGCCTGCGGCCTTACTGATGCAAGAAGATCTACCAATGGAAATCCTGCAGGCTCTTTCTTCTTGGTTTCATATGATTGTTGCCATAGACATTTATCTCTGAACACCACTTAGTCTGCCCTTGTGAAGTCTGATTACAGTGTAATATTGACATGCTTGCTATGTGAGATAACAATGTGATAACTGATGCACCGTTGACTGATTCTCAATGGAGAATTCTCTGGCATGTTTTATTAAGATGGGGATAGCTACATTGGAAAGCTAGGAGAGGAACAAAGCCAGCTTTCAGGAAGGTATATGTGCCATTTCACCTTTTATAATATATTAAGAGTTTGCTGGGATTTGATGCTCAGCAAAATTTGCATATGTACGGTATAATGGTTGGATTATATTTGTGAGAAAATGAGCCCATTTTACAAAAATTATATATAAATACCTTTAAGCAATAAGAAATGTATACATTAATATTGCAGTCAATACTTTTCAAAATGAAGCAGGGTAATGAGATCGGAATGCGTCTGAAATTGAAATAGTAACCTCAACCTTTCTCAGATTCTGCACATTCATCTTGCTTTTACCTTTATAACTAAGGAATATTTCTGTCTTATTACATGTCATTAAAGAACTGAAAAAGCTCTACACAATCTTCAGGGAACAGTAAGTGCTTTTCAGTGATCACTAATACTACTATTTGGTTGTTATGGCAACAACTTAAAAATGATGTTGAGTGATCTGCTGTAGCTTTTTTTTTTTCACCGAGCATCTGTCTAATTCCCTTTGGAGACCTTTTATCAAGAGAGGCATATTAATTTTCTGATTATCTTCAAATGAACCTCATAGGCTTCTGATCATCTGGCACGTCTGCATGGATTTTGAATTGTATTGCTATTTCAAAATAATTCTAAACATTATTTAAATGTAATTTGAGCCAGATCTTATTATTCTAACCTGCCCTTCCCCACTGAAAAAGGTATCTTTTCCTTAGTACTTATTATTGTATTGTTAAACCAAATGATTTTCATTCTATGGAAATAATATAATAAATAAATAGAAATAATACATTATTTATCAAAGAGTGAAGTTAGAGATTGCCACAATCAGCTAGAGTGAAATTCTGCCATAGAAATACATTTTTTTATGCGATTTTTGAACTTTCCACCAATGATAAACACCCTTAGAAAAGAATGGAGACGGTGGCGACTTCTAACTTCAATCTTTGATCAATATTCCCCTATGTTTGCAGTGCCTCTCAGTCTATGTATAATATATATTATACTGTAAATAAATATATAACATCAAGATAATGTCAAATGCCTGGCTATGAGTAAGCTTATAGAGGTAATAAACAAAACATGGCCCTGTTTTCACTGTAAAGGATATTAAAATGTTTTTGCTTTCCCAGCCACTTTATTCCTAAGGAACATATGGTTTATTACTTATAATTACCTACAACAGTCCTGTCCAACTTCTGTGGTCCCGAGGGCCAAATTTTTTCTGGCCTACATAGTGAGGGCACATAATGGAAGCCAGTGTTGACTACTCCCTGTTTTTAAACCACACCCCTTTAAACCACACCCATGTTACGACAAGACCACATCCACATTAATTGTGGTAGCACACCAAAAAAACTAAATGGTTGCAGGGATATCAATTATCACTCATATGTGAAAAAAGTTGTCATATTAAGACATAACATTAAAGGGCAAGGGAAGTATAAAATAGAATAAGGCTAGAAATGCTGTATTTTGTACACTAAACATAAACATGAACTTACTGCACCACAAGCCTAATCAAACAAATGATTTATGCTTTCAAAGTTGGCCACAGGGGGATGTCATCTTGTAACTTTGTTATACATCTTTGCAAGACTAGACTACATACACATGCTCAGTGTGATCTGGGCTTCTTAGGGATCATCATAAATGATCAAAAAACCAAGCTGCTTGAGTTCTGCATGGCTGGTAAGTAAGGCAGGGGCTCCCCCTGCTGTTCATAAGTATGATTGTTTCCCTGCCAGAAGTTAGGGACCATCTGACAATGTGTATCCACAGCACTAAATGAAGAGAGAATTTCACTGCATACAGTCAGGTTTCTTATAAAAATGGTACACATTTTTAATTAAAGTATATTGGAGATAGATGTCTCTTTCATTAAAGAAAGTAAAAATGGGTTTTTTATTTCTTTCCCTTTCCATATGCCTCCTCTTCCCCTGTGGATAACACAGCACCCCCAGAACACAAACACTTTAGAGGCCCCTAACCATAGTTTATTTTCAAATGCTAACAAACCCCCAGAACAAATATCAGGTTTGTGTTCCACAGGCAGAGCAGGGCACACACAGGCAGAGCAGGGCACATACGGACAGAGTATGTCACACACAGGCAGAGTATATCACACACAGGCAGAGTATATCACACACA
>CM044440.1:35477180-35493453 GCA_024363595.1 Xenopus borealis | reverse complement strand
GCCATTAATTGATATAGCAAATTATGCATTGTCTCAGATTTATGAATGGTCCCTTGTGGTGAAGCATGAAATACTTTGGTAGAAATTGCTTTGGTTTCTTGCCCTAGACATGATCTTTTTCCCCATCAGGAATATACTGTAACACAGGTTTACCAAAATCTTTCTTGCTTCCTAGTGGTCTTTTTTGATATCTGATTTGATATTGAATCTATGACTACTATTTTGTGGAACAAAAATTCATATCAATTTAATGTTGATTGCTAGAGTTATTAGACCGTCAAGTTTTGATCTCCTTCTTGACTGAACCTGATTGAGGCCTCTGTGCAATTGAATGTGGTTGGGCAGGATTATGTTGTTTTGGAAATGGTCAAAGGCTTCATGAAATGGTTTAAGAAATGTTGGTGTCTCTATATTCCCACCTGCATGTAAGGATGTCAGTTTGTTAATATATTGTAGAAATAAGTCTAAAGCAACTGGTCTTTCTGAGTAATCTTGAAAAGTTTCATAATCTATCCAAGCTGCTTTGGTAGGGAATTCCTCGCATTTTTAAATCCTTAAGGGTAATACTGTCACCATTATACAGCTTCTATTGAACTTGGGTAGCCCCAATGCTGGGTTTGTCCTGAGCAGTTAGTCCTCACATGTTTCCCCAATCTATAGATCCAAGCATTCCTCTATGAGCTTCTGTCTCAGGGTGTTGCTTGGTTTGAAAAACAGTTTTTCTAATATTCCTGCCACATCAAGAATGACTATGCTATGTTTCTCTCTTCTGTGTGTTGACCTAGTGATTCTGCTTAACCTCAGTACTGTTTTGACAAAGCTCAGGCTGGGTATCCACAAGCTTTCAAAGCACCTTTCAGAAGCTTGTATTTCTTGTCCTTAGACTCGGCATTGGTTGAGTGAGATCATATAACCCCCAGTTTATGTTCCAGCGGATGGTGGGAGAGAATAAACAAATACTGATCAATATGAGGGGGTTTTCTTCAATATTTAGGTTCCCCCCAGTTTAATCACATACTCCAGTTTATCACATACTCCATAAATATCTGTTTACTGCTTTCACATATTCCCTTATGAAGCTGATGTTCTTGTTCACTTTATGTTTATCTGGGCCAGATTTCTTCCAGATTTCCGTACAAATATTGTTTATAACTAATCCTACCATCACTATTAGCTAATCTTGCCAGTACTATGTACAGTATATATATATATATGAACACTTTTTTCTCATATCTAAAGGCTTAGAATTGTGGTTTTTATTTTATACATACTGTATATGGTGCACAATTTGGGGCATGTCTCACTGTGCTTGGTTGTAGCTGTGTGCGGGAGTTTCTTCCAGACACAGCCTAGGGTGGCACTATTGGTGACCATGTGTTTTATTGTTAGGCTTTTTTTTAAACCTAACATACGTAGCTGTCATTATAATGACCTTGTTTCTCAGGTCCTGATCTTTCTAGTTATAATAAGTAGCTCTTGTAGCAATTGTAAATAATGACCTATCAGTATAGTATCTCGGTCAACATCTAATGAGGACCATGTTTCATGTGTAATCTCCTAAGTATGTCCCAGGAGTATGTGGATCTAATTGACTCATCATTGGGGATATTCTTGTTGTCAATCATTTTTCTAGTTATTTTTAACCCTATATTAATAACAGCTTAGATTTCTATATTTCTTTTCAAATTTGCCACACCTAGACGAAGGTAGAAAGAGAGGCAAGCCCAATATCATAGCATATCAGAAAGATAAGTTATTTTTCAGTACATGTACAGATATGGAATTTATTATAAGGAATGCTTGGGAGCTAAGAGAGGGGGGGTAGAGATCTTTTCATAATGAGAATCCTTAAATAAACTCAATGAAATTATTTACCAGTATGGATTTATGCAGCTTATTTACTATCAAAGTACAATTTACTGTTATTTTTACAGAGAAAGGGGAATCATCTTTACTATGGGAAATGATATGGCCTTCCCATAATGGGTTTCCAGATAAATGATCCCATAAACACTTTTTGTGATAAACCCTGTTTTCTATTGCATTCATGATCTATCTGCTATATATATATTGCATACAGTAACTGTAGAGGGAAAATACCCTGTGACCTTTGGAGGTTCTGGGGAAGCAGAAGGGCTAGAACAGTCAAGGGGATATGAATCTGTGGCCCTACTTTGTGTTTGTCATGCACTTTGTGCAACCATGTGACCCACAAGTTAGTATATATAAAGTAGAGCCTGGCACAAGCAGATTGACTGCAAAGTGTTTATTTCACGACATGTTTCGGGTACAGACCCTTTATCAAGTGATAACATGCAAACAACCTTGTATCCTATTTTAAGATAAAACACACCCCTTAGTCTCAATTAAGTGGGAGTGGCCAGTGCTTGGGGAGTCACAAGCCTAGCTCACCAAGTGAATGGGGATTTGTGTTTATATAGAGTGGTGCTGTGCACAATGCAAAGATTACAGTTGTAACATATTAAGCAATAAACAAAACATAAATATCGACCATACAAAAGCAAAAAGTGTCCAAATAAAGTCCATATTGTGTACATGTTTCCACATGTGTAGTTATTTGTGTCTCTGTGTGTTCTGGGTGAACTGCATCTCCCAAGGTACTGCCAGATATGGCCTACCGTATAAGGGCCTGGATTGCTGCAACTTAAAACCTATTATAAAAACAGGTCATCAAACATAATGCCCTCAATACTGTCAACTACTAGTTTGATACGGCAAGTTACATGCTCAGAGTGCGGCAGGGGCCGCAGAAACATATTTTTGCTGGGGGGTTCAGTAGCTTGAATTGTAGACTTCAATAAACCTAAATATCACAGATATCTAGTATAACAACTGTATTCAAAGAAATGAAAACAACAGTGTTTGGTAGGACATCCATCAGTTATGAATACTATATATAACTGTTTGCATTATTATTTAGTGTAGTCAATTATTTGAAAAAGAGAGAGAATAATTTATGCAGCAAGAGCAAGGCAGAATATATTGTGGAACTGCTACAGACAGTAGTGATATTTCTACTGCTAGCCCTAGGGCTATTTACACTGTGATCTCAGTCAAGCTCCTTTGATGCTCACATATGGCTTTTCTTCCAATGAAATCCACTTCTTATTAGACATTTTTATCTCACCTTTTGCTGTAACTTTATACAGCGCAAAGAGAAAATATACAACATTGTATGTATTCTGCTGCAGCTAAAAAGAGAATTCAAATCAGCAGGATAGTCCAGAGGTGTCATTTGCAGAAAGTGTGAGATGGATGTAACAGTTTTTCAATTTCCAATCTCAAGAGAAGAAAATTGAAAGAAAAAAAAATTAGAATCAGGAAGCAGCAAGTGTGTCCAGAGGTGTCATCTGTAGAAAGTTTACTATGGCTGGTTCCAAATGGAACAGAAAAAAAAACTTCTAAAAAGATTCACTAAAATGCAAAGTTGTGTCTCTGTAGCCAAATGCTGGCTACGTTTTGCTAGTGTTCATTTCTGCCTAGTGAAATTTCGTTAGTACTCTTATGCTTCGGTCAATCTGAATAGGGTAGGTACATACAGGCCGTATGGACGTCTTTATTAGAGATGGTGCAAATGCTTGAAGTGGCCATTTATTATTACAAATGTACTAGGAACCATAATAAAGACAAACAAGATCCTCTAATGCCCTAGACATGAGCCCACACTAAAACAAATGTAACATACCCCTCAAATGGTTGGGCAAAAAATGTAAACACAAAAATCTTTAATAGCTTACTTTTGAAGGCAATCCCGCTTTAAAATATGAAAAAACAACAGCATTTTTTCGAACTGTTATGTCACTGGCACAAGAATGAGGAGGATGTAGCTTCATCTTATCAGTCTGCCGGGTCTGCGGTGAAAGAGGTTACTTTCTGTTAAAATTGCACTTTACAGAAAGTTACCTCTTTCACCAGAGTTGGCGACAGGACATGAAATGCACTAGTGACTGTCTCTTTTGCCAGCGAATTATTGTCTAGGCCTCTAAGTAAATTGTCAATATCCCTGCAGATGGGATTTCTGGCAAATTTCCGCTAGTGACACCCACTTCGCCCTTTAGTAAATCTGCCCCATTGTGTCTGATCTTGTGATTTCAAAAACAGCTAGCATTTCAAAGTAGAACTGCTTTCGGATAAGCTATTGTTTCTCCTACTCAATGTAACGGAAGGAGTAGAGATTTTGGTTAGCTGGATTCTTACTATTGAATGCATTCTCATATTTACCACTAGCATGGGAACATTTTTAACAATGCAGGCGTCGGAGCCTTTATCTGGTTACCTTACAATTGTTCTTTTGATAGGTTGCTGGGACGTTATATCACGCCAACTTACAGTGACTGAAGTTTAGCAGAACACAAATCAATACTTCGTTAGGCATCATTCTATATTTCTTTCTTTCTGTATTATTTTACATACAGAAACCCTTGCGTAATGTTGGCTTCATAACATTACATTGTAATCAGATGGCGAGGAAGGACACACTTCCTTAGTGCTAGGAAAACTATGTTTAAAGGGGATCTAAACACTGTTGCTCAACTTTACCTTACTTAAATGTTGCTTGACAACACACCCCATAAAACTTTAACATATTATTAAGCGTGAAAACATTCTGTAGTTCAACAAAATATCAATCAGTGTCACATGCACACCTCCACACTCCATACTAGAGGAACAAAACTTTTTGCCAGACAGTCAGGGACAAAATATAGTGGGAAAGGGTGCATTGTGGGCAAAAATCCCCTTCGTAAATGCAAATCTTCTAAACACAGGCAACAATGAGAGTTCAAGTCCTTGTTCTCCAAATCCTTGTCCTGTACTTGTTATTACTTCTGTGTCTGCTCTTTTAATAATGAATTTGTTTGCAAAACCCATTAGGTGTTAAAAAAAGGGAAAAATCTCAAGAAAATTTTGTGCAAAAAATCATATGATCACTTTGCAATCCTTCTTAAAAAGCCAGCCTGTCTAAAGCCTGTTGGCTAGTGGATATTCCTCAGCTATCTCAGGAGGACTGGGAGGAAGCCACCGATAACAGTTATAACTACCTAATCTCAACAAGAGATAGAATGGTACAATACAGGATAATCCATCAACTGTACATAACGCCAAGCAAATTTCATGTTATGGGAAGACAACCTGACCCCTACTGTCCCCGGTGCAACACATCACCAGCAAACTTCTACCACATGATGTGGTCATGCCCCCCAATATTAAGGTATTGGACCAAAATTCTTAGGGTACTAAAAAGGGTACTAAAAGAGCAATTTGATTTCCCCACAATTATCTCTCCACTTATATGCCTACTGGGTGTTCTCGACGAAATTGTAATGTCCAAATATGCTAAAATCAGATACCGCTCATTATTATTTTATGCAAGGAAAAATATAGCCATGCACTGGATGGGCCCCCGTCTTCCAACGGTAAAAACATGGATACAATTGGTACATAAGGCTATCCCTCTAATAAAATTGACCCATGAAGCAAGAGGAACGCAAGAGGCTGATCTAAGCTAAAATTAATTTAGAGCGGTTATCTACATATTGAAAAGTAACACTCCTGTATGTTGCTGATGTATAACTCAATGGTGTATTACTATTCTTGCTGAAATGTAATGGTCTTGGCTAAATGTATGTTATTAAATATCAATAAAAAGTTACCTTTAAAAAAAAAAAAAAAAGCCAGCCTGGAAGGCTCCATGCCAGAGAAGTTCATTGAACAGTGGCTCACAACTACAGTACATTTGCCCAAGCATCCTTCTCCCAAGCATTCAGAGTGGAGAGGGCTCACCGGATTCCTGGCAGACCACCCGCACCGGGCGCACCGTCCAGACTGCTAATTGCCTGTCTCCTCAATTATAAAGATAGAAAAGAAGTCTTGGCGGAGGCTAGAAGAGTGGGAAAAATTATATTTGAGAATCAGAAAGTGTCCATCTACCATGATTTCTCGATGGAAGTCCGTAAAATGAGAGCAAACTTCACAGAGGCTAAACTGCAGCTCTGACAAAGGAATATACCATATGTCATGATGTTTCCAACTCGTTTAGTATAACAGATAAAGGGAAGGCACACTTCTTTACCTCACCAGAGGAGCTATACTCCTGGTTGGAAATGAGACTGACAGAAGGTAAAGTGGATGTCTTGCATGTGTCATATAATTTATCAACAGAATGATGGCTACGGTTAAAGTGTTATCGTTGAATGTGAGATGCAATCACAAGGAGACTTTATAAGGAGATTTTATAAGGAAAGTCAAACCACACATTATTATGTTGCAGGAAAGTCATTTGTCTGGCAGTAAAATTCTCTCCCTTAAGAAACCCTGGATAGGCTCTATGTACCACTCGCTACATACAAGTTATTCCAGAGGGGTATCCATTCAGATATGTAAAACATACTCCTTTGCAGTATATGAAGTTGTCTCAGACAGTGCAGGGAGGTTCCTTATAGTACATGGGACAATAAATGGGAAAAAGTAACTCTGGTGAACGTATATATCCCCCCCCATTTCAGGAGGAAACACTATATACAATTATGGATAAGATTTTAACGCTCCCTATTTTATTGATAGGGGATTTTAATGCTATTATTCAGTTGCAGCCAATTGGCTTTGTGTGTTAAATGCGTCGTGACTCAGGATCATTAGCATACCAAAGCACCATTGTTTTCAATGGTGAACTCTTTAATTGGATGGGATGCTGTGACACAATATTCTGTTTAGTGGGAAAAATGGGAAATCTGAGTTAAGTTATTCTGTGTCAAATGCACAATCCAAAGTGGCTTCATCTGTAGATGCAGAATTAGATAAACATAAAGTGTCAAAAGTGAATACCCCGGTTTTTGTTAAATGGCTTTCAATCTTTACTTTACACGATTTATGGAGGGAATGTAACCCTGGGGTTAAGCAATACACATGCTATTCAGCAGGACACAATGCCCTGTCTCAGATAGATTTAGCTCTGGGATGTGGGGAGGCTACCAAGATGATGCAGAATGTGTAAATACTTACTATAGGTATATCACTGTTCCACAGTCCTAGTTACTATGGTAACATTGAGTCTGCCAGCTGATGAGCAGAGAGTATGGAGGTTCAGCCCATATTGGGCAAATCACCTGGATTTGGGGGAACACATCCAACCAATGTATAGATACTTGGCTGTTAATATGGGGGAGACACCTCTGAGTAACTCTTGGGATGCACTTAAAGCATATATCGGGGAGAGTTTATATGTCATATCAAAGTGCACAACCGTAATGCAGCAGCTGATATCTACCAAAAAACGAGCAAAGTGCTAGAGGCAGAAGCTAAATATGTATCTGAGCCTACTGAGGAAAATAAGAGGCAATGGCACCAGTGTCAAGAGGGCCTTAACTTGGTACAAATAGAACTCACCAAAAAACACATTCTCCTACAAAAAGCAAATGTATTTGAACGTGGTAAATATGATGATAAAACTGGTAAACTGCTAGCAATTCTTTCTAGGGATGAGCCAATCACTACCTCCATCCCGGCCATTAATTTACATACTGGGGAACTTGTCTGATCTCAGGAGGGCATAAACCAGGCTTTCAAAACTTTTTATGCAGATTTGTACACATCCAAGATGTCAGCAACTCCAGAAGAACTTCACCAGTATCTCAAATCCATCCCACTTCCTGTAATTCTGGAACAAATTTCCCAACAGCTAGAGCAGGATATTACCCCATCAGAAATAGAACTAGCTATTGCGGTCATCCCTGCAGGGAAAACAGACATGACAAAAAACTGGCACCCACTTTAGCCATGTTATATAAGGCAACCCCCTCCCACAGTCCATGGGAGAAACATTAATAGTCCTTATACCCAAATCAGGGAAAGAACCAGTAAGCTGTGCCTCATACAGACCCATTTCCCTCATCAATGTTGATGCAAAGATTTTAGCAAAAGTACTGGCTATAAGATTAACTCAACATCTGGAAGAGGGGATCTGGTAAGTCAACCGACAGCAATATCAGGCAGCTCTTTACCAATATATCTGTAACACATGATTATCCGAGTAGTAGAATAGTAGTCTCACTTGACAATGAAAAAGCTTTTGATTCTGTAGAGTGGGAATATCTATGGGCTACTCTGAGGAAATTGGGAATCAATCAAACATTTATATCTTGGACCCAGGCATTATACAATCTGCCAATAGCTAAGGTCTGCACTATTTTTAAACTTTCCAATAAATAGGGGTACCAGACAGGGATGCCCACTGTCACCTCTGCTGTTAGCCCTGGCGATGGAACCACTAGCATGTTGTATCAGCTTAATCAGGTGAAGGAGTTGAAGTGGATAAATACATTCAAATACCTGAGGATCTGGATCCATTTGGATTTGGCAAAATTCACAGAGCTTAATGTTATTCCTATCCTAATTTACCTGAGTAATAGAACCGAGAATTGGAAACATCTTCCGCTTACTTTGGCAGGAAGGATAAACCTATTAAAAAATTGATGTACGTCTTTTGCCAGTCACCTATAATAATTCTCCACTCCATCTTTAAGAGGATCAAGGGACTCATGCTGTCCTTATTTTGGAATAGAAAGCAACCCAGAATCTCACTGCAGACTCTGCAACTGCCAACTACAAGGAAGGGTGGGGGTTGGCGGCACCAAATCTTTATATGTATTATCTAGCAGCACAGAAGGTAGTGGCATTGATGTGGATTTCACCATCACCTACTATGGAATGGATTCTGGAATCCCAGGAGGGGCTTAAGAACCTCTTATACCGGGGCCTCAGCCTCTATGGAGAGAACGACTCCACAAATGAAAGCCGTAGTTGGAGCTTGGAAAATGGCAACTAAACACCTTCCCAAAAACCAGCCACATTGTTCGCAATATACTCCCCTGTGGTGTAATCCCAATCTCAAGCAGTTTAACACGATCCCAGATCCTCAGTTATGGGCACATCAAAATATCAAATACATTTTGATATTGTGATATTATGCCAGAGGGCACCCTTTTAACCTTCCCAGAGCTAAAACAATCCTTTTCTCTTCCCAATAACATGCTTTTCACATACCTGCAGCTGTGGCATGCAGTGGGGGCTTAATTTGGAACTCACTCTATTGACATATCTCCTAGAGCTATTGAAACCCTAGGACATACTGAGGACCTTCAGAAACATGTTTCAACATTTTACAATAGGTTGTTGCTAGCAGGTAGCACTCAATCACTCAAACTGTATAATGCATGGCAGAGGGATATCCCACAACTCCTTCCAGAGCAATGGGAGGATGTCTTAGAGGCCAGTAGACAGGGCCGTTTTAAGGTCTTGGTGGGCCCTGGGCAAAGAAGTGGGCCCCCCGCACCCCCCCCAACCATGTGCGCCAGAAAAATGTTTAGAATCTGTTTTCGCCTCCCCTCCCTGTGTTTCTGCCCTCCGTCTCCCTCCCTGTGTGTGTCCCCCTTCCTCCCTTTGTGCGTCCCCTCACTCCATCTTCCGCCCTCCTTCCGTCTTCCTCCTTGTGTGTGTCCCCTCCCTCCAGTTTCCTCCCTCCCTGTTCCCCTCCTGGCGTCTTCCTCAGGGTGCGCGTCTCCTCCCTCCGTCTCCCTCCTGGCGTCTCGCCTGGTCACCAGGGACAGTCTTTTTTATTATTGCTTTGTAATTAATTTAATTGAGGTTTAAATATCTACAGTAAATATATTGTACAAAAGGTAACTAAATGTTTAACATAATAATCTGTACATTTATACTCAATAAAAACTAGATGTAAAGAAAAAAGAAAAGAAACCAGTCTGTTGAATTGAAGTAGTGTTTCTGCAGCTACTTGAGCAATCATTCCTTGGGTTCCTTGGGTTATTAACTTAACAAATGGCAGCTGTCCAGGGTTTTTGCAAAAGTGATGGATCATTATCACTAGATTAATGCGCTGCTCACTAGTCCTCTCTGGGGAAAAAGAACGTCATGACACGTCTACCTTTTATCAGTCTCCATACTGGCAAAATCATGCTGTACATAAAGATTTTTCATTATGAAGGATCCCAAGCTGAGCATTGCCATGACAATTTACTTCATAAGTAAGTTCTTAGTAGCGATATGATTTCTGGTAAATCCCAATTCATGGATATTTTTGTAATATCTCTGTTTGTTATAAACTACTGTAAAGTACTGCCTAATTTGTTGACGATGATGATGTACACTTGCATATCTTCAAAATCTATGATATTATATCACAATATACGCATTGGTCAATTGTCTCTTTCCCTTGTCTTCTTATATTCTTAACTTCTAATCTTAGCAAATAATGTTTTTATATACAGTATTTACATAAGAGTCATGTCAGTGTTTACAGCACACATCTACCTACACATTGGAGGGCAGATTATTTTTAAACCATTTGTCTGCTAAAAAAAATTTTTTTTTCATGCAGCTGTTTCCATGTTCTGCACTGAGAGTGTGAATGAAGCTGACTAAATGCCTCTGAGAATCCTTTATTATAGAGGTTGATTTCTCAAATGCATTTACAGACGACTGCAGCCAGTGAATGTCCTGTGACCAAATGCATTATTTAGTATGAAAGCACTTTTGCCTGTCCTGAGGTTATTGAAGTTATTTGTCACACTATGAAGCTCAATATCATTGCCATTCAATCCAGAAGACATACAGAACGGTATTGTCTCCACTTTGTTCTTATTTAAACGTTAAATTAAATCTGATTATCAATTTTCAACTATGAGGGCAAAAGGAGTTATAGTTTTAAATTGTTTCAGTGCAATGAATATGGGCACCTAAGGGTTACCCCTTAAAATTACTGTCATAGGCACAGGCTGTATGGTGCCTACGTTTAAATACGGTTGTGATCAATACCAATGCTATTTCTGGCACTATGTGTTTGCAATGTTAGTTTTAACATGTATATGGATACGGTTTCTGTTACCAAGAAATCCATTATCCAGAAAGCTCTGGACAGCCATCTCCCATAGACCATTTTAATCAAATAATTAAAACTTTGAAAAACAAGTATGGGATCCATTATCCAGAAACCCATTATCAGAAAAGTTTTGGAATGACTCTTTTAGGCTCAATTTTATCCAAATAATTATCCAAACATTTTTAAAAATTATTTCCTTTATCTCTGTAACAATAAACCAGTTTGTTGTAGTTGATCCAAACTAAGATAGAATTAGTCCATATGGGAAGCAAAACCTGCCTGCTGGGTTTATGTTTACATGATTTTTTAGTAAACTTAAGGTATGAAGATACAAATCACAGAATGATCTGGAAAATCCCAGGCCCCCAGCCTTCCAGATAACAAGTCTTATACCTGTACCTTGTAGTTGATTCTATAAGATATATTTAATCCTTATAGGAGGCAAAATTATTTGGTTTTAATTAAGGGTAGGAAGGCAGGTTTGGATTTGGCAGATCAGTGATAAGCCCCATGATTCCTGAAACACCCTGAAGGAGTTATATGCTAAACGGCAACAAAACATAGAACAAAAATGGAAGTCTTTAAAATGTTGCTTAATAAATATAAATGGCCGTATATTCACCTTGTAAGCAAGAAATGTTATCGCAAAACAAAATCTTTGTGGTTTGATAGATTTGTTGGAGTTGAGGTGGATAAGAAAAGATGGACTTTTAAGACTTTCAAGTCAGCTGGGTCAGCCAAAACGTTTATAAGGTACAAGGAGGCCAAAATATTATGCAAAACATCTATCAGACAAGCTAAAATTGATATGGAAAAAGTTATTGCAGCTGGTCAGCTGGTTGATGTGAACAGAGAAAAAGCTGAAATTCTGAATAGTTATATTTCATCTGTTTACACAAATGAGGAACCAGTTAATGAAGGTTTCCTTCTAGTCCCAATTATAGCAATATAACAAATGATGTGTTAGGAATGACTGTTAGGTTTGCAGACAGGAGTCAACGTGCTGGGTAAATTAGCAGTATTTATTGAACAAAAAATATAAACAGACATTTGCAGTCCAGGAAAAAGGCAGCAAAACACAAGTCCAAGCAAACGCTGAATTTCGGGGGCACGCAGCAGACAAAACAGAATATTCAGGCAAAAAAGGTCAAGACAGCAGAGTTCATGCAAAGTCCAAAATCAGGCCAAGGTCAATACTGGGGAGTCAAAAACAGATCAAGGAGGGATAACAGGACTCAGGAACATGACAATAATTCAGGATAACAGGATTCAGGAAAAAGACAGGAATTCACAAGGCTTGGAGTCAGTTTGAACTAATAATCCATCAAAGGGGAGTTGGGAGAATAGGTTCAAGTAGTGCTTCAATGAGTAATTGCCCTCAGCTGGATGAAGGGTGTGCACTAAGATAGGCTGACCAGGAGGCAACAAAGCCACAGTCATCTTGGAGCCAGCCAACACCACACAGCCTCCTGTGGGTCAGGCAGGAGGAGCAGTGTCTGGAACACAACAGGTCCCTGGTTAAAAACTACACTACCCCCCTTTTCCATATCAGCCTCCGGGCGATACAAGATAAATTACACCCTTTTTACTAAACAAAAAGTAAAATTTCAGTCTTAGTAAGCAGTTCATCTGAAAAGCCGCCAGGGTCAGAGGCTGAGGAGCCATTAGGATCAAGGACTGGAGAGCCCCCAGGATCAGAGGCTGAGGAGCCATTAGGATCAAGGACTGGAGAGCTGCCAGGGTCAGAGGCTAAAGAGCCACCATGGTCAGAGTCTGAAGAGCCATCAGGATCAAGGATTTGAGAGCTGCCAGGGTCAGGAACCGTAGAACAACCGGAGGACCGCCTGTAGCAATGGCTTGAACCAAAAGACCACCTGGAGCAACGGCTTGAACAGGAGGACCACCTAGAGCAACAGCTTGAACCAGAGGACCACCAGGAGACATGGCTTGAACCTGAGGACCACCTGGAGCCACATCTGGAACCGGAGGATCACCTGGAGCAACGGCTTGAACCAGAGGATCACCTGGAGCCATGTCTGGAACCAGAGGACCACCTGGAGCTATGTCTGGAACTGGAGGACCACCTGGAGCCACATCTGGAACCGGGGGACCACCTGGACCATAAGCATAAAACTCAGGAGCCCAAGCAGGTACAGATGAAGCCACTTTGGATTGTGCATTTGACACAGAAAAACTTAACTCATCTATCCCATTTATCCCACTTAGCACAGAATATTGTGTCACAGCATCCCATCCATTTAAAGAGTTCACCATTGAAAACAATGGTGCTTTGGTATGCTAATGAAAAGGTTAAATGCATTAAATGAGTTAAGATGACTTTAGATAACACAGTTTCTTCAATCAACCCTGAGTCATGACGCATTTAACGGACAAATCCCAGTGGCTGCATCTGTAAGTCGCCAGGATTGGGAGCCAGAACTGAGGAGTTGCCAGGGTCAGTAGCAGTCAAAGGCAACAGCCAAAGCAGGAGATGAGTCAGCAGAATCAGCGGCCAGAGTGAGTGGATCCCCAAAGTCAGCAGCAGTGCGGATGGATCACCAGAGTCAGCAACCAGAGTGGATGGATCCCAGCCCTGGAGCAGGAACAGGGGTCATCTAAGATGGGTGAATCCTCATCTATAACCCCCTCAGCCCAGTTTTCAGCTTTCCCTTCCCAAAGAAACATGATTATAAGTCTGCTTTTCATGTACATAGGGGGATTTTGAAAACATTACTTGGATGAAAGTCCTATGCACAATAGGAGGAAATCCACAAAAAATTATTTCTGTCCTGCATATTTTTCAGGTCTGGCATGGTGCAGAGAGACTGGTGCTATTCAAAACCTGATCCCATTCTCAGCTTTAGAACTATAGGCTAGTTAGTCTGTAGTAGGAAAACTTTTCGAAGGGGTGTTAAGGGATAAAATGAGGTTCAATGTTGATAAATGCAAGGTTATGCACTTTGTAAGTTAACACTTACAAAACCCATACAGGTATAGGATCCATTATCCAACAACACATTTCAAAATGATTACCTTTTTCTCTGTAATAATAAAACAGTCACTTAATCCCAACTAAGATATAATGAACCCTTATTGGAGACAAAACAATCTTATTGGGTTTGTTTAAATTATTTTTTTAATAGACCTAAGGTATGGAGATCCAGATTACAGAAAAATCTCTTATCTGGAAAACCTCATGTCTCATACCTTTATGGAAAAATATCTTAAAGGAGAACTAACCTCCCCAGAAACAGAAGCCCCCTATAACTACCTGCCATCACCACCCTCCGCACTGTGCATTAGTCAAAAAACCTGATCCTAAAATGCAGAGCACCATCTTCTGCTCATTTGCATTCTCTTTCGGTCTCAACGTCAATGAGAGCATGTGCAGTTGAAGCGGATTCCTGACTATGTGCAACTGTACATGCTCCTGCAGGCTTCATGTCAGTGGAGAGATCCTAAAGAATACAAACGGTCAGAAGATGGTGCCCAGGAACTCCACTGCTCTTCATTTTTGGGCCATGTTTTTTTCCAGGGCTTCTCTTTGCTTACTGGGGGTTTAGGTGTCTTTTAATACTCTTTCATGATTAAAACATCATTCAATTCATTATGCAAAATCTGGGTGGAAGATTCAGATCCTTTTGTAAGTTCAGAATAAACCCAATAAGTATGTTTTACAGTAAAGCATGGAAATATCCTCTGCAATTTGTTTTTATGCAAACGTGTTTTTATAGCCAAGGATGAGCAGAGTATAACAGGGCTTTATTAGCAGGTTCATGCAGTCATTACTCAACAGCAGTAACTTGAACTCTATCACTCTCAAGCTGTACAGAAAGTACTGTGTATATGCATAGTACAAGTAATGTGCACAGTGACACCCGCAGGCCATCTGTATAAACACCACATTCCCCCTATAGTAGGAAAGCATTTGGACAAATATAATGAACAGTAACAATTAAACAGTATGTATATTAAAGAAATCATATACATTCTTCACATCACACACACAGTCCTTGGTCCATGCAGGTAGTTTTCTGATTTTCTCAGTATGCCTTATAGGTTCACTTTTTTCAGGCCTATTGCAATTGACATCAGGAGTAGGAATATATCTTTCATCAAATGGAGCTTCTCGAAAGTCATATCTAGCAGAAGCAAGACGGCTTGCATTCCATATGCGTCCATCAGACAGTTCATATGTGTTTGATCCTCGCTGGCATCTCACTTCAAGTGTAGTAAATTTAGATTTAGTTTCAGTATTCCCGGTTTCTTAATTCTGACTAAAGATCCAGGATGAAAATGTACTTCTCTTGTTTTCTGTCAGTATAAGTCTTGCATTTGGCTTGTTGGCATTTGACAATGTCCGCAGTAGATGATTTTGTCAGAACAGTATTTGATGGAAGTTTGATGTCTGCAACATATAACTTAGTGCACATCTGTCTGCCATGTAATAATTCAGCTGGAGATGCTTGAGTTGTTACATGGCATGTTGCTCTGTAGTTATGTAGTTCCTGTGAGACAGCTTCACTTATAGAGTAGGGCAATCACCTCAATTTCTGGTGTACTGGTTTTACATTTGGTCTCAGCTTAACTTTGTGTACAAAGTTCTTTGCACAACCCAGTAAAGTGTCACTTTGTAGTGAGGCAGGCACGGGTGCTGTAGTAATAGTAATGAGACCATCAACTAATTGTAGGTTGAATGCAGCAAAGAGGTCCTTCCGAGTATAGAAGTACCCTTATTCACTATGTAAGAGTCACATTTTGCAGTATTTGATTCAAATGGTACAGTCAATGGCAAGCAACCAAGCACAGGGATTGGATCCTTTAAGTAACTAACCAGTCTCAGGGCAGGTGCAACAAGTGTATTTTTTGCAAAGTATTTCAAGAAAATATCCTTTGGTAGTATATAAACAGCTGAACCTGTATCAAGAATCAGGTTAATGGAGTGCCCCTTGTAAGCAGAAGCAGTGACATTGACAGTGCAAATAAACTTTTCTGGAATAGACACACTGAATATTGTAATATTTGTAGTAGTGAGTTCATGAACATCTTTAGCAGAACTACGGCAGACGGTAGCAAAGTGACCTGCCTTTGAGCATTTGCGGCACTGTACAGCTTTTGCAGGACATGTAGCCTACTTTGCAATGTGTTATGTTGTATCACAGTGGAAGCATTATTTTTTATTTGCTGCACTGTTTTGCAGTGAATCCCTTTCCTTAGCACTGTATTTTGCCTGTGAATGTGCATTATTAGGCCACTGGATTCACATTCTGTACACTCCCAGCAGTTCCCTGCCTCTGCTATTTGTATAAACACCACATGTATGTAATATTATAATCAGAGCCGCCATCAGAAATCATGGGG
>CM044440.1:35458998-35477170 GCA_024363595.1 Xenopus borealis | reverse complement strand
GGCCATATTCTTCTTCCTGGTCCCAAAAAACAAAGTCAAACAAACCCCCAGCTGACTGAAAGGGTTTATTCACAATATTTTACAGAATGCTTATCAGTGAACTTCTGGTTGGTGTGACTTTAGTTTCCTTTCCAAATGTTTCCCTGTTTGAAGCATGGATTTACAAAAAACAAAGATATTTCATAATTAGCAAAATTGGTGAGAAGTATGTTCAGCACAAGCCCTCTTTATTGCACCATTGCTGAAAATTTGTTTAACTGTCCTTTTAAAAATTGACAGACTGTAGCAGAGCTTTTATATTGAAAGAACAAGTACACCATTCAAATCAATGCACATATGTTTTCTGCCACGATTAACAAGTTTTCCTATTGAGAAATATTTATTTACAGAAGATAAGGTCTTGTTTTCCTACTGCTATTCGTATCTTTTAAGTTCACTCTCCTGGCATCATGACTTGTTCAGCTTTGTTTCATGATAATTGAAAGCAAGCAGCACAAAATAAAAACCAGTCAAATTGAATAGTGCAAGTCTGCATTAATAAGACATGGGTCACGACTTGTCCTTTGCCCCCAATTTAGCTGACAAGATGTAATGAATTTTAACAGCTTAACTATCCATTTTCGAGATAAAGCAACAAAAACCTCAACCTATTTAGGAATTACATTATTCAATCCAATATGAAATACTCATTCAAGGTATAGTCTTCCAATAATCTAGATCTTATATGACGAACAGTTACAAATATATGTGGATACATTAAAGCTAGTGATGGGCAAATTTATTCGCCTGCAGCAAATTAGCGGTGAATTCCTGCCAGTGTCCGTTTTTTTTAAAGCCAGCACTGGACGCCGGCATCCAAAAACGGAAGCCTGCATCCAAAATGAGACGCGGCGGCGTGAATTTTTCACGAAGCAGAACGCCGCTGATTCACCCATCACTAATTAAAGCCTTAGATTTTATTACTGTACATTTAGAACTCAGTTTACTTTAAAAGCATAGATGTTTCATTCAGTTCAAAATCTTGGGCACCATGTTGTGAATTTATTCCAGTATCAGATTGAGGTACCTGGGACCCATTGGGGCAGGACTCTAAAGGAGCAGTCAGTGCTGGAACTAGGAGTAGGTAGAAGAGGCATGTGACTAGGGTGCAATGGTGGCTTTTTAATTTTCCGGCCCTTACTTCAGGCCCTAAGCCCCTACAGCCTGCACATCAGAGGTACCTGCTGACGCATAGGAGGGAGGCCAATATGTTTTGAACAGAGGTGATGTATTTCAGGGGTGAAAGCAGGTGGGTATACAGATGGGAATTTTCAATGATATGCAAGTATGCAAGGCTAGTATTTGTAGAAAATTATCCAGTGTGTAGGAGCAGATAAATTCTAGATAAGAACAGTGAAGAATAAAACAGAACAGAGATGCAGAGGAAGCAGGTGTAATATGGATATTGTTAGTAAGAACATATATCGATTAATGGCCTTTTTATTCTAATGCTACAGAGGCATATACGTACCAAGAGATTTCACTGTGACTGTTCTTGGTACTCTCCTTATTGAACTCCTCTTGCTCAATTACTGTATGTCTGAATTACTTTGGAAGGATTTACCCCAACCCTACTTATACCCTTGTCTCCATAGAGTTGCCATATAATTCTAAACATATATCAAACCAAAGTGAAACATCCCTCTTCACAGTACTGGGGAATTAGGGGTGATTGTAGCTAATTAAGCAATCTGTCAATGGATTTGCAAAGTTAAAAGTGTCTAAACCTCAGAGTATGTTTAGAAGTGGTTATGAGGGGGTCATAAACTTGCAAATGCACAGGAAAGATGGTGATGAAAAATAATTAAGGCAGCTTAATTACCAGTAAATGTATGCAGAAACACTCTGCAACTGCCTGATAATGTGTGTTTAATTTAATTCCTTTGTCTTTCCTGCAAAGATTTTTGCTAATGCCAAATCTGTCCCTCTGGGATTATTTTCTCATTCTCTGACTTTTTTCTGTTTTTCCTCAAGGGATTGTATTCCCTAAATGATCTAATTTGTCTACTGGTCACATCATTTAAATATACATTTTGTTTTAAATCTGTTATTTATAATCGCTCAGTAACCTCAATATCATCAAATCTTTTTTTGCTAAGCAATACATCAGTCTTTGGTAATAAATTGGCCATATGCACATATTAAAAATATTGACATTTCCCTGGTGCACAGGTTATTATCTAACAAGCTTTTGTACCGCAGGAACATTTTACTGCAAGCATCAGTGTGCAATGTGAAAAGAAACAATGGCAGATTGCACCATGTTTTTGCACTTGCACAATGGTTTCAGCTTGGAAATGGAAGTTTCATGTTTTTCTGCATGTGCATGGGGAGCCCTCTGAATTTGGCCAATATATGTGTACTATGAATATCAGTTGGGGGATCAGGCAGTTTCCCATTTTAAAAGAATGATTATGTGCACAATTTCTAACCTTGTGTGGGCACAAAAAAATAACGTGCACAGTCAAAGTTAATGTGCACACACAATGGCACATCTTAGAGGGAACATTGATATAGACCCACTATTTCCTTTCTACTGTCTTTAAATTCCTGCTTTTTTCTTCTTTGATCAATTTCACAAAATTCTGATGAGAAAGTATCAATTTCACAAAATTCTGATGAGAAAGTATATTGTTCCATATATGGTAGCCATGTGAAATATTTGGTTTTTGATATTTTTTAGAAATAAAAAGTATGATGTCAAATGGATGATGCAATTTAATGTGACACAATTCGAGATTTCACTCAATTCATTTATTATTGATGGAACATTTGAGAAAATTTGTTAAATATGGAGATATTAACTCTACTTCTAATCAAATAACTTTGCTTGAATCTCAATATTGACATACTGTCTTACTGAATATTTCAAAGAAGAAAAACAAGAATAAAAATTGTTCAATCAATATATTTGTAGGAGCTTACATAATAACTTCACTGATCCATATTTATACAATGTTCTCAAAGTAATAATCAAATAGCGTAAAAGAAAGCAAACAATATGTAAAACAAGCCAGCCAGCTTGTCTGTAGACAAACTATTCATTTTTTTATTTATTGATTTTAGAAATGATTTTATATATGTGGCATATATAAAGACAAGTTATTGCAATAGGAGTGAAGAACTACTTAAGGATAGAGTAAGAAAACAGAGCTAAAAGGGCAGTGGAGTTGGGATAACTTGGGGTTGCTGTTATTATTTTATGGGGGTGTCTTTGCTATTGCATACAGTATGTGGCATCCATCACATAATAATAGTGTCCATTAGAATGATGTAAGTGGGGAGCTTCTTGAGGATTTTAACGATAGGAACCATATTCCTTTTTAAAGACTTAAGTCTTTTGTAGGGGTTTATAGGGTTAAGTTCCTCTATGGGCAGAAATTCACTCATGGTTGATAATCCCCTGCTGTGGCCAAGTGTTGGGCCTAAATTGAATATGGGAGCGATGTGATTACTTTTCCCCAGTAAAGTGTGTCCTGGCATTTCTTTAAAAAACGGAACTGTCCTGTGTCTCTGGATGGATGCCTGTACCAGTACTTGGTGAGTGTTCTGCCTGAGGGAGGGTATTGGAAGGCTTCAGAGTGTGGTCCCCTGTGTGAGGAAAAG
The DNA here is from genome assembly GCA_024363595.1 of Xenopus borealis. Taxonomy (NCBI): domain Eukaryota; kingdom Metazoa; phylum Chordata; class Amphibia; order Anura; family Pipidae; genus Xenopus; species Xenopus borealis. The sequence continues at coordinate 35,473,525 of CM044440.1, read as the reverse complement.
GAGCTACTGCCTAAATCCAAAGGAGAGGTACTTGGGGTAGGTAGCTTTACCAGGGGTTTATATAAAGAACTCTGGTGAGAGGTACTGTGACTGTTTGTCCACCCAGAGTGGAGTGTGGGACTGTGTCCTGAGGAAAGACTGTGCCAGGATTGGGAATCAGGTACCCCTGATCCAGGGTTGATATGTAATTGTGTTTTCTTCAAGTTTATATAAAGTTCCATCTGTTTGCTTTACTTGTATGTTTAATTCAGTAACATAACTAGCCCTTGCATAGTTACCTTCAACAGGTCTATTAAACATTTGTATTTAAACATTATTTTTTAACAATTTGAGGGGCATGCCACATTTGTTTTAGGGTTGGCTCAAGTCAAGGACATTAGTGGATCTATTTTTGTCTTTATTTTGTATCAATGAACATTTTTAAAATAAGTGGCCACTTCAAGCATTTGCACCATCTCTAATAAAATCATATATAGGAGCTATATGAACCTGTCCTATTCAAACTTAAGTTTCTCTAGGCAGAAACTAATGTTAGTGAAAGTTTGCTATGAAATGCCGCTGATGAATTAAAATAACTTCACATTTTAGTAAATTAGTGTAGTGGTAACAAAGTAGCGCGGAGTGTGGTGAACTCTTCGCAGGCGAAAATGTGCCCTTTAGTGAATTTGCCCCTATATGTTTGAATAAACGTTCAGGGGGTTAAATTTTTCTGATTGTTTAATTTAAAGAAGTCCAGCCAAACTAGAACCCACTATTTGACCTTATTTAGAAAGCTTGATGTAATCCGATTGGGGAAAAACTGGATAAAATCGAGTGAAAAGCCAAAATTTTTCAGATTTTTGCCTGAAAAGCCCAAAATAGTCAGATTTTCAGGCTAATTCTAGCGCAGACCACAGGAACTTCCAAATAGGATAGGATTGACTTACGTGTATATTGGCTCCCATGTTGACAATTTCTAGCACACGCAGCTCCCGATCAGCTTAAATAAACCAATCCAACTGGTTGATTTGGAAGGGGTGCATAATAATATCAAAGTTTTGCAAGATTGTAGAGTGGATTTGCAAAAGTGTTTGCTGCTGCTACTTTTGCTGCAAAACTGTACCAGCCAAAAAAGTTTGTTCAACATATTGGGCCAGATTCAATTTAGTACGAAAGTGGTTTTTCACATGAATTCAATTTTAAATGCAATTCAATTCAGAAAATATATCTCATGGTTTATCACATGAAAAAACTAGATCTTAATTTGGGGAAATGTTTTTTCTCCTCAAATTGAATCTCATCCATGAGTTTTCACATTATAAACTATGATCTAACTTTTTCTCCATGAATTAAATCTGGCCCATTGTCAGCAACATACATTAACATTTATGTAAAGATGTTTTTTAACTGTTGCCATTTTATAGAACTACCATTCAAGTAAAAAAAAACAATGAATGCCAGAGAATGCCATGCTATTTGTCAATTTCCTCTGTGACATAAGATCCATCTCATAGCAATCATCTATATTTATTTCATTGATCAGTCTTGTGCCTGCTGCAGAGGAAAAGGAATATATTTTAACATTTGAAGAGTACAGGCTACATGGCTGAGGGCACCTAGGAAACTAACATGTCTAGTCCCATTTACGATTTCAAAATTATTTGATACCCCCACACACATTTCATATAGGAAGGGATGCACACTTGGTAGCCATTTAGTGAGATCTGATTGTGTGGGGGAGACAGGGATACAAATAATATTCTGGGGTACCAAGTCCAAGGGGATTACTGTCTCTCCTGTAAACAATGCTGCTGTGCAAAGCTGTTGGTTTACACCTCTAAGAACAGGGAGTAGATATCAATTGAGAGATCATTACATATGTTAGAGTAAATACGTGGTATACATGATATTATGCCCTGTGGCCTCCTCTACATGGGGGAGTTAAGACACATATATTACATCTGCCCCCATCCAGAAAGGTAACATGAAATTATTTTTATAAAAACACTTCACAGATATAGACGACACTAATGTGGATTTGAGATTTATGGTATTAGAACAGGTGAATGACACCCATGCGTGGTGGGGGCCATATTTATATACAGTATATAGGTACACAGCAGGGAAAAGAAGTATTGAAATATCAACATTTTTCTCAGTAAATATACTGTATTTCTAATGGGGCTATTGACATGATAGTGAATCCAGATGTTGGTAAAACACAAGTAATCAACATACATAGAACTCAAAACAAATATGTCCATAAATTAAGTTATGTGTAGTAAAGTGAAATGACACAGGTAATTAGTATTGAACACTCTTACTGAAATACTTAGTAGAAAAGCCTTTGTTGGTAATGACAGCTTCAATATAGCTCCTGTATTGAGAAACAAGTTACATACATTGCACAGGTGTAATTTTGGCCTATTATTCCATACAAACTGTCTTCAAATCTTGAAGGTTCCAGAAGCCTCCTCTATGAACTCTGATTCTCAGTTCTTTCCATATATTTTCAACTGGATTCAATTCATGAGATTGGCTGGGCTATTCTAGCAGCTTTATTTTCTTTTCTCTGGACCAACTCATTCAAATATTTGGGTGTCCATATACAAACAGACCCACATTCCTTTATACAACATCATCTAGAATCAATCATTGACTCTCTCTCTGCTACCCTTAAACACTGGGTCAATCTCCCACTGACGCTATGGGGGTGCGTAAATATTATCAAAATGATATACTTACCTAAACTCCTATACATTTTCCATAACATCCGTTCCTTTTTTAAGAAACTCAACAAAATTATACTCCCATTTATTTGGGCCAAAAAAAAACCCCACGTATTTCCTGGGAAAGACTGCAGTGGTGTTTCTCTCCCAACCCCTATAATCCCAACATGATCCTCCAGGCTTCCATCCTCCACTCGATTGAGGGCCTTGGTACCTACCCCTATAGGCATCATTCCGATATGGCGACTCTACCAAGCACTCTTGCCATCCCACACAAAGTATGGTCAATGGCACTAAAACTTTTGGGTCATCCACTACCACACCTGTCGCCCAACCTTCCCCTATGGGGAAACTCACTACTCCCTCACCTGCATGACCTCCCTGGTATGCTTACTGGGAATGATTGATGACCTAATACCAAACAATGTAGCCAGAACTCAGCTACTCTCCCGTATGTTTTACGCTAAAAAAGCAGTCATTATGCACTGGATGGGGAACACCCCTCCTACCATATCCTTCTGGAGACGACTGATAGATGGAGTTCTTCCATTAATCAAACTAACGTATGAAACAAGGGGGGTACCAGGTAAATTCGACAAAGTATGGGGGGCCTGGTGTGACCCAGACACACTGGCATTCGCATGATCTATATTTTCTACCTTATCTCCCTATTTCTACATAGTCGATTACACAAGCAGCTTTTAATAACAGCTATAGGAATGACGCTGTATCTGCACCAACCTAAATCTTAGCCATTACAATCAATAACAACTGTAATATGGACATGTCTTGTTAAATTGTTTTGTGTTGTTAAAATAATAAAAATTTACCTTTAAAAAAAGAATGTTCCGGTACATTTCTCCATTCATCCTTCCTTCAATTATATGAAGTCTGCCAGTACCATATTGTGAAAAACAGCCCCACACCACCATGATGTTCCCACCTTTAAATTTCACTGTTGGTATGGTGTTTTTGGGGTGATGTGCTTTGTCATTTATCCTCCAAACACGATGAGTTCAATTTTGGTCTCACCTGACCAGACTATATTCTCCAAGAATTTCATTGGTTTGCTCAAATATTGTGCAGCAAACTTTAAACATGCTTTTTATTCAGCAGTAGTCTTGTATGGTGAGTTTGCATAGAGGCCATATTGGTTGAGTGGACAACTGTACCTGCTAATTCAAGGTCTTTCTGAAGCTCTCTGTGAGTGATCATTGGCTCTTGCTTGGACAACACTTCTCATTATTCTTTTGACTCCTCTGTCAGAAGTCTTGCAAGGAGCACCTGGTTTTGACCAGTTTAGGGTGCAATGATGTTCTTTCCACTTCGGATTATGGCCCCAACGGTACTCACTGGGACATTCAGAAACAATAAGGCCTTGTGAAGGACTTGACAGAGCTCTGCTTTTATCCATCATGAGATGCTTCATGTGATACCTTTGTAATGAGAATGTAACTTTTAATAGGTCATCAATTAGGACTAAACCAGCTGATATTAATTATTACTGATAGGGGGCAGGATTGCTTTCTAAATACTGACACATTTCAGCAGGTTTCTTGGCTTTCCATGCCTTTTTGCACCTCCTATTCTTCATTTGTTCAATACTTATTCCGTTTCATTCCACTTTATTATACATAACTTAAAATATGGACTTATTTGTTTGAGTTCTTTGTATGTGTGAATAACTTGCGATGTTAACGGCATCTGGTATACATTTCATGTCAATAACCCAATTAGAAATATATTCACTGAGATAAACGTTGACGTTTCAATACTTGTTTTACCTGCTGTATGTATAGCACACATTGATGAAGATACAATCAACACGTAGCATGTTTCATATCGATATTATTTTAGCCCAAGTGCATCTATTTCTATAAATTATTTTGTCTATGTCTAACTTACATTAGTAACATTACTCACCTGGTGCAAAGCAGTTTTATTATTTAAACTGATGTTAAGTAAAATATTCAGTGTATGATTTATGGAATAAACATTTGTAGATGGCATATTTTTTGTAAACAATGATGGCACATAGAAGCTTATACATACCTGTTCTCTTAGTTAACATTATCTTTTATATTATACAATTGTTTACCATTCATAGGGTGATAAATATTTTCAGTAATATTGGATACAACTGTTTATACAACATATATATGTGATACAGAATACATTTCCACACAGTGCTCATGGACACAGCAATAAAATGTAGATATATTGATATTTTACTAAATGTAGCACACTTACAGCTTATTGTTTACAGACATATGAGTTGCAGTGGTATTTATACACATTTATGACATGCAATTTTGGATGCAAAAGCATACATTATACAGATAATATACAAAATTAAGCAACTGATTTCAGACAAAAATATACACATTCACATTTTGATATTTTTTTTGCTCTTGTAAATCGATTAACATTTTTTTGTGAAAATAAAACATTTCAAAGGCTCTGAAAATGAATTTTCAAAGTATATATAAAATAGAAATGAATGTGGTCACAGCCATCAATTCTCACAATTCATGTTTCCCAGTGCCAAGAACACAATTACATACAAGATCAAGAGCATGAGAGGATTCATATAGCTGTTAGTAGATGGCTGTCAAAACTAAAGAAAATAAAAATGTCAGCTTCTCTTACTGCAGTAGTTGATTCATTTACAGCCCATTGCCAATATTATGTGATGTCACAATGACACACAGGATTTGAAATCTATATGATGACTATATGTATATTATAAATAGGAGGAATGTTATTAACAGCCCAAAGTTTACACATAAAAATCAATGAGGTGTTTGCTCTTAAAGAAATGGCTAGTAAGTATCTATCATTATAGGTGCATTGATTGGGGGTCCGGGGCCCACTGGGGGCTAGTGCCTCAGGTGCGTGTACACCCCTAACTCCAGCTGCAATGCCCCTGCACCCCTGGGGCTCCCAATGAAGCTGAAACCGTCTTATGTCTCTGGGGCTAAGTTGGTCTGGGTCATTAGGGCTTACAAGGGTCAGGGCTCAATGGGTTTTCTCCAGTGGCTTGCTGGCCCAATACAACCCTGCATTGATGTTCCCAATAACTAAAATAACTTTATATCTCTTAGCAGATCACTCATGCTAGACAATGTGACAGCCACTGTCCTACTGTATATTTGCCTATAAATCACATAAATTACAGCTGTTAAATAGACCAGTTATATCTCTGCCGAACCTTTTGGTCTTACCGTAAACAACATAACTTACAAATTATAGAAAAAAGTCATTGTAAAGACTAAAAGACTATACTATTTTTCTACAAGATTGTGCTTATACCACAGTAATGCCTATAGTGTCATAATATTATCACTTCCCTGTACAGGCTACTGTAGATACAAATTATTTTTCCTCTTGGATGTTCTTTGTTATGGAAGGAGATAACCACTAAAGCTAATGCAAGACAGAAACTACAAACTGATCCAGTATGACCTTCATAAAAGGCAGGGAAAACAAGCCTGAAAACAATACTGTCACATCTTAGTATATTATAATAAAAATAGGAATACTGTATATTTTGTTTTTTCTTTTAATTAGAAATCCAATAGCATTAAATGTTTCTTTATAGAATAGAATCATAGACAATATATATGTATTTAGCTATTCTCAAGTTGTTTAGAAAATAATTTAATAATGAATAAGATGTTTAAGGTACTGATAAATGTATAGTAAAAAAGTGGCACATGTTGACACACACATATAAAATACATGATGAAGATAGGGTATCATTAACTAATGCAATGCATTATACAGTATCTCTAAAGAAGATTCCATATGACTTTATTCACTACTAAAATACATGCACAAGCTTTTATTCAACAAACAGAAATAAGATAAGATACAAGCTGTCTCTCACAGACCTATGTGACCTTCTATGTTGTGAATTGCTTGAAAGTTGGATGTTCTGACAGGAAGTCTCCAGTGAGCTTCACCTCCAGCTGTTTCGTTGCTGCTCAGCCAATCAACATGCTCACCCACCCGTATTCAGCATGACCGCCCGTCAGTGTTTCATGTGTACACACAGACAGACATGCTGCATACAATGGGTGAAACTGTCCCTATGTGTAATACACCTAAAAACAAAATCAATTGCATGCAAAATAATTTTTGATTAAAATATGGACCAACAGACATATCTGTAATTCTAAAATTGAATGAATAAAGCAAAACCCCAATTAAATGTAGGTAGCTGCAGTAGTTGCTTTCCAATTTTAGATAACCGAGTTCATACAATGCATCACATTATTACAATATGGCTATGAACCCAATATACTGTACTTCTTATAAAATATTAGTTGGTTAAAATAATTTAAACTAATCATTTACCAAAGCTACCTTTGGTTTGCTTTTTAATGGTTATTTTATATAATTTAACACCATGTCATATGCTGCTCCACAATCCAAAACAATGGAGAACAAAAGGTATAATCACTGGGGTGCTGCCAAAATGCAGTTATTATAATCTATTTTCTGATACCCTGCACTGGAGCTCTTTTTAACTGAAAACTGATCTGCAACTGGCGCTATCCAAGCTCCCCTAGGCCGGCTCCACCTGCCCCCGTCTCCTTCTACCTCCTATCCCCTAACTTCCCCTTCTCCTCCCAGTCCCCTCCCTTTCTCTGTCTCTTTCTCCTCGTCTTCCACTCTATGTCTCCTACCCGTCCACTTGGTACGTGAGTGCATGTGCACATGCACGTGTAGAACTGCACTAGAGACACGCAGGAGATTTTCAAATATAGTCTTCAGTACTTGTATTTGGATGTGGGTGGGCGGAATGAGGCCCTTGATAGCCTGCCGCCGCAGGCCCAGGCCTTTATAGGAGCACCACATTGCTGGTTCCTTCCATTTCTTCAGTATTCTCTGCGGCCCCAGGCCAGTGTGCATGCCTATTAAAATCTGGATTTATCCTTCAAAGTTTGGCTTTCTGCTCCTTGCAACTGGACTGGAATCGAGAGAGGATTCAATATGAAGATGATAGTGACTTGGTGCTACTGCACTTGGGCCAGGTGCAGTTGCTAACGGCAACAGCCTGGGGTCTCAGGCCAACGATTATAATCACAAACATGTTGACCCCCCCAGTGATTATACCTTTCCTTTTTACTTCCTTTCAACTTTTAGATTTGAAAATGGAAACCTAATATCCATTTGGTATTTTAGGGGCAGATTTACTAAATTCACATAAATTCACATGAGGGATTTGAATATTCGATCGAATTTTCAAAAAGATTCGAATTCGAATATGCAAATTAGGCAAAGTCGACCATCGAATATTCGAATGATTCGAATATTCGAATTTAATTTTATTTGAATATTCGATGGTTGAATACTTCCCCTTTAAATTTAAATTCGATCACCTTCTTTGCCAGATTAAACCTACCGAAATGGGGATAATTCCCTAAGATCAAATAAGAAAAATTTTATCAAATTTTCCCTATTCAATCATTCGATCGATCGAATTGCGCTAAAAAAATTCGAAATTCGAAATTTTTTAATTCCCCACTATTGCCCCACTATTGCCCCTGGTCGAATTTCAAATTTTTTTTCATTCAAAATTCGACCAATAGTAAATCTGCCCCTTAATGTGCTTCTGTTTACACGACTAAAAAAAAACATGTTACAATAGGAAATATCATATATATATATATGCCCATCAGAATTACCCAACTTTGCTACCAAATGTAAAAAAAAGTAAGCTCATGACAGGAAATGGCATTAAATAAACACAGAGAGATTGAAGGAGGTGATGGGCAAGAAGCAGTAGAATGTTAAAAGACAAGTAGCAATACAAGTCAATATGTCCATACTAATGTGACTGCCCAGTCATGTTTGACAACAATCTGCTGGTGTTTGCATCTGAACCATCACTTATTCTGCAATATGGATGAACATGTTGGTTTAACCACTGCTTATTATATCTGAAATTATATTGTTTTCATCTCATAGTTATGGTGCGCAAGAGGTGGATAAAACATTGCAAAGTAATAAGTCTAAGAGATTTGTCAAAGAAGCTACAGACTTCCAGTGCTTTCCTGGCACATACAGGTACATAGGAAAATCCATTACTTTATTTACAACGTGTTGAAGTGTGTTCATGTTTGGGTGCATTAATACAGTGGGAAGTTTGGAATCTTCTTGCAAAAAAGCATGAGAGGATTCTATTTTGGTACCAATCTTGAATTATACATGATATGCATGATTGCATGCTATATATGATTGCAAAACAGGACTGGGTATTCTCAATACTACAAGACAGTTTATAGCTTTTCACTGATAAATAGCATTATTGCTGTTATCAGATATAAATACCCAGGGGGTGGAAAACTGGTAAAAATAGGGAACTGGTGAGCTCTAAAGTTTTGTCCAGTTGTTTCAAATGTTTTTGAACAAGTTGAGAAAACTTGATCTTACATTAAAATACAGGTGTGGGACCTAAAATACCCAGGGCCTGGAGTTTTCTGGATAATGGAACTTTCTTCAATTTGGGTCTCCATGTTATAAGTCTACTCAACTAAACATTAAGGGGCACATTTACTAAGGGTTGAAGTGAAACTTCTTAATTAAATTCAAATTGAAAGAATTCTAATTCTGCAGTAATTTTTGGCTACTTCGACTATCGAATAGCTCAAAATTCAATTCAAATTGAAAAAATTTGAATTTCGAAGTACTTTCTCTTAAAATTTTTTTTGAATTAGACACTTCTCCACCTTAAAGCAGCTGAATTGCCATTCTAGCCTATGGGGGACCTCCTGGAACCATTACAGAGATCTTTTAAAAGTTTTGGAAATTCGTAGGATTTAGCCCAAAATCGTTTGAATCGAATGATGCATTCGAATGAACCTATTCGGTCCATTTGCGCTTGAAAATGCCCTTAAAAAATTTGATGGTCGAATTTGCATTTTTTTTAGTAAATCTGCCCCCAAATAAACCTAATAGGATTGTTTTTCCTCCAATAATTATTAATCTTGGTTTCAATTCTATACAAGGTACTGTTTTATTAGTACAGAGAAAAAGGAAATCATTTTATAAAATAAAAATAATTTGTTTATAATAGAGTCTATGAGATTTCTGGATAACGGGTTTCCCAATAACAGTTCCCATACCTGTACCCAATATTCGTATGTAAAAATATGGTGGGAGACCAACAATGGTTAAAGTAGATGTATTTTATAACCTCAGTCTGACAATCCAATGGCCTGTCTAAATTAAGCAAGAGTTATAGTGGTTTAGCAAATTACACTTTTCAGAACATAAATAAATAAAGGTTTAGAATCAATACAACAATGCATTTTTCCTTTTAAGCTGTCACCTGTAAAGTGCCAGTCACTGTTTCCAATTTAAATTAGCGTATAGCTGCATTAAATCTGGTTTCTGCCAAACCACAGAAATGGAACAGTTGTTACCACATTCATTACACTGAAGAGGCAATGCTGATTTACAATGGATCGACCTTTTGACTGGATTCATAATATGGCTGTTTCCTATACCCATGTAAACAATTACTGGTTCTGGCCTTATATGTGTCTATCCTGCTAGACACTAAATAAACAAGGCACCTTGGGGGGGGGGGGGAGCTTCCAATAAGGGTATTATTATGCTAAAGTGTCAACTGGAAATGCACCTGTATACTGTATGTAAACTCCAGTTTGTATCGACTGTTATGTAAACTCCAGTTTGTATCGACTGTTGTTGTATAGGTTTTTAGAGAAGACTGAAAAAACACTTAGGAGCTGGTAGGCAACAATAGTATTAATTACTACTTCCAATAAATGTTGCAGGTCTGCTAAATAGCTCCTAACATATTGCACTGGTTCTACCGATTTAAATGTAGCGTTATACTGTACACTATGGGCGAGTGGAAGGGATTGATGGATATTACACAAAGTGCACAGTTGATTTTCTTCTGCATGGCACATTAAGGGGTACACATCTGCAAAGACTTGGGCATTGATCTTGCTGGCAATAAAACATTTTTATTAAACATAAACAGAGTCTCTAAGATCTTTGCATTTTTCTAGATTTTATGTTATTTTTTGCAATGTCATAATGTTTTTACCTTTTTTAGATAGTTAAAAGAAAGCTGTACCCATGAACAATGTAGGTCTGTATAAACATACATTGCATAAAACAGCTAATTTATAAAACACTGCTTTGTGTAAATAAACCATTGTCATAATAATATATATTTTTAGGATTATATGCCATTGGGTAATTCTAAATATAAAATTGCCATTTTAAGTAATAAGGGATGCCCCCTGGGATCCTATTATTCATGATGCACACAAGCAGTCCAAACAAACCCTACATGTTAAGTCACATGAGCCAATAAATGGACAGCATTGTGACTTTTGCTTCAACTCTTTTTTCTGTTACAGTTAGAGAGCAGTGTTTCTCTGAGGCAGCACAGAAAATATCAGGGAAACCACATAAAAGGGCAATATTTACTTAAATATATATTCCAGTTTGGTAAGATTCTTATAATATGCCACTTAGGGGCACATTTACTAATGGTCGAATTTTGAAGTGAAAAAACTTCGAAATTCGACTAACTGGTGGGCCATTTTCGAAATGAAATTGTACGAATCATTCAAGTGCATTGTTCGATTCGAACGATTTCAGCCAAAATCCTTCGAATTCTTGGGACTTAGAAAATTTTTCAGGACTGGCTCAAGGAGGTCCCCCATAGGCTAAATTGGCAATTCGCTAGCTTTAAAGTGTCAAAGTGTCAAATTCGAATGATTTTAAAGGGCAATTTTTCCAATTTGAATAGAATTTTGGGCTATTCAATAGTCGAAGTAGCCCAAAATTACCTCGGAAATTAAATTTTATACGAATTTTCACTTCAACCCTTAGTAAATCTGCCCCTTAATATGATGTGAACTATCTGGTGCTTAGGTTTTTTATGGGGGTATAATTCTCATTTAAGTGTAGCAGACCAGACACTAGCCTTTCGATTACTTGTGGGGAAAAAGAAAAGAAAATCAGTGCAAAAACAAATGACTGATAAAAGGTTAGGCATGGTAAAGATACTAGCCGGTGCACACCCTTTTGAATACTTAAATAAACATTTATCACTATGTAACACAGGCATCTAAACATAAGTTAAATATAAATAAGAACTGTTTTAGCACACAACCCAAACATTATAACTATGTTTAGAATTAACTGTACAGTATTTATGTACACTGCCATATGGCTTTTCATATAATTTGTTGATTTACATTTGTACAATAATGCCCTTCTGAAAGATCAAGGGCACATTTTAGGTCTTTCTTTCTTAAGAACTATAGCTACTTGAGACCATAGCATTTCTCTGAGTGCCTGTAAAGTATCAAGCATGAAAACAATGATGATCCATTGATATAATGGCAGCCATTTATTAAAGGCCTGTGGTTATCTGAGTAACTTCTGAAGTCATGTCATCTCTTTCAGGAACTCTTGAATCCAGAGATGACATTTCCACTGCTAGTCATACTTGATGATTAGTCCTGTCCACGGTATTGGCAGTGGAGGCATGGTCACGTGTATTATGCCGCATGCGAGTGGAGTTCTGCTGCTCAATGGTCGATGATGTTGGAATGCAAAATTCTCTGAAGCATCTCTTAAAGTTTTCATCAAGAAAAGCATAAAGTACAGGGTTTAAGCAGCTGTTTGTATAGCCTAATGCAATGCAAACATGCCAGGTGACAGTCTGAAAAAGAGAAGGAGGGATATTGATCAATGCTTTTATAATGACATAAATGTGGATAGGAGTCCAGCAGACAATAAACACTGCCACCACGACAAGGACCATCCTGGTGATTCTTCTAAGATTTCTATCCTTTTCTTTAGAGCCAGATAGCATTCGAACACTTTTGAGCCGCAAAATCATCATGCCATAGCACACTGTAATAATTAAGACTGGCATTATAAAAGCAAAAATGAAAACACAGATTTTCAACAGGTTGTCCCAATACCATGATGGGTGTGGAAAGAGAAGAGCACAGTCAGTAGAACCTAGATTTAAAAAAAACAAAAAAGCGTAAATTCTTTATATGTTTTAAAAGTTGAAAAGTGACATTTAAGGGCATGCAATGGATGATTTAGTGTACAATTTATAGATTTGTTATAACTGTATTCCTCTAATGAAAAAATATTTTAAGATACTGTACCAAAATCTAGTACATGACAACACATGACTCAGCTTGAGTGGTTGTGGAAGAGTAGGATATTTGTTTACAGTACAATAAATGGATTTATTTAAAAAAAAAATGTATTTAAAAAAAAATTAATATTCATTCAAATAAGATTGAGCTAGCTGTTGTATACATTGTTCAGTGTTGACTTCAGCAGTACATACTGGGAGGCTGATTTATCAAAAATATAATTTTTCAAAAAAAAGTGAAAATCAGAAATTATACTTATTATTATTGTGAAATAATAATCATAATTCCAACTTGAAATTAATTTATTTTCTGAGTTTTTGTCAGCAGAAATTTTTTGAATTTATGTTTCTTGGATTTTTGAGATTCAGCAAGTACACAGAAACTATAGAATATAAAAATGTGCCTTCTAAAAGCTTTTGAGTTCACGTATAAGTAAATGTTAATTGTATCAGTAAAATTGTAGGTATTTTTCACTTTGAGATTACAAAATTTGGCAGACTCATTGAAAATGATGGGTCGAATGTGACTGCACTGCACTTGGGTTGTCTTTTTGGGCTAAATTTTTTTCAAATAAATAATTTCTGGCCTCCTGTATAATGTCTATCAGTATTAAGTAAACAGTGTTAGTAAGAGGTGAAATCTGCATGCTCATCCTATTTAGAAGCTGACATTTTACACTGACTGTTTACTGACCTGCTGTGCACAAACCATTTGTTTTCATGGTGACAGATGGAGCTATTCTAAAGTCCTTGTGTTCATGAAGAATTATACAATGCCTGCTGTAAACATATAGTATCGTTTGTAAATTGCTATTCATTGAAGAGCTAGAGAAATAGAGTAATGCTTTTGCAGTTATTAGTACTTCTGATAGAAATAGTTTCCGGCATGTGTCATGTTCCTGTCTCTTTGGCTCAAGGTTTCTTGGTTACATTCTGAAACGTTCAAAGGGAATATAATTTCTGCAAAATTAATAATAGCGAGAAAGGAAGACTTGTGATGTGTCTTGATAAAGTAAATTGCTTGTGACAGCTCTTTTATATAAGATATATTATTCAAGGCATTTTTATTGCAGAAAATAAATGTAGATACCGTACCTGACTGAGTTTTTTAATATGTGTATTATAAGAATTTATATATGTTTTAAATTTAGTAGTATTTTAGTGTTGCTGTTTTGTTTGTGGAGAAGCCATTCCTATTATAATTAGTGATGAATGAAACATTGTAAAATTTAGCAAAACTACATGAAGAGGAACATATCAATTAGAGACTATGGCAATTTTGTCTACTGCATGACATTTTTTGACGCATGCACTACTTTTTTGACTAACACAAACTGGCAGTGTGCCAATTTTTTACGCCATTCTGCGAAACCCAGAAATTTGTCGCAAAACTCTTAATGCAAAAATATTTTGTTCACCACAGTAAGAACCTTTTGTAATAAAATATAAAAGTATAATGTAACTCCATGAAGCAATTTGCCATATACAGTCCCTCGCAAAAGTAGTAAGTACCATGCGGTAATGACAAGTCCGCCAGATTATATACAGTATGTTCTTTTCCTCTATCTTGTACAGGTACTGTGTCTGTGCTGTAGTCAAATTCATTTGGCTTTCCATCCTCAGTGATTCCTAAATCTCCTGTGTC
>CM044440.1:35397056-35446751 GCA_024363595.1 Xenopus borealis | reverse complement strand
TTGTGTATACATGTTTGTGCACTAATAAAAGTTGTCTGAGTGTTCAAATAAGTGTAAATAGGTGTGCAAAAGGGACCAAGTGTGCTAAAATAAAAATACCAATTTTTACTAAAATGTGTGTGTAAGTGTGTAAATGTGCTGTAAGTGTCTGTAGGTGCAGGTAAGTGTATAAAAAAAAGTGCACTTGCCTTATTTTTGCAGGAGATCGCCTGGAAATCGCTCAACATCGTGTTTGCAGAGCCTCTGCGCAGCAGGAAGTGTGTGGGAGGCTCTGCAGGGGAAGGAAGCCGGTAAGCAAAGTAGCAGACACTCCTTGCGATTCGTCTGCTACTTTGAAGTCATATCTGCGACAATCTAGTCGCAGATCCGCCTTGACAGCCCAATAGCACTGTTGCCTAGGGGGCTGTCTTCCTTGCCCACTCTCTGCGGAGGTGGCAAACAGCCGCCGAAGCAGAGAGTTATCTCTGGTGCACGAGAACATACATAGGACGTTCTTGGCACCCAGAGCCTTTAACCGCCAGCACGTACGCTGCACGTGCTTGGCGGTTAAAGGATTAAGCAAAGTGCCACCTGTTTAAGCAGGATAAACTGATATTATAATAAATAATTATTGCATGATTATTAAAGTGTTCATTGTATGCATGAGAATAAATAAAATATGCACGTTTGTTTTTTGGGACACAGGCAAGTCTATCCCTATAACTGCAGTAAGAATATGAAGAACTAAATTAAAAGAAATTGTTGCCCAAGGTAGAGTAGTGATTTTGATTTAATATTTTCAAATTAATTAAAACAAATCTTTAAAAAATAATGTTGTTTGCTGTGCCAGCAATAAGCCTAACATTTGTGCAAATATAAAATCAGTATTGACATATCAGATGTGATTACATTTTAAATGGATTTTCACATAAATTAAACTGAAAATGAAATATTTAACATTTGGATGACATAATTATGCCGTATATTATAAGCTCACTTTAAATTGCATGATTGTAGGAGAAATCCCAGAGGAGATGTGTGACCTTTCTATATTCCATACAGAGAGGTGTGGGATTAACTATTTGAGCTGCTAAATTAAATGTTAATGTTGAGGATCCAATCCCATGGCTGTTTCTCTGCCATCATAATTATCTCTCAACAGAAAACAGAACTTGGACAAGTAAATAGCAATAATAGCATTTTAAATAATCTATTTAATTATGGAATGGTAAAGGGTAACTTAAACCTAATGGTTAAATAAAAATTTGTTGCATAAATTTATAATTACTGAGTGCAATTTGAGATTCTTTTTTTCAATTTATCGATTAGTATTATTCAGTCTCATGCACCGTCAGCTACTGCTGGCCATGTAATTATTCTAAATTGCATCTGTGTGCACAGCGACTTAATATATACTAAATAGCAATAAAGACCTCTATGGCTTGCTTCTATAGCTAACCATTCAGGAATGCAAAGAACATGCTGTTGCTAACTCTAACCCTATGGCTACAGCTTCTATAGTAAACTGTTCACATGGCATTTGTATCACTAAATATGAGTATGTAAGGGACATTTGTTAATATCAGAAATGCAAAGAACATGCTGATGCTCATTAATTACCTTTGAATCAGACACATTAGAAGTAGATTCCATATTAATAATATTCCTCGGTTCTTAAAATCAAGTAAAGATAATTTAGTTTTGTTTTTAAAGTGTAGGTTATGGGGATTATTTCTCAAAATAGAGTTTGAAATTTTCATAATTTCAAGAAAAGATGCAAAAAAAATGTATACTCGCAAGAGTATTTTATGCAGTGTAAAGCCTTCTGAAAACAGAAGGTATTTACATGCCTTATGCTACACCCATAGCACTGCCTTAATACCAGAAATAAGATTTGAACTCTCACGTAAGGCATTATGGGTGAAGACATGCACCCATAATTCACTCCTTTCTGTCCCTGAGGCCAATTATGCATCCAGAACTGCTGGTTTTATAGCACAGATAAATATACAAAAAAGAAAAAAGGGAAGTTATGAAATGTCGCACCATTCTTGTATCATAACACCAGTGTAATCAGAGAAAGTTAATGTGACATAAGGTATACTTGTGCCATAAATAAGTGAATGAATGAATTGTAATGTGAATACAATAAAATGATTGAAATTCATCAAGTGTGTGCCTTATTGTTGTGACAATTAGATCCCTTTGGATTCTCAAATAAATGAGTATAAAGTGTTAAAGTACAAGCAGTGACTTAGTTCATCTTATTACTCCTTAGGTAATTCATGTTCAGCGGCGGTCATAATTAATCATGCAATTAAAACATAACCTTTAATTCATTAGTAATAAAATATAGAAAAAGAGCGCCTAGTTCATGGGTTAAAAACAGTTAAAATTCAATGATGCATTGATCTGAGTTAATTCACGGGACATCGTGCTGGTTAATTACATCACACCCTCTCATATCCCTGCATATAATCCCCTTGAGAGAAAAAAACTTTTATATATATACAGCGGTGATAGATAGAGTGTGACCTTAATTCTAACGTTCAGCGACAGAAGCATAACACTATTGACCAATTAAGCTAAAGTAAGTCTGTTCGATATACCATGGGTATAGTGATGCTAGCACTTGTCCTTCATCCAAAACCAACTCATGTAAATTATCTGCAATTGCCTGGGAATTAGCAATAGGTACTAGGCCACAACCTCACTTAGGTGCCTCTGAGAGGACAAGTGCTAGCATCACTATACCCATGGCATATCGAACTACATTTTGCGAAGTATCTCGCTGAATTTGAAGTCACTATCACATCATGCTACCTGTCTATTCAGTGAACCGCCACCCACCGGCTGAAAAAAGTTTGGTGTGGAAAGCTAGAAGCTCATCACCTGATGCGCGTTTTGCCTGGAAGGCTTCAAAGACTTCAAATTCAGCGCGATAATTTGCAAGGTGTAATTGCAATTTAATTTTCATCCAATACCAACTCATGTAAGTTAACTGCGATTACCTGGGAATTAGCAATAGGTACTAGGCCACTACAGATGCAGTCACTTGGATTTGTAAGTTAAATGCGTTGTGACTTAACTCATCTATCTCATTTATCCCACTTAGCACAGAATATTGTGTCACAGCATCCCATCCAATTAAAGAGTTCACCATTGAAAACAATGGGAGTTTGGTATGCTAATGAAAAGGTTAAATACATTAAATGAGTTAAGATAACTCAATTAGCCCTGAGTCACGACACATTTAACTTACAAATCCAAGTGACTGCATCTGTACCTCACTTAGGATACTTACAATTTAATTTTCATCCAGGCAGTAGGTAATCAGTGAGGGGGCACATTGGTCATAACTGTTTGCTTTTGAATCTGAGCTGAATGGTAAGGTTCAATTGAAAAATCACTAAACAGTTATGTCCCATGTGGTCCACCTTCAAATCCCTGACTAGAGTTAGAGTTAAAGCTGGAAGAAGTGCTCTTTTCTGGTTATATTAGATTATGAAAAAAGCAATTAAGCACATAAGACAGGTCATTCTGATTATTTTTAATTTTATTTAAGAATGCATATCAATGCTTTAACTTTAAGTTTCCTCTGGCAAAAATCATGACAAAAAAAAAATACATTAATGATTAATGTGTGTCTTTTTAGTTAGTAGATGCATATTTAGTTAAGGCATCTGGATCTGGAATATAACTCTTTTTACTGTGTGAAGATTGGTAGGAGGTTGGTTGGAGTTTTGGGAGTGTAGAGAGTATTTTTTTGCCTCATCAATTTGTCCTTAATGAATGTATTATTTAAAATAGAACCATGCTGAATATTTGCCAATGTCTACCAAAAACAGTTTTTTACATACAAAAATATTTACAGATTAAAAATAAGTACATGTGAATGTAATTTCCAATTCAAGTTGTATTTTGTATAATTGCCTCTAACTTTTAACACAATTTAGCCAAAGCTACCTTTTTAAAAGCCCTAGATGAGAACTATGTTACTTCAAAATTGTCTCCATAGTCAGAACCATTAAACAAAAAAGAAAAAAAATATTCTATATAACAATGATATTTACAAAATACCCATATAACCATAAAACATTGAGAATGTGGAAGGATGCTTGATGTACATGTCTTTCACTGCACAAAATTAGCTTTCAGGTTGTTTTTCTTCCCTTAGATCCGTTATGCTTTCAGTATAAAAAATAAATTAAAATAATAAAATATGTTTTTGGTATGTGAATTAAAATATTAAATTTGAAATCCCATGATCTAGCCTTTAAAGCTGTCTAGTTTCCTAAATTTCTCCAAATGAAATTTTGAAAAAGACTCATTGCAATTCAAAGCAAAAACTGAAAAAGACTATATTTTATAGAGTACATATAACCTCACAAATTTATTTATTTTATCTGAGGGGCAAATTTACTAGTGGTCCAATTTCGAAGTGAAAAAACCTTGAAATTCGAACATCGATTTTTTTGGTGGGGGTCATTTTAGATCAAATATGGCAATATGTTCGAATCGATGGCATTGTTCAAATCAAACAATTAAACGGCTTTTGCAAAAAAATCCCTCATATTCCTAGGACAGGTTCTAGGAGGTCCCCCATAGTCTAAAATAGCAATTTGTCAACTTTAAGGTGGTGAATAGTCGAATTTGAAGGATTTTTAAAGGGCCAGTAATTCGAAATTCAAATCGAATTCTGGGCTATTCTATAATATTCTATTATATAATATTCTATAATTTGAATGTTCACTTCAACCATTAGTAAATGTGCCCCATAATGTCTGCAAAATCATCATATCATGGAAATTTGCTGGTCAATCCAACTATCATAGGGTGTTTATAAAGGGTCAATAAGGGGTTCATTGGCTTATTTATCAAAAAAATTATTTGAGGTTTGTGAGGTTTTTTCTAATTTGAATAAACTCACAATTAAAAAAAACTCCAATGTCTACTTATTTATGAAAACATTTGACTGTAGAAAAATCCATTGAATAATATCATAAAAAACTTGAATAACTCACAGTTTATAGGCTTAAAATGTGAATTTGTGAGTTTACAAACTTTGCAATGTTTTTACATTCACATGTTGCTTAATAAATACCAGACGTTTGAGTTTTTTAAAATATAATTCAAAATGTGAGCTTTTGTGCAAAAATAAATTGAATCCTAGCAAAAATTCAAATTTTAGCCTTGATAAATCACCCCATTACTAAAGAACAATGTGTGAACATATTAAAGAGGTCATTCATGGAGTAATTGAAAGTACTATAAGGCAATAATGTTTCAGAATAAACAGGGCAGTTTTTTACCTGTGCCAATAATTATTTTAAAAAAATTATTCTGCTATAGGGTTAGTCTAAAAATAAATAAAAAGTAACAAAACAAGCCTTACATTTGAAAATGCAACTGAGTCTTATGCTTGCCCTGTACTTTAGAAGATTTTGTATTGCTTGCACACACTTTAAGGCAGGGGTGTCCAATCTTTTGGCTTCCCTGGGCCACATTGGAGAAAAAAATTTTCTGGAGATACACATAAAACACTCAAACACTTTTGATTTGCAAAAGTAAAGAAAATGCACAGAAAAAGAGCTACAATTCCAGGTGGATAACCAGATGGAGCTATACGCTGGAATATGGGACACCTGGATATTAAATAGACTAATTATTATTACTACTAAATGGGCAATGGGCAGAGCCTCCCTCCTGCCTACACCTATATCCTTTGCAACATAAGGATTACTCTGGAACCAAGCATTTCAAGCTGTGCCGCATTTATATCCATCGTCGGCTACATGTGGCCCTCGGGCCGCAGGTTGGACACCCCTGCTTTAAGGGATCCAGAAGGGGCTAATTTATCTAAAATGGAGTTGACTTTTTTCTTTATTCAAGAAAAATATTCAGATGCAGAAAATACATGCGTGTAAAAAACTTTTTATTTATTTATTTTCCCAGTTTACTAAACGATTCGAGATTTTCAGCTTATTGAAAATAACTGGAACAATGAAATTCTCTCTACCATGCCATTTTTACACAATAAAACATGCACAGGAATATTTTGTCAGATTTGTCAGATGGCATTTTCCATGTCGCATTTTTTTATTTTTGTATTTTGAGAAATCTGCCCTTAAGTGTTACAATCAGTAGATAAGCTACCATTTTTAAATCTATTTACATTATACATAAACTAGTAAAAACCATAGTGACCCTTAAAAGGAGTAAAATAACAAAGACATTTAATTGGTTTATGCTTTTTTACAGCTATTTTTACTACAGTTCAATATGTAGTTAAACAAGTCTAAATAAGGGATTGCTCTCAAAAGTTCAAGTTTAGGTTTCCACAAATGTTGTTCTTTCCTAGGAAAGTATTACAGTAGCAGAAAGGATGACCATGGGGCACATTTACTACAGGTCGAAATGAAAATTAGAATTTCAGAGTAATTTTGGGCTACTTCGAACATCAAATAGCCCAAAATTCGAATTGAAAAAAATTTGAAAATTAGAATTGTTGAATTTTGAAGTAGTTGCCCTTTAAAAATCCTTCAACTTCAACTATTAGCCAGGTTATAGCTGCCAAATTGCCATTTTAGCCTTTGGGGGACCTCTTAGAACCTGTCTTGAAAATGTTTCCAATTTTCCAAAGTTACAAGAATTTGAAGGATTTTGCAGAGAATCGTTCGATCGAATCGAACAATTTTTTATACGATCGAAAATTGACCTATTTGATCAAAACAGGTCTATTTTCGATCGATAAAGCCCTTTAAAAAAACTTTGAGGGTTGAATTTTTTTTACTTCTAAAATTCGGTTCTTAGTAAAACTGCCCCCATATCATAAGAAATAACTCAAAATGAAAGCAGTGAAAAACACAAATGTCTCAGCAGAGATATTTCTTATATTTATTAAGCTATGTTCAAGGAAATAACTAAGCTAATTTAGGTGAGTTTATATCTCAAAGTCTCTCTGCTTTACAGAGAATATGTGCACTAGCCACTATGGAAAGCAGACTTCAGTTTAGAGAATCCATCACTGTACAATGGAAAAGTTAGGGACGAATCAAATGATTCTGCAAGCCTATAAACTATTAGCATATTACATAATTTATAAAAAGGCTTATTTTTTTAGACAATTTCCAGATTAATGAACTTCTTTTACATCATTTTATCCTTTTTGGAATATTTACTCAGAGTGTATTCCCTCAAGCTTTTTGTCTTTAAGGGGCACATTAACTAAGGGTCGAAGTGAAAATTTTAATTACATTCAAATTTCAAAAATTAAATTTTCAAGGTAATTTTGGGCTACTTCAACTATCGAATAGCCCAAAATTCTATTCGAATTGAAAAATTTTGAATTTTCAAGTACTGGCCCCTTGGAATTCGATTATTCGCCACCTTAAAGCTGCTGAATTGCCATTTTAGCCTCCTAGAAGCGGTCCTGAGAAATCAAATTTTTTTAAAACAAAATAGTTCGATTCAAAAAATGTGATAGTTCAATTCGAATGGTTTTAATTAGATCGAATACGGCTGTTTTCAATCGAAAATAACCCACCCCAAAAAATTAGACGGTCGAATTTGCTGTTTTTTATCTTAAAAATTTGACCATTAGCAAATCTGCCCCTTATTTTCTTTATACTATTTCATTTAAATATACATTACACAAATTCAGTGTGAAATTAAAGCCCTCTCTTGTTTATTTTGAAATGTTAATTCATAGATTCAAATTAAATGAAAAATAATGCTAGACAAAACCTTATGGAAGTCATTGTTCATTCATGAATTTTTCTCTACATAAATGTAAATGTAAGCAAGATCTACAGTGTTTCAAAATGTAATTATCCTTTTAAAAAAAAGGTTTATTGATGTATGCAAATACAATTCATTCCCTTTGGCACCAAATATGCTTAAAATTATCATTTTTTGACAACTTATATAAGGTAAGAATCAAGGTGAAAATGCCTCAAGATATAAAAGATGATGGGCTTTGGGGAAAATGAGAGATGGGCAATAGAATAGAAAATATAACCTATGCTATAACCATAAACATGGGGGGACAGGCCTCAATCTTGAGTGAAACTAGAAATACTGTAAATGGGGAGTGAGGGGGGAATGGAGTCAGTGATCCTATATATTTACCTATTGATTACCAGAACTCCTATAAACATTTAAATTGTCTTTATGCTAGAATGGAATAAAATAGATAAAAGTAGGTTCTATGATGGTAATGATGGCCTTGGCTTTCTGTGAAATTATCTATTTTCCATTTAAAAACAAAATGCATTTAAGTTAAAATATCCATATGAGTGGGGATATACAAATTTGCTTTGATTAATATTTGGTCCTACCATGTGCCACATCAGCAACCTGAGCTGAAGCTGAAGTTTAATTAGATGTTTGTTGATTTCAACAAAGATATTTGTTCTTGACTAATACTTTTGGCTACAGAAATAAATATATTTTTTTGATTCCACTCATACCGGCATTTTACATTTTTTTGGAGACTAGGAAAAGATTATGTAAAATCTGTAAAATGTAAGCTCATGGAAATATAATATGTATTGGTGTGATTATCAATAAAACACTGTAAAATGCAGTAAAGATAACGTAAAGTTTTTTAACTTCAAAATTGAACCCTTAGTAAATCTGCCCCTAATTACAGTTATGTAACATATTGATATACAAATGTTATATAAGATTGATATAATATATATAATAGCCTAAGCTTTACAGAATTTTTGGCCTACTCTGTACATTGTAAACTTGCTTTATTATCTTCAATTTTATGAAATTATATTTGTCAGCCTCTCCTTTACAAAACATTCTCCTGCAGATCAAATACCTAGTGCAGACAGGGCCAGATTTACATAGTGGGCGCCCCTAGGCCCACTGCTGTTTGTCACCCCTGTCCCCTCCCCTTCCTTTGGGCACATGCACAAATTTTCATCATTAGGTCAGGCGTACTGGTGAGTGGTGCATAGGAAATTTAATAAAACTATTGTATCTTATGATCAGCCCCAGAGCTTTCAAACCAATGTGGGTGTGCTTGAAATATGGAAATACATAGGTATCAGCAAAGAATGGAATAAGTTGGAATAAGGCACTTGCACAAAAGAAATAAGGGTGGCATCACAGTAACATAGTTAATTTGGGTTTTGAAAAAAAAATTTAATTTGGAAAACAAAAAAGCCAAATGCTCAATCCCTTGAAATGGTCCAACAGAATCATTTGCACAG
Source organism: Xenopus borealis (assembly GCA_024363595.1). Taxonomy (NCBI): domain Eukaryota; kingdom Metazoa; phylum Chordata; class Amphibia; order Anura; family Pipidae; genus Xenopus; species Xenopus borealis. The sequence goes on along the minus strand of CM044440.1, from coordinate 35,437,545 downwards.
TTACATAAAAAATAAAAAACGATCTTAAAAACTTTTATTTTCAAGACATTGTACCAAAGTCTAATTTTTCTGTTCTCTTGATAATAATAGGAACCTTCGGTTTCCATATAGGATAAATAAGCTGCATTACCTGGATTGCTATGTTAAATATTTTCTTAAATTTTTGTAATGATCATGAAATTATGCTGAATTATTATACAGGTAAGTACACTACACTGTATCATTGCACAATATTGATGCAAGGATGCATAAACACACAGTAAAGTTAATTAAACCACTAGTTTTAGAGCATTGCAGGTAAGGGCTTTCTAGATAATAGACCCCATGCCTATGTAATTCTGAAGTTTGTTGTTGTGAGATATGATGTGTGAAACTTCGAGATAGGGCATCCACTTTCTGATTCTTGATGCCAGGACGATAGGTCAAAACAATGTTAAAGTGGGGAAAAAAAAGAGAGCCCAACTTGCCTGTCGAGGGTTCAGTCTTTTAAGAGTTTGAATAAAATTCTAGGTTCTTATTGTCAGTATACTGTAAATAGTGACTGGGTTAGAAGCCCCCTCTAAAGGTGATGCCATTCTTTGAGAGCTAGTTTCACAGCCAGGAGTTCAAGGTTCCCCCCATGGTTCTGCTGTTCTGCTCCGCTGGGGAGAATTTCTTAGAACAGTAAGCACATGGTTTTAATTTTCCATCGGCAGACTGTCTTTGAGAAATAACAGCTCTGATTTCAGAAGCATCTACTTCAATGAAGAAGGGAAATTGAGGATCCGGATGACGGAGAACAGAGGCTGAAGTGAAAGCATCTTTCAATGGTTGGAAAGTTTCCAAAGCAGGAGGAGGCCAGGAACTGGGTTTACCTCTTTTGCGGATGAGGGCAAGAATTGGAGCAATACAATAGGAGAAACCTTTGATAAATTGTCGGTAAGAATTAGCGAATCCAATGAACCTTTGTATAGCTTTGGTACTTAAGGGGAGAGGCCACTTCTGTATTGCCGAGATCTTGGCGGGAGCCATCTCAAAACCCTCGGAAGAAATTACATACCCCAGGAAGGGAATCTTAGGCACCTCAAAGGTGCATTTCTCCAACTTGGCAAAGAGGGAGTTTTTCCTCAAACAAGAGTACCGTATTCTCCATGAAGAAGCCAGCCCCTGCCAAAGAGGTAGAGGGACAAATAAATCATAGCAGAGACAGGGAGTAAGTGTGAGCCCTAGGGGGCATAGTTCCTGGAAGAAGGTTGACAGGGCAGTCATAGTGACGATGAGTAGGGAGAAACTCTGCAGACTATTTACAAAAGACATCGCTGAACCCCCTGTTAACTGTTGGCAGGGACTGCAGATCTGTCGAAGAGGTGGTCACCCGGTGGAGCGGAGTAGCGGGTAGACAATGTTCCTGACAAAAAGGACTCCAACGAGAAATCTGATTGGAGGACTGACCTATAGAGGTGTTGTGTTGACACAACCATGGTAAACCCAACTCCACAGGAGAGGAGGGACAGGAAATGATTAGAAATGCCAATTTCTCAGTGTGCAAAGTCCCAATCTGTAAGGATAATACCCCAGTTGTCATGGAGATAATGTCAGATGTTAGGGGTCTGTCATCAATAGCAAAAGCCCGCAAGGGAGTAGGCATGGAATACAGGGGAACACACACTTGCTTGGCAAAGGCAGCGTCCATGAAGTTTCCTGCAGCCACAGAGTCAAGGAACACAGAGACTTGGATAGTCTTAGTGGGCAGGTGAATCTGTAGAGGGAGGCGAAACTGGTGACAGTTCACTTGGAGCTTTGGTGAAATGCCACCCACACGTGACACCCCAGCTTTACCTTGGAGGAGAGAACCTTTAGGCTTCACGGGGCAGGAATTGGCAAAATTAGCTTAAAGGGGTTGTTCACCTTTGAGTTAACTTTTAGTATGATGTAGAGAGTGATAGTCTGAGACAATTTGCAATTGGTTTTCATTTTTTATTGTTTGTGGTTTTATAGTTATTTGGTTTTTTATTCAGCAACTCTATAGTTTGCAGTATCAGCAATTTGGTTTCTAGGGTACAAATTATCCTAACAACCCTGCATTGATTTGAATAAGAGACTGGAATATGACTAGGGGATGGACTGGATATTATGATAAGTAATAAAAAGTGGCAATAACAATACATTTGTAGCCTTACAGAGCATTTGTTTTTAGATGGTGTCAGTGACCCCCATTTGAAAGCTGCAAAGTAACAGAAGAAAATGGCAAATCATTAAAAAACTATGAAAAATAAATAATGAAGACAAATTGAAAACCTTCTTAGAATTGGCCCTTCTACAATATACTAAAAGTTAACTGGAAGGTGAACCACCCCTTTAACCACCGCAATACAAAGTCGCGCGGATCGCAGATGGAATTGCCCGCTCAAAAGAGTATTGTGAGGGTTGAAATTCAAATTGGATATGACACTTTGTAATGAAACCTCTGCAGGCTTGCGGGTCCACATAATAGTGAGGAGGTAAACCTGGCTCATGAGCCAGTGAAACTGCTAGCAAAGGAGCAACAGTGGCAGGGGGATTCCCCATGGCCGAAAGCGTATCAAGTACTTGCCCAATGCGGTCTTGTTGAGTCTCATATGCCTCCATGTGGGACACCAGCACCCTGAGGGGTCCATGGCCCGATTAGAATGTCAGGGGGTCTACTGGCTCCCAACCGGAGTAGTCGGGACCAAGGAGGAAGCTTCAGGGGTTAAAGTCCAAGGTACAGACCAGGGTTCAGGAATTAAGTGTAGTCAATATCCAGGCAGAGATCAAAAGGCAGGCAGAATATATCAAAGTCAAATTTCAGGTAAGGTCAAAAGTCAAAGGAATCAATCAATCAAACAGTAATAATAAAGCACCCACAAACGGTAAGGAAACAGAAACTATAATCGGGCATTGAACCACGTCCTGGGCATCCTTTTATTTGGCTTGCATGATGTCAGCTACCCACATGGTAGCTATGGGTGCCGCCATTTTGGCTTTGGTGCTGAAGAGAGAAGACGCGCCTACAAGCGGTCGTCACAACTCCCAAGAGTACCTGGATCCATTGGCTTAACAAAGCACTGACAGCCATGCGCTACTATACAATCACAACTGATAAATTCTAATTCTATAGAATATTTTACAGCCATGACAAGCAGTTTTTTCAATCCAATCCAACTATTTAATAACCAATATGTCTTACAGAAAGCAACCTATAGCATAGAAAGCAACATACCCAAATTAAATGTATTTTGTGTAAAAAAAAGTAATACATAAAAGTGGAAATTAAAAGTACTATTGCACAGTGCCATTAATTCTTGCCTTCTGTGCTGCCTGCATTCATTATTTCCTACAATTTAATTCTAAATTGAAATGCTTTAGTTCAGTTCTTAATATTTTTGATGGTTGCCTTGGTAACCCAATTCCATTTCATCTTCATACCAGCTGCCCCATGAAAAAAAAAAATGTTGTACTTTCTCAGGGCACTACAGACAGATGTGGGTGTTCCTGCTTACATTTAATAGAATATGTTTTTTAGTGCAAGCAATTTCCAACCAGCCATCTGTGCCAAGCCTACGCTGCATTATATTCCATTCATGTCCAATGTACTGGGAGTTCAACATCAGCGTTATTTGATCTACAATTACCAATAATGCTGTTTTGTTATAGCAATACTTAATTATACTGTCTATGTTTTGGGATCATCATACATAACAGAAGACTGCAGAAATATTCAGCGAGTCTGCACAACCATAAAAGCTATAAAGGATGTTTCTTGGAGTAATTATATAAGGGAAAATATTGAAATACCAAAGAAGAAAACATGCTTTGCTATCAACACAGTTGCTGATTCATTTATATTTTTTATATTTTTGCTGTTTAATCACATTTTTTATTATGCTGCATTACTGAAAGTTGCAGCTATTTTCTTTGTAAGCAAGAATGCACCTATCTTTATTTAGCACTGAAATATTGGGGTCTTTCCCATTAAAACTACCGATTATTGAAGAGCACTACAGATGCAGTATACTTAGATCAAAATATGGGATCAACTTTTAGTTTTTATGTGTTCAACAGGCTGTGATTAAGAAAATAGTGACCATCTTTCAGTAAAGACATTATTCCTACAGATGGAGCACTCTTTAATTTTGACACACGTAACCCAATTGGAATGAATATTATCGACAACTATAACAACTACAGAAGTTTTAGTTTTGCAAAAGGGATATATACTTTATATCAGGGGTGCCCAAAAGGTAGATCGGGATCGTATAACTTCCTTGTTAACCCCGAATAGTTTGTGTAGATCGGGATCTACCAGTAGATCTTTAGCTGGTGATCAGTAGATTTCAAGACACAGTCAACAATCAAATTTTGGGCTATTCGATAGATGAAGTAGCCAAAAATTTCTTCAAAATTCTAATTTTTTTAATTTTAATTTACACTTCGACCCTAAGTAAATGTACCCCTCAAAGTAGACCTTGCATTAGTAAAGTATGGGCACCCCTGCTGTATATACACTACAGAGATACTGCTTAATTCCAAAGTTATTCATTTGAAAATTCGGCTGATATAATGTACCTTTCGTATTATGGTAGTTCCCACATCTGTCAATAAATGTATACAGGTATGGGATCTGTTACCCAGAATGTTGGATAATGGATGTAATTTGGACCTTCACACCTAGGGACAGATTTACTAACCGTTGAAAATTCGCCAGCGTCAGCAATTCAAAGCGAAGATGCACTAGCTTACATTTCTACCTAGCACAAGTTCGTTACAGGTCTTGAACTCATGTTAATTTGCATAAAGCGGGGAATTTAGTTGAATGGATGTCTTTATGTTATTTGTTGCAGCAAATACATCACATTTCCACTGTTGATTACACAAGTCCAGGGAACCTTAATAAAGAAAATAGTGTTGTTATAATACCCTACACATGAGCCCACTGTAGAGTTAATGTACACAGTATGTTAGAAAATGTATGGGGGAAACCGGTTACCCAAAATTTATTTTTAAGGACTTTTGCAGACTATCACACCAGCGTTCATTGAACTTTGATGCTTTTTCACTCATAGAATATGATGTAAGTAACAGAAGATTGTGCAAGATCTATGCACTCCGTTGCACTTTGCCTGGTCTGAGCTGGTGAAGGCAAGTAAAATCCACATTTTAGTGAATTTACTGAGGACCACGAACGACTATTGCTTTTGCCAGCGAATTGGCGCCGGCACCCATTAGTAACATCCCTGTGGGCGGTAACACTATCGAATTGACGCTAGTGTAAGCCATTTTGTCCTTAAGTAAATCTGCCCCTTAAGTCTACTAGAAAATCATGTAAATATTAAATAAACCCAATAGGCTGGTTCTGCTTCCAATAAGGATTAATTATATCTTCATTTACATCAAGTTCAAGGTACTGTTTTATTATTACAGAGAAAAAGAAAATCATTTCTATAATTTTGGATTATTTAGATACAATGGAGTCTATGGGAGAAATCCATTCCAACATTTGGAGCTTTCCAGATAACAGATCCCATAACAGTAATGCAGATAAATGAGAATACTTTTTTATTCTTGTGTGGCTTGCAAATATTTTCATCGCTATTATTATTAATATTAATAGTAGAGTTATGAGTTGCTTTTGCCAGAGTTAGCAGGATCTAACTCAGGGAAGCCTGTTTTTTTTATGCTGTACAGATAGAGAAATAAGAAATATATCTAGTATCTAAGAGCTGTGCTGCTTGTGCAGAAAAGTTTTTTTTATTAATTCTCTGAACTACATCCCAATTTTGTTATTCTCTATTTAATAGAGTAAAGTAATTCCCTTCTATTCTAGTTTTCTTCCATCAATTTGCCTCCCACTGTGTAGCTCAATGATGAATGACTGCATGTAAGCGAGGAGGTAAGGAGACAATATTGCCATCTTATTGTACAAAATATTAGGACACTGGTTCACCCACTATTCCTCTTTGTTCCACCTCACTTGTATTTTACATTTATTTTGCTATTGTCCAAGTAATGATTCCACATTTCCCATTAACGATCCTCATATCCATGCTTCAGTGCAAAAGAGAAACTAGCGTTTGAAAGCTTTGCCTTGAGAAATGGACCAAAAATATAGATCCTTTATTCCATTTTCTGTATATATTATAGACCTTTTATCTTTATAGAGAAGCAGTTATGTTTCTAGTGATACATTTGATTTTAGAGATATAGGAGCACCAGAGCAAAATCTAGAAAAAGGGTAAATCACCTTAGTCAGTATAATAATCAAACACATCAGCTTAGCATACCGAATGTTGTACAGGAAAGTGACTATAATGAGTCAGTGATCCAACTGGAATAAACAAACATATCCATGTGTATAAATGATCATTGGTAGAAAGGAGCAGGAATTGAAATTCAGTGAGATACTGTACAGCTGTTTCGGCCTCAGGTTAGAAGATAAGACTTGTTTTGTTGGATCTGCCAACAATCTTAAAGGAACAGTTCAGTGGAAAAAGAAAAACTGGATAAATAGGCTGTGCAAATATAAAAATTTTTCTAATATAGTTAGCCAAAATTTAATGTATAAAGGCTGGAGTGACTGGATGTCTAACGTAACAGAACAGAACCCAACTTCCTGCTTTTCAGCTCTCTAACTCTGTGTTAGTCAGCGACTTTAAGGGAGGCCACATGGGGCATAATTGTTCAGGGAGTTTGCAGTTGATTTTGAAATTGAAAAATGGCTATATGGCACAGGATAAGTAATGGATAACAGATAACATTATGTTCTACAGAGCTTATCTGCTATCTGCTGTGTAACTTGAGCCTTTTCTCCTTTGAATGGCTGCCCCCATGGCTACACAACAGCTTATTTATATAAACAACAGTAGTGCTTCTGTAGCAAATGCAGCGGTTTTACCAGTGCAGGGCAACATTGCCGTATATTTTTATTACTTTAAAACAATTAAATTTTTTGATGTTACTGGGCCTTTCAGGCAGCAAATTGCTTAAGTAGCAAAATAAATTAGTTGATGTTGAAATAAAGTACTCTAAGCAAAGACATGCAAGAAAAACACGGCATTGTATGGTCCACTCTCTCCTTGCGCTTGTGCGCACTCCATTACTACTCATACGCACATGAGCGCTCTCCATTTAGCACTAATCACAAGCACTAATCAGAGCATGCACACTCTCAGACAGCCCCTGGCAAGTTGGGGTCATAACTTAAGTAGTATCCTACTACCATTAAGGTAACTTCACCATACCCCCTCCTGTTCCTTCTGTTTTATTCTAGTGGGAGTGTTTATGATACTTAAAGGAAAATGCTATTAATTACCCTGAACAGTGAGGCACCAAGTCAAAGATTCTTGTTGTCGGCCAAATATTAGTTGCCTGAGCTAATATCTCAAGCCTTTAAAGCACTGAAGGTAATATTTTGGATTTTTCACACATTATGAATATGAACATATCAGGGTTCGAATTTAGTGAACTCAATGTTTTCATGTCTAGGGCATTAGAGGATCTCTTTTGTTTTTATTATGGACATTTGTAATAATAAGTGGCCACTTCAGGCATTTGCACCAACATTTCTCATAAAGATGTCTATACCACCTATATGTACCCACCCCCTACTCAAATTGACCTAAGAGTACTAACAAAGTTTCAGTAGGCAGAAATGAACGCTAGCAAGGTTCATTAGGAAACTTTGCCAGCGTTTGGCTACAGCCACACAACTTGGCATTTTAATGAATTAGTGTAGTGTTAACAAATTTACACCATTTACAAGTGGTGCAAAGTGAGGCGGAACCTTTGCTTGCAAAAATTCCCACTTTAGTGAATTTGCCCCATGAGTTGATTCCATGCAAACAACATATTGCAAATCCATGCCTGACTAAAAATTTCTCTCTTGGCTATTCAGATTCTGTTTGGTATATGGACAAATCTTTTTTTGAGGATTTGCATATAGCCACATATTAATGATTTGGTGCATCACATAATAAAGTACAGGTATCAAGCTTCTGGAAAATACACCTCAATGTATTCTTTGTCTTTCAAGATACTCGGACAATTAGGGGCAAATTTATCATTATTCACAAATTCTAGGGCTTTTAGCCCTTGAATTAGGCAGAAATCAGACTGTCAAATGGAAATCGAATAGTTTTACGCTATTTTTTGAGCGCTATTCGATTTCTCAAAAAAAAAAAACGTACGATTGAACATCGATCGTTCAGTTTCACGAAAAAATCGTGAAATTTCCTTCAATCGCTCGAAAAATTCGTAATGGTATTCGACAAGGTAATTTTAAAAAAAAGCCTATGGGGGGATTCTATTGCTATTCGGTAGGTTCAATCTGGCGAAGTAGGCAGTCGAATAAAATTTTAAAGTTGAAGTATTCGATCATTCGATCTATTCGATATGATCGAATTTTGCATATTCGATGATCAGAGTGGCCACATTTGCATATTCGAATATCTGATAAAATCGTATGATCGGAATTCACATGAATAATTGTAAATTATTCACGTGAATTTTGTAAATCTGCCCCTTAGAGATCTATTTGCTGTTAATAGATCTTTCTCACTGAAGAATAACAAATATTTTAAAGTAAATGCAGCTTTAGACAGAATAAGTCTTGCATGTAGTAGCTCTTTTGTGGTATAGAACATAACACCATAGATGAACTAGCTTTTAAAGTTGGAGCAACAATTTAATTGGTTTTGTCATCATCATCTTCAGACCGCATAGTGAATTCTGACATCCTAAACATAAAAAGCAGGGTCTATGATTAATAGGGATAATATATATTGTTCTGCAAACTGCAAAATAAGCAGTTCAAGTAAACTCCAAGCTTGCAGACATCAGCAAAGCACTTAACACTTACTGTATTTTGTGTCTATAGTGTTGCATTAAAAGCATCAATACCTTTCTGCCAAGATGTTTTCATCTCTACTTCTTAGGGTTCCCTTGGGCATTCACAACTGAAAAATGGTGCAGTTTCAATTCATTAATATAAATGAAAATGTACTGTATATAAAGTTAGGTCTGTAAGGTAGGTACATTGAGTTTATATGTGTATATATATATATATTTTTTTTTTTTTTTCTTGAAAATTTTGCACTATTTCTGGAAATACAATATTTTTTTCTGTTATGCTAGTCTATCTACTTCGCTAGCTAGCGAAAATTCGCCAGAGTCGGTGTTGGTAAATTTCTGAAGTTACAAATTGACGTCACGCTGCCAAATTAGCACTAGCGTTAGACGCTTCGCGCTTTAGTGAATTTCCCCCTTAGTGTATGAAATGAACCTGATAAATAGCTGTGCAGATTGCAGCACAGATCTGCACCAGTCTTTCTCTTTAAAGAAATAAGAAAAATCCCAAATGTTCTATTGTCACCTAATTTACTTGCATGATATGTATGTAGCATGACTAATTAGGAGTTTATACCAACGCAACTTTCTCTAATCTCTATATGACCCTCTTGTTTTATGCTCCTTCCTTAAATATATAGTACAGGTAAGGGACCTGTTATCCAGAATGCTTGGGACCTGGGATTTTCCAGATAACTAATCTTTCCGTACTTTGGATCTTTATACGTTAAGTCTTCTAGAAAATCATGTAAACATTAAATAAACTCAAAAAGCTGGTTTTGCTTCCAATAAGGTACTGTTTTATTATTATAGAGAAAAAGGTAATCATTTTTAAAAATTTGGATTTTTTCATTAAAATGGAGTCTATGCGAGACGGCCATTCCTTATTTTGGAGCTTTCTGGATAATGGGTTTCCAGATTAGGGATCCAATACCTGTACATACGAAATCCACATTTCACAAGAGGCTAAAATATTTGCCACTCTACAACTTAATTTACGTTCATTTCTTTTGTGTGGGGGGGAGGAACACAAGAAAAAATTACTCACTGACTGAAATGTATTTGTCAGAATGAAAAACACAGTAAAAAGCAACTTAATGGGCATATTTGCTTCCATACAAAATTCTGCTTCAGAAGGCTCTGCCATACTTCAAGCAACTACTTCAAATGTTAATTTGTGACTAATATGCATATTTATAAAAATGCAAAACTTAGTTGAAGCAAAAGCATACTTTCACCAACGAAAATTTGTTAGCTTGAAAGTATGTCAGCAATTTTTCTCTAGCGATACTTTCTTAACATACTTACGCTTATGACAATTTAAATATGATCGGTATATACATGTCAAATGTATGTCTTTATTAATGATGCTGGTGTAAATACTTGCTGTAGCCACTTATTATTAAAAATGTCCAAGGAAGCAAAATAAAGACAAAAGAGATCCTCTATTGCCCTAGACGTTAACCCACCCTAAAACAAATGTGGCATGAGCTTCAAATGTTAAAAAGTGGAACTAATATATTTAACTTGAAAACATAATTGCACATTAGATTCCTGCAGTGGGTAACTGCGGTACCCTGGTTGCAGGTAGAAGTTTTGGGAGCTGCACAGACGCGGGTTGGTGGTTCTCCAGGTTGGGGGTCTTCTCAATAGCACATTTTACTCTTTTTTTCTGATCACGCCTACTTCTAATGATGCCACTTCTGGTTTACAATGACAACACTTCCTGTTTCTTGATGGTCAGCGGGTTGCATATCAGGTTGCGGTACTCGCGGGTTGGGTAGTAGGTCCAAGCGGGTATGCGGTTCCACATTAATATTTGAAAAAACACTAGCATTTTGACTTTTTTTTGGAATACCGAATATGATGTCACTAACATACAAGATATTATGTCAAATCGACAAAAAATTTTGAGGATGTACTGTAGCTTCATCTTATTAATTCACCAATTAATGATTGTTCACCTGGGCGCAAATTCGCCCTGAAAATTTTTTTTCACTAGCGAAGTGTCTTCCTCACCTTTTAGTAAATTGGCAATGTCTCTGAAAATTGCTATTTTGGTGATTTTTTTTGATTAAAAAAACCACAAATGCCCATTTGTTGGAAATTTCACAAATCTGATCATTTTCCCCCAGTTTTGCTAAAATGATTTATTTCTCTCAAATACCAGTACAGCATGAAGCCTGGATCTATGTTGAAGTTTGCTCCATGTAGTTCTAGGTCACCTGAACCAAATACAGTTCAAATAACATATTAGATATGCTGTAGTTCAACTGTAAATGATCTAGCAGTGTTCCTCATGTTTATAATTCCATCTGTCAGCTAAGTCACATTTATAGAGAAGATGCTTCATGGACTGCTCTATTTAACCCTTGTGACTAGGTTCTTCTTTTATCAAATTCATCACAATTTCCAAGTGGATTAATTGTGAAATGCTCTATCTCTTGTTAAAGAATTTCTTGTTATAATACAAAATGAAAAAGGCTACATTTAATTTATATAATCTTGGCATGATCTAACTATATTATATTGGCAGTACAGATGGAGGTTAAATTATTGCTCTGTCATCCTCACTCCCACACAATTGGGCAGTATGGTTCCATGTCATCGTAGAGAGAGAGACAGACTTCAGCATGCTAAGATTGGGAATTATTATTATTATTATTATTTAAATAAACAATATAAACTCAACCAATTTCAATTTTATAATATAAAAGAGATATTCAGTCAGACTCCTCCATTACAAGAAGCAGGTCAAGAAGATGGCTATAACTTTGTTGGCTTGCAATAAAAAATATTATTCACTAGCTTTGCATCTATAAATATAAGATTTTAGCGACACTAAAATCGTATATTTATAGATGCAAAGCAAGTGAAGTATATTTTCTAAGATTTTTTAGAAGAAAGCAAGGTTTATTAATAATAATAATAATAAACATTTAGATATGGATATATATGTTGGCGTTTGTGCCGCTTAATGATCATAGAGAGGCATGTTCGTGTCTCTAAAGCCAATTCATGCAAGTAAATGTGCTGGCAAGCATGAAGCACATGTTCATTTCTCTCTAAGACTAAAACACACATATAGAGGCCCATTCATGTGATTTTTTTTTTTACTCTAACAAATTCAAATATACTTTAAATATAGTATAAAATATACTTAAAATTTGAATGGGAGGTTATTAAAGAAAAAGTTAGAACATCTAAAACTCAAACTAATATTACTGACTAAAAAACTGGAATCAGGTACTGGTCCCTCTAGGGCAAAACAGCTTTACTGGGCCTTTGTGTACCCAGGCTCCCTGGAACAGATCCAGCTGGGTGAGCAACCAGAAGTCAAAGAGGAATATTCATCCATAACCATGCATCTTACAGTGTGGCAGGAATTGGTCATAAAGTCTGTAGGCCAAATATGTAAATTAAATAACTAGATTAATGGGTATCTGCCCAGCAACTAGGGAGATGAGGAAGTGTATGGATTTAAAGCCATAGGGACATTAGTAAATTTTTGGGTTTGTCAAAACTAGGGAGGTGCAGGATTTGGCCAGGATTCTGCCTTTTACAGCAGGATTTGGATTTGGCAAATTCAAATGCCTGGCTAAACCAAATCCCAAAAATGATGTGACTTAATTAATTAATGGTACAAATCTTTAATCACCTTTAACCCATATGCATTATAGTGGTTAAGTCACCCCTTTTAGTTCCCTTTACCTTCTCTTTGCTTACCGTATGTGGAGTAGACTAAAGGTAATAATGTATTCTCACTAATGTGCTACAAAATAATTGACTATTAACTTTTAGCAAAGTTCCCCTTTCTTGCTTTCCTGCATAATTGATGGGAAAATGTTGCTGCCCTTGTCTTGTTAAAATAATTGTTAATCTTCATTATCGTTTCTTCTATTTCATTTTCAGGCAATCACAGAGAATAACGTCTACTGTAATTGGCAGGAAAATAAGATAATTTAACTTGATTACATTTATTCTGTCAATTAACATGCGCGCTAATCAGATATACCCATACCAATCATTAGTCCAAGCCAGTAACTAACATTTTTAATCTATAATAATTCTGTAACTCTAATTGGTCTAAGCACTATGTTGTCAAACAGTTACATTTATGTGGCTGTGCTATATACTGTATATATTGCTTGCAATAAGTGCTAATTTAATTTTTTCAAGAGGGAGATCTGTAATAGTATAGATGTTGTTTACGCTTACCTTTATTATAACTTAATAATGTTTATTTGTTCATATCTTGCAGCACTGCAGAAACCAGTGACTTATAAAGAGAAAACATCAACAATTAGTGTTCCCTATCTTTCTGCTTTTGGTAAGGCCCATCAAAGAAAACACTGACATTTTTTGTATCTATGCTAATGCAGCTCATTAGACTAAGGTGAAGAGGTTGTCATACTGAATAGGAATTATAAGAGCAAATTACAGTGCGACATAAAGGCTTTTGATGTTCCGTCATGATTAGGCTCCCTGATGAGAATGCAGTCAGCAGGCAATTTCATGATCATCCAGTGCAACATCTAAAGCAGATAAAGCCAATGGGTTCACCAGTAACAATACAAATCAATAGTGATGAGTTGAAAGAAGCATATTTCTGCAAATATAATTTGAAAGCTAAACTAAGCTACTGCAGGGCAATTTCTGTGCTGTCAACATTATATTCTTCCATTGGATTGTCAGTAATATAAAGGTATGGGACCTGTTATCCAGAATGCTCAGGACCTGGGGTTTTCCAGATAAGGGATGTTTCCATAATTTGGATCTTCATAGTTTAAGTCTACAAGAAAATTATGTAAACATCAAATAAACCCAATAGGCTGCTTTGCTTTGAATACATATTAATTGTATCATAGTTGGGATCAAGTACAAGTACTGTTTTATTATTACAGTGAAATAGGGAATCTTCAAAAATGTTAATTATTTGGATAAAATGGAGTCTATAGGAGACAGCCTTTCTGTAATTTGGAACTTACTGCATAACAGGTTTCCAGATAACGGATCCCATACCTGTACTGTATATTCTCATGCTGTTGTGCAAGGTTGTATTGTACACAGAATTCTTATCCACAGAGCTAATCATTTAATTTTGAAAATTGAAGAATAGTAACTTAAAGGGTCTAATTCTGTGTAGTTTTACGGCAAGGAAAATACCAGTAATTATAATAAAAGTTAATAAGGAAATACATATTTGAACAATTATCACTACACATTTTGGTAAAGCACAAATAATGTATACATTAAAAGTGTACTTTTGGATTCTTAGTTTTGCTTATGTTTATTTTGCTAATTACATTGATTCTTTTTACCTAGAGCAGTGCTGTCCAACCTCTGTTTTACCGAGGGCCGAAATTTTTCTGGCCTACATAGTGGAGGGCCGATAATGGAAGCCAGTGTTGACCACTCCCTGTTTTAAACCACACCCACTTTAAACCACACCCATGTTACCACAAGACCATGTCCAATTGTGGTAGCACACCAAAAAAAAACAAATGGTTGGTGGTTGCTCACTGCATGAATATCACTCATCACTCATATGAGAAAAAAGTTGTCATACCCTTAAATCCATATGTCTCCTCTTTCCCTGTGAATAACACAGCACCCCCCAGCAAATGATTAAACACCTTAGGGGCCTCTAACAATAATTTATTTTCAAATGCTAACAAACCCCCAAAACAAATACCAGGCTTATGTTCCACAGGCAGAGTATGTCACACACAGGCAGAGCAGGGCACACACAGGCAGCGCAGGGCACACACAGGCAGGGTAGGGCACACAGGCTGAGCAGGGCACACACAGGCAGAGTAGGGCACACACAGGCAGAGCAGGGCACACACAGGCAGAGTATGTCACACACAGGCAGAGTAGGGCACACAACGGCAGAGCAGGGCACACACAGGCAGAACAGGGCACACAGGTAGCATAGGGAAGGTACAGTAGAATAGACCATGAGACAGAGAAACCCATCAGGACCACTCTAAGACGTACTCACACAGTGCTGATGCCCGATTAGCATTTTGCATAAAGTGTGAACAGGTGAACAGTCTTGGTTTCAGGGTCTGGGTGTGAACAGTACAGGGCTGTAGGAGTGTGAACAATAGAGGTGTTACCTGCTCCAGATAAGTTTGTGGGAAATTCTGGGGAAGCATGGAAGATCTTAAAGCAGAGACTGTTACTATATATGAAAGCTACTAACACTATAACACTGCCCAGTGCACAGAAAGTGGCCCTAACAATAGCAGGGGAAGAAGCTTTGCAAATATTTAATTAATTTCAAATTGAAGAACACAATTTTGAAGTGGTTATGGGAAAATGTAAATATTACTGCATCCCTAAAGTGAATGAGACATATGAGAGATTTATATTTAACTCCAGATTGCATCCTATTGAAAGCTTAGAGGAATACATAACAGACCTCAATCTGAAAACCAGAACATGTAACTTTGGTCAGCTGATAGAGTAGTTAATAAGAGACAGAGTTGTCATTGGATGTAATGATCAAAACTTGCAGGAAAGATTGTTAAGGCAACAGATCTTACATTAGAAAAAAGTTATAAGAATGTGTTAAGCAGCTGAACTCACAAAACAGCAGCTCAAAGTGCTAACAGGAATAAAAGTGAAGGTTTCTCAAGTGAGTAGGGTGGCCACATCCTCAGTCACGCCAACGGCTCACACAAGTAAATCATATTTCAAGAAAGGCAAAGTGAAAACAATGCAAGATTTACCAAATACAAAGTCTGTAATAATCGTGGCAACACCCATTCATTTAAAAACGGCCCAGCTTTTGGTAAACAGTGCAAGGTGTGTGGCAAATATAATCACTTTGCCATGCAGTGATGAACAGCAGCAGTGAGGAGATTCAGGAAGAGATCTGTGTGAGTGATGTCAGTAAAAGGAATGGAAGTGAAAAGCAAAAAAACTATAATTTATTTGAGATTTATTAAAGTCCAATAGTCTAAAAACTCAGAATCCAAAATCTAAAAGCTCTCGAGGTCCTGTATAAGTCTATGGGAAAGGTCCCAGTGTCTGTGCTGATGTCAGTACCGTTATTCGATGATTTCAGGGATTCAGAGCAAAATACTCAGAGAACTCCTAAAAAATCGAATTGTTTCTGTCTTTTTTCTTCATAAATAAGGTTCATTTGGGACTTTGAAGTTGGATATTAGAAATACTGAGATAAATTTGGACCTTGATAAAAAAAAACTTAATTTCAATAGAAAAATTCTGAATTTTAAAACATATTTTTGTCTGTAATAATTAAACAGCACCTTTTACTTAACAAAATGATAATAATTATAATAATCCCAGAAAGACCCCTTAACCAGAAAAAAAACGAGGTCCCAAGCATTCCTGTATAACAGAACTAAAAACGTGGTCTCAAATGCATAGAGAATATTTCATCTCATGTTTAGCCGATATGTGTAAGGCAGGGGTGTCCAAACTTGGCCCTCCAGCTGTTAAGGAACTACAAGTCCCACAATGCATTTGCCTGACTGTGGCTGTCAGACTCCTTCATTGCATTGTGGGACTTGTAGTTCCTTAACATGTTGATTACGAATGACTATAAAATATTTATATTGTCTTTTTGTACAACCAGGGAACAATGTTTTATTAATCGGTGTTCCTAATATGGGATCTTTTAGGTGGAGCACCATCCCCAAAATCTACTGTAACACCATCAGGCTTATGGCACAATTTAGATTTGGTAGTTTTAATGGCTTTGAGCAGAGTCACAATTTATATACATTTTTAGGGTCTTTCTTTATCCTTGCAAACATATATTTTCTGCCATTTTTATTTTCATTTTGTTTCAAATAACAGAAAGGCTGTTAGAAAGTGGATTGAGACGGCTAATTAATTATAATATACAGTATAATGTTTAAAAGTTATAGTCACACTTAATGGTGGAGAGAACACATTTAAAATAAAGAGAGAGACCAAGGTTATGTGAATTGCTGAGGTCCCAATGTCAACCTGCAACCTGTCAACCTACATCCTTTCTTTCTTTACACCACAGATTTCGCATTGCTCCTTTTCACAGCAAGTCATTGATTTTGGAACGTGGGTCTCCTGATCACTATGGACAACATACAGTACATAAGCATGACTTAAAGGGATTCTGGCATGATTTATATGATGTAGTTTTTATTTCCAAATTACTTTGTTTACACTGCAAATAATTCACTCTATAACGTAAAATTGCATTCCCAAATCAGCAAGTGTATTTTGTTAGTTGTAATATTTGTGTGTACGCAGCCATCTCAGGTCATTTTGCCTGGTTATGCGCTTTCAAAAAAGCACATCAGGATAGAATTGCTTTCTGACAGGCTATTGTTTCTCCTACTCAATGTAACTGAATGTGTCTCAGTGGGACCTGAATTTTACTATTGAATGCAGTTCTTACCAGGCAGCTGTTTTCTTGTGTTAGCCAGCTGCTATCTGGTTGCCTTAGCATTGTTCTGTTGTTAGGCTGCTGGGGGGGAAGGGAGGGGGTGGTATAACTCCAACTTGCAGTACAGCTCTAAAGGGTAATTGAAGTTTATCAGAGCACAAGTCACATGAATAGGGGCAGCTGGGAAACGGTCAATATGTCTAGTCCCATATCAGATTTAAAAATTAAATATAAAAAAATCTGTTTGCTTTTTTGAGAAAAGGATTTCAGTGCAGAATTCTGCTGGATCAGCACTGTAAACTGATGCATTTTGGGGAAAAAAATCCTCCCATCATAGTGTCCCATTAAATTTAGTAGCAACAACAAGTTAATGGTAGGATCATAGAAGGTACAGTACTTATTGACTATAAGATTTATGATGACCTTTAGAAAATCCTGTATATTGATATTTCAACAATCCATATTCTGGAGTGCTCAGTGCCTGTTTTTCTATGATTATGCAGTCAGCCCTAACATGGTTCATTCAAAAGCTAAATCTTGCAACAAGAAAACATAAAAAACAAAAAAATCTCACCTATACAGTATATGATTGTGTGCTGCATCCAAATGTGTGCTTCTTGAAAGACAAAGAGCTAATTTGCTGTAGTAGATAGAACATTAACACCTATGTGCAGTCAATAAAGTACTTACGGCTCCCGTATAATAAATATTAACTTTAGAACTATTATAAGCGCTCCGCATGAAACGGTTAGCCCGCTGCTTAAAACCACTTTGGTGGTTTCCTTGAATTATTTGCATGTATTAATAATTCATCTCTAATTCTCTGCAGCAGCAAGTGAATACTAATATCAAAGGATCTGACATTTAGATGAAACTAAAAAAATGTCAAAATCTAGTACTTATTACAAATGTCAAAATACTTAAATATAAAGTCTTTGTAATTGATATGTAGCTTCAGGGGCATTGCTTTTCAATTACTTTCTCTATTAGCATGTTAATCCACGATCTTTGTTTTTCTTTTTCTTCAATTCCCTTGTATATTTTCTCCTTTTGATCCTTTTTTTATTCTCATTTCATTTTGTCTTTATCTCCCTTCTATTTGTCTTCTTTTCTCACATTACTACTAGCCCTCTCTTTCCATATCAGCTCTCCGTGTCCTTCCCTTCCTCTTTCCTGTCTGCTCTTTTCATATTGCTCTTCTTATCCCCATCCTTCTACTGCTCTCCACATGACTTGTCTTGTATTTTTTCTACTACTTTCACTTATTTTCTTTTTTTCCAGCTTTTCCTTGCAACTGAACTGGTGTCCAAATAATAATGGGTGTCCCACAAGCTCAAAGAAATTGTGGCCAGTGCCAAGTTATAACTGCTAAGTTTAAAGATAATAGATGCCTGGATTTAAAGGGGTGGTTCACCTTCAAGTTAACTTTTAGTATATTACAACTAACAAAATACACTTGCTGATTTGGGAAAGCAATTATACGTGGTAGAATGAATGATTTGCAGTGTAAACAAAGTAATTTAGAAATAAAAACTACATCATACAAATCATGCCAGAATCCCTTTAAAGGGGTGGTTCACCTTCAAGTTAACTTTTAGTATATTGTAGAAGGGCCAATTCTAAGAAACTTTTCAATTGGTCTTCATTATTTATTTTTCATAGTTTTTTAATGATTTGCAATTTTCTTCTGTTTCTTTGCAGCTTTCAAATGGGGGTCACTGACACCATCTAAAAAACAAATGATCTGTAAGGCAACAAATTTTATTAGATAAAATTGGAAATGATATCTACATTTTATTCATAGCTGCTTTCCATTAGATATCCGTGGGCTCATCCACCACTATTCTTTCCTTTGGTTCCAAAACCTCGTATCTACGCACTGGGGACCCAATCAGTTCCTAGTCAAGGGTCCAGTTAGGTAATGTTTGCAGTGATATTTGCTGTCCTGAATACTCAAGTAAACATAAAAGGGTGATTATTATACTAGTATTTCTACTACTATAAATCTGTATTGTTTGGTGTTAAATGATGATCCAACTTCAATGACAATTAGCATGAGATCTTGAGTAAATGCACATTTGCGTTGCAAGCAATGTATTGTTTGTCTCCAAATCCTGTGCACAATTTGTCTGTAACTATTATTAATTATTATGAATAATTAATGAAACGCTACAGTTTTTTAACTAGTACATTTTTAAACTACTGAAATGCCTCATGAGCGACTGAACGTATCCTAGATTTATATAAATCTCGAAATTATGGAAAGGCAGTCTCCCATAGACTCTATTAATATAAAATAATTCAAATTTTAAATAAATATTGTTTTTTCTCTGTAACAGTAAAACAGTGTCTTGTACATGATCCAAACAATATATATATATATATATATATATATATATATACATAATTAATCCTTATTGGAAGCAGAACAAGCCTATTGGGTTTATTTAAAGTTTACATGATTTTCTAGTAGACTTAAGGCATGAAGATCCAAACTATGTAAAAATGTGTTATATGGAAAACCCCAGGCCCTGAGCATTCTGGATAGCAGGTCTCATACCTGTACTGTGTTATACAAGTGTGTTACTTGTCTCTATTCTATTCTTTTTTCTATTCTTTTTGGTTGCTTCTTTCACATTTCACATTCTTCATTGTGTAAATATAATAGTTTATTTACTTGCTAGGAAAATATCATATTGCCTTTAAGAAAGAATATAATGTCAAGATTTATATTTTTAGACCTCTACTTAGAGAAGGTATAAATTATTAAAAGTAGATGTTTGAGTCTGCAAAATAGAGGGCTGTTAATGTTTATAATAAAAAACAAAACCATACCATTAAGGTTCTGGGAGCTTATGCAATGGGTGTCCAACTGACATTCATATTTATATTCTGCAGGAGAGATCATGTCTGTATTAAAATAAAATGAATCACTGTCCTTCTCTGTCCACCATATGAAATGCATGTCCATATCCTACTTTTGTGTTTAACACTCACTCATACTGACTGCTGCTTTGGTATCTAACTTCAGAGATTAATCATGATTTATGTTCAGACATTTGTTTGCCTCTAGGTCTTAAAAACTAAGCAACATATGGAGACCATGATTGGCGATCTAGAGCTAGATCCAGGGTAAATGTGACATCGAATTTAGAATAAAGGAAGTTTGTAGTCATTTTTATCTAAAGGCCAATATAGTTCATCAAGGTGTGTCGCTTCATCAAGGCATTTGACAAAGGGCTTACGCATAAAATTAAACTGCAGTTTGTGAAGTATTTGAAAGTTCTTTTCCAATGCATTTGTTTCTTTTCTGGAGAAGTGGCACTTGGAATAGGCAGGCATTATTGACAAACCCTGTTGTGGTGTTTATACAAATGGCCTGCGGGTGTCACTGTGCACAGGACTTGTACTGTGCATACACAGGACTTTCTGTACAGCTTGAAAGTGAAAGTAAGAAGTTACTGTTGTTGTGTAAGGCCTGTATGAGCCTGTTAATAAAGCACGGTCTCCTCATCCTCGGCTACCAAAACATAACACCTGTGGGCTAAAGTGTCTTTCTTTAATTCCTGTCTGTCAGAGAGAGACATATATATATATATATTATCAAGTATTTTTAGAGCACCAACAAATTACGCAACACTACTTCCTCTGCTCTAAAAGCACACTTAGTAAAGCTGTTTCCTCTCCTAATCTTTGTCAATTATACCAGGAGGTGAATTAAAGTGATGAACTGTTAAATACTTTACTAGTTTGATCCAAATTGATATATATAAAGAAATCAATAACTACTGTGAAAATTGTAAAGAAAGAAAAGAAGTTGCTGATAAAGAAACAAAGATTAAGACACAAGACTTCAAAGAAAAGAGGAACAAGAAAGGAAGTAAGGAGAAGTGAGGTAAAGTAAAGGTTTTTCACTTGTTTCATGAAGTGGATAAAGATTATACAAACAGAATTTATAAGTGACTACAAGCTTTAGGAGCTCAGTATGAGTCATTTTCTGCATCTCCATATTATGTTATGGCGCATTAGGCTGACATTTTTTTTTTCTACCAGGTGGAGAATACAGAAGCAAGAGCAGGACAGAGATGAGAGAAGAGATACAGAAAATAGAAGACACAAACAAAAAAGAGAGAGACAGAAGAAAGAGAAGAGATACTAGCTAGTGGATGTGTGGTAGAGACAGATAGATATTGTTAAATAATAGATACAGTAGATTGAAACACAAAAGAAGTAGAGAAAGACTGTAGTTGAAGAATTGAGGGAAGAAGAGGAAATAAACAAAAGAAAGTGGTGCAATGGAGGGAAAGACAACGAAGACAAAAGGAGAAGTAAATGACTTGGGCACTAATACAGGGGAAGAAAGCATAAAACAGGGGGTATTAAGAAGGAAGAAGATAAATGAGTATAGAAGGAAATAGGAAGTAGGAGGGGTTAACCTGTGAAAGGGAAATACTTTGCAAAAGCACATGGCTTGAAGAAAGGGACTAAATAAAAAAGGTGGGATTTGTAATGAGAGAGAGAGAAGCTTGGAAATGAAGAAACATACAAGGCAAATAAGGAAAGAAAATTATAAGGGAGACTAAAAAAATATTTAAATTTTTTTTAATTAAGACAGGAAAAATATAGAATTCTCTCCAAGCAGGTACCAGACATCTATTTTTAACATTGTATAAACAGATTACTTGAAGGAAATACACATAATAACCACATAAGCGTTTAGGATGGACTAAGATTAAGAAAAACAAGAGATAACTATAAGAACAGACTGTTCTGTAGGAACAGAATGAATACACTTCATTGAGTTCAAGTGGCTTTAAGCTTCATTTGTGATTTTTAAAATCCCATTTAACTTAACGCCAAAGGGTTTGCATTTGTTGACTTCCTCCATATGTTTTGATAAATCAAATGCGTAAATGATTACACTAATCAGGTGAAAATATCACAGAGAATACTGTGAAAAAGCAATATATAGTCAGTACGGATCAATATAAAGCAGAACTCTATTTAGGTCCGATGCTGCACTATGCATCTGACCTAAATACGCCTCTACGTACGGCGTGTGACGTCAACCCACCGGTACTGACATCACGCGCCGTGCGGACGTGACGTCACTTCCGCAAAAAGCCACCCCCCTACCCCCCCCCCCCCCCCCCCCCCCCCCCCCCCCCCCCCCGTTGCTTCCACCACTTCATTAGAGGACAATGGTCACACCATTACAGACACCCAGCTAGCAAAACAGGTAATGTTTATTATTATTATACTACAATAAGGGGGATATATACACCAATTGCTCCAGTCCTCTCCTGTCAGCTTTTTAAGACAATACAATAAAGCAGCTGCTATAGCCCAACTCAAATGGATTTCTGGCTTTGAACCATAATTGGGATTTATAAAATAGTCATTACTATTTTATGGTCGTGTTTCTGCTATACCTATATATAAATCATGCACATATGCCTATATGAACATGTCAGGGATGCTGTTTAATACAGAACCAATACTAATTTCACTTTGCACTTACCTGGGGAATAGCTGTTATTTGCAGTGCTACATCTAAATGCATTAAAAATCTGGTGCAAAGGGCAGTCCTGTACTTATCACTTCTCAATGGCACAGGTAGTTAGTGCAAAGATGGATACTTACATGCCTTCCTCAGTCCACCCTTTATGAACATAACTCTGTTGAACACAGGCACACTGTTAATCCAAAAAGGGTGGATCTTTGGAGTGCCAGGACCTCTGTTTGTGGGTGCTTATTGTAATTTACACTACCATTGGAGTAACTACAAGGGGTGTGATTGAACTCGGGTCTGCACCCCTTTGAGGCCCAGGGGAGCCGTGATAAGTCTTATAATGGGCAGCAGGGCATGGGGAGGGTTTTCAGCTCTCACTAGCACATTATTGGCGGGGGGACCAGTGGGAGGACAGGGCCCGCTGGTGACTAGTCATTTTGGTTGGGGGACCAGGCAGGAGGTCTGAGCCCGCTGGTGATTAGTTATTACCACCGCTATGCACCCTGCTCCACTGATTGTAAATGAACCCTTTGATATCCTATCAGAAAAAGGAAAATATACAGGGTGGGCTGGCTGGCTCCCAATATAACTGACCATAGCGGCATGAATGCAAAGATTGTTGGAACAAGGAGTAGTGGGAATGATGCATTATCCTCATAAAAGCCCTGCAAAATATATTGTGCCACTGCTATATATAAATAAGAAACAACAATAATAAAAGAAAATACAAGGGAACCCCTATTTTCACTTTAAACATAATAGAAATAAAAAGTTTATACTAGAGCTAAGTACTGTTCAAGGCCTCAGTCTATGACGTGTAATAAAGCATCTAGTGCTGACTTAACATGCCATGGTATATTGCTTGCATATTGTACATGTGCATAGAATTATAAGTAGGATACAACCTACATGAATGATTGACCACCTGAATGACCCAGGTAGTGCAAACCTCCAATAAAAACAAATCATTCCAATTTTTCATTCAGTTCAATCCTCATAACTATGTTGGCTTGCTTTGGAAAACATACTCCCCGGTTCCTGTCACCTCCAATAGATGGCAATGTGTACATATTCATAGTGTTTCACACATCATTAAAGGGAAAGGAAAAAGTTACATACAAAAAAACTAGTTTTTGTGAACCTTTTGGCAGATTCACTAAAGGGCGAATTATCGCCAGTAAACACTTTGTACACTTCACCAGGAAAAAATTCTTTACCACTTGCATCCCAGGTTCTGAACAATAGTGACTTTTCACTACGGTAACTTTGGTAGTGTTTAAAAGCAAAATTACACTAGTAATTGCTTCTGCCTAGCGAAATTACCTTAGTCAGCTTACTCTTGCATCAATTTGGATAGGTGCGGTACATTAAAGTCATATGAATGTCTTTATTAGAGATGTTTGTGCAAATGCTTGAACTGGCCACTTTTTATTACAAATGTCCAAGGAACCTGAATAAAGACAACAGAGATGCTATAATGCCCTACACATGAGCCCACCGTAAAAAATGAATGGTCCATGACCCTCAAATGTCTGGGGAAAAATGTTAACCCAAAAAAGTTTAATAGTCAGGACTTTTGAAGGCCATCCCACTTAAAAAAAATGAAATGTCGCCAGTGTTTTTACAACTTTAATGCATTTCCGGCATACAGGATATGATGAAACTGACATAAGATTGCGGAAGATCTAGCTTCATTTTAGCAGTTTGCCTCGTCTGAGGTGGGCAAAGTCAACGTTCAGTAAAATCTGCACTTTACTGAATTTGACAGAGAGAAAAGTTGCCTGGCGATAGTGTGCAAACTAACGCTAACAAATAGTCGCCTACACCTGCTAGTAAATTGTCAATGTCCCTGTGGATAGAATTTCTGGCGAAAAGTTGCTAGCGTTAGCCACTTCGCCCGTTAGTAAATCTGCCCCTTTGTGTGTGTAGGATTTAGCAAGTGAAGAGGGAGCTGTGGGAAGGTTGGCTGTAGGGCAATGTCATGGAGCACACTTAAACTTTGTGTTCATTTCTACAAAGACCAAGAACCTTAGATGAGATGTAGTGTATTTTATGCTCCATCTTTAGCAGTAGGGAGAAACTACCCACTGTATGGGGTCACCTAACTGGACTATAGACATTTGTACAAATATTTCATCCCTGCTTAATTTGCTTCTAAAGGAGACAAGTCAGATTGTAGGTGGTTGGCTGTGATTGCATCCAATTTCCCTTGCAATAGTTTGTAGTCTCTCTCAATGTGCAATACAGGGCGATAGAGAATCCAGTCCATTTAAATAATACATGATTTCTGGTAAGGAGCAATTAGTGAGAGCTCAGTCTCAGCTATGTGCCAAGGGTGGGGTGCCAGGCAAGGAGGAGGGGACACTGGGGGGGACACACCTTTCAATGACATACATGATGCTCAGGACTCACCTGACAATGACAAAAATGATGCTCAGGACTCACCTGACAATGACATACATGATGCTCAGGACTCACCTGACAATGACATACATGATGCTCAGGACTCACCTGATGCCCAGGACTCACCTGACAATGACATACATGATGCTCAGGACTCACCTGACAATGACATACTGTACATGATGCTCAGGAGTCAGGACTCACCTGACAATGACATATATGAAGCTCAGGACTCACCTGACAATTACATATATGATGCTCAGGACTCACCTGACAATGACATATATGATGCTCAGGACTCACCTGACAATGACATATATGATGCTCAGGACTCACCTGACAATGACATATATGAAGCTCAGGACTCACCTGTCAATGACATATATGAAGCTCAGGACTCACCTGACAATGACATACTGTACATGATGCTCAGGAGTCAGGACTCACCTGACAATGACATATATGAAGCTCAGAACTCACCTGACAATGACATATATGATGCTCAGGACTCACCTGACAATGACATACATGACCAGGACGTTGCCAAACAGTCCCATGACGCAGATCATGGAGTAGAGAGCGGCTATGATGATGGCAATGAAGATGGACTCGTTGTCCTCGGGGAAAGTGTCTGACAGGTCGCACAGGTAGGACTGGTTGTTGTTAGAATCCATTCCGCTCCAGTTCACCATGCCGCCAGCGGGACACCTCAGGGGGACCAGGGAGCCATTGTCACCCCAGCCGCTGATGGAGCTGTTGAGCAGGATGTCGGCAGAGCCAAAGGAAGTGGTCGGGGTAGCGTCCATTTTTAGCTTAGTCTAAGAAGTGCTAGTTTGGTGCTAAGAGGCGCTCAAATGTGAGCGATGGATGTAGAGAGGTTCCAGTCACTCTCCTCCTCCCGCGCTCCCTCCTCAAGCAACAAGCAATTGGTTTCCAAAAACGCGAAAGCCGAGCGCGCGTCTTCTCTTCCTGGCACAGACCCTTCACTTCAAACTCCTATCTGCGTCCACTTATTATATACACCCCGCCTCCCACAGCCTCTCTGACACCGCGACGAACTCAAATTGATAGCAAATGTACACTTCATCAGCACAATACAAGCTATGACCAAGGCTTACACTCTATCACACTCACACACCAGCATATACAGTACACACGACTAACACACACACACACCAGCACATACAGTACACACGACTAACACACACCAGCACATACAGTACACACGACACGACTAACACACACACACCAGCACATACAGTACACACGAGTAACACACACCAGCACATACAGTACACACGACACGACTAACACACACACACCAGCACATACAGTACACACGACTAACACACACACACCAGCACATACAGTACACACGACTAACACACACACACCAGCACATACAGTACACACGACTAACACACACACACCAGCACATACAGTACAGACAGGGCCTGACTAGGAGGAAAAAGCAGCCCTGGCAAAAGTGTTGAAGCAGACCATTTATTCATAAGCATGCAAAGCATGATATATATTTCCAACACCAAGATTAACTAGAAATAGTATTTATTAATAGATATTTTCAGGGTTGGACTGGGGGGCCCTGGGCTCACCGGGACTACATCCAGGGCCCCCTGCCAACTCTCCCTTACCCCCTCCAACCCCCCCACCTATAACAACAGCGCCTGGTGCCACACACCACTACGCGGGTGCGTTGGGCGTCACGCGTCATCAAGTTTTTAATTTGAAATTAGGAAGGGGAGAGGGGGGTCCGGGTTTTTTCCTGGTGTCTCACCGGGCCAGTCCAACACTGGATATTGTAAGAGTCCATTACCACTGAGTTGAAATATATAGTATTCTACAAGACTAACCTGTGAAATATACATTCCTAATTAAGTACTTGGCAGTATCAGTTTAGGCAAGACTGTTACAATAGCAAACACCACTGGGAAGTCTATAAAATACATCTAAATAACACTCGGTGCTCCTTGTGAAAACCTTGTAATTGTAGTTTATAATCCTCAACTTATCTCTGTCCTTTCCAACCTCAATCACTGCAGTATACTAATTCTGCATTCAATTATGCATAAAGTTCAGAATTCTGTTTTCCTAGGGAGAATGTACAAACAGTGAACAAAATAAACTTCAGGAGACGTCAAAGGTGATATATATTTTAAAGGGAAGGGTAGATATTTTTTCTTTAGTGTATTTCATTCTTATGTGCTGTAATTAATAGTTGACAGTATGCAAGTAAAGCATCGCTTAATCCTATATACTAATATTGTTTTATAGAACTGTTGTATATTCAACATATCCATGCATGTTAAATGCCATAAAGAAATGTAATTCCTTCATTAGAGAAGACTCTGGATTGCCTGGAGGATGTGAACATTTTTTTGCTGAATTGGTGTTGTGTGACTCTAATGACTGAAGACATTTAATATTTTGCATATTATTCTAGAAACAGTGTGGTGTACAGTACTTGGTTACCAAAGATATATCAGATGTGTTTCCTCTTATCCCATAGATGCTGTAGCTATAATGGTGTTAGACTGTTAAGGTCCCCATAGACGCAACGATCTTTCCCTGCCGAACGACCAATCTCAGGGAAGTCCCACCAATCTGTCAAATTATTGTGCAGTTAGTGGGATCAGGCCCGGACTGGCAATCTGTGGGTTCTGGCAAATGCCAGAGGGGCTGCTATAAGGTCCCATAGAAAGTTAAATAAATAATAAATAAATAAATAAATAAATAATATATAATTATAATAAATAAATAATAATAAATATATTATAATAAATAAATATTGTTATAAGTTATAATAAATAAATATTGAATTTATTATAGACTGCAGCAGAAATCTGGATTAACAGGTGTTTTGTTCATTCCCCTTATGAAACTCCCCCTTCCTCCGTTCGTGATCATTGGCCGCTTCAAATCTCAACCATTAATTGGTGGTGATAAATAGATGCGGTGCGGTCGGCACTCCTCACACCCTCTACAAAGCCCGCAAACGCTGAGTGAAACGTGCGTCGGCGCATTTTAGTTTGAGTGAGGCAGGTATACGAGCAGTCACAGCTTGCTAGCAGCCTGTGGGACCCAGCGGTTTTCAGTGGGTGGTTCTGGGGCTGAGCGGGTTGGATGGGTGGATGGGCCTCTCCTGGAGTTGCTCCGCTCATTCGTGCCTGAGGCATGCTAAATAGATAGACACAGTAGGGGTAATTTATAAACACTGTGCAAATTTGCACCTGGACAATAACCCATGGGAACCAATCAGATGTTTGCTTTCATTGTTCTTCTTGCAGCTAGCTGAAAAAAATCTAATCACTGATTGGTTACTATGGGTTACTGCCCAGGTGCAAATTTGCCCAGTGTTAATAAATGAGCCCTAGTGCCTGAGGCACAAGTTAAATAGAGCGATACGCTAGACAGCGAGCTATGGTGCCCGAGGCACAAGTTAGATAGCAATTCTACTAGCTCTGATGCCCGAGGCATTGCATGTTTTGATAGCCAACCAGTTGTTGGTGCCTGAGGCACAAGCTATTTAGCTAAGTGAGTCTGCGGATACGCTATACTCACTATACCCTAATTCATAGTAATACTGATGGGCTATAATGATCTCTGTGATACTTTTCACACACAGTGATTAACCCGCTCTTGGACTGTTAGCTCTGTTCCCTGCCTTCACCCTCTTTTTAATCGAATTTTGATTTTGGACGTTTTATGTATATAATTATTAAAAGTTAAGTTTTATTTTTCTTTACTCATGATTTGGGTTTTTGGACATTATTGATGGGGCAGTGCAATTCAAAGGGTCATTTCTGTCGTCTCTTTTTTGTATACTTTAAATTCAAAGAGCAGCTTTTAAGGGGTTTCACAAGTGCTCCTAGAGCAAACACTTAGGGGCCGATGTACTAAATTCACGTGAATAGATCAAGTTCGATCGAATTTCGATTGTAGGATTTATTCGTTTGGTCAAATATGTGAATTTTGGCATATTCGATCATCGAATAGGGAATGATCGAACGATCGAATACATTCAAATAGAGTCGAATGAACGAATATTCGATCATTCACCCAGCGAAGGATTTTAATTTTAAAGTTTATTCGATTGCCTACTTCGGCAGATTGGACCTACCGAATTGCAATAGAAGCCTATGGG
Organism: Xenopus borealis; assembly: GCA_024363595.1. Taxonomy (NCBI): domain Eukaryota; kingdom Metazoa; phylum Chordata; class Amphibia; order Anura; family Pipidae; genus Xenopus; species Xenopus borealis. Next base: position 35,408,223 of record CM044440.1, on the reverse strand, counting down.
AGCACTCCCATAGGCTTCTGAGGCTAAGTCCTGATCGAATAGGATTCGTACGATCGAAGTCTTCGATCGTTCGAATCATTCGAATGATCGAATGATTTATTCGACTGATCGAATAAATTTGTATTCGATCGTCGAATGATCGAATATCGAATAAAAGGTAGCCTAGAACTATTCGATTAACAATCGAAAATCGAATGCTAAGCAAATATCGAGTACAAACTAATTTTTTTTGGGGAATAATAGTAAATTTGCCCCTAAGGGGCACACTTTTGCTCTTATGAGATATGAGGGATGGCCCTATTATCATGCATACCAATATAGGATCTTTTATATGTAAACCCATTGTCCAGATGAAAATTTGCCATTCCCAACAATTAAAAATTCTATCCGTGCCTGATTCTCCTTTCTTTTGTAATAATGAGATAAAGGCTTGTAATTAGCATTAAATGACCTAGCATCCACGTTAACGGTAAAATAATTGTACAGTGATTTTCAATGTTTCAGTGATTTTTAGTAGATTTTAGGCATTACGCTGCTAATTATAGGAACCGCATGCCTATAATTAACGGTGCTAGGGCCTGAAACGGGTTTTGATCCTTTGCCCTGTCTATTTTTACAATAACGAATAAAGACTATTATTTAACTTATTGGAGTGTGGGCCGCTGTCCATATTTTTGGAAAACGTATTGTAAATAAAGAAAACTACAGGTCCCAATCTTTGATTCAATTCAAAACCTAAATGAATATTTAGCATTATTATTACTATTCTTGTGTAAAGGTATGGAATATATTATTGGGAAACCATTTATCAAAAGCTCAGAAATACAGGTATACCATTTTTTGAGACTTGTATAAGCACACAATCCTTTTTAATTTGATGGTAACTAAGCTGCATAAATCATATTGATGGCAAAACAATCCTTTTGGGTTTATTTTGTGTTTAAATATTTTTCAGCAGGATTAAGGTATTGCAATTAAAATAAATTTGGGAATACCCCTTGTCTGGAAAACACAACAAATGGATCCCATACCTGATAATAATAGATGCCATATGAGCTTGTATGATACAAGTATGGAATCTCTTAAAGGAACAGTTCAGTGTTAAAATAAAAACTGGGAAAATGCGTAGGCTGTACAAAATAAAAAAACGTTTATAATATAGTTAGTTAGTTAGTTTGAGAAAGGTCAGATTGTTGACCGAAATATATATATATATATATTTAATATATATACTTAATTTACTTTAAAGAAGAAAAAATAGAATTTTATCAGAAAGATGCTTTGTCCCTTGGAACGCAATGCATCAAAACAATTGTCACAGATGTTTCTTCTGATCCACAGTTCTTTGCACACACTGGAGATTATCAGATTTCAGATGTCTTCAGTCCAGACTGTAACTAAATTGGAAATACTTTATGTCTGGCAGACTAATCCACAGCCCTAGAGTTGGCCGATACCTTGTTGATTGGTTGAAGGCATTTCCCTTCCTTGGCTCGCAGAAGGTGTTATTTGTTTGAACACCTCTAAGTATTTGCTGCTTTGTAATTTCTTTTCATCAGTAGATTTAAGAACACTACATACTTTTCTATGCCTGTTTGGAAAGGCCTCATTCACTGACCTGTATAAACTTCTGACAGATTTAATATTTTATGCCCTGTTCATATAAAATTGAGTCTACAAATCTGAAATACTGAGCAAGACTGGATTGGGTTGCAGTGAAAACCTTATTACACAACCTTAACTTTAAATGATTCATGGAAGAAAAAAAGCAATAATACGTTATTAGCAGGAATCAGGTTAGTCTATTTTCCTGATGCTTTATCCAGCCAACATCAATGTGAGAGTCTGAACTATATATGAATAATATATCAGTACACAAAGAAACAGTGTTTTTTAAACTATTTTATTGCAGTGTCTTAAACACAAGAGATGATAGATACATAGACAGATATTAGAAAAATAGCAGCAACAAATAAAGCCATTTTAGTCTTAACTGAAATTGGTGAGTGATTCAAAAGAACTCAAGCCTTTATCAACGCTTCAGCTGTAATGCTCAACACATGCACTTTTTCATACAGGTATGGTATCCGTTATCTGGAAAACTGTTAAACAGAAAATTTAGTACAGAATGAACATTTTCCACAGACTTCATTAAATTCTAATAATCCAAATTTTTAAAAAAAGGATTTCCTTTTTCTCAGTAATAATAAAACAGTGGCTTGTACTTGGTCCAAACTAAGATATAATTAATCCTTATTGGAAGCAGAACCAGCCTTTTGGGGTGGGCCCTGACCCTCGCAATAATGCGAGATGGGTCTGTGCATGTGTGCGCAGCTCAATGGGACCACGCATGCATGCATAGTGCACCAATTGCGACAGGCCAGTGAGTCAGAGGTCTGGAGGGGGCCCCCAGGACTTCCAGGAGGGCCCTTCCTTTGCAGCCCCGGTGTGCCCCCAAGGCTCCAGTCTGACCCTGCCTATTGGCTTTATTTAATGTTTACATGATTTTCTAGTAGACTTGGTAAGAAGATCCAGGTTATGGAAAGATCCGTTATCCAGAAATCCTCAGGTACCGAGCATTCATACCGGCATAAGAATTTGTTTGGAAGCATAATGCAATATTTACTTTGTAGAAGAAGCATCTTGTATTTTAATGTATATGTCACCACCAATCTGCTTCTTGCTTTTGAGCTTCTTATACATTCTGACTTTCTATTTTCATAATTTACCCTTCTGGTTTATTGTCGTAATGGGATTTAAAATACACATTTGGCAACTATATTAAGTACTATGGTGCATGTTGAAGATTTGTATGTGATTTTCTATATGTGAGTTATTTTATACAGAAAACTACACATCCAAGAATTAATATGCTACACGTTCCAATGTCATTTCCTGTGTGATGTAAGATGATTCTTATTGGTTCTGGGTTGCTTCCTGAACTATGTTTCCTGTTCCTGTGAGTGAGTGAGTGTGTGTGAGATCTCTCTCGCTCTCTCTTGCTGCATCTTGCTGCTTTAAAGTGAATAATAGTTTCTATATGCATCTCTTCTAGTCAGCAACGATTCTGGGACTGCAGCTGCCTGAGGCAGCAACCCCGATGCCGCCCCCCTTCCCGCTCCGCGCTTAAAAATCAGCGTCGGAGCGGGTGAAAAGGGGGCGGTATCACTAGTGCATTGAGCGTAATTGCGCTCTCTGCACTAGCGGAGCTGAATTTCCCGGTTAAAACCCGGAAATTAGGCTTTTAAAATTACAAGAGGTGGCTTTTTGCCACCCCTTGTAACTGGCCGCTCCATGCCACCTGAGGGCCGGATCGGCCCTGCTTCTAGTTAAAAGTTATCAGCAACAAAGAACTGTGTAGAACTACACCACTCTGTGCCTAGAGTTGCCATCTTTTCTGGAAAAAAATATCGTCCTTCCTATATAATTATCTTTTTTCCCTATTAATAACATTGGGATCAACTATCATTTTTACTGTCCAGACCTCTAAAATACCAGCCAAGTGGCAACCCCGTCTGTGCCAAATTAAGGAATCAATTAACTTTGGTAGTCATCTCACCCTGAATGTTAGAGAGTTTTGTTGTATAGTATTTCTGTGAAATGGTGACTGTTAAACTTAATTAATGCATTTATTAAAGGAGAAGTAAGGCTTAACTAAAGAAGATGGACAGAAATATTATCCATTATAGTTTGGGCTCCTGTACCAGCTTAAGTCAACCACATCCCTTTAGCAGTAAAGATATGTGCCTCCAGAGATGCCCCACTAGCTCCCCATCTTCTTTTCTTCTGATTCACTGATTAGAGGCTGATGCACAAGCTTATTGGAATTATTTTGATAATAAAATGGAGTCTACGGCAGTCATCCTGTAGTCATCCTGTAATTTCTGGGTAATGGGTTTCTGAATAACGGATCCCATGCCTGTAATAATTTTTATATAAATAATGTTGTATTTCAGCAGTGACATAAAGTTTATTGGATTAACAGAAAATATGCAATTTACATCATAAAATTAGACAGATGTGACAGACAGTGATTATAATTTCTTACATGATACTATGTGCTCCTGTCAGCAGAACTTTCTCTCAAGTTGTCAAATATATAGATTTTTTTTGTTATTAACAAAACTGAAACTATAGAGATGATTAAGTATTATCTTCCATACGCTTGGGTTGTAATACCTGCACTAATCGAAGATCTGTTTCATGCTTTGTGTGTTTTCAGTTGCAGTTAGTGCCTTGATGGCACATAGAGTTAGATATGTTTAACAAAGATAATACCATCTGTTCATTTTTCTGCAATACACCTGTAGTATGCAAGGTACAAAATAAATTAATACATATATATTAATTCATTTCTTGCCATTATATTACTTTGTGAGACTTTAAAATATCAACATTTACAACAATGACATTTAAAGCTCCACATAATTCTTACTTCTATGGTTTTTAACAAGTATAATACTGTATGTCTTATCCATGGGGTGGATTATTGCACAGGCTACCCTAGGACATAGCCTATGGACCCATTGTGATCAAGAGCCCATCTAGCTTTTTTCAGTGATTATGTTTATTTTCTATTCTTTGAATATTTATTTTTATTGTGCTGCTGGGTCTGGTCCAGCACACCTGCTGGAAGAAGAAGGCAGACATGGCATGTGCATGCATGCTTTCGGACACAGCATTAGCCTAGAAAAGTGGGCCTTTGTGGATGTTGCCTTGGGACCCCCCATTTCATTAATTGGATCACTGCTTGAACTTTATATTAGCCTTGAATAGTTAAGCCTTGATTCATGAAAGATTTGGCCGAATACCGAACTGAATCTGAACCCTAATTTCCATGTGCAAATTAGGGCTAGGAAGGGTTAAAGAGCACCTTACACTCAATGAGCCGTTAAAAATGTTCTTACTTCCTTGTTTGTGTGACAAAATGTCACATGATTTTAAGGATTCCTATTCTGGGGTAGATTCACTAAAGGACAAAGTGACTAATGCTACCGACAATTCACCAGCGTTGCCACCCAAAGGGGCATCTAAATTCACTAACAGGTGCAGGTGCCAATTCCCTAGCGAAGGAGTCACTAGCGCTCGCTAGCCGACTATTCGCTCTGGTGAAAGGTTGTTACACCAGAAATTCAGTATAGTGCGGATTTTACTGAATGTTGACTTTGCCATCTCAGACCAGGCGAAGTGCTAAAAAAAGAAGCTAGATCTTCCTCAGTCTTCAGTCCCTTACATCATATCCTGTGTGCCGAAAATGCATTAAAGTTCCGAAAACGCTGGCGACTTTTCCTTTTTTGAAGTAGGATTGCCTGCAAAAGTCCTAACAAACGTTTTTTTGGGGGGGTAACCGGTTTTCTCCAGACATTTCATAACATTCATAACGTTCATTTTACAGTGGGCTCATGTGTAGGGCATTACATTAACTCTATTGTCTTTATTAAGGTTCCCTGGACATTTGTTATAAAACGTCAAGAATTTGCACTGACATTTATAATAAAGACCTCCATACAACTTTAAATTACTCGCCCTATGCAAATTGACCTAAGAGCAAGATCACTAGTGAATTTTCTAAACAAACCCTAGCACAAGAAATGTGCCAGTGTTCAGCGTCCAGAACAAAACTCCATATATTAGTGAATTGGTGTAGTCGTAGAGCATTTGTACCTGGTGAACTGGTGTGAAACTGACGATGGTGAAAATTCACCTGTTAGTGAATCTACCCCTCCGTTTTGCCAGGCACTTGGATTCGGCTGTATACGAAACCTGCTGAAAAAGGCCAAATCCTGGTCAAATCCCGAACAGAATCCAAGTGTAGCCCTAATAATAATGCAAGTAAGCTGGGAAGAAAGATATAGGAATGATAGTAATACATGCCACCATTTTTAGGAAACAGAAGAGGCAGTTATTTATAGCAATGGGCAAATCTGACCCTTTTTGCTTTGCCAAGAATTGCCAAAACGGTGAGAATTTCACTAAATGCACTGAATTCTATTGGGGACATGTTTTTGACATGCTACAATTTTTTTTGCAGGACACCTTTTTTCACCCATTAGAGTCTATGGGCTTCATTTTGCCTTTGAAACTGGGTGAAAAATTTAGCTCACCACTAGTTATTTATAAACACTGGGCAAATTTGCTTCTGCGCAAGTTAATTATGGATTTTTAAACTGAATTTAATAAACCTTGAATTTCTTAAAAAATTCTCCTTTGGTGCTCCGTGTTACATTCATCTTCAGAAGCTTTTTTGGCTGTATGGGGTCGCGGCCTGCACGTGTAGCACGCTGGAGTTCGGTGTCGGTAAGTGCTCCCACTAATACATATTCGCACGCTTCTGTGCAGTAACCCACAGCAATCAGATATTTTCTTTCAATGTTCTACCTCTAATTGTAAAATGCTATTCACTGGTTGGTAACTATGGGCTACTGCCCAGGAGCAAATTTTTCCAGTGTTCATAAATGAGCCCCTGGAATTTTGGCTAATGGTTTAAAAGATAACGTTTTCCATATAGGGGATATTTCCAGTGGGTTACTGGACAATAAATCTGTTTTCCAAATGTTAGTCTGTTTAATGATTAGCAGTGCAGTAATGCATGTGGTAGGCTATAGTGTATATAATACAGAAGTCTAAATTAAATATATTCTAGTATATATATTATAAAATATTAAATAAAATGTATTCTTTTTTATATGTATTTTTAGGACAAACTCCTCTACCAACTTTACCTAATCTTTTATATCTACATATATATACAGTATACACATATATAGAAGGTGCTGGGATTCTATTATATTTAAATGTCAGTGGTTTATCTTCTGTAAAAGCTTGATCTCTTTGGGGATAGTCACCAGTGTTCAGTATTATCTTGCAGCTGAGATATGCTGCTTATTATAAAAAGGAGGGGTGTTACAGAAAAAGACAAATTATCTCTTGTGTTATAACAGGATACTTTTCTAAAATCAAGACCTCCAAAGATTCCCCAGGAGCCTGAAAGCCTTTAAGACTAACTAAAGCTGAGGTTTGAGGCAATGTTTTCAGGTTGAACAATAGTCTTTGCTCTATTAAAGCTTTAGAGGAAAGAATTATATTGCATATTTGTTGGCTACTTAATAGAAGATATTTTATATTAAAAGTAGCCAACATGTGGATTTTAAACTATAAGTATAGGATCTATTATCCAGAAAGCTCCAAATTACAGGCATGCCATCCCCCATAGACTCCATTTTAAACCAGTTGTTCTAATTTTTGAAAAGGATTTCCTTTTTTTCTGTAATAATAAAACAGTAATTTGATTCCAAATAATATACGATTAATCCTTATTCCAAGCAAAACAATCTTTGTGATAATTTATTGTATACATTATTTTTTACTAGACTCAAAGTATGGTGATCCAAACTATGAAATGGCCCCTTAACCAGAAAATCCAAAGTTCCAAGCATTCCGCATAACAGGAAACATACCTGCATGGCCTATCACACACTAATTTCCATTAAAAATCATCTGAACCGCAGTTGACACAGAAGCATACTGAGAGCAAAGAACAAATCACTGCAGGAGAATAGCCAGCAGAGTGAAGAAAAATCATAAGCTAGACCTGTATAGAATATTGACAAGGTAAAAGACTGAATTATTTCATTGTTCATAAAAAAAACAAGTAAAAGCCCTGTTGACCCTTATTGTTTTACTGAATCCTAAGCATTCTAAATCAGATATATGTAAAAAAACAAATAGTCCCTAAGCTGATTGTTATGTATGGAACATAATTAAGAAAACAATAATGCTATATTTGAATAAGATAGACAGAATGCATAATGAACCTGAGACTTCCAGTGGTGTGTGGAAAATGCTTCTTGATGTACTTGTAAAATAAGAGATGAGAGATTAGAAAGAAATCAGCAGCAATCAAGTAATATCAAACTATGCTCCCGAGAGGAGAAAGAAAATAGAAGGTGGGAAGGGTTTTATGCTAGATTTACTACATGCAACATGAACATTAAATGATTTCTCAGCTGATTAATTCTGAAATGGTCATGGGTTGTGGTGGTTAGTGTGTATTTAAATATGAATTGTATGAAAAGTATATAACTAGGAAACTGCATGCCTCTATAAATTTAGTAATTGTATTCAAATACACATTTGCTGTATCCAGAAACCCGTTATACATAAATCTCTGAATTATGGGAAGGCCCACAGACTCTATTTTAATAAAATAATAGAACATTTTTAAAATGATTATCTTTTACAACAGAACTTGTTATTGATGCCAAGGGGCAGATTTACTGATGGATGAATTTTCGACGTGAAGAAACTTCAAAATTCAACCATGAAAGTTTTTTTAAGGGTCTTTTTCAATCGAAAATTGACCGATTTCGATCGAATTGGTCCATTTTCAAATGAATAAAAATCGTTCGAATTGAACGATTCAAAGGATTTTGAGCAAAATCCTTCGAATTCCTAGGACTTAGAATTTTAGCTTATTCAATAGTCGAAGTAGCCCAAAATTACTTTGAAATTCTAATTTCTTTTTATTTGAATTTTATTCAAATATTCACTTCAACCTTTAGTAAATGTGCCCCTAAGTAAGATATTGTGAATCCTTATTGGAGGCAAAACAGTCCAATTGGGTTTAATTAATGTTTAAAGGACAAGGAAAGCCAAAGAAATTAAATCACATTTTTACTTTCTTTAATAAAAAAGAAATCTATCTCCACTTTATTTTAATTAAAAAATGTGTACCGTTTTTATAAGAAACCTGACTGTATGCAGTGAAATTCTTCCTTCATTTACTTCTGTGCATAGGAATTGTCAGATGGTCTCTAACTGCTCTGCAGAGAAACAATCATACTTGTGGACAACAGGGGGAGCCACCACCTTACTTTCCAGCCATGCAGAACTCCAGCAGCTTGCAGTCGGCGACTGTGTAGAGATTTGTATTGGATTTCATTTTTGCCTTTACATCCCCTTTTCTGTTTCCAGCTCCAGTTGCAGGGACAAAGATCACGGAGCCAGATTTAACCAGATACACTGGAATTCTATTTGGAGGATTATTTTGCTGCAGTTGGAGAAACTTTGTATTAAACAATACAAAAACTATAAGATCCACATTAGATTACATGACAACACAGGACCCAGTGCAGTCTGTATATTTTGATTATTAATCAGTCTTGCTGTATCAGCTTCTGGCAGATATTGTTTGACTTGTGCTGTTTTGATACTTTATGACGATCCCTAAGCTTAGCCCAGACTACACTGAGCATGTGAACAGTCTTGGTCTTGCAAAGATGTTTAACAAAGTTACAAGATGACAGCCCCCTGTGCCCAATTTTGAAAGCATAAATCATTTGTATGATTAGGCTTTGTGGCAGTGTCGGACTGGGACACCAGGGGCCCACCATAAAACCTTAGACCAGGGGCCCACCATAAAACCTTAGACCAGGGGCCCACTCTCAGTACTAATATTCTTCATCTCCGCAATCAACCTCTATTATCCTAGTTTGTTTTCTTTACATACTATAATCAGTTATTCCATCTATTTAGCCTCTTTGTTCTCATATAAATAGAGAATGGCCATGAAATAGGCCAATAATTTAGCAGCATGAGGGCCCACTGACACCTTGGCCCACCGAGAGTTTTCCTGGTATCCCGGTGGGCCAGTCCGACACTGCTTTGTGGTGTAGTAAGATCAGGTTTATGTTTAGTATACAAAATACAGCATTTCTAGCCTTATTCTATTTTACACTTTCCTTGTCCTTTAAATGATTTTTGTAGTAGACTTAAAGGACACCTATGGCCCAAAAAACTTGCCCCAAACCAAAGGTGCGGGCTGATAGAGCCCGCATTCCGGTTTGGGGTTCTAGTGCTTATAAAAAAAAAAAATGTCCCCTGCAGGCGCTGGCTTACTCGCACCGGGAGGGAGCTCCCGGTGCGAGCCGCCATGTCTTCTGAAGCGCATGCTTCACGCAAATACTGAAAAGCAGCCACACTTCCAGCTGCTTCAATGAAGAATCGCCTGCACCTATTCACATGCAGTGCTGCGTTTTTCTAAGTCGCTCAAAATTGCCTCACGAGTGAATAGGCGCAGACGACTTAAAGTTTAGCGGGCGCGAGACACGGGAAAGAAATTCAAGGAGATTAGTCGCCCCAAAGAAGCGGTGATTAGTCGCCAGGCAACTAATCTCCCTGAATCTTCCCATGTGGTCTAGCCCTTAGGGATAACATCTACCTTATCTGTTTCCTTAGCATGAACAAGGTGGTTTTCCTGTATTGTGGAGTCTTGCAGGCTTTTTCTTGGGTCTTCTGTATTTTTCCTAGTTGATGAAATAATGAATTCTCGTGTAAGTAATATCCAATACTCTTCATTATATCATTCTGGTATGTTCCACAAAGTTTCAGTGGGTGCTCTGTGTTGGTTGTTTTGGCATTCATACTAGCTCTCTATAAATTCTCCTAACTCACTTAACACGTTTCTTTAGAAGAATTCGGTAAACCCAAGGGTATGCTACATATGCTGCTAATTACTCTAACCCACAAAAACTAGTAATTTATCAAGTGTAAAAACCACAAAAACACCAATACAAAACATTGCCATCTAAATGATAGTGAGGTCACGTAGAAGTCAATGGAATCTGTCCTTTATCATTTGTAAAATCTTTAATTTGAGCTGTTAGAGGTTTTCTGTGTTTTTTTCTTTTGTAATCATGAACAAATTCTTACAAAAAGGAGACTATCGAGTTTTTCATATTATTATTTAGATTTGTTCTGCGGTTGTATTCATTTCAAGCTTTTTATTTTGGGATCTTTTAATAAAATAATTTAAGGTAAAATATGAAGTTTCATAAATGGACCTCCACAATTTGATCTAACACCTTTCATGCTTCAGGCTTACTGCCACCTGGGACTAGTGCATATTTACAGTTCACATTTAACACCTATCATATAGTGATCCCAACCAGCGACTCATAAGTAATATGTTGCTCACCAACCCCTTGGATGTTGCTCCCAGTGACCTCAAAGCAGGTGCTTGTTTTTGAATTCCTGCTTCGGAGGCACGATTTAGTGCATAAAGACCAGCCCCTTAAAGGGCACCAATCATAACTAAAATCATTTACTAAGGGGCAAATTTACTATTACTCCCAGAAATCAGCTTGACCAAATTCACAATTCGATAAGT
>CM044440.1:35342571-35376844 GCA_024363595.1 Xenopus borealis | reverse complement strand
CCAACGAACCAAAGTAAAATTCAAGTTTAGACATGGGGCAGATATTTATCAATTTCCATATTTGAGGGGAGCAACACGAATGTGAAATTTTTTACAAAACTATATTTTTTTGGCTCTCGCTTATTTATTAAAAAGCCTGGACTTGGAAGAAAGGTTGCACACAAGCACAAATCCTATTGTTCCATTAATTTTCAATGAAGCTGAAATTCTCAAACATCTAAATAAGAGTTTTATATAAAATTATAAATTAACTTCTAATCATATTGCTGGTTACAATTTAGATGCTATTTAAAAGAAGCTTTGCAAGCTTTTCAATGAGGAGAAGCAAAGGGATTTTATACTTGGGGGTGCTAAATGTTAAGCACCCCAAGTAACTACTTTTACCTACATGATACCCCGGGCCAGTGCTCCTATCAGCTAAAAACTGCACCAGTTCGGGGTTGTTCAAACGAGCACCACGGATAGATCAACTTCCTGCTTCCTCTGGTCTTCTGAGGACTGCGCATGCGCACTAGAGCGGAAAGCTGAACTTTAACGAAAAAGTCGGCTATATTGCTCTACTGTACATGTGATTTCCCCAGGAAATTTGAAAATCAAAGCAGCAGGAATTTGATCTCTCCATGGTGCTTACTAGAAGAACCCCGGACCGGTGCGGTTTTCAGCTAATAGGATCACAGGCCTGGGGTACCAGGTAGATAAAAGTAGTCACTTGGAGTGTCTAACTTTGGCACCCTCAAGTGTAAAAGGCCTTTCCTTCTCCTTTAATATGTTATATAAATAATTTTTAGTTTTAATGGTACACCTTTGTATGGTTGACAATATTTTATTTGTGTAAAGCCTCAATTAAATTGTTAATTCCATATTGTTGTCTGAGATTAGATATCAGTGAGTTTATTGGTGTCATTGTTTGTGATGCCATATTAAGGGGATTTTAGGCATGCACAACATGCCTTTCTTCCCAAGGAGCAGCAGTTAAGCAATCCCATTTTATGTCACCAGCCTACATTGTTATAATGAAAGTATTCCACATGGAATTGCCATCCTTTGGAAGCAAGCTATATATATGCATTGAAAGTGCATTACACCCAAATTACACTTTTCATCAAAGTGACCATTTGTGCACAACAGGTATTTTCAGCTGTAGATTAGATTCCTATTATATCTATTACATGTTTGTTGCTTTCACAAAGTTAACCCCACCCCAACTGCATAAACTTTCAAATGGCTAACCTGGTGCCCTATTCATGAAGTTGAACTACAAACCCCCCCACTCCCACTCTGCTGGTCTAGCCTAGATTTTAAAACTACAGAGGCAACTGCTTGCTCTATAGTTTGCCACTGACCAACAGACTCTCATACACAGTTTTTAAAAATGCTGCTCAGCAATGTTGTGTGAAAAATACTATGTGGTGCAATGCGCCAGGTTTTTGATGTTTCTCAAATTTTTGGCTAAACGGGTCAGATTCACCCATCTCTGTAGAACTTAATTTTCCTTTGTTCCACTGCAGAATAATATACAGCCTTTTGTTCCTTTTTGCACTGTACTACATCACAAGCACCAACAACAGGGGAATGCTTCACGGTCTTCAAGTGTATCAGTATCAAGTACTCCAGTCCCACTACAGCTGCAGTGCTTTTTATCTGTAACACCCTGCATGATTGTTTCTGCACATCAGTATCAAGTTCTTCAATTCCATAACATTGGCGTTGTTGTTTTTTTTCCAATGAAATAGTGCCTGGGCATGTTGTTATTAAATTGAAGAATATAAAATAAATAATAGATAAAAGGCAGCAGCATGAGGGCAATGGCACACCAAGAGATTAATTGCCAGTGACAATTTTCTGCTTCCGTTGAGAAACTAATCTCATAACTCCCAATATTTGAAAAATGGAAAGATAAACAAAAAGATTTTTTGGCCACACCCCCTATTTACCATGTCTATTTTGCAAAATTTTGCAGGTTATGAAAGACTGAGCACATTTCTGGGAGTTTTAGGGCAATGTTTTATGTGTAACAGTTTTGCTAATGAATGTGACATTGCCCTTTAAGCTGCAAGTCTTAGTTCCCCCGAAAGACTTGCTTATCTAAAGTAGTTACAAGTAGTTGTATCTTTGCATATGTTAAATTGTTAAACATGTATGTAAGTGCTGGTGTCAGTGCAGGAGTTCAAAGAGAAACTCTGGACATTTTAATAAAAATCCTGGACTGTGGGCTGAGCTGTCAAAATCGGGACCGTCCCTTAGAAAATGCAAAGCCAGAACTGAAGGTAGGTAGAGTAGGCACATGCCTAGGGCACGAAAGCTGGGGGCGCCAGGCATGTACCACATCTGTCGCCTACCCCATGCACGGTCCCCTCTCTCCGACTGTCTGTTCTGTGTATGTATTAGCACTTCCGCTTGCCTATGTTCACATGTGCGAGCAATATTTGTGCATGTGCACTAAACGGCACAATGACTGGCCAGGTTGACCAGGGGCGCCTGGCCCGACTGAGAAAATGGGACAGTTGGGAGGTATGTAATCTCTTGTAAAAGTTTTCCCACTGGAAATAATGTGAATTACTGGTGGTAAAACCCATGTGTTTTAGTCTTCCAAAATTGCTTAACATTTCTTCTTCAAATGATTTAGGGAGACTGAAGCAACACATGGATTTCACCACCAGTGGGAAAGCTTTTACAGGAGATCAAGTTGCCTACAGTAACAGAGATTTAACACTGCCTATTAATCTCCTGGTGTACCATTGCCCTAAGGCAACTACATGTCAGGGGGCCTTTAGGCTTCCAGCGGGAATAGTCAGGACCAAGGAGGACGCTTCAGGTTCAATGTTCAAGGTACAGACAAAGGTTAAACAGGAGACATGGTCGAGATCCAGGCAAGAGTTCACAAGGCAGCGAAGAGTCAAAGTCCAGAATAAAGACTTCATGCCCCATCAGCGCACCGGCACCATTACCCACGTGGTGGCCATGGGTGCCACCATTTTGGGAGCGACGCTGGAGGTTGTAGACGTGTTGCCCGGTTGCCTCGTGATCATTAGCGGCTGGGACATCCGACAGTAGGAAGTCTTGTGGAAATGCCTGCAGATGCTGACATTTTTTACTACGCTCCTTGACAGCTTGATGCCCTCTAAGACGAGTTCAGGTAGTTCCCTGGAGACCAGGGGGGCATATTCACTAAAGCATCGAACACTAGCGCTAATTCACCAGCGCAATGTCATTTCACAACTTCTCCGATTTACTAAAAGTGTCCCTGGCGAAAATTTGCTAATGAAGTATAGATAGACTAGAGCAACATCGCACCCTTACGCCAGGCAAAGTTGCGCACTGACGAAGGGATGTAACTACGCTAATTCACTAAGATGCCCATTTTACTGAACGTTACCTCTTGCGTTAGACTTTATTTCACCAGGTCAGACCTGTGAAGTTCAATACAATAGAGAGGAGTTTGAAAAAAAAACCTTGAAATGTCTTTTACTTTTTTAGGGTGATAGTCTGAAAAATAGCATAATTTTTTGGGGGGTTACCCTCCTTCCCCCCTAAATTTCTTAACATATGGCAACTCAACTATACAGTGGGCATATTTTTAGGGCAATAGGACAAATTTATTTTAATTATTAAAGATTTCCTGGGCTTGTGTAGTATAATGTAGTGGCTGCACTACTATGTACTTGCCCAATGCGAACTTGCCGAGTCTCATACACATCCATGCGGGACGCCAATCCTCAAAGCGCTCATCCTACATCAGGTGTAGCTTCCTCAGTAGGGTCCATGGCCCAAGTATATTGTCTGGGGCGGCGTTTGTGACACTATGGGAGGGCTGGAAACAGAGAGAGACATGGGCAGGGAGGGGTTTCTCTGCTACTGCAGTTTTCAGTCAGTGCTGTCATCACTTCCTGTGTGAGAATAAAGAGATACTCCCATTTCTCATGCCAGGGTAGACTCTAAGGAGAAACGTGCTCTCTGCAGTTCTGATATAATCAGAGTCGGACTGTGAGGCCCAGGGCCCACTGGACATGCAGCCTCAGGGGCCCCCCACATCATTCTGTGGGCCCCCCAGCCACAGAGCCCCCTCTCCCCCATGCACGGGTAGCTTTTACGCAGCCAGTCAGGGAGGGAGATAAGCAGCGGGTCTGAGCCGGCGGGGCCCACCTGGTTTTTACTGGTGTCCTGCCAGTCCATTTCGACTCTGGATATAATAACTAGGATGTAAAATGCTTTCAACCCATTTTTTCAGCACCATTACATGTTTTGAGGGGGCAGGAATAATATAACTGAATATTATATAACTGAATGTTATATAAAATGTCTCATCTACCCTTTAAATAAAAAGAGTCCAAAAAAGAAAACTTTTTAGTATCCTTCCACCATCTTACTCTTTCCCTAATGCATTCTTTTTTTTTTATATTGTCCTGTCATCTAATGAAACCACTTTAAACCCTATAGACTCTTTTCTTAGAGACATTTACAATAATAATAACCCCTTTATAATGAAATAGTTGCTGTATCAAGCTACTATATTCTACTGCAATAAAAGTCCTATTTTCGACTGCTCTGTACAAATGTACTCTTGGAGGGGAAGAAATAAGGTAAACAGTAAATAAGTAATGTTAATTCAATGTTTGTAACCGAGTGTAAATTATATTATGAGTTTCCTTTTCTTTTGTATTTTCTGCAGAATGTACAAAGGATTTGAAATAAATATATGTTAGAGAATGTGCTGCTTTGTTGACCTTCCTATAAGAGATATTAACCAACAACTATTTAAAATAATTTAACATAAATTTCTAAAGACGTTAACCAACTATATGACTTTAAAGCTAACCTATAAACATTACTATAAACAAGGCCTATTAGTAATTAATCGGCACAATACACAATTGCACAAAATCATAATGTAGTGTTCAGCAATCAACTGATCTGAATATTATTTAGCAATCCAGCATGCACATCCAGCTTTTTTTGTAAATTAGGCTTCATGTTTGCTACGGTCTTAAGATTATGTTTACATTGTGTACATCTTTAGCTTTATTATAATGACATTTTTGGGCTGTCAGATAAGATGGAGCATTTATATCAGACAATCACCAGCTTGCTGTAGCTTATTTTAACAACTTTTCCCACTGAAATGAATTATGTGACGTTATGCTGTGGTGGGTCACTGTGTCCTAGTTGATTTGTGCAAGCAATGCAATGTCATAACATGATTTACTTCATTTTATTATTGTATTTATGATTGTGATCACTTTTATGTTGAAGCGCATCCTTTAAGACAGGAGTGCCCATACTTTACTAATGCAAGGTCTACTTTTAATCATGATTTCCCATCATGATCTACAGCCATAAAAGCATTCTGTTCCATGGAAAATATTACTTATAGATATTTATTTATGAGAAAATGTATATTGCTATATTTAACAAAATAACTATTTCTTATGTAACCTTAAAATTATAAATAGCTGAATGAAAAGAATTAAATAGGAGGATGATTAAGACCAGTAGTCCCCAACCTTTTTTGCTTCGGGGACCAGTGTCGAGGAACGGGGGGGGTGGGGGCTCCAGGGGGTTGGCAGGAGGATCGGCGTCCAATTCAGAGCACCAGCCTTCAATACTGGTGTGCCAGCATCCAATTTGGCTCGCCGGCATACTGTACATTTTGTTGCGCCTGCATCCATTTTGTTGCACAGGGTAAAGGCTCCACGGGTCACTCCAGGACTGCCTGCGACCCGTTTCTGGGCTGTGGACCGGTGTTTGGGGACCCCTGATTTAGACAAGCAGCAAGCTGTTTTTTGATATTGTCTTGAGATCTACTGATCACCAACTAAAGGTCTACAGGTAGTGAGCAGAGCTAAATGAGCATTTTGACTCTTGTTTTATCACATCCCTTCGACCCCGTCCCAACAACTCTTAAACGAAAATATTGTAGGAGTTTAGTTTGTGTTTATTTTTAAAAATGCTGTTAAGTTATATTGTTTAATACAGCGTTCCCCAACCAGTAGCTCGTGAGCAACATGTTGCTCTCCAACCCCTTGGATGTTGCTCCCAGTGGCCTCAAAGCAGGTGCTTATTTTTAAATTCCTGGCTTGAAGTTTTAGTTGTATAAAAACCATGTACACTGCCAAACAGACACTCATGTAGGCTGCCAGTCCACATCGAGGCTACCACATGGCCAATCACAACCCTTATTTGACACTGCAAGGGACCTTTTTCATGCTTGTGTTGCTCTCCAACACTTTTTATACTTGAATGTGGCTCACGGAACAAAAAGGTTGGGGACCCCTGGTTTAATATTTCCTAGCTCAAGCTTTGTGGAGATCTTTAGTATATGCTGAGTGACTATTAACACATTTACTAGAACAGCAAAAAAGTGATTTTTTTTTTCTACATCCTACTTGCCCCTTTATTGAACTGAAGATTTGTATTTGCTGATTTTAGCAGGGTTTCTGTGCAGTGCTGTGTTTGTTCACTCTTGGCAAGGATTCAGAAAACTGAAAATGTTCTCTTAGAAGATAAAAAAAGATGCAGATATCTATAGCAGACAAAATACAGGAATGCCAAAGCTGTATGTGCAGGTAATGGGATTTCCCAAACCCATTATTCAAAAAGCCAGATAAAAGCTGAATGCCATTTCCCATAGATCCCTGTTTTAACAAATAATTTTTCATTTTTGACTGATCTCTATGTTTTCTCTGCTATATAAGACTTTATCTTGAGGTCAATCATTGATGACAAAACAGTTTGGGATTTTTAATGTTTAAATATTGTTAGCCTTAAGATATGGTGTTCTGCATTGAAGAAAGATCCCTTATCCAGTTCCAGAAAAGTTCCAAGCCTTCTGGAAAATAGATCAGATAGATGGCGTTATCTGATTTGTAAACTTTAAATTAGTTTTATTATATGTTATTACTAAAAACCTGCACCTTTATTAATAGAAAGCATCAATTACGGAGGGGTACCAAGCACAGTGACTCTAATCTTTTAATGACACCCCTCATCTCTAAAAAAATGTACCAGCCTGGGGTAGCTTTCTGAAGGGCCGGCCACCACTTTCATTGGCCTCTCTGGTATACTCTGTGCTTATTCACTAGATGCATGTGCAGAATAGATCACTTAGGAAAAAAGCTTTACTGCACAAATGCCAAGTCCAGTTTTACTTACATTCTACAATCTGTGGTTGGGGGACAACTGATTGAGGCCTTTTTTTTCAGGAGTCAATTGCTCTGGCTTGCTACAGAGTGAGGGTTTTTGGAGAGTGTTATTATGCAGGTTATTAAAAGCATAAGACAGGCGAAAATGGCCGCTCAAAACTCACTCCAACACTTGCCCGATCAGGTGCTCAGTCCACAGCGTCCCCCTGCTGAATCAATCCACAATATCCAAGAAAAGGACGGCACTCTAATCAGGAACAGGTTTATTCAGGACAAATTGCCCTACCCATTTCGGGATACAATCCCTTAATCATGATGCCTATGATTAAGGGATTGTATCCCGAAACGCGTAGGGCAATTTGTCCTGAATAAACCTGTTCCTGATTAGAGTGCCGTCCTTTTCTTGGTTATTAAAAGCATACCTATTTGTTACTGTATGTTCCGTTAGTATTTTGGGGGCATTTTCAATGCACCACACACGTGCTAATTAGGGCTCTAAATGCGCCCTTATACAGTATCTCTAAATTCAATATTATAACAACCCAGATTGAGATTTGACACAGACCTATTTTAGAGTCCCATGAAATACTTCAAATGGCACCTCTTGTCCTCCTAGCTTTTCTTTCACATTATATTGTGATTACTGCAGGATATTGTATCCAGGATCTACTAGTTTTCTAGACTTTGTACTGGTTACTAAAAAAAAAACCAAGGCATTCATCTATATTACGCAACTGACTTTCCATTGGATTGCACTTATCAGTTTATTGAATTGCCCTGTCACTTTGATTGATGTAAAGATATCTGATGGCAGTTAATCAAATAACAAGGGTATTTATTGCAATTTAAAATTCAAGGTTTACTTATTAAGAATAGACTGTAAGCAGAGCAAGATGACATGTACCTAGTGTAGTATTACATATGTCAGAGCAGCCAACATAGGGACTTTGTGCTTACAGGTATGGAAACATACACACTACAATGTCTAATGTTTTTGTACTGAAGCCTTTCATTTGCAGTCTAATATTTAGGCAGGGCAGCCCTTATCTTTAAAAGAGAACTAAATTTTATATACAGAATTTATTGCACTAGTCTTAAGTTTCGGAATTTCTATAACTAACAATTCTGGCCTTTAATAGTTGCACACAGTGCTCACTATCTTGCACATGCCCCTTGGTCTGGGTGCTTATCGTAGAGGTCAGCATTCAATTCTAATGCAAGTTGAACTGGTTTCTGTGCTGTAAAAGTTCTAATTTTAATTAGCCTTGTATTTACAGTATATTCTATATATACAGTATATTGTGAAATGGTCCTTAAGTTCAGGTAATTGACAGCAGCACAGAGCATGTGTTCTGAACAAGTAGATGTTACCTGGTCCCACAGCAAATTCAATTGAGGCCCCAAAATATTGGTAAATTGACCTATTGTTCCAAGACATATTGAAATTGCTCATTAGTTAGGACCTCACCTGGCCCTCTACATTCCTGGGTACCCCTGCAACTTCAAGGTCTGCTTCCTCTGTAGTTACACCCTTGGTTGAGAATCTGTAGAGAAGAAAATGGAGAGCATAGCTCTTCTATTCTAAAGGGCAGTGGTTACCTTGGACTGTGCCTAGTATAGAACCCCCCAAACAAGTTCAGGCTTTCTCCCCTACAGGTATGGGACCAGAATGGTCTTTCCATAATTTGGATCTTCATACCTTAAATCTACTAGAAAATGTAAACATTAAATAAAACGGTTCTGCTTCCTATATGGGTTAATTATATATTAGTTTGGATCCTTTATGATGTATTGTTTTATTATTACAGAGAAAAAGGGAATATTTTTTCAAAATTTGGATTATTTCATTATTATGATGTCCAAGGGAGACACCTTCTCTGTAATGGAGCTTTATAAATAACAGGTTTCGGGATAACTGATCCCATACCTGTACTTGTCAATTAAGATTTAGTTCTCCTTTAACACATTTATAGATACTGTATATAAAAAAACAGTGTTATATCAGTCATCCTGCTATAATTGCAAGGTTACCTTGAAAAATAAATCAGTGTTCCCGAAAAATCTAACTTTACCATTAGTTTTAAGTTATACCTAGGGTAGCTTGTACATGTTCACACAAACAGACAGATTAATAAAAGATCAAATGAAGTAAAATGGATAAAAAGGATTTGATATTTCTGAAATGTATATTTCATCTTTCAGATTATACAATCAATTTGATTTCATCGATAGGGTAGTTTCTTTGATTTGATCATATTAATCATCATTGTGTCAATGTTGTTCATTCATATATCAATAGATCTTGATTAAATTGAACGGTGAAGATTCTTGTTCTTTTAGACAGATCTAAATGTGATTGATTCAGAACAATTCGTTATGAATCAATATACTTTGATCAAATTCAATAAATCATTTTATAAATATAAAAAAGTGAACTGAATTTATTCATCTATAATGAGTTAATGAACCTGCCCCAGTTCTCAGCCAAGCTGACCTTCAGATTGTATCCTTGTAGCCAGTGCTCATAATGGGGCCAGTCCCACAGCTAAAAACTCTAGTCTAGAGGACGAAGCTTGGTAATGCTATGTACACTTCTTACATGCAGATCTTCCATGACTGCAGGTCTTCACCTATCTAGTGCACCAAACCAAATGAAGAAAAGTAAAGTAGAAAAGGGTCAGCATGATCTTTAGTCTATAAAAGATTGAGAACAGGGACAATGAAAACCAACAGAAAAAACAAAGGAGGAGGTTGGAGTAAAATGGGTTACTGAACCTACGCACCTATAAAATTGCGGGAGCTGATCTTTAAGATGGACTTGGTCCAATTTAAGGTAGAAGTAGCAAGATTTATAATGTGTGCTGGCAGACCGAGTCATGATCCCTTGCTTGCTACTGTGTCAGTCCCCAGGTGGTCAGATTGAATGATTTATGTGTCATGGTACAATAAAGCATGTTGTTATATGTTACTGTTTGTCTAGAAATAGGATTATGTGCAGAATTATATTACTGTGTTCTGTTACAAGAAGCGGCAATACGGCTTCACAGTACAAGCTCTTGAAGGTACAAAATGAAATGTCGTCACTTGCACTTATTTATTTTTTTCATCATTTTTATTGATATTTTATTTTGCTGGTTATTTGATAAAAACCTCACATTTTTAAAAAGCTCAAATGTTTCCTTATTTATTAAAAAAATCCATGTGTAAAAAAAAAAACAAATGAATATATAATGAAATATAATATGATAATGTGCAATGAATAAACAAACCTTGAATTCTTCCAAAACAACCCAAAACCTCAATGGGTTGATTTATGAACATTGAAATTTGAGTTGAATGATTTGTGGTTTTCTTGCTCTAAAACTCGTGAACTTGAAATATAGCTTAAAGGGGCCTATTTATTAAACCTCAAATTTTTATGATTGAGTTTTAAGGGGGAATTTTTAGAGGGGAAAAAACAAAAATTTTTCTGAAGCTGCTAAAAATTCAAAACCAAAAAAAAAACAGCTAAAACCTGTTGAAATAATATATGTGTCAAGGAAACAATGTTCAACTGGAACGTTATTCATCTTCAGGATTCTCAATAGTTTTGAGCTGTCTGTGCTGGTTTTTGTTAGATAATCCAATAAATTAGATTTGTTTGAGAATAATTATTGGTAAATTTAGGGGATGAAAATTCTTGCAAACCTGAGCTAGAATATAACTATGGTTAATTGTTTTGTGTGCTGGAGGAAAGAAACTGAGAAAAAATACTTTAGTGCATTTGGTGCAAGAAAAATGCCCATTAACTCCAATCCATGGCCATGACTACACTGAATTTGGATGAAAACTGGAATTTGTTGTGATTTATTAAACCCCGATGGTGTTAAAAGTCTGAATAAAAAAGAACTCCAACTCAGACCTGCCAAGTTCATTTGTAAGTCAATGGCAAACGTTAAATAATTAAAAAAAAAATCAGTTGGATGCGAACGATTTTGTTAAAAAAAAAAATCGATTTTCAAAAAAACTCCTTAAAGGTTCCAGGAGGTCCCCAATAGGCTCAAATAGCAATTTGGCAGCTTTAAGGTGGTGAAGTGTCGATTTTAAAGAGACAGTAAAGAGAATTTTGGTGTATTTCATAGTTGAAGTACCCCAAACTTACTTCGAAATTAAAATTTTCACTTTGACCCTAGATAAAAATGCCCCTAAAATCTGTTTTCTTGTCCTAAACTCATTCAAATTCTTTTGTGCAGTTGGCTAGCTTAAAAATAAACAAGGACAACTTATAAGCACTGGGGCTTTTAAGTACAATCCTGTCCAGCTGCAATAATAACTTTAAGCATGCCAAATGCTCCATCTCAGCAATTTGAAAGTGTGTGTTAAATGGAGAAAACATGATGTTTTTTTCCTTCTATAACTTTAGTAAGTGATGGATTTAGTAACATGCTGCTAGCAAACTCTTCTTTTAAGAATACACGTGTAACTCCATCAGAAGCAATACTGAAATTATTCATAGTTCTTAGTTTTATTGAAAGTCCAGTATAACAATGACAATCTATACTATGTCACCCATTTACCAGCTATCCACTTGTGATTATTACCACGACTCACTAAAGATTTGTGCTTTTACTATATTTCTAAAAAGCTCTAAAAATTAGAGATTCATTATGGGGCCTGTTTACTAACAATCAGTTGATGTTTTCTTCACAAATCTTGAAAAATGTGTGCTTTTCCTAAATTTCTAAAAAGCTCTAAAAATTTGCCAATTATAAAGTCTAAAAACCACAAAAGCCTCTAATGCCAAACTTCATCAGGTAAAAGTTGTCAAAGTCTTATAGAAGTCAGTGGGAGCTGTGCTGATCTTATAGGACCCCTTTTAATCCATTCAGACTTTGAGGTTTTCGGGTTTTTTTCCTACTAGGAATTATCCTAAAAACTAAATTTTTTTAGAGGTATTCAGATTTTTTTTAGCGCATCGTTCAACTTTTTTTTCATTCGTACTTTTTATATTTGTATGTTTTAATAAAATCAATGGCAATCTTGGTTTTTGAGGTTGTGAGTTTAGTTGTGGTTTCAAAAACCTCTAAGAGTAAGGTCACACAGTAGATTCAGGGAGATTTAGTCGCCTGGCAACTGATCTCCTCTTATTCTGGGCGACAATCTCCCCAAACTGCCTTCCCCTGCTATAATGAGAAAAAAAAGTCAGCGCAGTGGCAGTCGCTGCTCCTCGATTTCCGAAGTCGCCCAAAGTTTTTCATTTTGGCAGGGGGAAGGCAGTTTGTGGAGACTATTGCCCCGAAGAAAAGGTGATTAAATCTGCCAGTGTGCCCCTTCCCTAAAACTGCTAAAATCTGACCTTTAATAAATAAGCCGTCATGTGTTAACACCACGAAAACCTCTTTACTTTGTCAAGTAAAAGTTGTCAAGGTCCTATAGAAGTCAATGGAAGCTGTGCTGATCTTATAGGACCCCTTTTATTCCATTCAGACTTTTAAGACAAAACTAAAAGTTATTGAAGTGCTATAGAATTCAGTGGGAGCTGTGCTGAGCCTATTGGACCCCTTTTAATCAATTTGACCTTTTAGAGATTTTCAGTTTTTTCTTTGCTTTACATTGTCAGAAAATACAACTTTGTAGAAGTTTATGAGGCTTTCAGATTTTTTAGCGCATACAAAAAAGAAGCACTTTTTTTATGTTTGCACTTTTTATAATCTGACCTTTTAATACATTCAATGGCAATTGTGGTATTAGGGTTTGTGAATTTAATTGTGGCCTAAAATACCAAATAAATAAGCCTCCATGTATCAAACATAAATATGCAACTGCCAATAGAAAAAACATGTTGGCAGTGCCAAGATTTTGCACCAACCTAAGACCAGTCTTCCATTTCAATGATCACACCAGGCCAGATTTTTTTGTGGTGGGGATGAAAAGGCTGCAAAATATGTACAGGTATTGGATCCATTATCTGTAAACCCATTATCCACAAAGCTCCAAATTACAGAATGGCTGTCTCCCATAGACTAGATTATAATGAAATAACCCAAATTTTAAAAAATGATTTTTTTTCTCTGTAATAATAGAACAGTAGCTTGTACTTGATCCAAATTAATATAAAATTAATCCGTATTGGAAGCAAAACCAGCCTGTTGTGTTTATTTAATGTTTACATGATTTTCTAGTAGATATAATGTATGAAGATCCGTTATCCGTCAAACCCCAGGTCCCAAGCATTCTGGATAATAGGTCCCACACCTGTATTAAGATAATTAAACATGTTGTATGATATATTTTTATCCGACATATGGATCAGCATAAATGGACGAATGGGACGGTTTGTATAACAAATACTTAACTCTGAAATCAAAATTTGCAACCAATCAGGGCCGGAACCAGGGGTAGGCAGAAGAGACACTTGCCTAGGGTGCAACAATGGGAGGACGCTAGGCAGGTACCTCTTAAATTGTCTTCGGCCTACCACTATTATGTTTTTGCAGCCTTCTTTGGTTTTCGCCTCCACCCCTCTCTCCCTCCCATCTGTTGTTCCCCCCCGTCACTCTCCCACCTCTGTCCCTGTCCTGCCATCTGTGCACAAATTCAGGCGCGGGACAGGGTATCAGGAGCTGGTGGCCAATCAGCCTGTTTGCCTAGAGCACCTGGCCGGCTTTGCCTGGACTTGCTACCAATTTGGCATGGCGCCAACCTTTCTCTGCAATCACATAAAATTATTTATATATTGTCAGAAAGTTATGCAGTATAATAATTTAAATTGAATAGTTTTACAATAATTTCAAAGAGAACTAAACCCCCCAAAGAGAAAAACCCCATCCATTACCCTCCATTGTCCCCTTCCCCTGCTTCGTCCCCGCATAGTCCATTACTGCAAAAAGTGTCCCCGAATGTAACGCTGACTTATTCATGCAGAGCAGCACAACAGACCTGGCGCCATCTTCCACATCTTTGGAAAGAGACCATCAACACTGAGCTATTTGGTGCACGTGCAGTTGGAGTCCGTGCATGCAGAAGAGAAGGAAGGAGTCAAAGATGCGGAAGATAACACACATGGGCTCCGATTGGCTACTCTGCATGGATACGTCAACATTATGTTCAGGAACACTTTGTTGCAATAGGGGGCAATGTAAGGTAGTGGATGGACTGGAGGGTTCACATGAGCTTACAAACTAAGGGTAGGAACAGTGGATAAAAGGATGCTGAAAGCAAGAAAACATTCTTTAGTGTAAGTTCACTCCTGCTTTATCAGAGTTCATTAACAGATTGGTCTTTAAGGAGAGCAGTAGATCAAGATAAACCTTGCTGTTGGAAATAGGATGGAGTTATGAGAGACGCAGAGAGGGGCTTCATTTTTAAGTGCCATGAATGTGAATGTTATTAAGTTAGCTCTGTAGTAAATGTGGTCCTCTCTTTGTAAGAAATGAGAAAGTGATGAATCTCTAAACAATCACAGAATGCTAAATGACCCTTCTTTAATATAAAGCAAGAGGTGTTGGTACCATTTTTATTCCAAACTTAGAGCCCAAAATGGAAAAATATAACAAAAAATTTAATCAGTAAAAAATTATTTTAGAGAAATTGCTGGGAAAAAAGCCAAGGAGCAATACCAAAACTAGATCATTTCAAGTTGGGCATTTAAAGATGATTCATTTGGGTTTTTATAGAACATTTCTTCAAATACTCTGCTAAGAACATTTTTGATGTCACAGTATATTGTGTTTTGTGCATGTGAATAAATTCCTAACTATTTGCTAATAGTGTACAAGTACTTTTTTGTCACAAAGTCTTTTGTGGATAATGCAACTAATGATATTCTAAACTACTATTTTTACTTCTTGTAATCCGTTAAATAGGGAAATATTTAGCATAGTGGGCATTGCACTCTGCAATTATCCTAAATTATCAACTTTTTCTTTGCTGCTAAATATACTTCCAACAACCTTTAATTCGGGAATGGAAATTACTTAATGGTACATTTTGGTGGAAAAGTTCTCATTAGCTAGTTCTTTCTGTTTAAAGGACAAGGAAAGTCCAAAATAGAATAACATGTTACTAAACATAAACATGAAATTATTGCACCACAAAGCCTATGAAACAAATGATTTCTGCTTTCAAAGTTGGCCACAGGGGGCTGTCATCTTGTAACTTTGTTAAGCATCTTTGCAAGACCAAGACTGTGCACATGCTCAGTGTGGCGTGTTCTGCTTAGGGGTGGTTATAAAATTATCAAAACAAATAATATCTGCCAGAAGCCGATACAGCAAGACTGATTAATAATCAGAATATACAGACTGCACTGGGTCCTGTGTTGTCATGTAATCTAATGTGGATTTTATCGTTTTTGTATTGTTTAATACAAACTTTCTCCAACTCTGCACAACCTGCTGCAAAATATCCTCCAAATAGAATCCCAGTTTATCTGTTTTAATCTGGCTCCATGATCTTTGTCCCTGCAGCTGGAAACAGTAAAGGGTATGTAAAGGTATGACTGGACGGGGGCTCCCCCTGCTGTTCATAAGTATGATTGTTTCTATGCCCAGCAGTTAGGGGCCGTCTGACAATTTCTATCCACAGCAGTAAATGAAGGTAGAATTTCACTGAATACAGTTAGGTTTTATATAAAAACGGTACACATTTTTAAATAAAGTAAATTGGAGATGGATTTCTTTTTTATTAAAGAAAGTAAAAGTGAGATTTAATTTTTTTTGCCTTTCCTTGTCCTTTAATACAAAATGCAGGAGTGTTATGTGCACATATATTCAGTAAATTGACAGTACACCTCTGCAATTATGTAAGAAAATGTGTAAAATTCAGAGAGCATTTACATTAAAGTTGGATTGGTGCATGAAAGCCTAATTTTCCCAGGGAGCCAGCAAAGTTGACTGAATTGCTACAAATGCTCTGTTTTAGGAGTGCTTAAGACCTGGAACATTTGCTCAATAATCAAATTACTCTTTTAAAGGAACAGTAACATAAAAAAAAATATACCAAACCTGGGTAATTTTTTGCCTGTTTGTGTGCGTATCCAGATAAGATAAAATACGTTTTTCACACTGAAACATTCATTTAATATGATTTATCAATATTAGGATTTATTGTATATCTTATATGTATGGTATCTAGTGCAGCCAAACTTTATCAGTGGTAACATACAGCAGTTTTCCCATCATGCTCGTGTTCCAGAAAGCTTCTCCAGTAAATAGTTTGATGAACCAGTCACCTGCAGGCCGTTTTCTATCATTCTCTAGCTCTATAGTAGTAAAGTTTCAATCTGCTGTAGAGATCTGCCTGTGCCAAGTGTCTTGTGCTTAGGGGCAGCACATTCATCAAGGCATGCTATATAACGGCTCTCCTGTGCTCTCCAAAACATTTTTTAGGCTTTTATATGCATGTCCTGTTTAACTCATGCTGCACTTACAGTATATTCAGTTTTAGAAACAATGCATTCAGAATTACAGTTGACTTTCCTTATGTGCTTAAATAACACATTTAGCAAGTGGCCTTTGGTTTTATAAATCCACACAGCAGACATTTTTTTTTTTATTTTAACAACCCAAGTCTCCTGCTGTATTTCTGCTGTTGACTTGCTTTAAGCTGCTTTTCTTGCTATCTGTGTTCTTATAATTGCATTTTCTATTGTTTTTACAAAAATAGAGTCTGTGCCTTTTTTTCAGCATTATTGTGAGCAGATTTAAAGTTGGAAAAATAGTTAACTTTTTTATACTTTTGCTTTATCCAGGAAAAGGGTGATTTTCTATAAATACTTGTTTTTATCTAATACTTTTGATTTTACAAGAATAACTCTAACTCCTCGCAGACACCTTGCACTTGCCAAGTTGCTAAGCCAAGGCATGCTGGGAATTATAGTTCAAGTAGCAGCTGTTAACAAAACAATGTCTGCAGTTATAATGTCCAAAGAGCATGGGATGAGTTTATGAGCGTGTTAGCAGCACAAAGACATTTAATAGCACAGACAGGATTTTATTATTGACAAAAATCACGTTTATTTTTATAAATTTAGAATTAGTGCTAACATAAGGGCTTTCAGGTAAAAAAGACAGCTTCCCTCAAGCATCAGCCCCAATAATCTAAATCAGTGCATTCAGTTTGGGAGACCACAGGCAGTACATGTATATGAATATTTCCTTTGCTAAAAGCATGAAGGTGATGTATCAGTACACAATTACAGTACACAACCAGGCTTCAAACATTGACAATCAGTGCTTTTCATATATTGACATATGACCCAGTGTTTAACTCCAAGGATATATATATATATATATATATATATACATACATACATACACATATAAGTACACACACATATATATATATATATACACATACACACACACACACACATACATACATATACATACACACATACATACATATATATACACCACACACATATATATATATATACATACACACATATATTTTCAGATTCAGGCTTTTTGCAGCATTAGGGTATAATAAATCTTGAAAACAATTCAAGTTATTTCCCTCAAAAATTCCAGTATTTGCCCCAAAAAGTTCAACCCAATAAACTTGAGGTTTAGTAAATAACCCCCTTAGATCTGTTGTTTTCAAGCTGAGCTTCATCAGGGGCCATAATGACACCTCTGGTATTACTAGCCATTAACTCTTATCAAAATTTGATTGACCTAAAGCAATTTTCACCTTATCAGTCTTGCCTATGATATACTTTTTCCTGACCCAAATGGTTTTCTACGACATTTTGTGTAATTTAAGAGCAATATTCGCTCATGTTATCCTTTATGTTGTTGCATTCATCAAACATGCACCATTTTATATGGTATAGTAGATAGCTAAACATGCTACCTAATCCATGTGCATTATACATACTGTATATTCATCAATGTATGACAGTCATTGAAAGCATAATCTGTTTAAACTCACCTGAACTTCCCACTTTCAGAGCCATTAGCTTTTCCTGCTTGGCAGCTGAGTACCAATATACTGTTGCTAGGATGTTGAAGTTTCCATGGGGATAGATGAACTCTTTTACCGTAGAATGGCTAGATTTATTATCCCTATTTTGTCTTTACTTTTATGAAATTGTATGAACCTTTATTAAAAACAGGTAGAAAACGTGCTGGCAATATTGTTCCATCTGTCGCTGTGCTTCTTTTCAGTGAACACGAGCCTTGCAGATAATAAAGAAATATAATGATTTACATTTCACTTGGGGGAACAGTGAATATGTTGAGCTACAGGTCATACAATTGCACCAGTCAATAAACTAATGTAAATCAATTTAGACAAATCTACATTCAGTGTTTCTTGCTACTAACTTGTAAAGGAGGGCAGTTATTATTTTTCCCCTTTTTAGTATTAAAGAAAGGAATTTAATGAATTGCATTCGGTCTTCTTATATACAGATCTATTGGTTGGAACATTTCATTTCAATACAGATTTTAATAAAAAAATGTATTGTTTAGATTAACATGGGCAGATGCAAGAGATACCTGGGCAGTGGCATTACTATAGAGGGAGAAGAGCCCACAATGTATTCTTAATCTTTAGAAACCCACAATTTCCCAGCTGCTCTTACCTACACAAATGTGGACGAACACTGAGCTGGTGACATGGTTGGGCAGGTGGGTTGAGGGCTTGGTAGGAGTTTCTTTGTGCACCAGACCCATCGAAGATTGCATTTGGTGTTACTGATACCCCACTGCACCTTAAACAAGTTTGTGGAATGACATACACTAGAATATTACTCTGGTCTGAGGTCAGCGAGGTCTGAAAATGTATATATATATATATATATATGGTCTGAAAAGGCCCTCCCTCCACTATATATATATATATATATATATATATATATATATCCGGTGAATTGTAATCAGAGACAACAGCTGGCTTGGCTTAATGTAAAAAATTAAACACCATATTACATGTACTACCACACATGTCATATATATGATAGCTTGCCCGTGTGGCTCATCATATATTGGGAAGACAGATTTAACCCTTAGAATTAGGATGGATGGGGACAGATCTGCCATTAGTACCGCATTTAGGGATGCAAAGACTATTGGATCAAAAGATTGGATACTTTGGACCCTAAAGGCCTTAATGAACCATGTTACTTAAACTGTTTTTTAGTTCACGTTGAAGCTGTAACAAAGTGGTTGATTCTGTGTCCGCACCCGCTAATTTGTTTCTAAATCAGGGGAGATTATTTATGTTAATTGTTAACTCAATATGCAAAAGTTGCAAAAGTTTATTGGAATATAAACCATTTTTATTGATTATTGGTGTAGTTGAGATGACATCATGAGGGAGGTGGGTTATTGCTGTGGAAAGTGGATAAACCCACGTGGGTTATTTAAGAGTAAAGTGTTTATGGCTTTAATTCAGTGGGTTGAACAATAAGATTGCATAAAAATGTGAGGAACTAAAGCCTTTTTTTAACACAGTCACTTCATTTCAGGGACTCAAAAGTAATTGGACAATTGACTCAAAGGCTATAACATGGGCAGGTCTGTGCAATTCATTCCTTATGTCTATCAATGAAGCAGATAAAAGCCCTGGAGTTGATTTGAGGGGGGGGGTTCATGTATGTGAAAGATTTTGCGGTGAACAGACAACATGCAGTAAAAGGAGCTCTCCATGCACGTGAAACAAACCATCCTTAAAGGAATTGTTCAGTATAAAAGTAAAAACTGGGTAAATAGATAGGCTGTGCAAAATAAAACATGTTTTCAATATAGTTAGTTAGGCAAAAATGTAATGTATAAAGGCTGGCGTGATTGTAAGTCTAACAAAACAGAACAGAGCACTACTTCTTGCTTTTCAGCTCTCTTTTGTTTACACTGACTGATTACCCTGGTTACCAGGCAGTAACCAATCAGTGACTTGAGGGAGGGCCATATGGGTCATAACTGTTGCTTTTGAATCTGAGCTGAATGCTGAGGATCAAGTGCAAACTCACTGAATAGATATGTCCCATGTGGCCCCCCTTCAAGTCGCTGACTAACTCAGATTTAGAGAGCTGAAAAGCAGGAAGTTGTGTTGTATTCTGTTATGTTACACAGCCAGTCACTCCAGTCTTTATAAATTAAATTTTTTGCTAACTATATTAGAAACATTTTTTATTTTGCACAGCCTATCTATTTACACAGTTTTTATTTTTACCCTGAACTGTTCCATTAAGAAGAAGTCTGCAGTTCAACTGTATCAGAGTTGTTTCATTTATAATTCATTGTGGTAATGTACCACTGTATATATAAAACACATTGCTGGGGCACAAAATAAACCTGAATGACCTGAATTTGAAACAGCTCCAGAATACAGCGCAGAACAGAGAACTTTCATGTTTATCTGGTAGCAATAAGAGCAGGCATACTGTACAAAATGACAGGTAATTTGATACAAGGGAGCTCTTTAAATGTCATTTTGATAATTATGTGCTTCGTTTTCTCACACTTCATAGTGAAGAATTAAAATATTGCAATTCAATCATTTTCATTTTCCCACAGCAACGAGACCATTTTGCTATGCATGACAGTGCAGCAATTTCCTGTCAGTAAAGATCTAGTTTTCTTTCTGTAAACTATGATTATGGAAAGAAAGCTAAGAAAACATATTTCACTCTGTGTTTGTGCGCATGCATATAAAGTCTCGGAGAAGTACGGAAAATGTGTTCCTCATTCAAAAATGATTTACATGTAATTTTATTTTGGATCAGAAAGTCATGGCTGCCATTAAAGGCACATACACCAGGGAAAACAGCTCATTCAAGAGGAAAGAATAACTGTATCTTGGGAAATAATGCTTGCTATCTGGAAATTGTCTTAGACACTTGTCTCTCACGTTTGATTAACCTTTTTAGCTACCGTGAAAACTGAAGTCTAGGTGATAATGTCGGCTACCGGGGGCCAATTTCAATTACAAGCAATGAAGCAATAATAAAACACCAAAACTGATTTCATAGAGCTCAACACATATACTAAACTACTCTACTTGACTTTGAACAATAATATACCCATGATACTTTGCACTATGGATTGTGCAGATATTTTCTATTTCTATTGTGTTTCACTGGTAATTCTGGAGGAGCAGGATTTTCAGAAGTTAAAGATCATTATTAATCAGATGGCATGTGTAATTCTGATCTGTAAGAGTATATTAGGATCAAAGGGGTACTTCAGCTCTTTTTTTAGAGGAATTTTTCAGATTTACTGTATCATATCCTGATATTTAAAAGTCCTAATCCGAAAATATTCAATTTTTAACCTGTCAAGTTTCTGTAGAAGTTAATGGCATACAGTAGGTCCCATGTCAAATTTGAAAATATTGTGGTTTGTGCTGAGTTTCGTCCAAAAATCTGAAAAATGTGTGGGTTTCATGAAAATGAGTTTCAGGCATAAAACCTGAAAAAAGATACCGGAAATATCCTTTTTTTCTAACAATAACAGGCCAATCTAAAATTTAGGCCACAAGTACAGTGAAAAAAAGTGTCATTTTGAGTTCCATTGCCACATTTTTCCCCACAAAGCAGCATTTTCCCTGAGAATTCCAGCTTTGTCATAGTTGCAAGGAGCTGTTGTGTCTGCCACCATTGCATAAAGTGCAACAATAATAACACAATTGTAATCTTACTCTCAACTGTGCTGACAGTTTTCCAAGTCTGTTTGACGTTATTTCTGGAGTTCAACATGATAGTAATGTGCGTATCCGATTCTCTAGAACTGACAAATGGCACTGACGTTACCGTCAAGCTCCCCAATGGTCAGGAGTGCATGGTTTCCTCTGCATCCATGGATACAACTCAATTCAGAATGGAAAGCAGGAAGGATAAGTGGCACAAGTGAAATTATACTATATAAGTGCAAAGAGAGTGTTTTGACACTAGTATCTTTAATGACGCTTCTGAATGCAGGTATTTGCTCAAGTACAACTGCACTTGAGGACATACATTGTATAGTAATTTTTTTAATTAAGGCTTATTTAATCTTTTTTCTCTTTTATGGCTCTACGCATATTCAGTTTAAATGTCAACCAGTAGTTCTTAGATTTTAATTACGAACTATGAACTATGAATTTAGCCATTTGATAATTTTTTTTTATGTTAATTTACTTGGATGCTCTTTTAAGCACTCTTGCAATTAATGGTTAATTAAACATGAATGACATTTTCTAGGTTTCAAGATATTAGCATTTTTTTTTTCTTGCTAATACAGCTAAATGTAAACAACACTGCCAACTGGGCTGATATTTGGTATCAATGACATGTCAGGTGACTTTGCTTTGCTCTTTCTTAAACAGAGAAGCGTTTCCTTTCCTTCTTCTGCATTGTTCTCCAGACTGTAGCCTAGTTGGAAGAACTTACAAGCAGGCCAAGCTGTTTCAGTTTAATTTTATTTGCATTATAAAAATACCAGCTTGATATCTTTTTAAAAAATACAAAAACTGGAAAGCATTCTTAGCAATTTTACATACATGTATTTTGATTATTTACATTTCCATACCTTTAATACCAATTGAGCTATCTGAGATTTTAGATTTTTAGATTTAAATGATAATTTACGAAACAGTATTAGACTGCACCATCAAAAGATAATCTTTAAAAGCCAGCAACATCTGAGACCAACACCGGGCTTCCAGTGTTGGTCTGAAACTTTGTTGGTGCCCCAGGTCAGAACCATTAACTCAATAAAGGCTTTTAATTAATGATCTTTTCGATGGTCCTGTCTGATACTATTTTGTGAGATCTGCAGATGGATGTGGCCATGGTGTGACCTGCACCTGTCTACTCTGACATGAAAAACAGGTGCGGACAAAACATTTTTACGTTAAATGATCATTTTCAACAAGCACAGAGTAGTGATGGGCGAATTTATTCGCCAGGGCCGAATTTGCGGCGAATTCCCGCGATTCGCCGCTGGCGAATAAATTCGCGAATCACCAGCGAAAATTCGCCGAAAAAACGCGCGTCAAAAGCGTCCCGCGACTCGTTTCGCGAATTTTTCGACGATTTGCGAATTTCTCTAGAAATTTGCGAATTTTTCGGCGAAGCGAATCTCGGGAGATTCGCCCATCACTGGTACAGAGTAAAGTCCATTTGAGCACCAACTTTATATAAAAGAAATACAAGTACAGTATATTATATTCTTATGTCCCATAGTTAATTTTAAGCTATTCTAATTTTTTTTCCATAACCATATAATTTTTTTCCATAACCATGTATTCCCTCACTTCCTAAAAAGCCATCCAACCCCTTCTTAAAACTATCTAATGTATCAGCCAGTACGACTGATTCAGGTAGAGAATTCCACAACTTCATAATCAGCTCTGTAAAAAAAACCAATACTTTGTTTCACTCTGTTTACATAGAGGGTTCAGGGTCAATTCAATAATAGGAACAATAGATCAAATGGGGCTCACTGATTCTAGGGCCATCTCTGTCTGTGCTTGGATATATTTTAAGTTGCACCTGTCGCCAGGCTCTACCAAGTACAGATGGTCTAGTGCGCTTGTATGTTGATGCAAAGCAGACTCAATTCCTCTAATGCACTGTATCTGTTGATTCAAGCCACTGTGGGAATCCTAAAACTACCACCACCTTCTTCATTGTGTTCAAAGATGCAAATAATAGATGAGTCTCAAGCTATTTATACACAGCTGCTGCTTAATAACAATTTTAAGCTTTCATAACATCATGGGTTCTGTTCCTATACAGGGGCTTCTATCTGGCCCTCAAAACAAGCCTCATGCAATCTGTGGTGTTTATACAAATGGCCTGCGGGTGTCACTGTGCACATTACTTTTACTATGCATATACACAGTACTTTCTATACTGCTTGAGAGTGATAGAGTTGGAAGTTACTGTTGTGTAATGGCTGCATAAACCTGCTAATAAAGCACTGTTATACTCTGCTCATCCTCGGCTATCAAAACACAACATAATCAAATTGAAAAGGAGGACAGGATAGCAGAATATAACTTACATATGCTCTTTTGTCGCTTACACAGCATGTTTATGGCAGAAAGGTCCTTTATCGAGTGAGGATCTGATAACGGGCATTACAGTCTGATAAAATCTTTTATCCAAAGTACTTACTACAGTGTTTGAATGGAATAAATGATGAATAGAATGATTCAGTAGAAGCGCAATAGCAGATCAGGAGGATGTTTAATAGGCTTACAACATAACAATGGCTTCTCCCAACACAAACTAAGGAATATAACTGCATCCCAACACTGGCACATTCCAGGGAAAGGAGGAACAAGTGATTCAATACATTGATATTATAGCGTAATATGCTATAGCATTTCTCACTCACATTTGGGTTCCCCTATCCTAATAACTTTCCATAAAAAAGGATTAACCAATTACTGTAAAACTATTTAATTCTCAAAAGAATTGCAAATGGCTTTTTCCAACTTTTGTTGGAACTGAGCAAAGTAAGATACTACAATTATAGTAACAGACCGTACATCTAACCTGCCTCCTAACTTAAAGGGATTCTGTCACAGCATGTGTTTTTTTCCCAAAACATTTTGGTTAATGGTGCTACTCCAGCAGAACTTAGAATTGAGAACTGAAATCTGTATTTCAAAACAGCAAACAATTCTTGGGGCTAGACATGTTATTAGTTTCCCAGGTGTCCTAAGTAATGTAATTACCCTCTGATAAACTTTAGTCACTCTTTACTGCTGTATTGAAAGTTGGGGTGATATTCCCCCCTCCCTTCACCAAGCAGTCTATCAACAGCTCCCTAACATAAGAAAACAGCTCCCTAGTAGATATGAGAATAGCACTTAGTAAAGATCAACGTCCCACTGTGACTATTTCAGTTACATTAAGTATGAGAAATAATAGCTTATCTGAAAGCAGTTCTACTGTGAAGCACTGACTCTTTCCGAAAGCACAGGATTAGACACAATGATATGAGATTTCTGCCCGGTTTTAATAATATTATATAATACAGATGTCATTGATATTATAGGAAACCAGTGCCAGTGTTCATATAAAAGTCAAGTACCAAATTTATTATAGAGGAGAAATATCATTGTTATTATAAAGGCCAAATGCACATGTTATTACAGAACCCTGTGCCAGTGCTCTTGTAAGGGACCACTGCCAGTGTTTTTATGGGGGGGGGGAAGGTACCAATACTAATGTAGAGAGTAGGTGAGAAAGAGAGAAAGGAAAAGGACAGGGAAAAAAATAAAAGATGGCTGCCCACACACCAGTATTACAGCTGCAAAAATGCATTTGTTGGTTCAGGAATACAATTGTATAGGTCAGTATAGTTTAAAAATAAAAGCTACACCATAAAAATCATGACAGGTACTGTGACATTATGGGTTAAAGAAAACAAATTACTATGTATATGTGAGGTAATTAAGTGTGAAGAGAATTATTATAGTGATGCAGTATTACTGCAAGTAGAGCACTGTTTATACATATGATGCCGACATACCGCCCCACATGAATCTATTTATAGGGTAGCATTTAATGTCTCTTGAGGTTAAGCAGAATAAAATGGTTACAATTTAACGTATTTAGTGACCAGCAATGATTCCATTATACATATGGACATTTTCCATGGGAGGATCTGCTATGAGAAAGAGATTTATGAGGACTATCTGTGACCAATCAAACAGCTATATCTTTGTCTACACATTACCCTTCACCAGCCATGGTGGCCTCACAAAATCGAATATTGTAAAAAGTGCAATCTAATCCATATATACAGCAACTAGAAATGCCTTGTGCTACAGATATGTGATCCGTTATCAGGAAACCCTAAAGGTCATCTTCCATAGACTCCGTTATAATTATATAATCCAGATTTTTAAATTTGATTTTCTTTTTCTCTGCAGTACTAAAACAGTACCTTGTACTTGATCCGAACTAAGATCTCGCAGCTCCTACCTAGACAGCCCCATATCAGAATCAGAGGTGGCATATGCAGGATCGGCTCTCTCCACCAGCAAAACCCTGGGCCCGGACAGGTTCCCAACCACTTGGTATACCCTACAGGGAAAGCTTCTAATTGAACAGTTGCATAAGACATACATACATGCCTTTGAACAGGGCAAATTACCACAGTCCTTTCATGAGGTGGCCATAGTATTAATAGCTAAAGAAGGCAAGGATCCTGAGCTTTGTGACTCCTATAGACCCACATCACTCAAACACGGACACTAAAATACTTGCTAAGATACTAGCTAGGAGACTAACCAAAATAATACCCTCTGTAATTCATATGGATCAAACAGGCTTTATGCCTGCCAAATCCGTTACCGTTAATTTAAGAAGGGTCTATACGTATCTCCAAACCGAACATATAAATGCAGGTTCAAGGGTCCTGGTATCACTAGACGCCAATAAGGCATTCGACTCAGTGGCCCTAGCAATGGGAGACAATGCAGCGATTTGGCTTTGGCCCTAAATTCCTCAAATGGGTCCAGCTACTATATTTAAAACCTTCTGCCAGTATCAAAGTAAATGGGGTTCAGTCTGCTCTATTTCCATTGGCCAGAGGTACCAGGCAGGGATGCCCACTCTCCCCTCTTCTTTTTGCAATAGCTATCGAACCCCTGGCCATTCACTTAAGACAAGCCACAAGGCTCAAGGGATTTAATTATGGTGCATTTGAGGATAAACTAGCCCTATATGCTGATGACTTATTTCTCAAAGACCCACAGGAGTCACTGTTAGAAGCCTTGTCCATTATAAGGAACTTTGCTACTTTAACAATAAACAAGTCTAAATCTATCATCTTCCCCCTCGACCATATACCCTCCCTCCACTCAGGGCCTGAAATGGGTGTCCAGATTTAAATACCTGGGCAACATTATCTCTCTGCATATATTGCTGATAACATAGACCCTCTAATTGACCAATTTAAGCAGGCATCCAATGTTTGGTCCAAACTACCCATTACTCTCTGGGGCAGAATCAACCTTTACTAAATGTTTTATTTGGCCAAATTGCTATACAAACTACACAACTCTCCTATATGGATCCCGGAGAAATTCTTTCAGAAAATAAATGCTGTGTTACTCCCCTTCCTATGGGCAAACAAATCCCCACGCATAGCTTGGGTCTCTCTTACAGCCCTACTGGACAAAAGTGGCTTAGCCTTACCCCATTTATGCCTATACTTCCTGGCCAGCCAAATTTACCACATACATAGTGACACAGAGGACCCTGGCCTCATCCTCCTGGCCGCCAGACTAGGTTCCCTAGAGGCGATCAGGAACTTGCCATATAGACAATTGGCAGACTATAACAGTTACCCATCAACAATATCTACCCCATTCAGAGCCTGGAAGTTAGCTTGTTCCTACTCAGGGCATAGGCCACCAATACTCTCTCCTCACTTGCCACTCTGGAGAAACTCAAATCTGCAACATTTTAAATCCCTGCAGCATTTTGCATACTGGCCACGACTAAAATCCCTAGGGGACATCCTATTAGACCAGGAGTTTCCCCTCATACCAACAACTAAAGCAAAACTTAATGAGCCTAACCTGCAGCTATTCAGGTATCTTCAACTTCGGCACACATTCCGTGCCCAGTTCTTTTCTCTAGAGATCCAATATACTACCTTCCCAGTGGAACACATTTTACATAACCCTAACCACTCAAAACTGATATCCAGACTGTATCACGCTCTTATGAGTGTGGCCCCTCACCCTTCAATAAAGTCAAGAGGCATTAGCATTAGTGATGGGCGAAACGGCCGCGTTTCGCTTCGCCGAAAAATCCGCAAATTTCTCTGGAAATTTGCCGATTCGCGAAACGAGTCGCGCGTCGTTTTTGACACGAGTCACGTCAAACGTCGTTGTTGACGCGCGTCAAAAACGACACGCGACTCGTTTTTGCGCAGCGAATTTTTGGCGGCGAATTTTTTTGCCCGTTTCGGGAATTTATTCGCCAGCGGCGAATCGCGGGAATTCGGCGCAAATTCACCCCATGCGAATAAATTCGCCCATCACTAATTAGCATCAGTCCCTACCTGCCTTGAGTGAGGAACAGTGGGAGGAAGCTACTGAGGTCCTCTATTGCAACCTGATTTCCCTATGCGATAAACTTATCCAATATAAATTAATTCACCAACTATATATCACCCCCCTAAAACTTCTGAAAATGGGCCGTCAACCTGAGGCCAGATGCCCAAGATGCCAACAACCTGAAGCATCTTTCCTACACCTGGCGTGACAATGCCCTCCAGTACAGAAGTTTTGGCAAAGGGTGACAAGATATTTGGCAGATACAGTAGAACCCCGAATTTATGTCTTTCAAGGGACTGTGGGAAGAAAATGTAAACAGGGGAAACATGTTAATTAGGTATTTAACATGCTTCAGCAACAAAGTAAACCTATTTCACCATCTTGTGACTTTCTCCTGTCCCTTCCTTTTCCAGTCCTTTGTCCTGGTCCCTTTCTCTGCCTTCCCATACTGATTATTTCCTCCCCGCCGTTACACAGCAGCCACTTCACTTGTGTTGTCCCCGGCCCCTTCAGCCTGCCTCTCCAGGCTTTACACTCTTTCCTCCCAACCCCTCCTTCTTCAGAACACTAGCTGTTTCAGCGTCTTCTCACAACAGCTCCGGGTCTCTTTCTACAACTTTAGCCTGCCCGTGCAGCTTTCTAAAATGCTCTCCCTCCTCCTTCTTCAATCGAGCAGCTGCTTCCAAGTTCCTAAGAGTGCTCTTTTGTCCTGGTCCCTTCTGCTCCTCCAGCAGAGCCCCTCCCCTCCCACGAGCGTGCCAGGACACGAATGCTGCTGCAGACGCTAGAAACTTTGCAAGGAAGTAGGTGCGCTCAAAATAACAGGTATTTTGTTAATAAAATACAGTGCTTGGCAAGGGATTTCTCTGATTTAGCAACGTAAAATCCGGGAAACCAAGACGTAAATCCCAGGAATAGACCCCATACAAATGCATGTAAAAATGGTGGGACCGTAGAATAGAAACGTAAAATGTGGGAAAACGTAGAATCCGAGGACGTAAATTCGGGGTTATACTGTAATTTGTCATTTCCACAGGTGTGCTCCCCTGAGGTCTGTTTACTTGGCCTTGTGGAGGAATTGCTTCCTCTAAACCGGGCCAGATCACTCATGAGAACAACCCTGTATTATGCCAAGAAACTGGTAATTATGGGCTGGGTGGGAAACACTCCCTCTACAGTAGCTCAATGGGTCAACCTAATCAACCAAGCCCTCCCATCAATTAAGCTTACATACCTAGCAATAGGCTGTCCTGGAAAATTCGAAAAGATATGGGACCCATGGCTAGACCTCCACCCACTTGAGCTCCCAGTGTCATAAGGTCTGCTCTGGCCAAACAGACCAACTACACACCAGAGAAAGATATACCAAGTTGATGTTTATACTCCCCTATCCCCCTTCCCTTGGAAACAGAAAATCAAAAAACTTAAAAAAAAAAGATCTCCCAGCTCTTTACATCAAACCTCTTCTGCTTTTCAGGCAGCTGGGGCAAGTACTTCGACCATCAAATGGTCGAATGATTTTCTTATTCGAATCATACGATTCTATCGAATGATTAATTCGAACCATTCGATTCAATCGAAATTTGGCAATTTGATGGTCGAGGTAGCCTTAAATTTTATTT
This sequence comes from Xenopus borealis, assembly GCA_024363595.1. Taxonomy (NCBI): domain Eukaryota; kingdom Metazoa; phylum Chordata; class Amphibia; order Anura; family Pipidae; genus Xenopus; species Xenopus borealis. Next base: position 35,347,089 of record CM044440.1, on the reverse strand, counting down.
GAAATTCTAATTTTTGGCATTCGGATCCTTCACCCGAGCTTAGTAAATCTGCTTCTTAATGAATTTCAATTCATTTATTATATTCACGTTATAAATTAATTACATGCTATTCACTTACTCACTAAGGGGCAGATTTATCAAGGGTCGAATTTTGAGGGTAAAAAACCCTCGAATTCGACCCTTGAATTTAGGTCAAGCTAAAATCTGATGAAATCAGAAATTTGGAGGATTTTACTGCTATTCTATTTTTTCGAGAAATTGAACGAATGAATAGAAACCGTACAATTAGTACGATTTTAATCAAGAAATCGTATGATTTCTATTAAATTTCTATTCAAAGAAAACTTCAGAAAAGTATAGAAACAATCTGGTGAACTAGGCAATTGAAACATTTTTTAAAGGGCAAGTACTTCGACCATAGAATGGTCGAATGGTTGAACTTTATTAATATTCGAATCATACGATTCATTAGAATTGTTCCATTCTATTGAATTTTGCAAATTTGATGGTCGAAGTAGCCAAAAAAAAATTAAAAATCGAATTGTTTTTGCATTCAAATACTTCACCCGAGTTTAGTAAATCTGCCCCTTAATAAATTTCAATTAATTTATTGTATTCACGTTATAAATTAATTATGTGCTATTCACTTATTATTGGCATGAGTATAAAGTATATTACAATAATTTTCTCTGATCACACAGATGTCACGATATAAGAACAGTGCGACACTTCATAACTTCCCCTTTTATTCTTTTTTGTACATGTACCGTTTTTATCAGAAACCTGACTGTATGCATTGAATTTCTCCCTTAATTTACTGCTGTGGATAGGAATTTTCAGATGGTCCCTCACTGCTCCACATGGAAACAATCATACTTATGAAGCTTTGTCTGTTTCCCTGTAGAGCAGTTGGTGACTGTGTAAAGATTGTATTGGATTATTTTTGCCTTTGCATCCCCTTTACTGTTTACAACTCCAGCTGCAGGGACAAAGATCATGGAGCCAGATTTAAACAGATAAACTGGGATTCTATTTGGAGGATGATTTTGCTGCAGTCACTGGTTTTGCATAGTTGGAGAAAAGTTGTATTAAACAATACAAAAAATTAAAAATAAAGTCCGCAGTAGATTACATGACAAACCAGGACTCAATGCAGTCTGCATATTCTGATTAATAATTAGTCTTGCTTCTGGCAGATATTATTTGACTTGTGCTGTTTTGATAATTTAAGCAGCTGAGCATGTGCACAGTCTTGGTCTTGCAAAGATGTTTAACAAAGATGTTTTCACAAGATGGTAATCCCCTGTAGCCAACTTTGAAAGCATAAATAATTAGTTTTATTAGGCTTGTGATGCAGTAAGTTCATGTTTACTGTATGTTTAGTAAACAAAATACAGCATTTCTAAAATTATTCTATTTTAGACTTTACTTCCACTTTTATCCTAGTTTTATCTAGAGGAGATGGGATATTGTTTTCTATTACATTCCCTAATTGTATGTAATTCACGCTAATGTGAATAGTCAATCGCTTAGTGGCCAAGGCAAAGAACATTGGGGAAATGGGACACCCTTCCAGGGTTATGCCTGGGAATAGCCTTCCATTTTCTAAGCCTCTGGATGGGCTCAAACCTGTACCGGGTTGATACTTCCCAAAGATACTGCCACTGTAGTCCGTCAAACGCCTTTGCCATGTCCAGAAACACTACAGTTCTACTCCCTGAATTATCACAGTTTTGGGCATATCACCTAACTGCTTGCCAGTTTGTGTACCTACTGCTCTACAAAGCTCACATTGTGAATATTTTCCTGTTAGCAGGAGATCAGCATATTTCTGTGCAAATTGCATGACATGCTTGGTCTCAACAATTGAATTTAATGTGAGCTCTGCTTCCACCTTGGCCAGCATGCTGCTTGCTAGGGAGATAGAGGACTCACTTTCCCACATTTGCCAGTGTAATTAGGGAGATATAGGACATTCCAAACTTATGATTGCACCTTGATTAGATTTCCAGTATTATGTCAGTTGGGTGAGAAATTGCTTACCTTGGAGTTAGCTACCATTTTGAATAGGAGAAAGTCTCCACTAGTCTCCAGGACTCAAGGGAGCTACACTTAATGAGTAATAAGGGGGCATGATTATCACACATCCTGGTCAAAAATGTGATATCATCAACATTATCAATTGTACCAAGACACGGATCTAAATGAAACATTGCAGAGAAGGCCACTGTGTAACATGAGTAATCATTTAAAGTAGGACTAAACCCTAAATATATATATGGCTAAAATGCCATCTTTTATATACTGAACGGAGTTTCAGTTTCTCAAAAGCAGCAATGATCCAGGACTTCAAACGTGTCACAGGGGTCACCATCTGCGATACTCACATGCTCATTGGGCTCTGAGCAGCTGTTGAGAAGCTAAACTTAGGGTTTGTTACAAATTATCAAACAGAAAAAGTATGTTGGCCTGTAATATAAGCTGATGCTACAGGGATAATTATTACATTCTGATGCTAATTGCACTTTTTTTCTGTGCTGCCATGTAGTAATTATCCATACTGATCAGCCTTATATTATGACATTTCTATTCTATGTGTACTGTATATTGTGAGTGGGTCCCTAAGCTCAGTAAGTGACATCAGCACAGAGCATGTGAATCAGTGAATCAGCAGAAAAGAAGATGAGGAGCTACTGGGGCATCTTTGGAGACACAGATCTTCCCTGCTAAAGGGTTGTTGTTGCCTTGGACTAGAACAGAAGCCCAAAACATAGGGGGTTATTTACAAAAGTCTGATTTGTTGTGGTCGGGCTTTGAAATGGAATTTTATTTCATTATTAAACTCCGATGGTGTTAAAAGTCAGTTTGCAAAAGTTCTAGTGTGGGTAGAGGTATGCAGACTATCCAGAACTAGATCTATTGCAAGGTTGAATTCACCTGCCCATAACATAGGAATGTTGGCCAGTTTAGCCACTTTTTGCAGTTCTACTGGTATCTATTTATTGTACCTGTGGGGGGTTGTTTGAGTCTTGGTGTACTAGAAATCCAAGGGTCTTTTTGAATCTCAGTCTGCACCTGACCCCTGAAGTAAACTTGATCTACTAAAGGGGGAGTGGGTCATTAGGAATGTGGCAATAAAGTATCCGTTTTAATAAAGGTCCTTTAAGCAGGAAGCAGTTTGGCAGTCAGTGAAAGACAAATATGAGAGGGCCTGAAAAGAAAGATAACCATAAAGAGGAGTCTTTAGATTATGTAATTATTTATTTATTGTTGGGGTCAGCAAATAATTAGCATTATTTGGATGAAATGGAATCAATTGGAGACAACCTTTCCATAATTCAGAACTTTTTGGATAATAGGTTTCCAGATTATACCAGTACCAGTGAGGTGTAGGGGTTACATCCAGGGCTAAAAAAAGATGGATTCATTTTACTAAAATAGGCTAATCTTAATCTTTTCTGCCATGAATTCTACATTGTTTATTAAACATTTAGCTGTCCCTGTCTGATCAAGTAGTTGCCCATGACACTGGACTGCTAAACGACTAATCAAATGGCTGATGGATAGACAGGCACATTTTGCCATCATTATTCCAGAAGTTGCTCAAGGCTATAGCACAAATGTATAATACCTGTAATTAATCATTGGATCACATTTTCATATATTAAATATCAAGTAGAAATCATTAGCCAAGGGGAAAATGTATTTACTATATTAGAAAAGAGGAACTTTCATTTCATTTCACAACAGGTGGGGAATGCTTCTCAATTGTGAGTTTCTGCTTTGAAAGGGAGTTGACAACTGGTAGAAAAGATGTTTCTGATGAGCATAGGTTTCATGAGAAGATGATACTCAGTTGCCTGTTTTGACTTGCCCACCTGACCCTTCCTTTGGGCAGTAGGCATGACAGGTAGCCTGCAGTTTGGATGTGGTGGTTAATTATAGCAAGCATTCCATGTTGTGATTAATGAAGTTACTGAGTTATATACGTATTCAGTGTTATAATGGGTTAAATTGCCCTTTATTGGTGTTTGTACAATATATTTTTTATTAAAGCTGTGGCCTTTCATACCCAAGCCTTGTGTCATTGCGTTACTGTATGAGATTTCAATATACTGTAACATAGCAGGCAAATGTGCTGTGTATTATGATCAGAGCTGGGAAGTTTTACCTTCCCCTGCTGATGATGCCAAGTCATAGAGCTCACTTTTTAGTTAATCCTATGGGATTTTTAGAAGTATATTTATGAAACATTTAACTCCAACTTTCACCTATCAATCAAAAACACTTCTAAAATTCTCATAGGAATGAAAAGAAAGTAATTGAGTTTTTTCTGTGGTAAGCTGTAATTTCACATTTTAATAAATCAGCCCCATAATATCCTTGGAGTTTGCAGAAGGTAACTGACCATCCACTCTTTTTACCTCATTAACCAGGTCCCTCCTCCTGACTTGAAAAATGAATCATAATTGGGGTCAAAGCTTGATACTGGGACCTTAAAGGGAAATGAAACCCCCG
>CM044440.1:35300118-35313713 GCA_024363595.1 Xenopus borealis | reverse complement strand
GTTTAGAAAACAAAATCATCCATAGATGTGAATTTATACCCTGCTCAATCTGCCTCAGTGCAGTGATGAAAATAATTTTCATAATTTAATTGATGTTGCTCTGTCTTCTGTGCCCGTTGCACACAGGTTGTTGCAGTTTTACTTCAATATACAGTATGCGGCTGGCTTCAGCTTCCAATAACACATCCAAATATTCAAGAAATGGATACAAATATTCAAGAAATGGATTCAGACTACTGAATTAACTCCAGACATTCTAGCACAATCACTGCAAACCTCCCAACACAAAGAAAGGGTGCATTACTAACTACTGTTTGTAGAAAAAAGACATTATGCTTACGGCTTTGTTGAATTAGAAGCAGGGGTGGATTAATGCACAGGTCCCCCTGTGCTGTATTTTAGGGGCCCAACTAGATTTTTTCAATTATTATGTATATTTTATTTTTCTTTGCACTGCCGCTGTAGGTCCAATCAGGTGCACCTTCCTGGAAAAGAAGGCAGGCAAAGCACATGCATGCAGATCTTGGGTGTAGAGAGGTTGGGTGCACAAATGATTGGATCTACATGTATCCCGGCAGGAGCCCAGAAGAGGGGCCTGTGGATGTAACCTAGGCTCCCCATATTTTAGTAATCTGATGCTGACCACAAAAAAACCCGACGGTTATAGATTAAGAAACAAATGCCACACATTATAAAGAAGCAGAAAAATCATATATCAGATGCAGCAAGAGGAAGGCTGTAGTGCAGGAAGGTTGGGCCGAAAGGCTTGAACTGCTTCACAGAGTAGCCCAAAATAGCCCAATTTGTACACTGAACAATCAATATGACATCAGCATATAAAAGCAACTAACTATAATTCTATTTGTATGGCACATGTGATAATCACTCACCAGATGCAGTGGGCTGCAGACTGTAGTACAGACAGGTTGGGACTGATCGAAACTGTAGCAAATAGAAATAGAACAGAGGTTGCTTTCCACTCCAACTGCATTCTGGGTATTGCAGTTTCACATTAACCTTGGCTCTAGGCATTTTCTAGATAAAAACAATGTTGCCCTGCCCAATATGCACAGGGATGGCACACTAGGGGGAAAATACTTTGGCTATTTTTTATACAACCCCCCCCAAGGCTCCAACAACAAGCCCAAATCTGTACCTTGGTTTGTACTTTGAAACCCACCTGGGCTTGAAATTAGTAGCCTAATTTGGATGAAAAACTGCCAACCTGGGGAAAAACTTTGGCAAGGCTCCCCCATGTCTCTCTGTTCCCAGCCCGACTGACTCCCATGCCCCAAGTCTCTTTTCCCCCAGCCTGAGGTCCTTCCTCCATCTCAGTCTCCTCCCAGCCTGACACCCTTCCCCTTGTCTCTCTGCTCCCAGTCTGACTGACTATCTCCCCAATATCTCTCTGCTCCCAGTCTGACTGACTTCCATCCCCATGTCGCTCTGCTCCCAGACTAGCTACCACCCCTATGTCCCTCTTCTTCTAGCCTGATTGACTCCCAGAGTTGGTCTGGGCCAGCAGAGGGCCCGCCTCTCAATGGCCCTGCCGGCCCAGACCAATGCCACGCTGCCCGTACCTCCTCCTATCCTCCTGGCCCAATCTCGCTTAGTAAATTAAAAGGTGTTGCATAGAAAACACTCTGACTTTTGAATTTTCATCAAATCACAATGGGTCACAATTATACTGTACTGTACAGAATGTGCAGACACCTATAGGTTTAGCATCTCCAGATCTTTAAAATTGTTAAAGGAGCTCCTCATCTTGGCTCTTATCTTGGATCTCTGGGCAGCTTTTGAGAAGCAAATCATCAAGGCAAAAAATGGGGTTCACAACTTATGCCCCTACACAACACACTTGCTATATAAGCTTGTGCTAGGGAGTGAGCATTTGATTCTGATGCAAATTGGACTGATTTATGAACTGCCATGTAATTTAGATTTGAATTAATTACTTATCAGTACTTGTTTAACTATACACACTATTATATTGTGCTTTGTCCATAAGCACGTGTAACTTACAGCAGCAAAGAGCATAGGGCTCATTTATGAAAGCTGACAATACACTAAGTGCAGAACAATTTCGATGTTTTTACCCACAAAGAAGCAGTTTTCCTGATGATTCCAGTGTAATTGTGGTCACAAGGGGGGCAAATATCTGGTGTAACTTCAGCTGATGTACCTACACTTCTACGCAAAATAGACATCAGTCACTGAACATCTTTATTTTCAGCATCAATTAGACATCTGTGCCCAATTCTTTAGACTTTAGCTGTGTCTATTAACGTACAGTAGGCCAGCCTGGGAATCCTGTAGCCACCATCATGCTCTAGGGTTTCAGTGTGTCAATAGGTGTGTAGTGTAAATTAGACTCCCCTAATAGGGTTGCCACCTGTCTGAATTTTACCCAGACAGTCCTCCCGAAAACCAGGCTGTCCGGTTCAAATCCAAACTGCCTACCTGGTTTTTCTAATTTTCCTAATCTTATGGCAGGATTCACCAAGACTGACCCAGCCATTAGCACAGCCACAACATAACTCCACCCACTGACCACCCATGCAAGATCACTGTCCCGTCCAATAACATCATCACCCGCACCCCATGACATCATTGGTCTGCCCCCCCTAGCTCCTAGTGGGGAAAGGTGGTACCCCTATAGGCTCCTAAACCGGGTCCTAAAAGTTAGGAGGGGAATATATTTCCTTATTCTGCTTGAGCTATGCCCCCTGTAGTTCAACCAGTGTCCAGTAGATGTGCTAAAATATATAGTCTAGAGGAGCCATGTGCTCAGGGTCCATTTTCTCAAGTCCTTGCCTGAGCAGGCAGGATGTGGAACCAAGACAAGTCAGGTCTAGTAAGGATAGGCTACTCACCTTAAAAGGGAGTGGAGATAGGCTGCTCAGTTATATAACCTGGCTGAGGCTCCACATAGGAGTTTGAGTGGGATTAAGATTCCAGGTATTAATTGACCAGAACAGGAACGAAGTGTACCGACTTAAGGATGTAGGGATTCCCCTGGGTTCCACTTATGGTAAAGGCTGAAAGCTAGGTGTACCTTCATTGCTGCTGTGTATGTTCTCTTCCCTGCTGGGACTGAAACTGACCATTTGTGCTTGTGAGTATATGCCTGTCCACTGTTACTCTATGTGGATTACTCTGTTCAATAAATGCATTCTCTGGTTAAGTTGCAAGAACCACTGGCGCCCAATTCTTGTACACTGCCGCTATTTATAGTTTTACTACACCCTGCCTCTACACTGTTGAGAGGCATTACCCCCTTAGAATGAAGGTCTCATCCAGAGCAAAGTATTTGGGGTAAAGCTCATATGCAAAAGCGCAGAGTGACCTTTGATACAATACCTTTTTCACTCAACTGACTAGGTAGTGTTACATTTCCATGACTGCATTGTGTAGTATTTCTTAGTTCTGCTTTAAATAGTAAGTACAACTTGGAAACCTACTATAGGTGCTGTTTTGACGGTTAGAAAATATATTTTTTTTTATGTAAATATTTTACACTATAGTTCAATTCTCAACTTTTATCCCTGAAGCATTCTAACACTTCAGAACCTTATTGTAATCTCTGGATGGTTTACTAGAAGAAGTGCTTAAAATACAATAGGTTTACAAAGGTCATTTCCTATGCACCATCTTGCAGCCTCTGTACTTGCTTTCTTGTAAAAATGTCTTGAGAACAGACAAGCATGCGGATATGTTACTCTTCTACTGCAGTTTGACACTTTCATTGCTAATACAATTTATAATTGCCAATTATGGCAATCAAGGTTTTATTCTTTTCATAGAGAATATTTGATTGTACTTGCATTGTACTACGCTCTAATGGAATGGCTGAAAATTTGAGTCCATTTATTATTTTGATAATCTTGAAATTTACAAAAATTGCAGTGTCTAGTAATAAGAAAATGCAAGCAAATGCAGAACACGGTTATAATGTTAGAAATAGCTGTGAAAGATTTATCCATTAATTATTGATGCATTTGTATTGCTCTTTCAGTTATCTGAAATGAAAAGTAATTGGAAACTACCCAACCCCCTTCCTTTTTCATTGTGGTTCCAAGCATCAACAAGCTACATAGAAGCTGGATTTATTGGATTTAATACTGTTCAGCTGAATTGGTGCCAATTTTCTCTAGCTCTATAGGGGAGTTTCAATTTGAAAAAAAAAACCTGGGTTTTAATTTAAAAGCTTTTTGTTTTTTTTAAACAATTTTTGTTTTATTTCTCTAGGATTGCCACATATACAGAAAACTGAAATTCCATTATTATTTTAAACAAATTTACTAGGGAAAATGGGTTTTAATGACTTAGTAGTGAGAAATATACAGAGGAGACATATTTTCATCCCAATTTGTTTCTTTCACTAATGTACAGAATTAATACATAAATCAGTATTCTAGCCAATTTGAATTATTCACTTAGTAACACTGTTTTGGGCACTTTCCAAGGAGCACTTCAGTCAAACACACATACAGATGCAGTCACTTTGGATTGTAAGTTTAATGCGTCGTGACTTAACTCATCTATCCCATTTATCCCACTTAGCACAGAATATTGTGTCACAGCATCCCATCCAATTAAAGAGTTCACCATTGAAAACAATGGTGCTTTGGTATGCTAATACAAAGGTTAAATGCATTAAATGAGTTAAGATAACTTTAGATAACAGTTTCTTCAATTAGCCCTGAGTCATGACGCATTTAACTTACAAATCCAAGTGACTCTATCTGTAGGGCCACCATTAGAAATCCCACTCCACACCACACAGACATCAGTGCTAAAAAAGAGAACATACACACACGTTATGAAAAGCTATAGCCCCACTTGCAAGTTAAAAAAAATTTGGGCCCCAGAGAATATTTTCTTTTTTAAAAGAAACATTGGTGCCAGGGCCCCCCTTACAAGTTAAAAAAACTGGGGCCCCAGAGAATACATTTTAAAAAAAACATTGGTGGCAGGGGCCTATAGAGTATTAACATAATACATTGGTGGTCAGGGGATTTTTCGTCATTTCAAGACCTCAATTTTGGTTGTTTTGGTGACTTCGGGTCGTTTCACCGATTTGGTTTTTTTCGCCGATTTCGGTACTTTGGGTACATACGCCGCTTTCGGGACTCTGTTCAGCTTTTCAGGACGGAAGAGATGGCATGGATTGGGACAGTCAAGGGGGGCCCGGCTATTTAAAAAAGTGCAGTACAGCCAGGCCCCCCTTCAGGCGCTGGCCCGGTACAGGAATACCCCCTGTGCCCCCTGATGGTGGCCCTGAACACACAGTATGCAGGACTCTTACTTTATTAGCTACTCACTATTTATAGGGGGGGTTACAATTCCTTATTCATACAATGATGGTGATCCTAAAACAATTTATATGCTGGGACAGACATTGTAGACATGTAATAATGTTAATTCCTTCAATTTATTAATTGGGCACTAAAGACATATGTAAATATTCCATTCTTTATTGCCGACTATTAAAATACATGTCAACTACACGAACACCTGACGCATTTCGGACTGTTCATAGGCCTGTGCTCCTTCACTCTTGTTACTGATGAGGAAGTCTCAAAAACTTAAGGCCTCTCACCTTACCACCTGCCCGCTTGATCCTATTCCTTCAAAACTTCTCCACAATACCAACCCTCGTCTAATCAAAGCCTTAACTCATCTATTTACTCTCTCACTCTCAACTGGACTATTCCCGTCTCAACTAAAACATGCACTTGTTACCCCCATTCTGAAAAAAACCCTCCAATCTTGACAACCTTCGACCTACTGTATCTCTCTGCTACCTTTCATCTCTAAACTACTAGAGCACCTAGTCTACAACCGATTAACCTCATTCTTCTGACAATAACCTGCTGGACCCCTTACAATCTGGTTTTAAACCACAACACTCCACTGAAACTGCCCTGACTCAGCTAACTAATGACCTTTTAACAGCTAAAGCCAACAAAAATTTCTCACTACTAATACTGCTTGATCTCTCAGCTGCTGTCCTGGTTTTCTTCTTACCTCACTAATCGTTCCTTCAGTGTCTTCTACAATGGAGTAGCATCTTCCCCCCTACCTCTCTCTGTCGGGGTTCCTCAAGGCTCGGTCCTGGGACCCTTATTACTTTCTCTATATATTTCCTCCCTTGGCAAATTAATCAGCTCATATGGTTTCCACTACCACCTCTACGCTGATGATACTCAGATCTCTCTCTCTCCTCTCCTGACCTCAAGCCAGAACTCCTAACTCATGTCTCCTCCTGCCTGTCTTCTATCACTACTAGGATGTCACAACGCTACCTTAAATTAAACCTATCCAAAACGGAAATGGTTCTTTTTCCTCCAACTAACACCAGTAACATCCCGGAAGTATCCATCGTAGTTAACAATTAGACTATCACCCCGTCTTCCCAGGCCTTGGAGTTATCCTAGATTCTGCCCTGACATTCACTCCTCATATCTAGTCACTTGTTTAGTCGTGTCACTTCCACCTAAGGAACATATCCAAAATACGATCATTTATCACCCCAGACGCTGCCAAAATTCTTATTCACTCTCTTATCATATCGCGTCTAGACTATTGTAACTCTCTCTTAATTGGCCTTCCCCTCCAGAAACTGTCACCTCTCCAGTCCATAATGAACACTGCTGCTAGGCTTATACACCTCAGCAACCGTTCTTCCTCTGCCATACAATTCTGCCAATCCCTGCACTGGCTTCCACTCCCCTTCAGAATTAAATTCAAATTAATGACCCTGACATTCAAAGCACTTCATAACTCTGCCCCTCCCTACATCTCTGAACTAATCTCCATATACTCACCCAACCGCTTACTACGCTCCTCTACTGACCTGCTACTCAACTCTTCTCTCATTACCTCCTCACATTCAAGACTTTGCAAGAGCTGCACCCCTCCTCTGGAATACTCCCCCACGGTCTGTCCCACTTTCACCCAATCTTTAAAGAAATCTCTTAAAACCCACTTTTTTTAGAGAAGCCTACCCTCACTGTTAACTACCCAATGCAATACCGCTTACATTACTACATCTCACCCACTCCCACACCTTGTGCATCATTCCCTTCCCTTTAGCTTTTTCTGTACAGGGCCTTCCTCACCTCCTGTACAAGTATTTATTGTGATGTATGTATCTCCATATGTTCTATGTATGTAATTCATGTGATTTAGTTGTATAATCACATTCACTTTACAGCGCTACGAAATAAGTTGGCGCTATAGAAATACATTAATAATAAAAATAATAATAATGGTGACGTAGGTGACCAGCACATGCATGTGTACATACAAATAAGCATGAACACTGATGCAGTGGAGGTGTGTGCTGGCAGTTAGAATGACCAGCAAGTGGTGGATGGACAAGGCCTGGACTTGGGGTAGGTGACAGAAGAGGTACTTGCCTACCACTATTATGCTCTAGGCTCTGCCTACCCCTGCTTTATGTTTATCAAGCACTGGATTTCTGCAATTTTACACTGCCATTTTCCTTTTTTTTGTGGAGGCAAAGCATAAGTTTTTCTGTAATATGTAATATAAGTATAGATAATTAAAGTTCATATTTGCAACAGACTAAGTCAACAGGACTCAGTTCTGATGCCAAATCAATAATTTCCAAGCATTGTGAATAATAGACCCCACACCTAGTAAGGTACAGTTTTATTGACATAAAAAAAAACTGCATTAGAAGGCAACTGTATATCTCCTGAGGATTGTTTAGTACAAAAGGGGGAAGCCAATACCCATTTTGCCAAAACCAATCACCTATCAGCCAACGAAAAATAACAAAACATGTTGGAAACCAACTAGGGCATGTATTGAATACTAGGGATGCACCGAATCCACTATTTTGGATTCGGCCGAACCCCCGAATCCTTCCCGAAAGATTTGGCCGAATACCGAACCGAATCCGAACCGCATCCGAACCCTAATTTGCATATGCAAATTATGGGTGGGTAGGGGAAAACATTTTTTACTTCCTTGTTTTGTGCCAAAAAGTCACGTGATTTAGCTCCCTGGCTCTAATTTGCATATGCAAATTAGGATTCGGATTCGGTTCGGCCAGGCAGAAGGATTTGGCCGAATCCGAATCCTGCTGATAAAGGCCGAATCCCGAACCGAATCCTGGATTCGGTGCATCCCTATTGAATACAATTTCTTTGGTTGCAAAATGTATTTTACTCCATGAACAACTTGTGTCCAACTTTATCATGCTGTTGTTTCAAAAACACATCACCCTGTACTAGAATGCATTGAGCACAATTATGTGGCAGTAGTAAGAGCATGTGTGGACACAAGTACAAGGGCTCTAAAGGGTTAGCTACACAACTCATCCTGTTAAAACTGTGACAACTTCTGCAGTGCCAGACCCAATAGGTGGAGGAAGCTAAAAATAAATAAAAGGAAATGAAGAGTGAAAAATGCGTATGAACTTACTCTGTGGGGATGTTTGTATGTTGGAAAAAAGCATATAAATCACTGTTTCACTGCAAACCAATAGTGATATAAAATCATAATGCATCTGGGAATATGGAAAACAATGGCGCATTGAGAATGCAATTCAGTTATGACAGCGAGTCAGGAGACACCAACTGTTCCTAACATTTATGTTCTGTATGGCATACGGGTTTTTACAGTTTTCAGCTAACACACTATATGCATTTTAGAAAAAAATATATATTTCCAGCTGCAAATATCCCACAAAGTAAAAAATAAACACAGTTCAAGCGTTTCCTATTCTACAGAATACTTCCTTCATTGGAGTGATTTTCAGAAAGGCATGAGTCATTTGTAAGCGATGATTAGAAGAAAATGTTGTGTGTGTAATCCTCATCACAAAAGCAATTCAAGTTTCATTTAGCAGTAAGTTCATGTATGGTTCAGATGGACATATTAGTGATTGAAAATGCAGACTATATTTTAGTTAATTACTTTTCACTGGAATTTAGCTTGGACACAAATGTACCACAATATACTTATTACATGGGGAACCATATTCATTCAAATAAAAAAGTCAGAGCAAACTAGAAGCAATAATTTGACCTTATTAATTAAAGGGCAGATGCATGCGCAGTACAACGAAATTGCTAGCTTTTCCCTTAAAGTTTGGCTTTTCACTCTACTGCGCAATTTGCACCGTGTGAGAAGAAAGAAGAAGTAGGAAGAGGATCACTCCATGGTGCTGACTGGAAGAATCCCGGGCTGGTGCAGTTTTCTGCTGATAGGAGCACCGGCCCCGGGTGTCAGTAAATACAATCACTTGCAAGCAGGGCCGGAACTAGGGGTAGGCATGTGCCTAGGGCACAAAGGTGGAGGGGCACCAGGTACATACCTCTTCTGCCGTCTTCCTTTAGCTCAGACCCTTGCATCCTCCACAACTGACAGCTTTGGCACGTTCCTGGGCTCTTCCACGCTCATGTGCTAGTGCTCGGGCGCTGGAGTCTCCATGGCCACAACACTAGCATCCTTGGCGTGCACGTCTGTGCTTCTGCGCATATGCACAATCGTTTGAAGAGGGGAACAAGTAGCCAGCCAGGTTGACTGGGGCGCCTGGCCGGCTTGGTCCGGCACTGCTCGGAAGTGCCAAACTTTTGGCACCCCCAAGTGTAAATGCCCTTTCCTTCCACTTTAAAACCTGCATTCCAAGCAGAAAACATTGTATATTCCTTTACAATTGCACCCAATATCCCAGGTTAGGTGAATAAGGCAACTCCAGTCTGATGTAGCCCAATTGTAAGAGATCACGTTTAGGAATGTAGCGAGTGTTAGTGCTGACTTTTACACTGGCCTTTTGGATACTTCATGATTTTATATTGTCTTTACTCATCCTTTAAATGAAATTGAAAATATTTATAAGTAACAGCAGTTAACCATATTTGAAATGCCCCTTTGAGAAATATTTTGCCATCGTACATTATCCTGTAATCAGTTTTACAATACTAGTGACTACTTTTTCTTGGCGTACAAACACAAATGGGGGGAATTCACAAAAGTGTCGGGAAAGAAAAAAAATGTCTTTAAAAATGTCGTAGCAACAGCCAACAAATTCACAGAGCATTTCCCCGCCAAGTTTCCGACATATACGACACTTTTTAAATAGTGTTGTGAAAAGTGTATGTGGTTTTTTCGGCGCCACTTTCCCCGACATTTTTATGAATTACTTGTAAACTCTTTTTCTTTTTACGACAATTTTTCCGACACATCAGGCTCTCCAAATTGAAAATGTCGGTCAAATGGTCTTTTAAAAAGTCATGTAAAATGTCGTCTGTGCGATGAAAAGAAATACGACATTTTATAAAATTGTCGGACTTGCAAGACATTCAGAGATGGTAACATCTGCCTTTGTGAATTTGCCGTTTGTACGACATTTTACAAATTTGTCGACCGCCACTTCTAGGTTACTTATTTTACCGACACTTTTGATTCCCCCCATAGTGTAAACAGCTTTTTTATTAGAATCATTAAATGTGATAAATCATAAATAATTACTTATTGCCCTATTATGCGCATGTGTCTCTAATCTACAATAGGGCTGCCCATATGCCGTTTATTATTAGATGGTTATATGCCAGTTAGTCCTTACATGTTGTGAAATGCTTTGTTGTAGTTAAAGGTATATGACCTAGATAACACTTAAATATACATTTTTAGCAGAAACTGTCATAGTTAGTGGAAAATGTTTTTGGGTTTCATTGCATATTCATTAAGGCAGCTGTCATTAGAACATACACAAGGGCTTTGCTAATTCTTTGAAAAAATATGCATGCTGAAGGGTAAATTTCATAGATAAACATATAAATGATTTAATTATATTTTTTATGGATGCCCAATGGATATCATCAAGACGCATACATACAGAAAATTTCATTTGTTTTCCAGTTGATAGGAATATTATTGGACAAGTAATTATTCAGGGAAACTAACTGCTTATTGCTACCAGCATCTGTGCTGTGTTTGAAACAAACATTTCCACTGGTTTACGGATATATTTTAAACAGAAAACCTTGGTAAGATTTTTTTTCTCCATAGAAAAATACTTTACTTAATCATCATAATCATAATGAGTAGCTCAAAGGCTGATACATGGGGGCAAATTCACTAAGTGGTGAAAATTTGCCAGTGTTGGCTTCGCGAACGTTCGCAGCACTTCACCAGCACTACGCAAATTAACCAAGACAACCAGGCAAATCGCAGTTACACTAGCAATGCCTAATTCGCATATGGCGCAAACTTAAGCGTATAATAGAAGTATATGTTACAGCCACTACATTCCACTACACAGGGCCCTGTATAGTGGAGTTGCCATACGTTAGGAAATATAGGGGTGAAGGAGGGTAACCCCCCCCAAAAAAATTTGATCTTTTTCATACTATCACCCTAGAATGGTAAAACACACCAGCTTTTTTTGGGACTTTTTTTTTCAAACTCCTATCTATTGTATTGAACTTCACCAGGTCTGACCTGGCGAAGTAAAGTCTAGCCTAAGTGGTAACGTTCAGGAAAATGGACATCTTAGTGAATTTGCGTAATTACAATCCTTCGTCAATGCATAACTTCGCCTGGTGTAAGGGTGCGAAGTTGTGCAAGTCTATCTACTTGACTTGCGAAGTTGCGAATGGACGTCACGCTGGTGAATTAGCGCTAGCGTTGGACGCTTCGTGCTTTAGTGAATTTGCCCGTTAGAGAAGGGAGGGGAATGTTTCTTGAACGGTAGCTCTGAACTAACTGAACTAATGACAAATAAAAATAATTAAAATCAGCTCCTCCTGAACTCTGTGGGGCATCCACCAAAATCATGCATTTAAATTAAAAGAAGAAGCAGAATGAAATTTCTATAAATGGCCTATTTAGTGTATTCATTTTTAGCAAAGGTGTTTACTGCCCCTTTAATCTTAAGGCATTGTGCACAAGTAGTACTTTACAGTCTATTTTCCCATAGACAAGGTTCTGAAGTGGGTTTAGGCATACATAACCATAGTTTTTGGGATTATGGGCATGCATTTAAACCTGGTTAAATCATTGTCTGATGCAGGCATAGGGCATCCACCGAAATCATGGTACAATCTATGTAAAGTACATTGAAAGAAACAGAGGGCTTACAGGTCATTGAGAGGGGGGGGAGGGAGAACCAAATAAGTTGAATAAAGGAGAATAACTTACAGTATTTCTCAGATCATTTATCAAGTGGAAGATTTAGATAGAATACTAAATACTTGTCTGGAGCCGGCTGCGTTCTTTTAACATCACAAGATACAATCCTATGGCATGAGTATAAGCGTGCAAGTCTTTTTCAAAGTCAATTTGTTAAGAGGGTAGCTAGAATTAAATTTTTATTACTTTACTAAGATCTAATACTTTCATGATGCTGAATGACATGTCAGAGTTTTCTGCACCTTTCCTATTACAAACCATTTGATGTCATGAAACTCACTTTAAAATTCTAAGCCCTTTATGCCATTTAAAGGAACAGTAACACCAAAACACGTGTTATAAAAGACAGACAATATACATAGTTACATAGTTAAATTGGGTTCAAACAAGACAAAGTCCATCAAGTTCAACCCCTCCAAATTACAACCCAGCATACACACACACACACACACACACACACACACACACACACCCTCCACTCTTTCACACAAATCATATATGCCCATAGCTATACTAACTGTAGAGTTTAGTATCACAATAGCCTTTGATATTATGTCTGTCCAAAAAATCATCCAAACCCATCTTAAAAGCATCAACAGAATCAGCCATCACAACATCACCCGGCAGTGCATTCCACAACCTGGTGCCCAGCACTAGCAAAACTGTTGTGTTTGCTACAGAAAAATAACTATAGTTTATATAAACATTCTGCTGTGTAGCCATGGGGCAGTCATTCAAGTACAGGATACACAGTAGATAAGTTCTGAAGAATCCCACTTTATGCTACAGAGCTTATCTTTTGTCTATCCTGTGCCTTTTCTCCTTTTTTCAGCTTGACTTTTTGGGAAAAAGCTAGAATTTTTTGCATTTTCTCCCGAAAAACCTGAAATAGTCATCTTTTCGGGCTAAATCTAGTGCAGGCCACAAAAACTTCCAAATAAGATAGGGGCCTCTTCGAATGACTAACATACAACCTCAGAAGGTCTGAGATGGTTGATTTTCAGATTCAGACTTTTTGCAGCCTTGTTTGAATCTGACAAAGCAGAGGAAGCTACTGGTTATCACAAAAAAATACAGTTTTGGAAAGTAAATTTTAGGTATATTAATTCACTTAAAAGATGAACATGATTACCAGTAATGGAGAATTTTGAAGGGAGACATTATTTAGACCTAGGATTTGCTGATCCGAATGTCTAATTTCTGCAGTTGCTTGAATTGCATCAGCATGCTTGTAAGGGGGTTAAATGGTGTTTCAGTTTATGTTATGATTAGGTGTTATTTCTAAGTGGACAGGATCCAGAGAGTTCAGGTCTCTAACGAAGTCCTGGGAGATGGGAAGGGCCTATTTGGCCTAGTTTAAG
This sequence comes from Xenopus borealis, assembly GCA_024363595.1. Classification (NCBI taxonomy): domain Eukaryota; kingdom Metazoa; phylum Chordata; class Amphibia; order Anura; family Pipidae; genus Xenopus; species Xenopus borealis. The sequence goes on along the minus strand of CM044440.1, from coordinate 35,300,181 downwards.
AACAAGATGGAGTCACCTTGATGCAGTAGGCCTCCTTAAAGGAAAACTATACCCCCAAAATGA
>CM044440.1:35272766-35289798 GCA_024363595.1 Xenopus borealis | reverse complement strand
GTCTGTCACTACCCTTACAGTACATACACTGTGCAAACTATAACATTTGAAATCTGTCATGTGAAGAGCAAGGTGTTTGCAAAGGCAACAATCTGCAAAACTTCGAATTACAGAAAGGCCATCTCCCATAGACTTCATTTTATCCAATAATCCAGATTTTTTAAAAATATTTAAAAATAAATTTGAATTTTGGAATAGTTTTTCTGGCCACTTCGACTATCGAATCGAATGATGGATTAAAAATCTATCTGATCATTTGTCCATTCGACCATTCGATGGTCGAAGTTCTTGCCATTTGAATTTGAATCCCTAATTCGCCGGATTAAACCTACCGAATTGCTGTATAACCCTATGGGAAGCTCCCATAGGGTTTTTCCAGCATTTTCAGATTGAATAAAAAAAATTTGATCGAATGGTTAAAATCGATCGATTCAAACGATTTTATCGAACGATCACATTTTTTAATCCTTCTAATTCAATATTCGAATTTGATTAAAATTAGGCAACAATTCGACGGTCGTATTCGAGGGTTAATTAAAGGACAAGGAATGGCAAAAAAATAAATCCCATTTTTACTTTCTTTAATGAAAAACAAATCTATCTCCAATATACTTTAATTAAAAAATGCATACTGTTTTTATAAGAAACTTTACTGTATGCAGTGAAATTCTCCCTTCATTTGCTGCTGATTATAGGAATTGTCAGACGGTCCCTAACTGCAGGGCAGAGAAACAGTCATACTTATAAAGAGCAAGGGGAGGCCCACCTTACTTCCTAGCCATGTAGAACTCAAGCAGCTTACAGTCTGCGACTGCGTAGAGATTTGTATTGGATTGTATTTTTGCCTTTACATCCCCTTTAATGTTTCCAGCTCCAGCTGCAGGGACAAAGATCATGGAGCCGGATTTAAACAGATAGTCTGGGATTTTGTTTGGAGGATTGTTTTGCTGCAGCCACTGGTTCTGCAGAGTTGGAGAAAGTTTGTATTAAACAATAGAAAAACTATAAAATCCACATTACATGATAACACAGGACCCAGTGCAGTCTGTATATTCTGATTACCAATCAGTCTTGCTGTATCAGCTTCTGGCTGATATTATTTGACTTGTGCTGTTTTGATCATTTATAACGATTCCTAAGCAGCCCAGATCACACTGAGCATGTGCACAGTCTTGGTCTTGCAAAAATGTATAACAAAGTTACAAGATGACAGCCCCTGTGCCCAACTTTGAAAGCATAAATCATTTGTTTGATTAGGCTTGTGGTGCTGTAAGTTCATGTTTATGTTTAGTATACAAAAGACCGAATTTCTTATTCTATAGACTTTTCTTATCCTTTAAACACTGCCACCTACTGGGCAGACTCAGAAAAAGGGACATAGCTGCCTGGGTGAATCACACAGTTTCCCCTGGTATTTGGACTAAATAGGTGTCCAAATACCAGGGGAAACTGCCTGAGTAAACATACACATACCTAAGGGTTTGTGAGTACAGATTGAGCTTTGGTGAATACTAGTGATGGGCGAATTTATTCGCCAGGGGTGAATTCACTGCGAATTCCCACGATTCGCCACTGACGCCAGAGAAAATTCGCTAAAAAACGAGTTGCACGTCATTTTTGACGCAACGCGCCGAAAACGACGCGACTCGTCAAAAACATGCCGCGACTCGTTTCGTGAATTTGTTTGCAAATTTGCGAATTTCGCTGAGTAGATTCGCCCATCACTAGTGATTACAGCTTAACAGTAGTGATGGGCGAATTTATTCGCCAGGGGCGAATTCGCGGCGAATTCCCGGAATTCGCCGCTGGCAAATAAATTCGCAAAACGGCAGGAAAAATTCGCAGGCAAAAATTCGCCGCCAAAAACGAGTTGCGCGTCGTTTTTGAAGCGACGCGCCAAAAACGAGGCAACGCGCGTCGGAAACGACGCAACGCGTTTCGTGAATTTTTTCTCTGGAAATTTGCGTATTTTTCGGCGAAGCGAAACGCGGCCGTTTCGCCCATCACTACTTAACAGCTAAACTATATTATTGTTATGTCCAGTAGGTTATTTTGGTAGCTCAAGATATCTTGGATTGCTTTTCCTTGCTGCTTTAGGGCAAAAATCAGTGGGATAATACATTCTGAGCTAATATTACATTAGACTGAAAACACGTATACTATAGTGTGTCATTGTAGTTGTCTATCAATCATGCTGCAAAAGCTGCTTCATAAATCTTATTTCCACTTCATGTTTGCCTGCCAGACAAGCAAATAATGAAGTTCCTCATGGAAACTGGAAAGCCATATAAGTCAACTTGCAGGAAATCCGGTACAGTAGATTCATTTGGATCTCAGTTTGCAAATGATTACACAAGGGAAGAAAGCAATTTGTTCTTTGACTTGCCTTTGTCTAGTAGCTTCAAATGAAGCACTCATTTGGTTTTTTTTCTGTCTGCTAAATAATATGATGCTGAGAATTCTTTCCAAGCAATGAAAGGATCTTAATTTAAAAGACTCACTTATATTTTCTACCAAGCATATTGCTTTATTGTGTGTGCTTGTTTATAGTAGATTGAATTGATCTACTTTTGTTTTTGACGTTTTTTGGTCCAGTGAACAGGCAAATAATAATCTGGGCTGCAATAAGTAATGCCTGCAATTTTTGTAATTGCAAAAAATCACCAATATAGAAGGTCTCTTTTCTGTTGCTTTCTGTTGGTGCTCACTGATTAGATTATATTTCTTAAATATGGGTTGAGCAGAAAGACTTTGAACATAAATCTGCTCATAGTACAATAACATAAACATAAGTGATTATATGGGATCCTGTCTCTACAAATAAAAGCAATTCCTATACAGACAGTGTAATAATTAATAGGCAAAATAACCCATAGGTAGACATGCGGTAGTAATATACACTCCATCTTAATATAATAGAAGGTAACGCCACTCTCTTTCAAGCACTCACTTTTTCAATCTACAATATTGTTTATGTAGAGCAGTGATCCCCAACCAGTACTGTAGCTCGTGAGCAACATGTTGCTCTCCAACCCCTTGGATGTTGCTCTCAGGGTCCTCAAAGCAGGTGCTTATTTTTGAATTCCAAGCTTCAAAGAAATTTTTAATTGCATGAAAACTAAGTATAGTGCCAAGTAGAGCCTTTTGTGTGCTGCCAGTCCACACAGGGGCTACCAAATAACCAATCACAGTCCTTATTTGGCACCCCAAGGAACTTTTTCATGCTTTTGTTGCTCTCCAACTCTTTGCATGTTTGAATGTGGCTCACGGGTAAAAAAAAGTTTGGGGACCGCTGATGTACAGAAATGCTCATGAGATCTGAAACTTACAATGACCATCCAGAATTCACTTAACCTTTAGGTGTACTTTGAATAGAGTAGACAATCCCATGTAGCAGACTTGGTTCACCTGCTTTTCAATGATGGATTCTAATACTAGGTCCATGACTTGGTGTCTACTCAAGAACTTCTTTATATGACATCTAGTGTATTTTAATCCTATAAAATGGAGTATACCAAATAATAAGCCCGAATCAAAAAGTTCCAAAACATTGTTTTAGGTTCCCTCACCCACTTGTATGTTATGAGACCAGAAGAACCGACGGGAATATTAGAATAGGGGTAAAGGTGGCCATTACACCAGCAGATAAAGCTGTCGATATTGGTCCTTTAGACCAATTGGGCAGCTTAACTGCCCGGCTATGGGGGCTTCCGGCGGGACTTGGTTTGAATTTTCCGACGTCTGACCCGTCGGAGCCCATTGTTCCTGGTTGTAATCCAACCATTCAGTCCTGGAGCCAGATTACCCCAATATAACCCTGCCATTAGTGGGCATTTAGGGGAAAGAACTGGATCTTATGGTGTGTGGCCAGCTTTAGGAGATTATCTAAGGAGGCCAAGCTTCCAGAAATCAGTACAATACATAATCAGAATCTGGTCAGGTCAGGTTTGGTCATGATTATTGAATACATAATAATATGTTGGGAGCACAAAAGTCACTTATAACCCATTTAACCATTTAATCTGTCAATAAATTATCTATAATCTGCCGCATTGCTAGTCATTGGTTTCTGTTTGAGCCCTCGAAAAGCAAAAAGGTAATTTAATGTGTTTGGATGTGAGTAAGAAATGAAGGCTGGTCTCAATAGAATGCTTTGGGGTATATTTATCAAAGAGTGAAGTTAAGAGTGAAATTCTGCCACTACAGGGAAATTCCGCAGCTCTCTATTAATTTCTATGGGATTTTTGAAGGCGTATTATCAAAGGGTGAAACTTCACTTCACCCATTGATAAATACACCTTTCAAAATCCCATTTAAATGAATTGAGAGCTGAGGAATTTCACTCTAGTGGCGGAACTTCACTCTTTGATAAATTTACCCCTTTGTGTGTTTCAAATATTTCACAAACAGCAAGAGGATAATAACATAACTGCTACAATAATATAACAATAAATAATCTAGTGGATGGAAAAGAAAAGACCATTGTATTCAGGAAAAAATTAGATTCCCAAATTGGTATTGCATACAAAGAAACTTGAATATTTGATGTCTGTATCTAGAATCACAAACCTCAAAATAAAGGGACCATGTAAGCTTGAAAGATTCTCTCAATCTGTTTTCCTCTAATTTAACTTTCAGAGCTTCTTGCCAACTATAGAATGCTTTGAAGTGGGTAGAGCAGGGTTGGACTGGGCTGGTGGGACACGGGGGGGAAAAAACCCGGTGGGGCTACCGGCTCTTGTGGGCACGGACGACTCTTGTGGGCCCGCCGTCCCTTATGGGCCCCACTAGCCCAGATCACACCCACGTAATATGAAAGCTTCTTCATATTCATTAATGTTAATAAAAACATTGTGTGCCGCCACATGCACACACACGCACATGTGTGGCACACTGTTGCAGCAGGGGGACGGAGGAGGGGCTCTGGGGCAGCAGCGCTGGTGGGTCCCGGGTTCCCCATTGTGACCCTGGGGTAGAGTAAGAGTCTAACAGAATGCAGCTCACTCAGAATTCAAAAGGTTGTGTTTATGTTCAGAACAGTTGCTGAAATGCATTTTGCTTAGTTATCTGTCAATTTACTTTGCACTGAAGCACATCCAAAGTGTTTTGTAGCTGTGTATGTTAATCTGTTGTAAAGATTTATTGGAGTAATAAGATCCTATTTATATTTCCTATGAATTATGCAATGGATTCATTTTGTAAAGGTGGTTGGTCCCACTTAGATCGATAGTCTTATTGTCTTCCCATTTTTCATCATAAAGCTAATGCAGAACAGAATTTCAGGCGACTATATTGAGTACATCTATGCTGCACATATATACAGATATATATATTTTTGTTTGTAGTTTTCCTCTTATTTATTTGGTGCTGATGTATTTACACAATGATTTAGAGAGATTATAAATTAGTTTCTGCCCCAGTGAGGCTTACAAGTGTAAGGTCACACTCATACAAATTAGGGGGGAAACCAACAGAGACACGGCGAGAACAAACAAACCCCTTGCTGAAAACTCCTGTCTAAGATTGATCCCAGAGTTGCAGTGTTACCTGTTGAGCTCTGTATAGTTTAGTCTGAGTACTGTTAATATAGCAGCAGGGAAGGACTACAGCATTTGTTAGATCATGCATTCACAATTTCCTTCGTTGTTTTGTATGCATATGGTTATCTAATATTATTACTAGCTGCCAATTAGTCATTGATATAATATACTCTCACAGGTAAAGACTTAAAGTGATACTGACACTAAAAAAGGAAATTTAACATATGAATGTACATTAATTGTTACCTATAGGTCATGTTGATCATTTTTTGCTGAGAGGTTTGTTTTTGTATATAACTGTTAGTTGAAATTTCTAAGCCTGACTCTCTGACACCCTGACACTCTTACTTTGCCAGCCTAACAGTCCCATCTCAGTCTGTTAGTTACAGTTTGTAATGATAACAGATGCCGGGTGCACAAATATGGCAGCCCCCTCATACAGGAACATGGGGGATCAGACAGGTAATGTAAAAGCATCATGCAAATACCTTATGGCAAAGTTAGAAGTAGCTTTTAAAGCCAGTTATTATAATAGATGTAAAAAAGAGTTTGACTTCAGGTGTCAGAATCTCTTTAAAGGGTGGTTTACCTTTAAATTTAATTCTAGTATGTTATAGAATGGCAACTTTTCAATTGCACTTCATTTTCTATTTTTTTTTTATAGTTTTTAAATTATTTGCGGCCTTCTTCTGACTCTTTCCATCTTTCAAATGGTGTTCACTGAGCACATCAGAAAACAAATGCTCCATAAAGCTAAACGTTTATTGTTATTGCTATTTTTTATTACTCATCTTTCTGTTCAGGACCTCTCATATCCATATTCTAGTTTCTTATTCAAATCAATGCATGATTGCTACATATACGATGTGCTGCACCTGGAATCCAGTGTATGTATACTATATGTATGAAATGCTATATATAAATATATATATGGGATCCAGAAACCTGCTATACAGAATGCTCCGAATTATGGAAAGGCCATCTCCCATAGAAACATGTTATCCAAATAATCCAAATTTTTAAAAATGATTTCCTTTTTCTCTGTGACAATAAAACAGAACCTTATAAGATATAATTAATCCTTATTGGAAGAAAACCCAGTCTAATGGGTTTATTTAATGTTTACATGATTTTCTAGAAGACTTAACATATGAAGATCCAAATTACAGAAAGATCCAATTATCCAGAAAACCCTAGGTCTCAAGCATTCTGGATAACAGGTCCCATACCTGTACCAGTTTTCACTCACACGTTTCAATTTGTGATTTGTGTAGAGATTGCAGCAAAATAAAGGCATAAGATAAGGATCAGTTGAAGATTATCCTTGTCATGAACTGTATCATGAAAAAAGGCATGAGATCACATATATCCCATGAAAAGACCAGCAATTTCATGAGGTATGAGTATTCTCTTGTAAAAGACATTCATTTCCCTTAATAAATGCTGCCCAGTGCTTTAATAATGATTTTATTACAAAACAGTAAAGAAGGTCACTTACCAGATAAAAAAGAATCCATTCTTCTTCAAACAGAACATCGAGGGAAATAACTTAATATTGGAAATGCGTATAAGATGCTCAAACAAAATACCTGAGATAATGGAAAGTGTGAAATATATCAGTTATAAATACTGGCTAAGAGGAACATAAAACAAACAGCTGTGACTAAAACTCTGAAAAATGTAGCAAGCACTCGTTGAGCTATAAATTAAATATACATTCTCAAAAGAATTTACAAAATAAACTGTCATCTTAAATATTAAAATATAAAATGCCAAATGTTGCACTTTGTCTTATAGATGTATCATGTCTACATAGCAGATACTACTACATAATATATATATATACTGTATATATATATATATATATATATATATATATATATATATATATATATATATATATATATATATATATATATATATATATATATATATATATATATAGATACATACATTGTGTGTGTGTATTATGTTTATACACATATACAGTATATATAAATAGCTCATAAGTTTACATACCCTGGCAGAATTTATGATTTCTTAACCATTTGTCAGAGAATATGAATGATAACACAAAAACTTTTCTTTCACTCATGGTTAGTGGTTGGCTGAAGCCATTTATTGTCAAACAACTGTGTTTACTCTTTTTAAATCATAATCACTACACAAACTACCCAAATCACCCTGATCATAAGTTTACATACCCTGGTGATTTGGCCTGATAACATGCACACAACTTGACACAAAAGGGTTAGAATGGCTATTAAAGGCAACCATCTTCACCTGTGATCTGTTTGCTTGTAATTAGTGGCTGTGTATAAAAGGTCAATTACTTTCTAGGCTCCTGACAGACCCTTGCATCTTTCATCCAGTGTTGCACTGATGTGTTTTTGGATTCTAAGTCATGGGGAAAGCAAAAGAACTGTCAAAGGATCTGCGGGAAAAGGTAGTTGAACTCTATAAAACAGGAAAGGGATATAAGAAAATATCAAAGGAATTGAGAATGCCAAACAGCAGTGTTCAAACTCTAATTAAGAAGTGGAAAATTAGGGGTTCTGTTGAAACCAAATGACGGTCAGGTAGACCAACAAAAATTTCAGTCACAACTGCCAGATAAATTGTTCGGAATGCAAGGAAAAACCAACAAATAACTTCACTGTGAAATACAAGAAATACGGGAGGAAAATTTGCACTCATCAGCTGCAAATGGGACGTACTTGGACATTCCAACATGACAAAACACAAGGCCAAGTCGACCTGTCATTGGCTACAGCAAAATAAAGTGAAGGTTCTGGAGTGGCCATCTCAGTCTCCTGACCTCAGTCTCCTGACCTCAATACCTCAATATCAATATATATATATATATATATATATATATATACACAGGTATGAGACCTGTTATCCAGATTGACCTGGGGTTTTCCAGATAACAGATCTTTCCATGATTTGGATCTAAATACCGTAAGTATCCCAGAAAATCATGTAAACATTAAATAAAACCAATAGGCCGGTTCTCCTTCTGATAAGGATTAATTTAATCTTAGTTGGTATCAATTAAAAGGTTCTTTCCTAGTATTACAGAAAAAAATAAACATTTTTAAAATTTTCAATATTAATAATTATATAAATATATATTAGGGATGCACCAGCTACACTATTTGGGATTTGGCCGAATCCTGGAATCCTTCATGAAAGATTTGGCCAAATACTGAACCGAATCCTAATTTGCATATGATAGGAAGGTAAAAAGAGTAAAAAACTATTTTTACTTCCTTGTTTTGTGACAAAAAGTTAAGTGATTTCCCTTCCTGTCCCTAATTTGCATATGCAAATTAGGAATCGTATTTAGTTTGGCCAGGCACAAATCCGAATCCTGCCGGAAAAGACAGAATCCCGGATCCCTAATATATATACACATATACATATGTACATACACATGGTTTTCCACTGTTTGCTTGCACCGCAACATCAGAAAAGCCCACAGTTGAAAGCTGGCGAAACTGTAATGTAATAATTATTTCTTCTTGGACTCCACTTTATGTACAGAGGTGGATGTACTGAATGACCTAAGGCAGTAGTGTCTTCCAACCCTAAGGTAGGCCAAATACCTTTGTAAAAGTCAGGTACAGTGATATGATGAATTAGTGTGATATGAAATCTATATATAAAAAGTAACTCAAAGCAACTGGACTTGCTGAAGTTGCTTTGAGTTACTTTTTATATATATATACCATGACCTGGATGAATGAGAATCTTCATAGTTATAGTGATATGCAGAGCCAGAACTATGGGTAAACAGAAGAAGCACATGCCTAGGGTTCAACAGTGGAGTGGAACTAGGCATGTACCCGTTCTATCTGCTTACCCCTAGTCCAAGCCATTGAGTCCTGCGCACAGTTTCCTTGCCTCGTTGCCCCACTAGTCATTCCCTTTGCTGTCATCACTGTATGTGTGCACTCATTCGTGTGGGGTTGCCTAGTCTCTAGATAAGTTAGCCAGGGCTAAAAAAAAATAAAATAGTGGGGGATTAGTATTCATGTGGCAACATCAACCAGCTGTAGGGACCTAAATAAAGAAGGAACACAGGAAAGTTTTCCAAGTCTCTGGATGCAAGATCCTTTATTCAACATTTTGTCTCAAACTCACACTTATCCTAGCAAAGAGAGAAGTTGTACTGCCACTAGGGTTGCCACCTTTTCTTAAAAAAAATACCAGCCTTCCCATATATTTACTTTTTTTTCCTATTAATAACATTGGGATCAACCATCAAAAATACCGGCCAGGCCGGTAAAATACCAGCCAGGTGGCAACCCTAACTGTCACTAAACAATTTTAGATCATTACGTGAGGGTGCAATGAAGATGCAACCACAAAAATGCATACAGACAAAGAACAAAATTGTCTGCTCTCACCCATTATCAATTTATTAACGACCTTAGGACATTCTGTGCATAAAGCAACTAAAGAATGCCTCCCCTTTAAACGCAGAACATTTATTCATTACTGTTTGAACACAGGTGCTTGGGGTTGTTGAGTGCATGCCAATAAGCTTTTTTTTCAGCACTTCATTATGGAATATAAATCATACTTAGTGACATTTTATATCCTGAAATGTTATGTTGTTGTTATGTAACAGCATTAATAACAGAAACAATACCAAAGAACTGAAAATAAAATTGTCCATATTGTGCACACACAATGGAGAGAAAAGAAACCACTAAAACTACAGCAATATAACAACTAACCTGCAAGAGTGGTGTGTGAACCTGACACAGGAATGCCAGCATACCTCCCAACATTTTGGAAATAGAAAGAGGGACAAAAAGATTTTGCGTGTGGACCACTTCAAACATTGTTAACCATGCAAGTTTTTGTGGCCACATCCCCTAATTACCATGTTAATTTTACAAAATTCGGAAGGTTATTAAAGTTTGAACACATTTTTGTTTTTTTTATGTTATTGCAGTTTTTATAATGAAGCTGAAGCTTTAAGCTGCAATTCAGTTAGAATTGTTTCTGATTATCTTAAATTGTTACAAATGTGTAAAAAATGCCCTGCCACATATGCTGGGCTCTCTGCCAAAATCCAATTACATTTTAGACACTTTGGATCTTTTTCAGGCTGTTCAGTGCAGGAGATCAAAGAGAAAGTTGAGGAATTTCAGTAACAACCAGGGACTGCGGGTTGAGCGGTAAGTATGAACAGATTTTGCTGTCACATGTATGCTACCAGGGCAGCCATCACTTCTGTGAACACTTGTGGAGCTGTGGCCAGTCCGAATGGGAGCAGCTGGACTTGATAGTGTCCTCCTAGTGGTGCAAAGCAAAGATATTGTTGGTCTGTCTTTGTGATTGGTATGTGGAGGTATGTGCCCATTAAGTCGATAGATGTAAATAAATTGCCTGGTTCTACATTGGCTATGACTGGAGAAACTTGTTTAGTGCTTTGAGATGCAACACCAGCCTTGCGGACCCATCCTTTTTGGGTAGTAGAAATACATTTGAATAGAAAACTCTTCTTTTTTCTGTGTCCTGTACTGGAATAATGGCCTGGGATATCAGCATCTGGATAATGGCTAACTTTAGGGCTTGTCTTTTCTGAGGTGTTATGGGGCATCTGGATAACATGAATCTTTGAGGTGGAGGGTATCGAAAGTGTAGTCTGTATCCCATGCTTATAATGTCTAATACCCATTTGTCTGAGGTGGACTTTGTCCAAGACTCCCTGAACTGTTGGGGAGTAATCCAACCCTCATTGTTCTTGATTTTGGTTGTTCGTAAAGAACAGTTCGCTCAGTAAGTGGGTGATGGCATGTATTGAAATAGCGTATAGGGAACAAGGCCTGCAGACACTTCAAAATTTAAAGGCACATTCCATTAGGGCCTTACCTACATCCTGGGCCACTAAAGGGGAGGTTCCTATTGAGGAAATCTGTAGGGAGCTACTTGGGCAAGTCAAGAAACATTCATTTGGTTTTATAAGCTGGATCTCAGCAGTAACAAGGAATCAGTCTTTGCATTATCAGTCCAGAATTCTGTTTCTCTGTTAAAGAATTAAGCATTGGAGGTGTTGTCTTTTTATCCCCCCCCCATATTGCTTTGGTAATTCCCATGTTGTATGCTGTTTCAAGGAGTCCAGGAAAGAAGGAAATTCTTATCATACTTACAGTAATTTTTCTTTCCTGGACTCCGAAGAAACAGCATACACCATGCCTCACCCTTATTAGGTTTGGAAAATAGAGAGAGGGCTGGGTTGGGGGAAGGCTTAATATAAGAATGTAACTAGGAGGGGTAGAGGGGTCTGTCCTAATCAATTGGGACGGGATAAAACCCATGTTGTATGCTGTTTCTTCGGAGTTCAGGAAAGAGAAATTATGGTAGTAAAGTAAAGTGTGATGACAAAACGGTGGTAATATCCGAGTGATTAACTGAGTGAATAAGTTTGCTCTTTCCTACCTAACACACTTGAAGCAGAGCAAGTGTATTGATAGGTATACATGTACAGGATGCACTGGGGTCATTTGGAAGGGTTAAACTTGTTGGATATGTGTATTTTGTCACCCAAATGAACTTTGCTTAATAGCATTAATCAGGGAACCCTGTTTTGCCAGTTTGCTGTCCAGTTCTCCAATATACGTAGTTAAATATCTCTACAAAGCAGCAGCATTCTGCACTGGATGTACTGTATAGCTTTGCAAAATGTAGTATCGTTAGTAAAAAACAGAGACAGTATTAGCAATGCAAACCTCAGGGTAATTTATAAACAAATTAACAAGATAAGAGCCAAGGCCCCTGAGGTACACTGATCCAATTAGAAAATGTTCCATTTACCACAACTCTCTGTAATTTATCCTGCAGGCAGTTCTCTATTCAAATGTTCTAGGTTAATGTTCCTCAATTTATTCAGTAACCTTCTGTGGTACTGTATAAAATGTGCTAGCAAAATAGATCACATCAGCTGTCACCCCAATGTCTAGGCTTATGCTCATCTCGACATAGAAAACAATTAATGCTGGCACAAACTTATAGTATTGTGATTTGAAATGAAGTGAGAAAAATTTTGCCAACAAACATTAGTATTTTAGATTGTTACATTGCTTTGTATAATTTGTAGGAATTGTAACATGTCCCAAAGAATACAAGAATGCTTGTTCATATAGCGACAAGTCACTTATGCAGGAAAAGTATAAAGATGGCATAAATAAAAAATAATCCTGCAGAAAATATTTGTGTGTTCTCAATTTAAGGGTGATCAGTCAGAATATTTAATGGCACCTTGTTTTAGCAAAGTGATGTGGAAAATCTAAATTACAAGTAAAACATTATTCTTCCTGCAGTTGTTTTCACATCAATCCTTTAAAAAAACTACAAATGCACTATTGATGAAATGATCTGAGGACAGATTAAATAATGAATACTGCAGTGCAGCAGTAAATTAAGTGCATTTTGCATCCTTGTAAAATGTGTTTATTGATTTCTGCACCCCACCCCCAGGGAGGATCCGAACTGGTATGATTAAATGACACATCTCAACTTTCAAGAGGTTATTCACAATCACAAAGGTGGAGTGAAATAAAAATGGAATACTAAAAATTTGTAAAACTGAGGTAAAATAAAGTTCCTGTAACCCTTTCAACCCCCCTTTGTCAGTTACACTCCACGTGTGGTGCTTACCTGATTGCATGGGACAAACCTGAGCCACTCTGCAGTGGTATTAGGAGAGACTGGGTACCTGGTACTTACTAACGCAGTGCCTCCACCTAGTGGGATCCGGGATTTGCACCTAAGGGTGGCCCCACTAGGAATACAGTAATAACACACAGTATTGGTTAACTTGAATATGGTCTATATAAAATAACTGGCCAACTAGTACATGCAGCACTCCTAACTGGTGGCAATAGGGCCTCACTAACTAACATGCTAGCGACAAGCTGTCTAACTAAAGAAGTCCTTTAATAAAGCAGTCTCTTTATCTTCAAGTGCTTCTTTAGGGTACTCTCCCTTTAAACGGGTACTCACAAATCCTCTTTGGATGCTTTAGTGCTCTCTTCAGGCAAATCCAACACATTCAGGCATACAGTATGATTACCAGCCCATTTGGATGCTCAGATGGGAATCTCTTGCTGTTTGTTCCTCCAATCTGGATTCCTTTCACACTCTCTGTCTCTCCAGGAACAGCATCTGGCTTCCCTGTGCCAGCCTGATCCAAATGAATGCTTTGGTGCAGCCTCTCCGCGATCTGCACCCACCGGCAGCTCTCTGGCTTCCTTCTCTGTCCACCATGCGGTTCTTTATGCCAGGCTTTTTTTTTGCCAGTATCTGTGACCTTTTCCTGCCAGCCACTCACTAGCTGCTGTGTCATTTCCTGTTGCACTGAGAATACTGAATAGCTGGTTGCTAGGTAACAGCTTACGACACACAGACACTGGCTCTGTGCTTCTGCCCATATTCCGGTTTGGGGTTCTAGTAGTTAAAAAAAAAATGCTCATGGGCTGACATGGCAGCTCGCACTGGGAGCTCCCTCCCGGTGCGAGTAAGCCAGTGCAGGCAGGGTGAATTTTTTTTAACTACTAGAACTCCAAACCGGAATGTGGGCTCTATCAGCCCGCACCTTTGGTTTGGGGAATCTTTTTAGCCCCATAGGTGCCCTTTAAGGTGGTTTTGTATGCTTTGGTGTTAAAAAGGCTATCCATGTATCATCACCATACCTTGAGTCTGAAAAGAATCATTTCATCATAGGATTGCTTTGCCACCATTATGGATTCAAGCAGTTTAGTTACCATCAAGTTACTGTTTTATTATGAGAGAAAAGGAACCATTTTTTTTTTACAAATTCGAATTATTTGCTTAAAATTGTTTTATGGCAGATACAAGAGCATTACTGTGATACAGAACTTTCTGTATAACAGGATTCTGGATAGGGGAAGCCATACTTGTTTAAGAAATCTGAATTTGGAGTTAATACATTTGGTTTTATATGGATGCTGGTATAAACAACTCTGTTAAACGCCAAATACAAGCTCCATGTTTATTAACCCCTATCCCCTAGGTTACATACAATATAGGTTGCATGCCCCTGCACACAAAAAACACTCATTAGTGGCCAATTTAGATGCATGTTGCATGACCAGTTTAAAATCAATACATATTCTCACTCTTTTAAAGGGTTCTGTTCAGAAGCAACCAGTGCTGCACTTTAAAGGCCAAATTCAAACTCCTCGTTTATTAACCCCTATCCCTTAGGTTAGGTGCACTGATGGGTACAACCAGGCAGAATAAAATGGATTCAATTAGCACGAGTTTAAGTGCACACAACGTTTTTCAAGCTCTTCTAAGTAGTGCGGAGTCTGTGTAGTTTCACAAAAAATTAGCAAATTTACCATGAAATTCAAAAAATTTGTGAGACAATGGGCATCACAATAATTATGGCATGTGTTAATTTTGACACGAGTGACATACGACATACGAGTGACGAGCTATACAAATTACTATTTGGTCCAAAAGCATTAACGTCAGTGGGCGTCCAAATAATCTTGATGTGCAGCAATTTTTTTGTAACGCACCGGATTTTTCAACTGCAAATTGACTTTGCAGTTAATTTGTTGGCGGTGAAACACGGAAATTCACCGCAAATTCGCCCATCACTACTTGTCAGCCACTCATGTGTAAGAGCCCTTAGAAATCAAGAAATATAACAAATTGACCGTCAACAAAATATTGTCAAATTAAGAAACATTTAGAACTACATTAGAATTCTTATATCCATTTTCTGAGCAAATGATACTTATTCTTTTAAATGTGCTCATTTGTTATAGAAAGGTTGCTTTGCTATGTAATAAATCATACACACACAAGGACTAACAGCACAATCAATATCCAACTACGCACATGATTCTCACTTGTTGGAGCTCTTAAGTCACAATATTAACAACTTTTTTATGAATATAAAAGAAATTCTGGTGCGCCAATTTGTCACAACCATTTTGTTGCACCTTGTAAAGGCTTTGTGACCCACTCCAGGACTGCCCGCGGCCCGGTGGTTGAGGCCCCCTGGCTTACAGGTGCAAATAAATACTTTGTAACAATTTTGAGCAGGAAATTGTAACATTTTAGATAAGGAGAAATATTATCAAACCTTCATAACCTGCCAAATTTTATAAAATGAATAGAGTAATTAGGGGGTGTGGCCACACACATGGGTTGGTCAAAACAATTCGCCGCAATTTTTTTCGTCCCTCTTTTTACTTTGGAATGTTGGGAGGTAAGGTAAATGAAAATGCTAGAAGACAATCAATCCAAGGATTTGAGATGTATATGTAACCCGTTCGACACCCCTTTGTTGGCACGGGACAATCCTGAGCAACTCCGCAGTGGTATTGGGAGAGACTGGGTACCTGTTATTTACTAGCGCAGTGCCTCCACCTAGTGGGATCCAGGATTTGCACCTACGGGTGGTCCCACTAGGAATACAGTAATAACGCTGGTATTGGTTAACTTGAATAACGGTTTATATAAAATAACTGGCCAACTAGTACGTACATACAGCACTCCTAACCGGTCTCACTAACTAACTTGCCAGCGCCAAGCTGTCTAATTAACTAAAGAAGTCTCTTTATCTTCAAGCTCTTCTTTAGGGTACTGTCCCTTTAAATGGGTACTCACAAATCCTCTTTGGATGCTTTAGAGTTCTCTTCAGGCAAATCCAGCACATTCAGTGCAATTACCAGCCCCTTTGGATGCTCAGAGAGTAATCTCCTGCTGTTTGTTCCTCCAGTCTGGATACCTTTCACACTCTCTGCCTCTCCAGACACAGTATGTTGCTTCCCTGTGCCATCCTGATCCAAATGTCTGCTTATGGTACAACCTCTCTCTGGGCCCACCAGCAGTTCTCTGGCTTCCTTCTCTGTCCACCATTCCGTTCTCTATGCCAGGCTTTCTTCTTTTGCCAGTATCTGTGACTTCCTCTTCCTGCCAGCCACTCATTAGCTGCTGTGTCACTTCCTACTGCACTGAACAGCTGGTTGCTAGGTAACAGATTACAGCACACAGACACAGGTTCTATGCCTGAGCCCTGCTTACAGGGATAAGCGCAAGAGTTTTACACTGACTCCCTACATTTGTTAGCTTACCACGTTTTCAGTGGGTCCGGGTGCTCATGCCCCAAACCTTCATAGGGAGAGTAGTTCACTCGGAAATCATCATAGTAGGCAGGCATCACTCCGGAACACCAAGGAGTAGAATTTAGGAGCCCAAAAATTTTAAATAGTAAAAAAAAACAGAAAGCCTTATGTGTGAGCCTTTTGTGTAACCAACGTGACAAGGTTTTTTAACAAAATGTGACGATTCACTGGAACCTGTATATTATAATAAATAAGGTACCCCTGTTGTCAAGTAAGAGAATAAATATATATATGTAAAACACACACATATATATTCTCATATTTTACAATAGTCACTTCTTTATGAAAAATTACATCACTAAGCACAGATTA
>CM044440.1:35253967-35266501 GCA_024363595.1 Xenopus borealis | reverse complement strand
AAAAAATATTCAACTCAGATATTTTATACATTTGAATTAGCTTACAATTTTCCCCTAGTTTCAAAAATGTAACCCCTTAGGTAACTGAGAAATAAAAAAGAAAAGGCTCATTTGTAACCCAAATCCAGATGCATGCAGCTTGCACATGAATCAGATGCAATTTTGCTGGAATTCACAGGCTGCTGTGAAAACCCTGGAGGTTCCGTCTGGTTCAGAGCAACATCATTAGGCGAGTGAGAAGGGCTAAGCAGTGCCAATCACAACTACATAGAAGTACAAGGAACACATTTTGACTAAAGTGCCTTTAACAAATGGGATTTTTCATGCAACTGCAACTGACTGCAGTCAACGTAGCAGCCCCTGTGGCTGCACTTGCTGTCGTAAATAACTGCTAAAGAGAGTCAAACACATTCTGATCAACTGATACCATTTCATGTTTCCAGTTTGGGAGGAATAGAATTACATCTGTAGGTAAAACATGAACAAAGACATACAGTATGTTTATTTTTTCAAGCTTCATAAGGTCTAGCGTTATAAGGTCAAGCTTCAGGTTTGGGTTTTTGCTGTCCCTGTTTAAAGGAGAAGGATAGTGCAAATCACTGGGGGGTGCCACAAGTTACCACCCCCCTTGCTTGTGGTCACTTAAATGGCCATTGCTTTTGTCCCAAAAACTGTCCCAAACTGGGGTTCTTCTAAGTGAGGGCTACACTCATGAACATAGAAGATAGATGAAGTGGAAGAGGAGGATCAATCCGTGGTGCTCGCTGAGAGGAACTCTGGTCCCAAAAACTGTCCCAACATGGGGTTCTTCTGAATGAGGGCTACACTCATGAACATAGAAGATAGATTAAGTGGAAGATGAGGATGAATCCGTGGTGCTCAGAGGTCCATTGCAGATTTCTGTCCAGGGTATTAGGTATGATTACAATCACTTTTTTTTACATTTTCCTTCACCTTTAAACTGTTAAAATTCCTTTCCTGAACAACTTCATATGCAATGTTCAGTAGGCTAATAATTCTTACTCAACTCGAGAAAAATAGGTTTATAGTTTCATACCTCCGAACTGTCCCGCACTGACAGCACAGTCCCCCAAACCTGGTTTTATTACTGAAATGTCCTGAGTTTGTCTTTGATCTCCTGCACTAATGCCAGTAAAAGATACAAACTTAAAGGAAAACTATACCCCCCAAACAATGTAGGTCTCTATAAACAGATATTCCATAAAACAACTCATATGTAAAACCCTGCTTCATGTAAATAAACCATTTTCATAATAATACACTTTTTTAGTAGCATGTGCCATTGGGTAATCATAAATAGAAAATAGCCATTTTAAAAAATAAGGACAGCCTCCTGGGATCCTAGGATCCAACGGTGCACACAAACATACCAAACAAACTATAGAGTTAGGTCACACAAGCCAATTAACAGACAGAGTTGTGTCTTTTGCTTCAACACTTCTTCCTGTTACAGTTAGAGTTGAAATATTTCTGGTCAGGTGATCTCTGAGGCAGCACACAGAGATGTAAAAGGGCAATATTTACTTAAATATATATACCAGGTAGGTAAGATTCTTTAATATGTCACTTGATTTGATATAAACTATCTGTTGCTCAAAAATTCATTTACAAATCCAAGTGACTGCATCTGTATGTAGTTTGTTCCACATTATTTTCTACATATGAATATAATGTAGATAATATAAAGTTCAACAGGAAAAACAATAGAAAAGAGAAAACACACACTCATGTATTTGGAGCTAAACTAAAAACCATTGCCTGTGGTCTCAGTAGAACAAATAATCAACAAAAATAAAAGTTCCACATCAGATTGCTTGACCTTCAACCAAACTATCTCCCCACAATATGACTAGTGACACCTAAGAGAAGACACCAAAAGCCAGGACACCTACTCTCCCCCGCTGAAAGTGACTGTATGGAGCTTATTTAATAAACCCTTTTTTATGACTTGTAGTTTTATTCTAAAAAGTTTGTGTTTTAAAAATTTCTCAAACTCTAAAAGTTAGAGATTAATGAAGTGTAAAAAACACAAAAAAAACCTCCAATACAAAACTTCTCTAAGATAAAGCAGTTGGACTTTTTTTAAATCTTTTAGTCTTTTAAATGTTTTAAAACTTTTTTTTCGAGGTTTTAGCATTAATCCTATTTTTTTGGATTGCTCATTTGAACTTGGTTTAAACTTGGAACGCCTGAACCATGTTCCTTTACATGGGATCCCATTAACTAAGGAAACATTTTCACAGTATATAATTCTTAACAAATTAGACTTAGTTAATGCAGAATTTTGCATAATGCACAAATGTAATTCAGGTTTTATTATTGTTTAAACAGTGCATGCTGATAGATATTTTTGAAAGATATTTTATCTGCTTTTTAAGTCTAAATCAGTAATTAATCCTCAACATAAAATATATCTTGTTTTTACATTTGAGAATGTTAATGTACTGAGTCTTAAAGATGCATACTATTTCCCTTGGCCCCCCTCAACCTAATATTTCTTTCATTGTACAACCATCTGACCCCAGCAGTCAGTGATTGGAATTACCAAAATTAAACCATGTTATATCACAAAATTAGGCAAAATATTAATAACTTGTTCTTGGAACAGATTCAGTCTGCTAAAACTTTATGGATGGTTTATACAAGACTATTCCCCTTTAGGGATACTATCAATGTCCATTTTCAGTACAAAATCTGCTGTCTCCACCTTTCCATTTAGACCAGCTGCCAGAAAATGTTTTAATGTACATTCTCTTATAGTGCAATGAATAGGGCGTGTGCTTGTTAAGGAAGAAATACAATGTCCACACCCAGACCTCTTGTACTGTGTTCTTGGTGCTCAGTATTTTGGGAGATGGCACTAGTCTAGTACTCAGCCTTCATTCTGTCTACACAGATCCTGTTATTTCTACTCTGCTTCCCTTTCTCTTAACTGTAGGAAGATTGCTTGTATATACTTATATAGTGTAAACCCTTTTTGCCCCCCCCAGTGCCCAAGGTTATACATCAAGGAATTTCTTACCATTTACCACTTACAGGTCCTGAGTCCTCTTTGCTAAGTGTAAGGTACTGGGAAATCCTCTCTGGCAGTGCCTCCACCTAATGGGACCTGGGAATACACCTGTGGTTGGCCCATTAGGAAAAACATTCAGATACACAAAGTACTGTATAACCAAATAACTATGTAACATTTAAAGGTCACGTAAAACACATTTACATTTCTCATTACCCATCCCCTGGGAGATCTATGCAGTCCAAGATCCTGGCCCTTAGTGCCAGGTAAAGTCCTATAACTCCTTGGCAGACAAGAGTCTTAATTCCCTTTCCCCAAAGAGTACAATATCCCAGGTAGTGTTACCTGCCCCAGTACTTTTCCCAGTGGACAAAGAGCTGCTCCCACGTGGCAGGCACAGAACAAGCCTGGGTCACAAAGGAAAACATCCTGGATCCTCTCTTTCCCTCTACCCTCCCCAGACAGACTCACCAGGGGGCTCACACAGAGCTGGCAGGCCTACACAGACCAGGAGCAGGCATCCACACAATGATAATCTTTATCCAAGCACCTTGTAGCTTGCTTCACTTGCTGAACTGTAGCTCCCAGTACTGTATATACTGCAAGCATTTCCAAGTCCAGATTCTGGACCTAGTGACTTCCTTTGGAATCAGCCATGCTGCACCAATACAAGAGTTCTGTCCCTTAGGAAACCCTGTAGCTCAGCCCAAATAGGGGAATTTCCAGACCACAAGGTCTCCAGACCGCAGGGGATTATCCCTACATTTCTATCTACTTCTTTAGTTTAACTTTCCTTTTCCTTTAATCCCCAAATGGTGTTAAAAGTCAGAATAAAAAAGTACTCCAAGACCTGCCAGGTTCATATAGTCAACGGCAGATGTCACATTGACATTTTGAAGATATCCTGATCTGAGCTGGGTTTTGTTCAATAATTCGAAGATTTTGTGGTTTCGGGCGTAATCCAAAAAAGTCACCGTACTTTGCGACAAACCCCATATGATTCAGATTTTTTCGTTAATAGGGGGGAAAGTCTGTGAAGATTTGGTTGGAGTGGTTTTCAGAAAATAGTGACATTTTGGATTTTGAAAAATAATTCCCTAAGTTAATATTGATCACCAACATAGGCACCACTGCAGTTCTGCTGAAACCAACTGTAGCTTTAAAGAAAAGGGAGAGGAAAAAACATATTAGACCCCAGCATCCCTCCCCCACATGGAACGTAGCCTCTCCCCACCAAGGCCTGGTTACAGCAAATTAAGGAGGAGGTAAGCAGCTGGTGGAGGGAGGGTGTTAGGTTGGACATTGGGTGCTGGGGAGAGGGCCCTTCAGTCTCAGTCCCACTGGGCTCAGTCTGACCCTGTCACTAGAGGGTGGTAAGTTGTTCGGACACTTTGGTTACTTACTTTCTACACCGGCTGATGCTCCCCTTCTTCAAAAAATGCACCATACTAGTATAGTTAAATGTAGTTACATCGCTATTTTATATCCCAGGTATCCCCAATCTGGTGGCATGTGCAAAAATAGGGAAACAGTTCTGCTCTGTTCCTGCGTTTACCCAGGGTGTCACAGGGCATGTCTGGGACATGGAAGGAAGTCACAGTGCAGTTCTCACAAGTACCCATGGGCTTTATATTTTTTATTTGCTGTGCTATGGAAGAAGGTAAGAACTAAACTTAGAACACCAACCCCCAGAGAAACTATCTTTCTTTCTCTTTTGAGGGAGTTGAAAGAATGTTTTTTGTGCATATGCTATTTTATGTTTTGCACCCAACAAAAAAATATAAATCCAAATTATGATTCAGCTACAAATATACATATTCCTTTCCATGACTGAATGCAAAGGGCTTGATTCAAGTAGGGGGTCACACTAGTTTGGAAAAAGGTTATCAATATATATCAATATATTGAGAATGCCTCATGTTCTAATGCGGTTTTAAAAATAAATAGGTTTTCCTAGGCTGATAAACTTATCTGATTAATTTTACTTTTAATTTCCTTTCCCTGAAAATGCCATTGAGGTTTCAGGAACAAGTTCTTTATGGCTTGGGCAGGTGTCAGAATGCTTGAGCAAATCCTTTTTAATAATGCACTACTGTATACCAATTATTATTATTCTTTTGGCCCATTTTCAGCATTATATTTTAACATTAACTACAGCTGTGCACCTAAACTGGTTAGAGGGATGGATGATTTAAATTATGAAGGTAGACTGTCCAGGTTGGGGTTGTGAGGGGACTTGATTACACTTTACAAATACATTAGAGGACATTAAAGACAAACATCAGGGGACCTTTTTACCCATAAAGAGGATCATTGCACCAGAAGCCACCCCTTCAGACTAGAAGAAAAGGACTTTCATTTAAAGCAACGTAGGTGGTTCTTCACAATGATGACAGTGAGGTTGTGGAATGCACTGCAGGATGATATTGTGATGGCTCATTCTGTTAATGCTTTTAAGAGTGACTTGGAGGATTTCTTGGACAGACATAATATCCAAGGCTATTTTGATACTAATATCTATAGTTAGGGGCACATTTATCAATAGTCGAACTGAAAATTCGAAATCAAATTAATTTTTTTTTTTTTATGGTCAAAACTCTCAAATACAACTAGAGAGTTTTCCATATTCGAATTGAGTTTTTAAAAAAAATGTAATTTGATTTTCAAAATGTATCACACTTTGGCCTTTTAAAAGACAAGGACAGGGTTATCAAGATTATTTTCCAAATGAAAAGCCTATTTAAAAAACAACTGGGAAAGCACCTTAAATTTACAATTATTTTCAATTCTAATCGAATTTTGGGCTATTCGATGGTCAAAGTAGCCCAAAATTACTTTTAAATTTTTGAAATTCGAATTTAATTAGAATTTTCACTTTGAACTTTAGTAAATGTGCCCCATACAGTTCATGCATTGAAGTTTACTCAGAAGAAGGAAATAATGTTTCTTTAGCTTTCCCTTTAGCATATTATGTATGGCTACCTACCTGCTTTGAACAAGTACTGTACATATATATATATATATATATACATATATATGTGTGTTGGATTAATAGATAAACCAATTATTTCATGGAAATGTAAAATTGTATTATGCTAGCAAGGCATTTACTGTAATGACTGTTGAAATCTAATTGCTGTCATAAAAGGACAAGTATTTCATTTTGGATCTATTCAATGAGTTTTCTGTTACTCTTTTAATTAGCTTGAGTAATAAGAATACTTTACACATTTTTAAGTTTTAGGAATAAAGCTTACATATTTCTATATGAAAATCAATTTATATTACGAACCACTCATTTATAACTTAACTAAGGTATTCGTTTATTAATTGTAGTATGTGAATTTTTAGTGATAGAAGGGTTATACAATGTGAATAAACCCTACATCAGGAGGGTTATATATAAAAGGTCGAATTTTGAGGTTGTTTTTTTTTAACTCTAATAAATTCAAATGTACTCACATTTGAGAGGTTATTTATGAAAAAAAACATATGTTTGATCATATAGGAACAACCCCGAAAATTCAAATTGAATTCAAATCTAGTTCCCCTCCAAAAAATGTCAAAAAGGCTATTAAGTCAAATGGTTCATCAAACCTCTGACATTGACTTCTACATGAATGCGGCAGGTTTTAGGTGGCGAAGTATTGAATCTTACAGATTTGCTATTCTATATACAGTACTATTATTTCCTTTAGCCTTATCCTACTTATTTTTATTTTTAGCATAAAAAGGGTTGGGCAGATATTAAAGGAATAGTAACACCAAAAAAATTTAATTGTTTTAAATTAAAGAAAATATCATGTAGTGTTGCCCTGTGCTGTTAAAACTGATCTGTTTGCTTCAGAAACACTACTATAGATCATATAAACAAGCTGCTAAGTAGCAATGGCAGAAATTGAAAAACGGCTATATGGCACAGGATAAGTAATGGATAACAAATAACATTATGTTCTACAGAGCTTATCTGCTATCTGCTGTGTAACGTGAGCCTTTTCTCCTTTGAATGGCTGCCCCCATGGCTACAAAACAGATTATTTATTTAAACAATAGTGGTGTTTCTGAAGAAAACAATGCAGGTTTACCAGTACATAGCAACACAGCATTATATTTTTATTACTTTAAAACAATTTGATTTTTTGATGTTACTGGTCCTTTAAAGAATGCTGGAAACTGAATTTAGATAAATTGTAATTTTACACCAGCTGGGTTGCTCACTAAAAGCACTGATCTACACATTGTACAAATACAAATACAAATGCACATATTATTGTATATGATCTTATGGTCCAAACATAAACTATTATTGCTATTATTAAATTACACTATTTATGCAAATAAAATTTTGACCTGGTCAGCGTCACCCCCTGATAGCATCTGCTTAGCTTTATAAATGGAAAGGGCTATACATCTAAATTCAATGTGAGACATAAAATGCACATTTTGTTCTCTGATGAAAATGCTTTATAGCCAAGCTCTAGAGATCCTGGCCTTAAAAAGCATTTGATCGAAAATCTCCATAACTCTAACGCCCTGGAGATTAGCCAGTTCAGGCTTACTGTTCAGAATCAATGGGCAGAGATAAAAGACTTTGCAAGGGAAATAGACTAATGAAATGTTCTGAGGGGTGAGATATTGTTTGGAAATCACTTACAATAAATAATGTGCATGATAAATATGGATCAGATTGAACATAATGTTTTTCAAAATCCTTATGCCTATGTAATTATTGTAAAAACACCGGTTTCAGATCATTAATGGAGAGCAACTGTGAACAAATATGATGGAGTATTTATGCTTTTTTTCCATGCAGACTTTGGGAGTTGCTCCTAATGCAACTATAATATGATATACCATATCATTTGTGTCGCTCTACTCACTTTTAGCTGGAATCTTTAGGTGAAGAGAAGCCTTTCCTACACCTCCCACAGTGAAGCAAAACCTGAAGTTAGAACAAGACTGGTCACGTGGAGGAGTGGCAGGATTCGCAGTACAGAATTGACAGTCCAAAGTCAGAAGGCAGGCAGTGTAGAATCAGATAATAAAATGGGTGAATAAGGCAAATAGTAAGGCTCAGAGTCATGCTAGTATGCAATGATCACTTTGCAAGGAAGTGCAGGCCTGGGTGTCCCTTTAAGCACATTGTGCATGCAACAAAACCGTTGCCCGCGTACATCACAATGAACATCACAATGCACGCGCCGCAATGGAAGCACGCATGAGAAACAGCTCCGACACTTTGGCAGAGTGATCATTTCATGGTGAAATTTCGCTAGTGTTCATTTCTGCCTCACAAATTCATTAGTGCTCTTACGCTTAAGGAACAAGTAAACGTTTTTTTTCTATCTGTAAATCTCCTCTAAACAGCCCCCCAGATAGGGTTGCCACCCAGCCGGTATTTTACCGGCTCTTACGCTTAAAGAACAAGTAAACGTTTTTTTTCTATCTGTAAATTTCCTCTAAACAGCCCCACCAGATAGGGTTGCCACCCAGCCGGTATTTTACCGGCCTAGCCGGTAAAACACCAGCCAAGGCCGGGGCCGGTATTACAAATTTACCGGCAATGTAGCTGCCGGTAAATTTGTAATACCACTAAAAAAAGGCCCTTACTCTGCCATAATTCCAGTTAATACTTACCTTTTTTGCCGTCTTCAGCCGATCACTCGATGGGGCTCCGCCCCTATGATGTCACACCCCACCCCTTTTGACGTCACGTCCTGCCCCTTTGTGACCCCGCTCCCTGCCGGCCGGTAAATTTTTTTACAAAAGGTGGCAACCCTACCCCCAGATTAATGTACCTTAGTCCCTGCTGCAAGTCTGCTCTGGTTTCTGTGTTATCAGCTGCTTGTCTCCCCCTCTTCCTGGTGCAGAGTGAAGCCCTGCCCCTTAGCTTACTCAGCTGTCCTTATCTCTCTGACTAGTCCTGGTGATCATTTGCATGCTGTGACAGAGCAGAGACCAGAGAGGAAGGGGAGCCAGTGTGTTCAGCACCAGCAGCTTTTTTTTTTCTCCTCATGGGATTTTATTTAGAATCAGAATGGCAGCCTGACAGTGAATGTTCAGAGCCTTATGCAAGAAATTTTTGTGATGCTGGTGGAAACTAACTTACTAATCATTTAGGGTACAGTGGAATGTGTTAGAATTAGATTGGCAGTAAATTGTGGCATTTGTAATTTATAGTAAAGGTTCAGGGATTTGTGCAGAGAGAGTGCACATGAGGAGAAAAAAAAGCTGCTGGTGCTGCACACAGTGGCTCCCTCTTCCTCTCTGCTATGTCACAGCATGCAAATGGACTGCTCAGTAAGCTAATGGGCGGGGCTTCACTCTGCCCCAAGAAGAAGGGGAAACAAGCTGCTGATAACACAGAAACCAGAGCAGACTTGCAGCAGGGACTAAGGTACATTAATCTGGGGGGCTGTTTAGAGCAAATTTACAGATTGAAAAAAAAAAAACATTTACTTTTCCTTTAAGCCAGTTTGAATTGGGTGGTTACATATAGGTCATATACACATCTTTCTTAGTGATGGTGCAAATGCTTGAAGTGGCCAAGGAAGCACAATAAAAACAAAAGATGATCTAATGCCCTAGACATGACCCCACCCTAAAACAAATGTGACCTGCCCCTCAAATGGTTGAAAACAAATGTTAACATAAAAATATTTAATAGTTAGGACTATTGAAGGCAATCCCACTTTAAAAAATAAAAAGACGCCAGTGGTTTTTACAACTATTATGAATTTCCAGCATACAGGATATGATATATGACATAAGGTTGAGGAAGATGTAACTTTTTTTTATCAGTTTGCCAGGTCCAAGGTGGCGAAGGAAACTCTGGCGAAAGAGGTAACGTTCAGTAAAATTCGCACTTTGGTGAATTTGTGGAGTAAAGACCATTCACCTGAGCGAAAATTCACCTTGTGATAGCGTGCAAACGTACACTAGCGACCGTTTCTTTCGCTAGTGAATTGTCGTCTACGTCTGTTAGGAAATTGGCAATGTCCATGTGCATGGGATTTCTGACGAATTGTCGCTAGCGACGGCCACTTCTCCCTTCAGTAAATCTGCCATCATGATCAGTTTCAGCTGCCAAACTTTATTTATATATTGAGTACATTACTTAAAGGAGAAGGAAAGTTACTTCAGGGTGCCAACCAGGGGGGTGCCTCCCAGGGATTATATTTGCTTACCTAAGACCCTGGTGATCCAGTTTGCTGCAAATGGCAGCAATCCAGAGTACTGGAGCAACACATTTCTTCTTCTGGCTTTTTGTACATTGCTGCAGTGGGGAGCTGGATGCGCATACAAAGAAGAATGAAAATCCTGTTTTTAAGTTTGGCTTTTGACGCTGATGCACATGTGCACCCAGACCAGGTCATAGAAAACATCCAGGAAGAGATGGCAACATGGCACTCCTAAAAGTATTCCAAGCCAGTGCAGTTTTCAGTGAATAGGTAAACTGACCAGAATCAGTTCATTCTGACTGAAGGAAAGGTGTAATAACTTTGGGGTGCCAAATGGGGGTGTCCGCCAGGGATTATAGCTGCTTAACTAAGAGCCCAGACTTGCTCCAGTTTGCTGCACAACAATCCAAGATCCAACTGGAGCACCACATTTCATCTTCTTTGGCTTCTTTGAACTTCTTTGAACTTTTTTGCCGCGCTGTAAAGGTCAGCACCCAATATCAGAACAAATGCCAAGCACCCTGGTCTCTGCTTGTGCTTCACCAGTAGTGTGACCGTCTTTGGCTTCGGGAGGAGCCCTCAGCTACTCAGATGCCACCTGGACCTAAATGAGAGGTGCAGAGCAGGAGTTCTGGCTAGCAATGGGGCACGACTGTAGATGGAGTCTATAAAGGCCGAAGGTCACGGTACAGGCGCGAATAGGCAGATTCGTAGTCAGACAGGCCAGGTCGAGGCAGGCAACCAAGAGTCGTCAGGCAGGCAAAGGGTCAAACCGGGTGATCAATGGATAGGTAGAGGCAGAATCGGTAGTCAAACAACAGGCTCGGGTCAGGATACAGATAATCAGAGTAATCAAAAGGTCAGGCAGGGTCAAACACAGGAACAACAGAAGCTTTACAGCACTAGGAAAGGCACCAGGAGCAAAATCCGCGCTCACACTAAGGAGCCGGCAGGACAGAAGAGCAGAGCGGCGGGCGTCCCCGCCACACCACTAGACCACCAGGGTGAGTGTTCGTCACAAGCGCAGAGCTGGGTTTGCATGCCAAGAAAAGTGAAAAACCATCCTTTTTTTTCTCTATGCCCTATCTATTGAAGGCATATGGGAGATACATTATGTTTTTTTTTCAGAGAGCCAGCTACCTCAACATGGAATTATTTTATTTTCAGACATTATTTCTTTAACAAGTTGTATTTTAAAGAATGATCAAATACTTGTCTGTTCCAAATCTGAGAATAGATGTTTAGTTTAGAGGGGTGAGTCAGTCTTTTAAGCTTGGTGTTACCAGTGAAGCAAGGAACCACCTAAAACACTGACAAGAATGGCCCTCATAAGAAATGATGGATGAGAAGGAAGGGAAAGCATTGAATATGGAATTTTAGACAAAGCCAGAGCAGCCTTGTGATTCTGCTAACAATACTGGTTTGAAGGAATATATATAGCATTTTCTCTTAAACAAATAAGTATGATTAACAACAAAACCTCTTTATACATTAAATTAGTAACTAAAACAGTACATTAAAAAGAATGTGTAATATCTAAATATCATATAGAGCTTTGTTGTTTATTGTCTGGTATTACTTATTGTTTATTAGTCACATTTACAAAAATTATTTAAGTAAAAAAGTATAGGGGATTCAATGATGTTGGAAAACCGACCTGTGGACCCTTAGATAGTTTCCACTTCAGTGCCTTTATTTTAATGGAACTATATGCTTTGACTCATTAAAGCTCAGTAGGAAATGCAATTGTGATCGCTATTGGTTTTGATAACAGAAAGGTCCTTTTGGTGGTCAAAAATTCTTGTAAATCAGAAAGACTCCCTATAATACTGTTAAAAGTGGCTGAGATTGTGAAAGCAGGTGCCCTCTGTGATATCAATAAGTTATCTTGGAAAAATATTCAGGGTTATAGTATGTATATACAAGAAAAGATTCTGTAATTGTTCCGACTGTTTCATTCTGTAACACTTATTTGTTAACTTGAGTAAAGTTTCATTTGGTGTCTTAACTGAAATATTATGCTATTAATATATATAACATTTATTATATGCATAGAATATTAAAAACATTCATATCGTATCATGCTATTACTTAGAGTATTAATAAGACTACAGGCATGGGATCTGTTATCTGTAAACCCGTTATCCAGAAAGACTGTCTCCCATAGTGTCCCTTTTATCCAAATAATCCAAATTTTAAAAAATGATTTTCTTTTTCTCTATAATAATAACAAAGTACCTTGAACATGATCTGGTCTTTATTGTAAGCAGAACCAGCCTATTGGGCTTGTTCAACGTTTACACGATTTTCTAGTAGACT
>CM044440.1:35203802-35218018 GCA_024363595.1 Xenopus borealis | reverse complement strand
GCATAAGTTATTCCAGACACTGGAAAGATTATTGGTTAAGGAAATGGAAGATTGTCCGGTAAATCGAACTGTTTTACTTCACCTCTGTCTACTGACCTGTTGCATGCCGTAAGGGTATCATATCGGTTATATGTACACTTTTAACATAATGGAAAAAAAGAACTACTGTCAGAATGATTATATCTATATTGTAATATATATGCAGCATCCTTCTATGTAATTACAATCCACGGGCAGGCTCTAGAAGCAGGTTCTGATATATAAAGGCATGTTTATGCGTATACTTGTTGTTATTGCCCTAGGCAACGAGCCAGAAAGGGTGGGACACATGCGTCTGCTGCTGTCCATGCTTCCACCTCCCCCAGCGACAACCCCCGACCTGGATCTTCATGGGACAACTTCCTGCGGCGCCTCTAGCCAGTTCCACGTCCCAGAGGATGGATCTGCTGCCTGCACCCCCCAGGTTAGTGTTAAAACGCATAAAACACATTTTTTACACTATTATGAACTTACACTTCACACACTCACATACATTTTAGTAAGGCAAGATGGTATACGGCATTGTATCTATAAATGTGTATAGTGTGTATTGTAATTCAAGATGGTCTCCAGGATTGTTGCTTTAACTGTGGGAAAGTGCTGAGTAAAGCAAGACGGTCTCCGGGATTGTTGCTTTAACTGTGTTATTGTGTTTAGTAGGCCAAGATGGTCTCCTGCATTGTTGCTGTAACTGTGGGATAGTGTTTTGTAAAGCAAGTTGGATTCTGAGATTGTCGCTGTAACTGTGGGATTGTGTTTAGTAAGGCAAGATGGTGTCTGGGATAACAAATATCACGTTTTGTGAAGAAGAAATACCTCAGACGTGGGGTGGGGTGGGGTGTTTTATCTTGGTACCTAAACTTGGTACCTTTTGGAAATGTCACCAAAATCTCCAAATTTGGAAAATCTTTGCTGCTTGGTGCTTTGGAGCAGAAAGACATGCATACTCAATTTGGATTCAAGGAAGGTGCTTTACGTGCTCTCAGTCAAGGCCGGCGGTCTGTGGAGGATTATGCAATGTAGTTTCAGGAGTTCACTGCAGAGACTGAGTGGAATGATGCAGTGGTAAAACATCAGTTCTGTTTGGGCCTATCTGTAGGATTAAAGGATTGAACACTATTGATTTGGGATTCTTGGCTTTCTAGAGGAGATGATTCTCCTTGCTATTCAACTAGATAGAAGACTGCGTAAAAGACTGAAAAGGTTTCTGAACCACCACCCTTGTTCTACGTTAAGAAATGTGTAAACATACAGTATGTAAGAAATTGGGTGAGAAAAATTCGGCCAATTGCAATATTTTTAGGCGATTTTCATAAATATAAAAAACTTAGAGTAGCTTTGCAGTATGGCAGTTTGGAGTAGAAAGACACAATTACCCAGTTTGAATTCAACAGAATGTGTAGCTTACAAAAATGTATGGTTTTCAGGGCTCACCATACTTTTTTAGTAGCTTTTACCCCACATAAAACTGGCAGTGTTTATAAATCAGTGTAATAGTAAGCCATCAAATTAAAAAAATCTTTACATGCCATATACTCCAAAAAAACCTATGTACATTGGGCATCGAACTGTTCAGTGGACCCGAGGCATTTGTATTTAGGGTGTTGTTCCTTGGTGCCTGATGATATGTGGGAGATAAGATGTTGCAAGGCGAAAGCTTTGAGGTGATTTTTGGAAATGTAACCAAGACTGCAAAATTTGGTAAAAGTTTGCGGCTTGGTGCTTTGGAATAGAAAACGCCATGCATACCCAATTTGTATTCAGGGGAATGTGTACTTTACAAAAATATGTTTTTTTGGGGATGGTCAATGTACCCTTTTCTACCTTCTTCCACTCAAAAAATCTGTAAATGTGTTTATTGTGCAGTATCTGGAATTACAGCTCATATGGGGTGTCTTCATTTTGGTGCCCCCAAATGTCATATACTTAGGTAAACCTTTACGTATAAATGGCCTACCACAGAGTCAGCCTAAATCAGCGGTACAAGGATACCTAATAGGAATAATTTTCTTCTCACTACTGAGCCTTGCTTCTCTACTCCTGGAGTAAATCCTCTGACATGGAGGCTGAGTCCGCTTCAAACCAGCTGCCTGAACAAGAGGCTGGGGACGCAGTAAAAAAACAGATATCTGAAGACTGTGCAGAGGTTTTGGAAGGCAAATGCCCCTTAGATGATGGTAACGTTTCTGAGTCTGAACAATTTGACGAGAATTCTGAGTTACCAAAAAGGTCACACACTGGGGCAGTAGACTTCATACTCGCTGATATGCTTGTCACACTAGGAATTCAAGTAGAGACAGCCTCTACGGCTCCAGCAAAAAAGTTCAATGACACTTCCCCGTCCATGAGACAGTGGAGGAATTATCAAAGGGGATTTGAGACCTCCTGACAACAATCCAAAGACAAATGCTTAGGTGCAGATTTACTAAAAAAGATTTGAATTTGAATTTTCGAATAAAAATCTATTGGAATATTCGACAAAGTACTTCCCCTTGAAATTTTTATTCGACTGCCAAGTTTGCCAGATCTAATTTACCGAATTTAGTTTCATTATTTTTGTTCGAATAAAAAAATTTGATCGAATCGTTAAAATCGTTACAATTCATCGATTCGAACGATTTTATCGATTGATCGAAATTTATCAATCGATCAAATTTTTACTATACGACCAATCGAATTGCGGTAAAATCCTTCGAATTCGATATTCAAATTTGAAGGATTTTACTTCCCAGACTATTCCCATCTATTCCCATGGTCGAATTCAAGGGTTTTTTAACACTCGAAATAGATCCTTAGTAAATCTGCCCCTTGGGCAACCTATACCCCTTTAATCAGCAGCAATTGTAATTTGCATGGAGTTGCTTGTATGTATGATTTTTTATGTTGTTTTTTCAACTGATTTGTGAGTATTTTGCTGCTTCATACACTTTGTATGTCTTAAAGGGGTTGTTCACCCGTCTAACACTTTTTTTCAGATTGTTCTCCCGAAATAAAGACTTTTTTTAATTGCTTTCTATTTTTTTTCTTTCCATTTTTACAAAATCTGTGGTTAAAAGTTTAATGTTCCTGTCTCTAGAGTTTCAGTCTGGCAGCTCATTGATTCAGGAGCAGACTCTAAACTGTAACAGTTTTGCAATATTTAGTTGATACATTTCTCAGCAGCATCTCTGGAGTATTGGCTACCATTTTATCATTTCAACAGCTGCCTTTAATGAAGCTCAGGGATTCTTCCCATCAGGGACAAAGAACTTTAACTTCAGTATTATAAGAAGGTCAAAACATTACATTTCAAAAAGTCTTTATTTCTGGTGAACAATCTGAAACCAAATTAATTGAAAAAAAGAGTTGGAAGGTGAACAACCCTTTTAGTGTCTATAAGGGATTTTTAAGGCTATTCTATTCCTTTCTCATTGCTCATGATTGTTTAGCTAGTGTTTGTGCAAAATTTGTAGAGCTCATATCTCTATTATCAAATATTTCAGTGCCCAGTGCTATAGGAATCCTCTTAGGAAACACTTATGGTATATTATCAGGTAAGTAGTTTTCTCTGCAAATTTGTTAAAGGTTTTATCAGTTATCATTCTCTTGGTCTAGTAGGATTTGTTCATTTAATTTTCATTTCAATGCAGGCTTAAGACTATTAGGCTCTGGACTATATCGATATCTGATAGGAGGATTTGGCCTTTGTCTGGTAAATTCATTTGGTCTACCATGTTTTGTGACATGAACATATAATCTAGAATTGCATAGTTATTGTGAGCTTTGGTGAACCATATATAACACAGAGCTGTTAGTATTTAGTTGCAAACTTTCCCTGGAACAAATGGACAACAGTAACTTCATTTTAAACAAACAGAGTAACTTTAAGGGAAAAATAATTTTCCCTCAAGAATTTAGCCTGTTGTCCATATAATATGCACCCCCAAGGATTGGGAAGCATGTCTATCAAAGCATTAGCTTTATTGAAAGGAGGCCCTGTTGGAAAGTTGCAAAGAATCAGAAAAAGGTAATTAATTGAAAGTACTAAAAAAAAAACGATAATGGAGAACAATTGAAAAGTTGCTTAAAATTGGCCCTTCTATAACCTACTAAAAGTTAACTTAAAGGCAAACCACCCCTTTAATAAATGCAACCAATTATTTATCTAAATTTAAATGTACAAAAAAATATAAATAATTAAAACGACACAAAAAAAATTAAGACCAGCTGCCAATTGTTTCTGAATATTAAATTGTTATAACATTTTTCTTAATGGTGACCTTTTCCTTTAATGCATCACACTAAACACCATTTCCAGTTATTTTCCAATTTTCACCAGAAATTAAGAATTACAATTACTTAGCCATTCTACAACGCTAGTTAATTTAAAGGTAAAGCACCCATTTAATACTCCTGTCTCTGGTGTTTGAGTTTTACAGCTCACTCTGAACTGTTACAATTTGCTACATTTAGTTGATACATTTCTCAGCAGCATCTGTGGAGTATTAGAACTATTGTATTAATTCTAACAGATGCCTTTAATGAAACCCAGGGATTCTGCTCAGCAGGGACAAAGATAAAAAAATATATCCATTAAATGTATAAATTTAAAACAATTTACAGAGATGATAATCACTCCCCCAACGCCCCCCCCCTCAAAGCTGCTTTAGAGACACACAAGAAGGTGATAAATGAAACTTAACACTTCAATATTAGAAATATTCACAATTAGAAAATAGCAAGTAACTGGAAAAAGTCTTTATTTAATCTGAAATCAACTGAACTAAAAAAAAACACTTGTTCCTCACTCACTGATGAAGAAACGAAAAGGTTCCCTTTTTTTAAATCCCCAACCGCCTCTTTTTTTTCCTACTTTTTTTCTCGGAGATTATTGAACCGTAACATTGGGATATTGTAAATAAATGCAAGATATTCTCAGGGGAATGGACTGTAACTGTGGGATAGTGAGTATAATAATGCATAATATCAGTGGAAGGAACTGTAACTATAGGATACTGTGTGTAGCAAGGCAATATGTTCTTATCTTGTAGGGACAGTTACTGTGGGAGTGTGAGTAGTGTAAGGCAAGATGGTCTCAGGGAAAGGGTCAGTAACTGTGGAGTAGTGAGTATAGTAAGGCACTGTATAAGATTGACAGTGGCAGGAGGTGGGTAGTGGTTAAACTTAGTTCAAACTCCTCTGAGCCCCAATGATCTGACTGACTTATTAGCACATGAATTAATGGATCTGTTTATATGAACTGGTTATTATAGAGGAACATCAGCTGGTGATTGGGATATTTCTTTTCAGCAGTGAAAAAACTAGTAATTGGACCCTAAGGCAAGAGCATCATTCCCCCTAATGTCTGACCGATGTCCCCATAGTTTCTGGGCCCCCGTCACTTGCAGGGATCACTGGATTATGTGTTGGACTTTTTGGATCACTGGGGAATATAGAATAAGTAACGAGAAGCTTTTAATGGGGTTGTTTGGGCCAGCACTTACACAAAATTCTGCTCCCATTATGCTGCCTGGTAGCGCTGAGTTCATCACAGTTTACTCATCACTATCCACATATCCCCCACTATCCCCAACTTTTCTATCCACGTGAGACGGTTTTAGATATGTGTTCTATGTTGGGGGACCATTCCTTGCAAGATCAGCATAGTGATTGACTGATACTAGCCTTGAATTAGTCATCATCTTGCAAGAGCAGAAGCTATTATATTGCAGGGGCCTTACCCTGAATTGTTTAATCTGTCAACCCAGTGTCTCTATAGAACAGTAGGATGGTATAGCACCATTTTTGCTCATATAAAGAACAAGTTAGAATACAGTCAGCTTAGGGCCCCTGCACAGAAATAGTGGAAGGGCCCACTGATCACTGACCCATCTCTTAAAGCTTTTGTTTGCTAGTGTTGAGCACCATTTGGCTCAGCATGAGTCAAAATGACTCTTTGTTTTATAGCCTGTACAAAAGGATACTCACTTATATCCCCTGCACAAATATTCTGGTATAATATAACTGGTATCACAGGAGAAGAGCTTAAAAACAGACACATCAATCAAGTTCAACCTTTTCTCCAACTGACACCTAATTTCTAGATACAAAAAAAGGGTACAAAATGAAGATCATAAATCACCTCTATACTGTAGTGTCAGGTGCTCAATCACACAGCGGTGGTGTTTGCCAAGTCCACATAACCATACAGGTTAATATGAAGAAGGTCCACTAGAGAGCAAGTACAAATCAGTGCTGTGTTTATTGAAGATGCATGAGCACTCATGCTTTATTATGCTTTATTAAACAGCCATGTAATTTGTCTTATAGCAATGCTAAATTTGTCATTTTATATAAAAGAGGCCCAAAGATTTTTGTGGATATTTAGACCTATACTGTTGTAGCAGTGTTTCTGACCCCCGGCTTAATTTTACTGGCAATTTTTGTTGAATATATTAAAACATAGAAACAAAGAACTGATATCTTTATTATATAATATTATATATCAATATGATGAAGCAAAAGGCAATATTTTAAAGATATCCAAATTTTTGCTTAGTTTAACCAGTTGATTACATTTAAAACTGCCACATCCCATCCCAGCTGATTTATATGCAGAAAAACTGGAGGTAAGAAGAACAAGTTAAAGAACAGGGGAAACCAATACACGAACAAAAGGTAAAAACAAAAAATCATGTGCAACATAATTGGCCAGAAAATCTGAGTTGAGTACTGTCAGTGGCTGGTCCCAGAGCTCATAGACTCTACGCATGGGTCCTATGGGACAATCGACTTCTTACTCACTCTTGCCTCCCAGCCTCAGGGACAACAGCAAGGTTCTCAGGTGGCGCTTAACTTCTCTAAGCAAACAGGTCAGCAGGTAGGTTGACCAGGATTAGTAGATAGATAGATTGTCGGTGTGCATTTTGAATATGGGTTCCTAGCTACCCATGCACTATATATAGAGAATATTAGAATGCAACATATTACTTCTAAAAGGTTCCAGATGTTTGAGGAATTGAACTGATCTTTCTATACTGTCTCAGTATTATAAATATTTCTACAATATAATCAGACAGAAACTATTAGAGATCAATACATTTAGAAGTCTTACACCTCAACAAACTCAAAGTTTTCCCCAGTGTTAGCTCTATTACAAACCCTTCACAACCAGCCCTCAGCTAGACAATGTACTTTACAGATTTTGCCAGTGAAATGGGTTAGCTGAGCTTTGACAATATATTGTGAAATAATATGCAAAAGACCTCTGCCAAGGCAGCATGATATAATTAGTAGTTTCCCTAATCTTTTTAGATAATCAGTCTTGATAAATTGAGCTTTTAAGCAACAAAGTTAAACAACAAAAAATGTGGCACTGTAGATGAAAATAGAATTCATTCCATTGTTAAAGGGGTGTTCATCTTCCAAACACCTTTCACTGAACACTTTCAGTTCAATTGTTTTGAGATTGGAACTTTGATGTGAGAGAGGGGAGAGTGCAAGACCCGGGAGGGCTGCCGAGAGGTTAGGATAGTCGGGTAAGATAGTCAGATGAGAAGAGTCAGGGCAGTGCAGGGGCTGCAGGAGTAAGTGGGTAGTTGTGGAGTAAATGTAACTGGGAATGAAGTGCAGGAACTGCAGGTAGTGAGTGGGAAGTAGTAGGGTCAGGTGAATGTAGTAGGGGCAGTGTGGTGAGTAGGTAATTATGGCTTCAGGTGAGGGTAGCAGGGAAGGGAAAGTAGTTGGGGTATTTAGTAAGGGGGCAGCATCTGGTTTAGGAGGGGATAGGCCCATGGCTGGTGCAGGTGAGTGTGAGCTACAGCCGGGCAGTAGGGAAGAAACAAACACTTTATTGTCTATGGGAAATCATTGGGCACATTGTAGGGATTCAGTAGATGATGCATTTAGCTACTTGAGAACTTTAATGTGAGGATAATAAGTTAGTGTAAGGCTTAATATTCATAGTGCTGAGAGATCCACTAACTACACCCCTGATTCCCTGGACACATTCAATGTGACCACAATATTTTGGGGCTTTTTGCATGAGAATTTAATAAATTCATAACATAGAATATTGTTTGAGCTCTTCTGAACAGGTCACTCACAATTTGCAAAAGCTACAATGTATATCTGCATCAGTAAGATGTCATTGTTTGCATGTGTAAACTGTTATTTACAGTGGAGGCCTGGAAGTCCATTAATACAAAGAAGGGATGATATTGCTTCAAAAAAGATTTTTTTTCCTGCCAGGAACCAGACTCAAATATATTTTATGTACAGTGCTCCTATTCTCAATGTGATTGAACAGAAGGATTTTTTTTCTGGATGTACCAATATATTGCTCTTATTAAAGTAAATTTAACCCAATAAGATGCTCCTCCCTCAAAACTCCCAGCTCTCAGTGTTAATATTCAAGCAGGCACAGGGATTCCCTTGCTCCCTCCCTTATTTCCACTGTCTGCCCTGTGCCTTCCCAACCCAGCACTCCACTATTCACCCTGCCCACATCCTCCATGTGTCCTCCTCCATCCCTCTCCTGAGAAATTCACGAATTGGCGAAAAATTCGCGAAACGAGTCGCGGGAAGCTTTTGACGCGCGTGGCGTCGTTTCCGACGCGCATCGCGTTGTTTTTGGCGCGTCACGTCGTTTTCATCGTGCGTCGCATCATTTTCGGCGCGCGCCGCGACTCGTTTTTCCAGCTAAATTTCGCCAAGCTAAATTTCGCTGGTGATTTGCGAATTTATTCGCATGGGGCGAATCGCGGGAATCGCCCATCACTAGTTATGAAGAAGAAGAAATTCCAATTTTAGTTTTCTATTTCAGATTTCAGCTCACACATATATTGCTGGTGCCGCAAGTTTGTCGAAGTTTTTATGTAGATCAGATGTGCTTCCCATGTTTTACAATAAGCCTGACTTTTATTATGTATGATGTGTGTTATTTCTTCTCATTTTCTTATTTCCTTTCCCAGGTCAATCTATTGGGAATGTGTTGGGGGCTGAGATGCCGTCTAGGGATCAGTGTTTTCGCTGCATGTAGGAGACACAAGGTAAAGTAAATCACATAATGTGATTTATTGAAATCTGAGTTATTTCTGTAAGCCTGTTGTGTAATTTAAGAAGAGGAGCACGTGTGGAAAATGTGTCCACTTCTCACTTCTCCACATATCCAGCAAATTTCACAGCTATCTGGGTATGTCATGTAGTTTAGTTGGAGTGTAGTGCCATCTAGTTGCCAATTTGTAGTTCATCTCTTTTGTCGGCTCTGGAAGACTTGTGAATTCAGTTAACGGGGGTTGTTCACCTTTGAGTTAACTTTTAGTATGGTGTAGAGAGACAGTTCTGAGACAATTTACATTTGGTTTTAAAAATTTTTTTTTATCATTCGCTGTTTTTGAGTTATTTATCTTTTCATTCAGCAGCACTCCAGTTTCCAGTTTCAGTAGTTTGGTTGCTAGGGTCCAAATTACCCTAGCAACCATGCATTGGTTTGAATAGGAGACTGAAATATGAAAAAGCGAGGGCCTGAATAGAAAAATGAGTAATGAGAAGTAGCAATAACAATGCATTTGTAGCCTTTCAGAATGTTTTTAGATGAGGTCAGTGACTCCCATTTGAAAGCTGGAAAGTGTCAGAAGAAGGTAAAAACTTCAAAAACTATAAAAATTGTAAAGTTGATTAATAATATACTAAAAGTTAACTTAAAATAATTTTTTTTCCTACCTACGTCATTTCCCCAAACTGTATAAAAGAGAGTGAAACGTGTTTTAAAATATTGCAGTAGGGCCTTGTACATTTTGGAGACTGGACTTTGAGAAGTTATTGTAGAAGCTTAGAGGTCATGACATTTCACCATTCTGAATAATACCCTCCTACCCCCCCATCAATGCAGCAATCTCTCACCCCCTGCCCCCTCACAGAAACACACACCCACTCGTGCAGCCACCCTCCCTCCTCCCTCACAGACAAATGTAGCTTCCCTCTCACTGGTATATGCAGCCACCCACCTCAACTTCCCAGCCCCTCATCAACACATACCACCACCCCCTCTCTGACACACACACTCACCCTCTAACTGGCACACCCTCCCAGCCCCTCACCAGCACACCCATCCCCTTTATATGCCCACCCTCTCAATGACACAACTGCATACACTCCCACCACCCATTCCCTCTCCCAACACATACATCAACCCTTCCCCCTTATTCATCCACCCACCCTCTCACAGACATATACACCCACCCACCCTCACACAACACAACACAACCTCACCACACATACACGTACTTTTTTTAACTTCTTTATTTCATCATTGTGCCTCTTGTTGTTCCCCTAAAAACTGTTGATTTCACAGCATGGCTATTGGATCATGTATTCATGCTGTCTGATCAATTATTTTGTTATTTCATTGGCTGGCCTAATTGTATTTGATTTGTGTTATTTTTAAGCAGTTTTATGCCTCCATTGTGGATCCTTTAGTTTTTTAGCATAGGTTTGTAGTTTGGTATTTTGGAGTAGAAAGACATAATTATTCATTTTGGATTTGTCAGAATGTGTACTTTCCAAATATACAGTATATGGTGTTTGGGGAGTCTTTGTACATATGTGGCACATTATAAGCAGTCAGGGGGCTTTGTTCACAGAAGACGAATTGGCAGCCAAGAAAATTGCCTGTGTTCCGTCTGCTATTAATCATGGGGTATTCATACGTGAAATGTTCCATTCTGTTATTAGTCTGGGGGTATTTATACATGAAATTGCATCTGTTCCTTTCTACTATTAGTCTTGGGTCTCTTGAAACCCCCAGGTCCTGAGCATTCTGAATAATAGATCACACAGCTATCTGGAATTACAGAAGTGCCAGGTCATTTCGTGGGTCTTCCTTTCGGGGTCTCTATATGCCACATACTTAAGTAAACCGATACATATTGGGCATCAAACTGTTCAGTGGACTCCTGACATACATATTTTCCTAATTGGTACCTCATGATGTGTTGGATGCTTCAAAATGGAGATTTTTATGTGATTTTTGGAAATGTCACCACAATCCCAAATGTAAGAAAGTGTTGGGCAGTTCTGCAGTTTATACTCTGAAATGTGCCATGGAGGGTATTATTATGTATGAAATGGGCTTTTATTTCAGCAAGTGTCACCAGTATGGGATCCATTATCCAGAACCCCGTTATCTGTAAAGCTTTGAATTACAGAAAGGCAGAAAGACTATAGACTATAATTTAGCCAAATAATCCAGAAAAATAATTTCCTTTTTCTCTGTAATAATAAAACAGTAGCTTGTATATGATCCAAACTAAGATATAATTAATCCTTATTGTTATCTGGAAAACTGCAAGTCCCAAGCATTCTGGATAACAGGTCCCATACCTGTATTAAGTTTTGTATATAATTTATTGTCTTTAAATAATATGTAATCTGTCAGCACTGCAACCTTATTGTGGGCACAGAACATTCCCAACATTTTGGATGTTTAACAAAAAGACGTACAGGTATGGGTTCTCGTATGTGGAAACCCATGATCTCGAAAGCTCTGAATTGTTCGGAAGACAGATTTAAGCCAATCATTCTAATACACAGTAACTTGTTGATTATTATTATTATTATTAACATGTATTTCTATAGCGCCAACTTGTTGCGTAGCGCTGATATCTAATCTGCATTACCCCAAATTAGTGGCAAAACAATCCTATTAGGTTGATTTAATATTTACTGTACATGTCTTTAGTATACTTCAAATATAGTGATCCAGATTATGGAAGGATCTCTTATCCAGAAAATCTTAGGTCCCAAGCTTTCCAGAGAATTGATCAAATACTTGCAATGGGAATTGCAGTGACAGCTTTCATTCATATGAATAAATTCAAGGAATGAGACACTATAGATGTAAACAGGGTATATTTTATAATGTTCTATTATCCTCTAGTTGTTTAGTAGTGATGTGCGGGCTGGTGGGTTCAGGCCGACCTTGCACCCCATCTTCAGGGTCATGGGTTTAGCTCTTCTGACAGCATTCCCTGCCCACAACTTTGCAATTGCCGGCTTCCTACTTCCGGGTTCACTTTTTATAGACGTGCGCCTGCTCGCCCAGCCCCTTTTCTGACATCATCGGCAAGACCGGCGGGCGCTGACTGTAAAAGGAACCCAGGAGATGGGTGGTGGCAGGTATGTGTCTACATTTGTGTGTGTGATTATTGTGCAGTAAGTGGCGGCATGGCTACCTGTGACTGCTGCACCAATGAACCCACCAAATCCCAGTCTGAACTTCTCTATATGTGTTCTGTTAGGAGAAGGTAGGATTTATTCTTTGTACATTGATCCCCAACCAGTAGCTCGTGAGCAACATGTTGCTCTCCAACCCCTTGAATGTCTCTCACAGTGGCCTCAAAGCGGGAGCTTATTTTTAAATTCCAGGCTTGGAGACAAGTTTTAGTTGTATAAAAACCAGGTGTACCTCCAAATAGAGCCTCAATGTAGGTTGGAAATCCACATATGGGCTATCAAATGGCCAATCACAGCAATTATTTGCACCCCAAGAACATTTTTCATCCTACTGTTTCTCCCCAACTCCTTTTACCTCTGAATGTTGCTCTCGGCTTCAAAAGGTTGGGGATCTCTGTCTTTGTATAACAAAGTCTATTCTGTTTTGGGTCTCCTTGCTGAATGGCAGCTTTGTCTCTGTTTGTTGATCCTACTTCTAACTATTCCTTCAAAATCCTGGAATGCAGAATTATCAGTTTATTTATTCAACCATGTGCCTTAGGGGTATTTTGCATGAGATTGCCAGTGTATTTATTTAGCCATATGCTCTGGTGCTCTTGAACAGTGTATTTATCCAACCGTGTCCATAGGGGAGCTTATGTATGAGTTGGGCAGTGTATGTATCCAAACTTGTGGACAGTGTATTTATACCCAAACCTTGAATATTATGTATGAGTTTGGCAGTGTATTTAGACATGTGTGCTGTGTGGATATTATGGGTATGTCGGGCATTGTATTTATTTAGCCTTGTGGGTATTGTGCATGATTCAGTGAGTATGTTTATTCCGCCATGCACCCTAGAGTTATTATGTAGTTGTCATAATTGAAGTTGGAGGACGCCTGACAAGGCAGAGATTTTCTGCAAAGTAATTTATTGATGTGTTACTAGTTTTTCCCTTTAGCAGCGCTGATTCTCTCCTTGAGCTCCTTCATATTCACTACAAGTTGTATGTTCAGCCTCACAGTGGTTAATACCAGTAGGTCTAGGCTGCGCTTGTTGTAGATTTCTTGCCACCTTTGAGCCAGCACTGGATCCCTTTACACAGGTTTGGTTCCAAGTCCACACTCAGATCTGGGTATTTTCTTTCTTTTTTTTACTTATTGTGTCAGGAATGACACACAAAGTTGCTAGTTTATATCCTTTTTATTAAAATTTAATAACACCTGTCTTAACACTTTGCCTGACAAGCACTTATGTGCTGGCAGGCAAGTGCTGCATGTGCCAAAAATCCCATACATTGTGCATTTTTAGAGCAAAACCCTTTTGCCGCTTCCAGTTAGGTTAGGTTAGGGAGTTGCACAACCCCTTAGTCAACGAACCAATAGGGCTTTTAGGTTGGTCCTATGACTCGATTGTCGCAGGACCCGTCAGACAGACCACAGTGCAGATCTTGTGCCCTTCAATGCTGCCATGGATCCTCCTGCACCCAGGAATGGTAGGTGGCCTTTCTTTTATACATTTACACAAACATAAATGCTTATACACACACACTGCAAATTTTTTTGCTTTTCCAGCTTGTTTGTCACATGTACACATTCACATACACATGCACACACATTTATACACAAATGCGAACGCAAGCACAAACTTATTTTTCTTTGTAGGTCTTAATTTGTATCATTTTACCTCTTGTTTTTCACCTAAAAACTGTTGATTTCACAGCGTAATTATTGGATCAATTATTCTGACCACTAACCACTCTGTCAGATCATTTATTTTGTTTTTTCATTTGATTTTTGTGATTTTATTACAGTTTTATGCTTTTATTGTTGTGACTGGCTCCCCTATATTTCTTATTCATTGAGTTGACTTTTACCCACACAGGCAACCTGCCCGCCCCTTTATATCACAGACAATCCACTTACACCGT
The DNA here is from genome assembly GCA_024363595.1 of Xenopus borealis. NCBI lineage: Eukaryota > Metazoa > Chordata > Amphibia > Anura > Pipidae > Xenopus > Xenopus borealis. Next base: position 35,203,856 of record CM044440.1, on the reverse strand, counting down.
TATGCACAGAGGCAACCTTCCCACCCCTTTAAACTCACAAGCAGCCCACCCCTT
>CM044440.1:35169478-35184086 GCA_024363595.1 Xenopus borealis | reverse complement strand
GATCTAATTCCGTCTTCTTCTGTCTTTGTGCGGCTGCACATGTGCAGTAGAACAAAAAGCCGAAACTAAAAAACTAGTCTGCTTTTTCATTAAACTGTGCATGCAGTGGTCTGGGGAAATCGAAGACAGGAGAAAATGGAAGAAGATCGCTCTGTGGTTCTCACTGGTATAACCACGGGCCGGTGCAGATTTCTGCTGATAGCATCACCAGCCCGGGGTTTCAGGTAGGTAGATACAGTCAATTGGGGGTGCCTAATGTTTGGCACCCCAAGTGCCTCCAGCCTTTCCTTCTACTTTAAGTCTGCAAAAAACATTTAATCAAACATTAATTAAAAAGGGTTGTTTTACAACATTCATTTAGTTGGGACCAAATACAAGGTACTGTTTAATTATTACACAGGTCATCTTTTGTAAACGTGATTAAAATGGAAATGGCCTTCCTGTAATTCAGAGCTTCCTGTATAACAGGTTTCTGCATAATGGATCCCATACCTGTTGGTAAATGCCTATGTCAGCTATTTCATTTCATTGAACTACCCACGGACACCTAACCAGCCCTTTCTATTTTAAGCAAATCTGCGAGCGTGCGTTCATGTGAAAGTGATAAGAGTCAGGTGTTCTTGCTATTTCCTACCCATGGGCCCTTCTTTACTGGAAGAGCTGCAGCAGTGACATCCAGAGGCCCTGAGAATTTGGCCAGTCACAGTGAGAAGAATGAGAAGAATGTATGAGGAGGAAGTAGTGGTTGGTGAGTCAGTGGGACTAATCTCCTTCATGTAACTCACAGCACTTTTTTCCTCTCTTCTCTCTTATAGGCATTCAGATAGTAATGCTTAATAAAAGTAATTTGAAAACTTCTTTAGGTAAGTTATAGTTCTTCAAAGGAGAACTAAACCCTACAAATGAATATAACCCTAATTTGTTTACTGTCTCTTTAAATAGCAATTAACCCTTGGCAATCCAGGGCCATGAGTAACACACCTCAGGGGAATTCCACTTGGAAAAATAAAACACACAGCGGTTGCAATAAAACAAATATAAACTGTATGTTAAACTGTATGCAGTAACTGTAAATGCAAATCACACAATATCACTTTACTCTGGGGAACCTGTGAGGACTATCAACCCCTGGCACAGTCTCTCAATACCACAGTCCCATATTCCACATGGGTTGTATAAATGTAGAATAAATCCAGTTCAGTTCAAGGTCCCTTCCCCAAAATCTCATGTCCCCAGGTAGCGTTACCTGTCCCAAGGTACCTTTCCCCTAGAAAATAGATCCTGCTCCCACGTGGCAGATACACGAGCAAGATCTGTCCTCACCATGGCTGTGGTTGCCTTGGGCTGGTACCTACTTCTTTAGTTAGGCTTTAGCTTTAGTTAGGCTCCTTTAACCTGTCCAGAGTCTTTTGTTGCTTCCTGTTGACTGATGAGCCCCCATATAGATGCTGCCAAAGAATGAACGGGTGTAATTTTCAGAGTGTGCTGACACAATACACAGTAGTATTCCAAATCTTATATTGAGGCATTGGTCTCATCATTCCCTTGATTCATTTAAAACTAGACAATTGTCTATCTATTTGTGGCCATTGGCAGAATGAAATAAAACATGGCTCAATGAAGGAAATGCACAAATAACAAATATAATGTATAGAAAAAGGAGTGGAGTTAAGAACCATAATTAAGTACAGAGTACAAGAGTAAGGACAGGTCAAGACTTTGCTGAAGTGAGAACATTTGCATGGTGTGCACCACTGAGAAGTTGTTGAAATTGCTCCAGAATAGGGACATTCTGTTCCGTTTGGCTGGAAGGCCTCTCTGCCAGAGTAAACCGATGGTACATTTCTGATAGGTATGTTGTACAAATGCTATTATTTGTCGAGGCTATGCAAGGACTTGTTACACATTTTCCTTAACAATATTTCCACCTTCAGTCAGTGTGTTGTGTTTGTGATGTAACTAATCTGAGGGTAGTTACTATACAGTATATGGCTCACATTGCAGTGTGACCTTTAGGCAAATGCTTAATGGAGGCATTTCTTATTTAAAAATGTGAACTAATATAACCCTAATTTGACACCACACGTATTATAGGATGCATATCATTAATATCTTATCATACACAGATCGTGAATTCCCTTTGCTAAATAAAAGGATACTGGGAATTTCTCTTAATGGCAGTGCCTACGCTTCGTAGGATACGGGGATACAGCTACGGGTGGCCCCACTAGGAATAAATTATTAACTACACCATTATATATTAATGAAAAACATGCTCGGCTTCATGCTAAAAACATTTATTTGTGCATTATCAACATTTTACATTGTGCAAACACACATTCACAGACATTAATCACCACAGTGCAGTGTCTCCCCCTCCGGTCTGCCTACCCTGTGTTAGCCACTCCCTCCTGACGCATTTCACGCTATTGGGCGGGGGGGGGGAGACACTGCACTGTGGTGATTAATATCTGTGAATGTGTGTTTGCACAATGTAAAATGTTGATAATGCACAAATAAATGTTTTTAGCATGAAGCCGAGCGTGTTTTTCATTAATATATAGGGGCGAATTCACGAACGTTTGCCGCACTTTTTTCGCCAGGGACACTGTTAGTAAATCTGCAAAGTTACGAATTGACGCCAATTAGCGCTAGTGTTACACACTTAGCGCTTTAGTGAATTTGCACCATAATGTTTTGTGGTGGACCTGTGCACACTTCTGCTGTAAAGATGGCCTTTTGCATCACTCACTTCTAAAAATGAACTACACCATTGCAGTAAAACAAGTATAACTTTATAAAAGAATAAAGAAAAGTAGGGAAAAGGCAAAATGCAATTACAATATAAATAATTCTCCCGCTCTGGGAACCCTTGTGGTAAGCCTAACACTGACACAGACAGGGGCCGACAGGACACCGTAAAAAAACCAGTGGGCCCCCAGATCTTGAGGGCCCCATCAGCCTCAGAATCTTACATCTTTGCTTAAGTACCTACACTCTCTCCTGGAGTGAAACTAGGAAATACATTAGGATTACTATATGGCAGCTCAGTTTTATGAAGAAATTGCTTAACAGCGACACCTTCTGGCCAAAACTGGAATCTGCCACAGCTCTCTGCACAGGTTCAAAGACTCGTTCCCCAATCCATATTAGGCCCAACATTTAGCTGGCCAAACTAGGGGATTTCCAACCATGAGGGATTTTCAGACCATAGGGGAACTTAACTTAAAGATTTGTACTGTGTGTCTGTGTGGATCCATTCTGGCATAATACATATCAAACATGCGCACACACACATATATTAAGTGAAAACATTTTTGGCAAAGCAAAACGGGTCAAATTTGCCCATCCCTACTGCTGAGTGGTTTACTTCAAGGGATATATATTGCATGCTGTGAGAAACAGGACATCAGTAGTTTTTTATAATCACAAGCAGATCTACATGAAGGGGTGATTCACCTTTCAGGTAACATTTCATATGTTATAGAATGGCCTATAAATTTAATCTTCATTTTTTAGAAATAGTTTTTGAAATTATTTGTCTTCCTTTTGTGCCGTTTTAAGCTTTCAGAAGCTATTGCGAAGTGTGAAGCTTCAGTTTTATTGTTATTGCTACTTATTATTTATCTTTCTATTTAGTCTCTCTCCTATTCATCCACAAGTCAATCATCCACACCACTGCCTGGTCTCTGCAGGAACCTGGGACCATATAGTAACTTAAATTCTAAACCAGAGAGCTGGTAAACAAAAAATAATAATAAATAATAAGAGATAATAGACACATTTAGATAAACTGTATAGAAGAGTAGCAAGTGAGCTTACTTTTGACACCTACAAGCCATTGTGCCCTTCTTTCTTTAAGTAACGGAAATGCAAATTAAATATTTTTGCAGCAAAAAAAAAAAATTTCATTTGAATTCTTTAACTTGCATGTCTGATTGATGCACAAGTAAGAGGGCAGGTGTGGGGCATACATTATTTATATAAATAAATATATATATATATTACACACACACAATGTTTTGTGAAAGATTTGGAATAAATTTGCACCTGTACCCCATAGCAAACAACACCACCAGTGCAGTAGTTCATAGAAACCAATTCCATTTTCTCGTAATTTCACTCACAACTGCCGCCATTAAAAAACAACTGCCGCCAAAAAAAGTAAATGTACCTAAACACAGTTCACATTCTTGCTCGTATGTGCACCAAGTCCCCACCCATGTGAATTGCATGCTAGCGACCCTACTGCAGAGGGAACTGGATCTCTGCTTTCCATATCTCTTTAAGATTGTTGGATAACCTTTGAGGTGTTGACTACTGGTTATTAGGCTGAAACAACTAGCACAAATAAACTATCCACCTTTCATTAAGTAATGCTCTACAACACACATCTTTTTGTTAATCTAGGAATGGATACCTATTAACGGAACAGTAATGTCCTAAAGCGGTGATCCCCAACCAATAGCTCGTGAGTTGCATAAAAACCAGGTGCACTGCCAAACAGAGCATCAATGTAGGTTGATAATCCACATGGGGGCTACTAAATGGCCAATTACAGCACTTATTTGGCACCCCAGGAATGTTATTCATGCTCTTGTTGCTCCCCAACTCCTTCTACTTCAGTATGTTGCTCCTGGGTTCTAAAGGTTGGGGATCCCTGTCCTAAAGTAATAATATACTGTATTGTTGTGCTGCACTGATAAAACTGGTGTGTTTGCTTCAGAAACTCTACTATAGTTTATGTAAACAAACTGCTGTGTAGCCATGGGGGCAGCCATTCAAAGCAGAAAAGGCATAGGATACACAGCAGACAACAGGTAAGTTCTTAAGAATCCCATTGTATACTATAGAGCTTATCTGTTATCAGCTGTGTATCATGTGCCTTTTCAGTTTTGAATGGCTACAGCTTGTCTATATAAACTATAGTAGAGTTTCTGAAGCAAACACACCAGTTTTACCAGTACAGGGCAACACTGGATTATGATGTTATTCACTTAAAACAGTTGAATTTTTTGGAATTACTGTTTCTTTAAAACACATAAAAAAATTTTGGTGGTACAGTTACATTAACCAAGGGAGAGAGACGAAATTCATATTTATATTAGTCTTTTCACCCTAGTGTTAGTGCAAAAAAAAGAATATACACAGTTCATGGAATTGGGTAGAAACAGAGTTAAAGTGTTTTCCAGTTTACTAGTTTTGTATACAAAAGCATATTTGCCTGTATTGAATTTGGGATCTCTACTTTCCAATTGTGTCATTTTGGGGTTACCTTACCCTTATGAGCCTGTTCAACACATAGAACACACTTATTGAGTTTCACTGCAGCCGTTGCAGTGTCAGCAGACTCCTGTTCTGTATGTTTGTTTGCGGAGATGTGAGGTACAGTTCCAATCCTTCATGTTAAAGGGCATGTAAAGGCAAAAAAATAAAATCCCATTTTTCCTTTCTTTAATGAAAAAGAAATCTCCAATATACCTTAACAAAAAAATGTGTACCGTTTTCATAAGAAACCTGACTGTACACAGTGAAATTCTTCCTTTATTTACTGCTGTGGATTGGAATTATCAGATGGTCCCTATCTGCTCTGCAGGGAAACAATCATACTTATGACCAGCAGGGGGAGGCCCCCCCTTACTTCACAGCCTTTCAGCAGCTTTGATTCCTGCACAGCAGTCGGCGACTGTGTAGAGATTTGTATTGGATTTTATTTTTGCCTTTACATCCCCTTTACTGTTTCCAACTCCAGCTGCAGGGACAAAGATCATGGAGCCAGATTTAAACAGATACACTGAGATTCTGTTTGGAGGATTATTTTGCTGCAGCCACTGCAGAGTTGGAGAAAGTTTGTATTAAACAAAATCCACATTAGATTACATGACAACACAGGACCCAGTGCAGTCTGTATATTCTGATTATTAATCAGTCTTGCTGTATCGGCTTCTGGCAGATATTATTTGACTTGTGCTGTATTGATAATTTATGATGATCCCTAAGAAGCCCAGATCACACTGAGCATGTGTATGTAGTCTAGTCTTGCAAAGATGTATAACAAAGTTACAAGATGACAGCCCCCTGTGCCCAACTTTGAAAGCATAAATCATTTGTTTGATTAGGCTTGTGGTGCAGTAAGTTCAGGTTTATGTTTAGTATACAAAATACAGCATTTCTAGCCTTATTCTATTTTAGACTTCCCTTGTCCTTTATGGGATGCAGATTCCTTTCCTCAGGGTGATGGGCACCATTTATATAGACAAATAAAGCAATACATAAATCAAAAAATGATAAATACATAAAATCCAAAAGCACATAAATAAGAACAAAACATTCACATAAAACAATATACAGTAGCACATTCTTAGGATGTTAAAAAGAACAATATCAAAATTAAAAATACCCTTTGTGAGCTGAAAATTGTGGGAAAATTGTATTTATGATCCCCCGAGCTGATCTTAAAGGGGGGGGTCTCAACTTTAAGTTAAATTTAAGTATGTTATAGAATGGCTATTGTTAAGAAACTTTTCAATTGGTCTTTTTTTTAATCATTTTAGAAATATTTGACTTTTTCTTTTGATTCTTTTCAGCTTTCAAATGTGGGTCAGTGAGCCCATCTAAAAAACAAATGCTCTGTAAGGCTACACATTTATTGTTATTTCTTATTTCGATTACTTATTGTTTGGTTCATCCCCTCTCCTATTCATATTCCAGTCCCCTATTCAAATCATTTCATTAAAGGAGAACTAAACCCTAAAAATTAATAGGGTTAAAAATGCCATATTTTATACATTGCACCAGCCTAAAGTTTGAGCTTGTCAATAGCAGCAATGATCCAGGACTTCAGACTTGTCACAGGGGGTCACCATCTTGGAAAGTGTCTGCGACACTCACATGCTCAGTGGGCTCTGAGCAGCTGTTGAGAAGCTAAGCTTAGGGGTTGTCATTAATTCTCAAGCAGTGCATGAGGTTGGCCTGTAATAACAGCTGATGCTACAGGGCTGATTATTAAATTCTGATGCTAATTGCACTGGTTTCTGTGCTGCCATGTAGTAATTATCTGTATTAATGACTAATCAGCCTTATACTGTGACATTTCTATACTATATGTACTGTATATTGTGAGTGGGTCCCTAAGCTCAGTAAGTGACAGCAGCACAGAGCATGTGAATCAGTGAATCAGCAGAAAAGAAGATGGGGAGCTACTGGGGCATCTACTGGGGAGACACAGATCTTTACTGCTTAAGTGCAGTGTTTGCCTTGGGCTGGTACATAAGCACAAAGCATAATGTAAAACATTTCTAAGTTACTTCTTTAGTTTAACTTTTCCTTGTCCTACAATATTTCACAGATGCTGCTGAAAAATGTATCAACTAAATGAAGCAAATTGTAACAGTTCAGAACGTGCACCTGAATTACTGAACTGCCAGACTGAAACACTAGAGACATTCAATTTCAAACTTCAATTTTACAAGCAGTAAATATTTATTTCTGGTGTACTCTTTGAAACCAACTAAAATGCTAAAAAGCGTTTGGAAGGTGAATATGTCCTTTAAAGAAACAGTTCAGTGTATAAATAAAAGCTGGATAAATAGGCTGTGCAAAATAAAAATGTTTCTAATATAGTCAGGGAAAAATGCAAACTATAAAGGCTGGAGTGAGTGGATGTCTAATATAATAGCCAGAACACAACTTCCTGCTTTTCAGCTCTCTAACTCTTAACTTGAGTAAGTCAGCGACTTGAAGGGGGGCCACATGGGACATAACTGTTCAGTGAGTTTGTAATTGATCCTCAGCATTCAGCTCAGATTCAAAAGGGACAGTAATGGCCCGTGTGGCCCTCCCTCAAGTCATTGATTGGTTACTGTCTGGTCACCAGGGTAACCAGTCCAAAAGAGCTGAAAAAGCAGGAAGTTGCATTCTGGCTATTATATTAGACATCCAACAACTCCAGCCTTTATACATTACATTTTTGCCTAACTAACTATATTAAAAACATTTTTTATTTAGCACTGCCTATCTATTTACCCAGTTTTTATTTTTATACTGAACAATTCCTATAAGAAAGCCATGATGAACAACAAACAGTTTCTCATAATTCTCCAAAAGAATGTTTAACAAAAGTGATTTATGCTGCATATGATGACCAATCAGATTGCTCTTCTCTTCTTGCTCTTCTTCTTTTCTGAAGGCTACAGTTTTCCAAAATATTTTCTCTTTCTCAAGCTACAAATACAGGTTTAGGACCCCCCCATACCCAAAGTCTATTTTAAGCAAATAATTATTTTTTATTTATGTCCTTCCTTTCTCTGTAATAATAAAACAGTATCTTGAGGGTACTTGATGGTAACTAAGCTGAATAAACCCATATTGGTTACAAAGCAATTCCATCGGTTTTTTTGGGAATGTTAAGGTATGATGAGCCAAACTACAGAAAACAAAAGGTCTACATGAGACCGCCTTCCTGTAATTCAGATTTTTCTGGATATCTGGTCCTATACTGGTATTTAGAGTGAGGATGTGAAAATTAGGATTCAATTGGGATTTGCCAGGATTCAGCTGAATCCAAGGTCCTGGCTAAAGCGAATTCTTGAAATAATGTGACTTTTTGTCAATAAAGAAACAAGGAAGTAAAAAAAATTTTTATTTCACAAGGGATTTGGCCGAATCCAAAAATACTGGATATAGAGGAATAGAGGAAATATGTTTGAAATTTGTAGCCTGCAAAAAACTACCCTGAGGAAAGCAATTGAACCATAAAGTTGGCCATTAGATCACTTTTGGAGGCTTTTGAAGAATTGTTTGTTGCTCATCATGGATTTCTTGAAAGGCTTGTTCATCTTCCAAACCAGTGGAGTAACTATAGAGGTTGCAGTGGGGCCCCTGCTGTGGGGTCTTCTTCCTTTATAGCGAATTAAAAAAACCCAGCTCCCCAGCCAGAGCAGAGACACAAGTTGGGCGGGAATGGGTGGAGTTGGGGCAGGTCAGAGCCGGGGCAGGATGGGGATTGGTGTTCATGGTGCTCCTCTGAAGATTTATTGCAGGGGCCTGGCCCACTCTAGTTACGCAACCATTCCAAACACTTTTTTTTTTATTTGACCCTGGCGTTCCATGACCTGCATAAAAGTACTCTGCCCTTGTGCTTTTCTATAGTCATGGAACCCCTCAGTAACCATATCTGTATATTTTACAATAGGAGGTACAATAGAGGGTACATTATTGGCATTATATATTTTATATGTCAGGTGTTGTTAAAATTAAATAAAAAATCTAACTAAATCAAATAAAATCTAATTGAGAAAGAACTTGCTGACCGCTTAAATGCAAGATTATGATCACTCATTGTGCACAATATGTGACTCTTGATTAAAACCCAAGGTTTATTGGTTTGTTATGTCTATTATAAAGAAATGGTTTAAACAAATACAGAACTGCTGCCAACACTACAGTAATTCCTGCCTCCTTCCCATGTATCTTTAATAACAGAAATCCACATTCTCTGCTTTTGTAGCATTCTTCTATGCAAACAATGGATTGGAAAATATGCAGCAGGAATGACCCTCTCCTGTTCATAAGATGAAATAACTACAGAAACCTTTGTAGAAATGTGTGCAGAGGGCAACTCATATTGTTATATTAGTGTTTGAATTCATGAAGAGAGATACTATTGAAAAGTTCCAAAAGAGGATCAACCCGTTCATTAGAGGCAAAATCTTCACACTTTCCATCTCCATCTTGTACATAAGGCACGTGGTCACAAAGGGGTTAAATCAGGACAACCACGATGTAGTTGAGACAAAACACACACTGTGATGTGCAAAACAAAAAATATCAGACATAGCATAGCTACTGCTTTAATAAGACACATTTCCCTTGTTTGTAGAAGGCAATAATTACACATTCTTTCCAAAGTTTTTTTTTTTTTTTTTAAACTGGCTTTTTTTTAAACAGTTTTAAACAAACTGATCATTTGTCTATTAAAAAAACGGGAGGGGGGGAGAAAATACGAGTACCTCTTTGGTGAAGCAGGTACCCCACAGAAATGCAGGTAACATGTTGTAAACTGAATAGCAATACAGCGCTATACTTTATATTAAACAAGGTACCGCAAGTCTTGCACAATCATCCTTCTGATTTTACAGAACAATTTTAAAGCAGATATATATATATATATATATATATATATACACATACACACACAGATATATATATATATATATATATAAAGTGCATAATATTCTAGTCTGTGACTCTCAACAGGGCCGGTTTAGGGCAGAAAGGGCGCTCCTCTCAGGCCCTAAGGTTCACAAAGGCCTCCTGAAAAAAATATGTTTACTTATTATTACAATACTACATGAATATCTTTAGTATTTACCTCAAAGATGTCAAATGTGCATCCCTCTAGTTGTTGATAAGCTAAACTGTACCTATAACAGCTGTAGAGCTGCAGCTTGAGCATTCCAGGTTTACATTGCCTAAGAGGTGACCCCAGCCTCCTGCATCACCTTATTCTGTGTAGAACCTAGGTGATTATTCACATATCTATTTGCGGCTGACTTACTCCCGCCAGACCAAGAGTCATATTTTGCGATGCAATATTCAGCACAAGAGAAAGGAATAAGACAAGTTGTCCCTTTTTTTTGTTTAATCGCTTTAAATTCATTGCAATTTCAATTCCTTTTATGAATGTTTTGCTTCCAACCAAAGGAAAAGTTTTTAGTGTTTAGAATACACTATTTGTATTACAAGGAGTTTGCATTTTCCAGTAGTGGAGGCCCATCTCTGTGAATAGAAGAATGGGGGGGCTCTCTTTTGTAAGTTTTTGGAGGGAGCTTTGGGATAGGTAGAGAAGTGCTTTGTCGAGGTGGGACAGGGGGACCGGTGGTAGACGCCAGTTCTACATCTTGTGGTATTAAGGGTGGAGAAGGCAGGTGTCTTCTTGTCCCATGAGGGGATGGAGTCTGAGGTGGAGGTGGGGTAAAAGGTGAAGGGCTGTATGGGAAGAAGGTGTTGGCATGTTCACTTTTCCGACCAAGTGGGGGAGGCTGGAGGTGCAGTGGTGAAATAGAGAAGACATCTGGCGTACGTACTGGCTCTCGAGGAGGTAAAAGTGGAGGGCTCTCTGGTGCATCAGAAACTGATGAACGTTCAGACGTCTGGTACCGTGGGGAGTATACTTTTGATGTAGGCTGACGGGGAGGGATTGCTGGAGGGCTGTCCAAATGCTTTGATATTATCTGAAACATAAAACGAGGTGCAAAATCATTGACAATTGTCAAGTCAGTCCTTCTACTAATGACAACCCCAAACACTTTGGCCTTACAAACAAGACACTGATCTAACATACTGTATACACATGCGTATGAATGAATCCATAAAACGAAACATTGCGTGAACATTGTCTATAACACAGCTGAAAAAAAATCATCAGTCAGAAAGAGAGTTCTTTGTTGGATTGAATGAGGTAATATCATTTTCCTTATGAATCTCAAATTACTTCTTTTTTTTATAGAAAATAGTAGCTGTATATATTTGTATTCTTGATTACAACCTTAGTAGATATATATGTATATAAGTGCAACTCAGATTAGGGAGACCTGTGAACGATTCCTGGAGAGGGAATATAAGGAGTATACACCCAAGTAGTTTTGAAAAAAGCCAGAGAAATAGTGATGAGACAGAAGAGTAAGGAAAGTGAGAAGAAGAGGTTTGTAATAAATGTATAATTACACTACAGGTTCTGCCCATATACAAAATATCATACATCAGGGCTGTCAAACTGGAGGCCCACAACCTGCCCTTGTGTGGCCCCCACATGACAGTCAGCCTGCTATGACTTCTTCCCTTTATGTAAGCTTTAATGGGTATCAGTACTGAAATTAACTGGCCCCTGCATTGCTTCACCTCAGACTGTAAATTCCTGCATTGTTCACACCTATGACACCTCTATTATTCCCACTGCTAAAGCCCTGTACTGTTCACATCTCAGACCTAGACTGAAACTGCCCCATTTGTTCACCTGTTCACACTCCAGACAGACAAACTGTTGGAGGGGCACCAGCATTGTGTCATTGTATGTAACACCGCATAAACTGTTCATTTTAGAGTCTGGATTTTCTTGTCATCTGATCTATTCTTCCTTCCCTATGCTCCCTGTGTGTGCCATATTCTGCCTTCTCTATGCTACCTGTGTGCCATACTTTGCCTGCACTATGCTCCCTGTGTGTGCCATTCACTGCCTCCCCTGTGTGTGCCATAATCTGCCTTTCCTATGTTCCCTGTGTGTTCCATACTCTGCCTGCCCTATAATCCCTGTGTGTGCCATATTCAGCCTGCCCTATGTTCCCTGTATGTGCACCATAATCTGCCTGCCCTGTGCTCCCAGTGTGAGCCATACTCTGCCTGCCCTACTCTGTACCCTGTGGGATGTGAGCCTGGTAGGGTTTGTTAGCACTTCTAAATTGTTGTTAGGGGCCCCTGAGGTGTTTAAAGGACCTGTAACAACAAGAAAATGTTAAATTGGTTAGTATACTACAAAAAAAAACCCCCAACACATATAAAATTTAAAAATCGCAACGTCTTTATTAAGAAATAGCTTACCGAATCTCCCCTTGCGCTCCTCTTCAGAAAAGGTGATTCATCTTGCGGTGCTCGATTTCTCCTCCCTGCCTTCCTTACAGGAGATAGCCAGGGAGGAGAAATCGAGAGCCGAACAATGGATCGTCGTCTTTTCCGACGAGTACAAGCGGAGTTTTGGTAAGTTATTTCTTAATAAAGACTTTATAATTTTAAAGTGCAATATATGCAGATGTTTTTTTTTGTAGTATACGAACAAATTTAAAAAAAATATATTTTTTGATGTTACTGGTCCTTTAATCATGTGCTGGGGTGGGTGCTGTGTTATCCACAGTGGAGGAGTCGGCATATGAATGTAAGGGATTGTTTATGGTATATTTAAATGACTTACATTTTTCACAGATGTGTGATATCCCTGCAGTGAGCACTAACCATGTGATCTTTTTGTGTGTTATCTCCATTAATGTGGACATGGTCTTAAACGTTCTTGAGATAACATGGGTGTGGTTTAAAAGAGGGAGTGGTCAACACTGGCTTCCATTATTGACCCTCCACCACGTAGGTCATAAAAATTCCAGCCCACAGTACCACAAAAAGCAAACACTGCCTGATTTTAGCTAGCAATAAAAATGTACCCAACGTAAATTACATAATATGCCCACAAACCCTCAAAGCTGAAAACTTTCAGCTAGCACCATTAGGAAATGGATGCTATAAATGCTCTGGCTGCAGAGATATGGGTAATAAGGAAAGTTTCACCCTCATACAGGACAAAACATTTACTATTTATGGGTACAGTATAGTATAGGGCCGGTGAGGTGCCTGGAAAAAACCCGGAGTGCCCCGGCCATAATGGGCCCCTGCTAGCCCAGACCCTCTCCTCTGGCTTCCCCATAAAAACCAGCTGTTGCGCACAGAGTATCTTATGTGCATGTGTGCAGTGTGTCTTATGGGCATGAGCACAACGGGGGGTGGGGGGGAGTTTGGAAATCGGAAGGGGTCCCCAGGGATTGCCAGGAAGGCCCTTCATTTTGCAGCCCCTGTGGGCCCCCAAGGCTCCAGTCCGACCCTGAATCTATATGTTTTTTTTTTATTTAGAATTGATACTATTATTTATACAATCTATTTCTAAAATGTATCAATCGTTCTCACCTCTGGGTGGCAGTGTTAATAATTTGCATTGACTATGGGATATTTTCCACCTCAAGGATGTACTCTTTAGGGCAAGGGCACATAGAGCATTGTCTCTGTGTGTTTGCACCAAAAAGTACAGTGCAAGTACACACAGTAGAGCAGGGATCCCCAACCTTTTGAACCTGTGATCAACATTCAGAAGTAAAAGGAGTTGGGCATGAAAAAGTTTCTTGGGGTGCCAAATAAGTGCTGTGATTGGCCATATGGTAGCCACTATATGGATTGTCAACCTACATTGAAGCTCTGTTTGGCAGTGTATCTGGTTTTTATACAACCAAAACTTGTCTCCAAGCCTGGAATTCAAAAAGAAGCTCTGGCTTTGAGGCCACTGGAAGCAACATCCAAAGGGTTGGAGAGCAACATGTTGCTCATGAGCTACTGGTTGGGGATCACTGCAGTAGAGAATGGACTGAAAATTCCTGTTTTGTATTTTCTGGGCCTATCACTGCTTCACTCTGTGCACCTGCACTCAGGCAGAAGCTGTACATTTTAGATCCAGAGATGTGGAAGACAGCAGCTCTGCTTATCTCAGCCTGCAGAATAACACAGGCTGACAGCAGCTGAGGCAAATCTCCACGTGCCTCTGTCCTTATGGTGGAGATGGCTGGTGGCCTGTCCTCTGTTTGACTCTAGTGACTATTTAATCACGGTTGTTACACCTTTACACACATTTTAAGAAAACCATTTTTCATTTTTATATGGTTTCTTTCTTATAATAAATACATTACCTTGTGCTATAGACACACCACCACGATGATATTATAGAATAGGGCCATACTTACTATTCATAGATGCACAACACTGCACAAGTGACTGAAGGCATATTGACAGATCCAAAGAC
>CM044440.1:35149783-35161143 GCA_024363595.1 Xenopus borealis | reverse complement strand
TCATTAAAAAAACTATGAAAAATAAATAATGAACACCAATTGAAAAGTTTCTTAGAATTGCCCTTCTACAATATACTAAAAAACTTGAAGGTGAACCACCACTTTAAAGTACTTCGTTCATCGAATATTCGATTATTCGATCTTTTCAATACACTCGAATTTTGCACATTCGATGATTGAAGTGGCCAAATTTGCATATTGGAATATCCGATAAGATCGTACGATCAGAATTCGATCGAGTTTCGAACTATTCATGTGAATTTAGTAAATCTGCCCCTTAAAGTTGCCTCCAAGCCTGGAATTCAAATATAAGCACCTGCTTTGAAGCCACTGAGAGCAACATCCAAGGGTTTGCTGAACATGTTGCTCTCAAGCCAAAGGTTGGAGATCACTGCTGTAGATTATTCATCACTGTACAGAAATCAGAACATTTCCAAAATCCTTTATTCTTGAGACCAAAGTTGTGAGAAACCTTAAAACTTAACTAGGCATATCACAACCAATATAGTTCCTGTGGCCCAGCCATGACAAAAACAGCACATTATATGGATGGCTTATTGAAATATTCAAAACCTCAAACAGCACAACAGATTGTATAGTTACTAGGTTCACTGGAAAAAAGAATATTTGCAATTTCCAAACAGTTGACAAAATATACATGGACACAAAATCGAAGTATCAAATTATCTCCAATACACCCTTTAGTATCCCAATTTACCTTTACGCACAATACATTTGTCCTATGACTTTAAATAACCTATTTATTTTTAAATGAGTATTTGTGGTATGTTTATTTTCTATTATTTAGCCATCTTTGCATTTCGTTAGTTGCTGCGTGTGCTATAGCAGTAATTGGTGAGCTAAATAGTAGAGATGCACGAATCATGGATTCGGTTCAGCTTTTTTCAGCAGGATTTGGCTGAATTTGTGTATGTAAATTAGGGGTGGGGGAGGGAAATCACGTGACTTTGTATCAAAAAACAAGGAAGAGAAATGTTCACACTTTTTCATTTCCTGCCCCTAATTTGCATATGCAAATTAGGATTTGGATTCTGATCTGTTTGCTCTTTTGAGAAATGGATTTCAATGCAGAATTCTGATGGATGATGCATTTTGAACATTTATTTCCCCATAACATATCCCTTTAACAAATACAAAGACAACAGTTGATAACAGTGTAGTTTGAATAAATGTATTTAACCTCCAAAAGTACCACTAGTACTTGCAGATGGTGTTTCTAACCACATTTGTTACTTATTCACCAAAATCTAGCCCCCTTTAAATTACGTAATAAATAAGTAAAGCACATTAGTCATACACATACCACAAAAAGGCACACACGGTGGATTAATTGACCTGAGTTTCGCCAAATATTTCTTTTGATGATCTTCGCTCAGTTCGTGAGCTTCTTCTAAAATCTTTCTCTGACGGCTTGGTACTTGCTTTGAATTGCAAACAAAAACACTTAGGGAATTCATCGGAGGGGTGTAATGTTTGTGCAAAGAGTTTTTCTGCTTAGTCTAATAGGGAACTATATCAAAAGCAAACATTTCATATAAAAGCATCATTACATGAAAATAGAAACTCTTGAAAATATAATCAATTAATAATTCTGCAATGTTTCTAAACTCCAAACTAACCCCGACCAAAATCCGCCTGTCTTCATGTAGCTTTCAGTTGCAATTGGAAATTTTGAAGAAAAACAAAAAAACAAAAACAAATGCCAATGTAGAACCTTCTCTGCCTCCTACCCCTAGTCCAGTCCCCTCTCTGCCCTGATTTCTGCAGAAAGAGAAACTGATTGTGGAGAGAAGTCATTGATAAAGGCACTTGGATTATTTCAGGGTCAGTAAAGAATTTTTCTTTATTGGTATTGGATCCTTTATCCGAAACCCATTATACAGAAAGCTCTGTCCCATAGACTCCATTATACTGAAATAAAATTATTTTCTTTTTCTCTGTAATAAAAAAAAACAGTACCTTGTTCCTGATCCAAACCAAGATATAATTAATCTTTATCGGAAGCAAAAGCAGCCTATTGGGTTTATTTAATGTTTAAATGGTGTTCTAGTAGACTTAAGATGTGAAGATCCAAATTATGGAAAAATGCTTTATCGGAAAAACCCCAGGTACCAAAAATCCTGGATAACAGGTCCAATACATGTACTAAAAAAGTCCCTTATTTTCATGAAATGGGAGGAGCTGACATTATGTTTTCACCCCTTTAAGCAAAATCAATGTAGACAGGTTTAATGTTGTCTTTTCTATGTAAGCAGTGATAAATGTAAATGATATATTATATGCAGGAGAATGCCACAAGTCTTCCATAATATACAATACTTCCACAGATACATGATTTCTAATGTACACTTGTAAACGACTTCTGTGTGGATATTGTATTTCCAGTTACCGTTACTTCACCAGGCAAAGCACAATTACGCTGACGATGCCTAATTTGCATACGCCGCAAAATTAATCGTATAATAGAAGTTTATATTACAGCCACTACATTCCACTACACAAGCCCAGGAAACCTTTAATAAATAAAATAAAGTTGTCCTATTGCCCTACATGTGCCCCCTGTATAGTTGAGTTGGGAAATGAAGGGGGGAAGGAGGGTAACCCCCCTAAAAAAAAGTAAGACGCCAGTGTTTTTTTGGGACTTAGAAAAAATGTCAAGTTTTTTTTTTCAGACTCCTATCTATTGTATTGAACTTCTCCAGGTCTGACCTGGTGAAGTAAAGTCTAGCACAAGAGGTAACAGTAAAATGGGCATCTTAGTGAATTAGCGTAGTTCCGTCCCTTCGTCAGTGCGCAACTTCGCCTGGCGCTAGTCTATCTACTTCACTAGTGAGTTTTGGCCAGGGACACTGTTAGTAAATTGGCGAAGTTGCGAAATGACATCATGCTGCCAAATTAGCGTTAGACGCTTCACGATTCAGTGAACTTGCCCCTATGTGGGATGGCTTTTGTATAATTCAATGCATTCTGGATACTGGGTTTGCAGATAAACGATCCCATATATGTACCAAATATCGGTGTTAATTGACTATAACAGTCAGTGAAGAGCAGGATTTTTCTTCCTCCTTTCTTGCACATTTATTCTGTAGGAATATGTGAAGTCTGCCTAGGCTAAATTACAGAGAAGCACAGCACAATAAGTTTCCTCACCTCAAAGGTGTTATCCAGCCTGTATATTGGAGAGGAGTTCATGGCGCTTACAACTTCAAGTACACCATTAAAGTTATTAAGCTCTTGAAACACTTGGAGAATTTCTATGATGCGACTAACCACGACCACACGCTCTTCCAGATTTTCAGTTTCTACAATGCACCTTAAAAAAAAAAAATTGTTCACCTTTAATTTAACTTTTAGAATGATGTAGAGAGTGATAGTCTGAGACAACTTTCAATTGATTTTCATTTTGTGGCTTTAGAGTTATTTAGGAATATGAATAGAAAGTATAGAAAGAGGAGTAATAAAAAGTAGAAATAACAATAAAAGTGTAGCCTTAAGGTCCTCATAGATGTTTCTGTTGCTGAATGAAGTTCGACCAATCCGTCAAATTAGCGTGCGGTTAGTGGGATTCGAACTATAGTACATTGTACAATTTTTCATCTGACAATTGATTGGACAGGTTAAAAAAATCTTTATCGCTCCCAGTGCAATCTGTCTATGTTTGCAGGGCCAAGCAGGCAGCTACCCATTTAGTTTTGCTGGCAATATCGCCTGAAATGGTCTTTATAGTTGATGGACAATTTATACAATCGTACGATCGTTTCGAGATAATCGCGGTCTCACGATTGGATCTTTTAAAAATCTTTACGTCTATGGTCAGCTTAACACTGCATGTTTTTTAGATGGGGTCAGTGAAACCCATTTGAAAGCTTGAAAGGGGTTAGAAAGAAGGTATTTAAAAACTCCAAAGATGCCCCAGTAGCTCCCCATCTTCTTTTCTGCTGATTCACTGATTCACATGCTCTGTGCTGCTGTCACTTACTGAGCTTAGGGACCCATTCACAATATACAGTACACATAGAATAGAAATATAGTCACAATATAAGGCTGATTAGTCATTAATATGGATAATTACTGCACAGCAAAGCAACCAGTGCAGCTAACATCAGAATGTAATAATCAGCCCTGTAGCATCAGCTTATATTACAGACAAACCTTATTATAAACTGCTTGATAATTTGCAACAAACCCTAAGCTCAACTACTCAAAGCTGCTCAGAGCCCACTGAGCATGTGAGTGTCACAGACACTTTCCAAGATGGTGACCCCTTGTGACAAGTCTGAAGTCCTGGATCATTGCTGCTATTGACAAGCTGAAACTTTAGGCTGGTGCAATAAGTTCAGTATATAAAACATGGCACTTTTAATCCTATGCATTTTTAGGGTTTCCTTGTTCTTTAATTAACTATTTGTAGCCATATTCATTTTTAGGGTTTAGTTCTCCTTTAGTTAAAATGCTTCCTGTGCTTAATGTACGAATATCTGTGTTTGGGGGGGGGGGGGTACTATGTGGCTATGGCTTCCATACTTTACATACAGTTAGTTCAGAAATGCAGAAAACCAATTAATTGTTCATAGAAATGTTTGAGGAGGAGGATGTGGAAAACAGAGGAAATCTATTCTAACTGTATTTCATTTATAATGCTTCCAGGTATTTATAAACAGTATATAAGTGAGACCATATCAAATTTCCCCTTGACATGAGTGGATGGAAACAGCCGTTGTGCCAGCAGAAGGTTGGCTAAAGGCCACTAAGGCACCGTACATTATGCCACAATGAAAACAAAATAGGCTTAAAGGAAGCTCTGAGCTCTACTAACAAAGACAGACAATACCATTAGATGTTACTTTCTGCAAAACACCACTTCATGCTAAACACTCAAGACCTGTAAATATTTGGCTACTACTTCGAGCTCCACAATAACATTTACCGCTGAATATCACTGCAGGACTTGGGGAGCCATTGCATGTGTGTAACTATTTACGTTTAGCAACTGCTTTGTTTTTTAAAGGCTTTACTAACCCCCTTTTTATTCTTCGTGTTTATCTAATGGAAATACTCGAAAATAGCTTAGGTTGTTCCTTTGCTTCTATAAAAGGTTTGAAACTATGCATGTTTATTCTGCCTGGTCTTCAAATGGTGTTGTTTTCTCGTTAACCATCATACCTATCTCCTCCAATAGCAGTGGTGCTTCTAAACCTGCTGCTGCACGAGGAAGCAGACCCACCATGTATATTGCATAGACTGTGCATAGATTTTCAGTATAATTCCTTGTTACATGGGTGAAGAGCGAGTAGACGTCCCATTACTTTCCCATAAAGTCCTGCTGGGGTCTACCAAAATAGGTTAAAATAAAGTTCAGGTTCTCAAACCTGCCATAAGGTGTCACCAACATGTGTCCTGCATTCCTTCACTGCAGTATCAGTAAGGCAATGTGTCTGGGGTTAGGCATTAATTTATAAATCACTAATAGGACATTGCGGGGGGATAAAACTTTAATTCTCAACAGTAATTCTCTATGCAGTTGAGTGGAAGCCAGCCCATAGTAAGTTAAAAGGTGTGTGGAAGCCAGCCCACGGCAAGTTAAAAGTTGTGTGGAAGCCAGTCCACGGCAAGTTAAAAGTTGTGTGGAAGTCAGTCCGAACCTGTCTAATCCATGGATTTCAGGCTGGACCGCAAATGATTACTTTGCAGCATTGCCCATTGGAGCAGAGTTGCTTGGCTGCTGCAGTTTGAATATATTGGTGATTAAAGTTCATGATTAGCAATACATATCTGTGGTAATCTATTGTGAGGATCAGTTCCATAACTTTCTTCATAGGCAACATCCTCTTTCATTTAGAAGGGTATGTCAGTAACCCAGACACCAGCATACGACTATAAAGTAGAGGGTATGTGTTAAAATTAGGGCAAATATTATCCCATACTTTTAGTTTTATGAATAAGAATAAGTAACATTTGACATAAAACTTACTTTTCTAATAGGTTTAAGCAGGATAAATAAGTATCAGTAACCTTTTTATTTCATTTGCTCATGTTCTTTTACATTTTTCTTTCCCCCTTTTCTATGTTTTGTATTTATCTCATGTCTTCCTCACTTTCTCCACTTCGCTCAGGCATAACAGTTTGTATGCTCCCCAAAGTACAATGTTAAAGTTGTAACCAGAAGGTTATCTTAACCTCATGTAATATCACATTATGCCTGTATATATAATGCTCATATCCGTTTTGTTAAAATGCAAAATAAAAGAGATTTAAAAAAAAAAAAACACTTACTTTTCAAACCAGAGGGTGAGATTAGTTGTGTGCCTGATCATCTTTAGGAGATTGGGGGAGTTGGTTTCTTTGTCTTCCTTGGTCCATACACTTCCAACAAGCTCTGATGACTGCACAGCCCTAAAACAGTGGGGTGAAAAAGCAGCAGTTAATTCAGTATGAAACAAATACTTACGTTTTAGCAGTTAGTTATGGAAAAATGAACGACATTCAACTGCCAAGCAGAGGGTAGATAACAAAACAAACATTTGTCCCTTTAAAAAGAGTGCTGTGTGGTATAACTAGAAGAGCATGGCATTTTGGCTGTCTGCACAATAACTTCCCCAGTTGGCCATTTTGCTTTGTGTTGTTGCACAGTTCTAAAGAAAGGCAGAGTAGAAAGAAAACACTGCTTGCAGACTGCTAGTGCATTATAACTTATTTTAACAACTGTTATGAACACAGTGAATGCTTTACTTATATAAATAATATATATACATATTACATAATTCGCTCTCATGACAAACGTTTGCTTTAAACTTAGTCTTCCATTACAAAAATGTGATTAGATTATTATTATTATGAATAAATATACCTGTACAGGTCTGACTCCAGCAGAGTCAACTGCCGAGCAATCTCTATTGGATGCAAAGTAAGCAAGTCAAAGGTTTCTATTTGGCCACTTCTGCTTATGTGCCATTCTATGGCGGGTGGTAAACTTTCAAAGGTTATATTGTGGCTCGGTCCATTAGCTTGCACCTGTTTCTTTCGATTAATTATTTTAGTTATTGATTCTACCCATTTTTTCATGGCTTTTCCTGCAACAAAAGACAATTGAGAAGTAATGACGATTGATTAATAATGAATCCATTGTTTAATATCAGCATGCAAGTGTTGCCTATAGGAAAATATATGCCTTGCAAAGGCCTTTAATCCTGAAGTTGAGATGCGCCTCTTATTTGCACTCTTATAGGAATAGACCCTAGCCAGAAGGCTTGGGAATGTTTTCTTTTTTTCTTCTGTAATTACAGCACACAGCTTTATGGTACAAAAAATATTGTTAAAGTAATAAAGAGTAATACAGACAAAAATGAAGAATTGGAAATGGCAATATTATAGGACTTTCTGGATAACAGATCCCACACCTTTATAAGGTTTTAGACATTTTTGGGTAGTGGGGGATGTAGGGGATTTATTACATTTCTCTATGATTACAAATTTCTTCTCTTTTACTGTTACCATTATGTCATGGCATGTTTTCAATAACTAGGACTGGAACTACCGAACACTAGGGGCAAGGCCACACGTGGCGTTATTACGGCGTTATTACGTCGCGTTTTTAAAAAAGCTCCTTCCACAGAAACCACACAATACATTGTTTTTCCGCATGTAGGTTTCTTTTCCCAACATGCACTTCTCACTGTTCTCAATGAGAATTTGGACTCCATATTTACGCAATGTGTGGTTTCAAACATGCAGATCCCATAGAATCTATGGATTTTGAAGTTTCTTGACATATTGGCGTTTCTGCTAAAAAACGCCAATACTGGCGTCCTGTGGCGGATTTCAGCTTGCAAACGCCCTGTGTGAATTGCCATAGCGTGTTTTCCATTATTTTCAGTGGTAGTACAATTTACGCGCAAAATCATTTGGATGCTCTACAATTTACCATATACAGTTGTGTTCAGAATAATAGCAGTCCAACACTAAGGGGATTATTTACTAAAATCCGAATGCAAAAATTTGTAAACCAGACTTTTAAAAAAATCACAGATATTTCGTAATTTATTAAACCCAGAGGATGAAAAAGTCAGAATTTGAAAATCTGGCATTTCAGACCTGCCGAGGCTGCATATAAGTCAATGGGAGAAGTACCAAGGATTTTTTTTATGTGCAATGGGTTTCATGCAATATTCCTGAAGTTTTCTGAGTTTTTGGGTGAAAATTAAATGAACTTTGTGAAAATCGGATGAAATCTGATTTTTTTTTTCCCGCAAAGCAAATTTTCGGCACAATAAATAAGCGTAAAAACCGGAGTGGATTTGATTGGCGTTTGTAGCAGAAAATATTGAGATAAATTCGGACTTTGATATAACCCCCTAACCCGATCAATGTTTTTGTAGAAATTATATTTCTACATAGTAAATCATTTACTAGTACCGTATGTGTAGTAGAGTAATATAAAACCAACAGACCCAACAGTCATGACATGCATGCTGCTGATTCTGTGTAATTGGATCATTGTTCCAAATGATAACAGCTTGTCCAAATAATAGCTTGTTCTAAATAATAGCAGTGTGGAGTTCAATTACTGAGGTCATTCATTCTGTGACAAAAGGGGTCAATTACTGCCCTTATTTAAGGAAGGAAGGCAGCTAATGTTATGCATGCTGGTTATAGTGCATTTCTCTCTGAAGATAAAATGGGCTGTTCCAGACATTGTTCTGAAGAACAGCGTACTTTGATTTAAAAAGTTGATTGGAGTGAGAAAAACATATAAAGATGTGCAGAAAATGATAGGTTGCTCAGCTAAAATGATCTCAAATGCTTTAAAATGGCAACCAAAACCTGAAAGAAAACAGAAACTGACCATTCAAATGGACAGAAGAATAGCAAAATGGCAAAGATTCAGCCAATGATCAGATCCAGGAAGTTCAAAGAAGATCTAAAGTTACCAGTAAGTAACGTTACAATTAGAAGACACCTATGTGAAGCCAAGGTTATCAGCAAGAAGCCTCCACAAAGTCCCATTGTTGAAGAAGAAACATGCTGAAGAGCTTACAATTTGCCAAAGAACACACTAACTGGCCTAAAGTGAAATGGCACAACAGTTTGTGGACTGATGAAAGCAAGATTGTTCCTTTTGGGTCTATGGGGCTGCAGATAGTTTGTCAGACGACCATTGTGAAGACAACGAAACATGGTGGCACAAGCATCATGATATGGGGATATTTCTCATACTATGGTGTTGGCCTAATTATCACATACCAGGGATCATGGATCAGTTTCAATACATCAAAATACTTGAGCAGGTCATGTTACCTTATCCCAAAGAGGAAATGTCCTTGAAATGGGTGTTTCAACAAGACACCATTACCCCAAACACACCAGTAAACAAGCAACATCTTGGTTCCAAGACCAACAAGATTGAAGTAATTGAGTGGTCACCCCAATCCGGGACCTTAATCCAATAGAAAAGTTGTGGGGTGACATAAAAAATGCTGTTTCTGAGATAAAACCAAGAAATAGAGAAGAGTTGTGGAATGTAACAGATGCCAGAAGTTGGCGGACTCCATGCAACACAGATGTGCAGCAGTTCTCAGAAACACTGATTATACAACTGAATATTAGTTCAGTGATTCAAAGGAAAGCTACTTTTTAGAACAGCCTAATATTCCTTTTCTTCACTTTCTGTAAAGGAATAACACACATCTGATACATTTTTCTTCATGTTTTGATTTGGAGTATTATTTTCAGTGTTGCCAATGCATTTGTGTGTATGGAAATTAAAACAATTATGAGGATGTTGAGCTTTACTAACATTATTCATTCTGAACACAACTGTATGTTGTACACCTCAGCGACTAATCAGATGGATACGGATACTCTCATGTTATCGTATTTGTATGGTTAGGTCTTTGCCAATCAGAGCTGCTCCTGTTCTGAAGCTAAGTGAGAACTTTGGTTTAGGAGGCAGGCTACTAGAGTGGCAGAAAGCACACCCTGGTCTTCAATCCCAAGATTCAACTCTTAAAGTTCTGCACTAGCCATGTGGCCAACCCCCCCACCTAAGCATAGGGGGAGGGGAGAGATTGGGGGTAGCATCAGCAAGACCACTTCAGATAGCAGGGGGAACAGAATCATGGTATCCTGTGGAGAGACAGTAACAAATGACACACTTCACACAAATTCCTACTATCTCATCCAAATATTAGAACTTCTGTCATACCTCTTACTGTTCCAATGAATTCTTCTAGTCGTATTAAAAGATCTGAATCTCGTTCAAAGTCATAAAAATGATGTTCTACCCAATGCCGACAAACATTAAGAACCCTAAATTTAAAAAAAAAATAAAAAATTGTTGAAGTACTTTGTAGACTACATGTAGACTAACAGAACAATTTATATCATAAAACAAATTTAGATGCACAAAGATTTCTAGAGTCGTTTATTTGTTCATAATGAGACTTTGAGTACTAAAGGTGTTAATAAAAAGCTAAAATATTATCATTTAAATTGTGTTTTTGTGGTGTTTAACCAGACCAGTTCACATGAACCACTACCACATAGGTTGGAAGAACCTAGAAATAAAAGGTGTTTATCAATACAAATCCTATAAACTTAATGGTTGTGCAAAGATAAGCCAATTTCCAACAAATCCTTGTGACATTATATGTTGTTGAACAGTCATATGCATGGGCAGAATATTTAAAAAAAGACGACAAACCCTCCGAAACATTGGAAGAGTGTGCTCTCAAGCAATGTTCTGTTTATTTGTATGCACAATAGGGACTTCCCATTATTTCTGCAGTGTCGCACAAAACAAGCAGTCTCATGTTTAGATGCAAGGGGCTTATTCAATCAATTTTAGTAGACAGTGTCTTTGCAAATTTAAATAAATGAAAAGTTTTCATAGCCAAGAATAATGACAATATAGTACAGTATTATAGCGCCAACAAATCAGTCTATTTTTCAACCCTACCGCAACTGTACAGGCTGTACATATTCCTTTCTAAATCTTTTCAGCTCCGCACTAAGTGGCTGATCCCCATTCTCCATAGCTATCCGGTCAGCTTCACTTGGTTCAGGATCCGGAATCTCAAACCTAGAATAAAACAGTCAAGAATACAGAGAAAAGGGGATATATTTAATGTGAACATACATTGAAATTCCAGATTGTCAATGCAACTTGTTTTGTTTTCATTTTTGATATTGTTTTATGAAACTCTGCAAGCCAAGGCTAATGCAGATGATGTAACGAGAGATCTTGAGGACTGAATTATCAAAGACTGAATGGGGAATCCAGCACTTGAGCTAAACTGCAAATCTTGAATGGTGGATTACACTGGCCTAACAAATGGATTGAT
>CM044440.1:35125010-35138435 GCA_024363595.1 Xenopus borealis | reverse complement strand
TTTTTTTTTTTAAATTGATAGTCAGGTGCCTAGAACATAGCCAAAATAACATGGATACCTTACCTGCATACATGTGATAAGTTAGTCGCTCAATGAGTTTCACTACAGTCCCAGCCTTGATGATGGGGATCCCAGATTTGGGCTGCACATTCTCCTCAAATACAATATTCTCCTCAGAATCAGGTTCCGTAAACCTGTAAAGCTTAGGACTAGGGAGTCTCATTTGTTCCTCTTTTTCTTCTTGTGACATTGTTACATCCAACATTCTTTCTAAAGTACTTCCATATTGCAGGGATATTAAAGCAGCCATCCAGTTGTTTTTTTCTTCTGCTGACTTAGCAGCAAAAATAACACTGTTCTCGTCTTTTAAGATAATTTCAAAAGCATGTCTGTACTCGTTAGTGTCATCCTTGTCGTTGATTTGTACCTTTCGCATAAAGAACTTCTCTTTCAATCGATACTCTGCATTACTAGCACCAGGCAGTCTTGGCTGTCCATGATTTGACTTGCAGCAGATCATCAAACCATCAAATAGAAATATGTGTCTTTCATGTTTAGCCCCAACACGTGTCAGGGCTCCCTCCATGATGAATTCGTTACAGCACTGCCCAATGTCTTTGCCCTCCCATCCATCAATATTCTTCTGAATTTCATTCATTTTCTTAATAGCTAATTGTTTCCCCTTCATTTGCTGACTATAAAATCGACATGCAGATTCACTGTATCATAAAAAAAAAAAAGACAGTAAGACAAAAAATTATTATTATATGATGCAGTCTAATGGCAAAAATAAATAAGGTTTATTGTTAATAATACTTTTATGATATAATCAGAAAGCTCTGGGGACTATGGAGAAAGAAAAGGACCACCACTGCTATTACAAAATGCAATTTTCTCGCTGGTTCTGTAATTTAATAAATATATTGGTTTTTGCAAAGCAGAGAAATTAACAACCTTTTTATTTATCATACTTAAGCATAAACTATAGAAATAAAGTTTAATAATAAGTTACACTTGGTTATAAAACAACTTAATTATGTATTCATATGTGAAAATGATGTTAGAAAATATTCAAATTCATTTAATTCAAACCAAGATTAAGCCATAGCCCTAGGTTTCTGACCCCACTGTACAACGCTATTAAAGGAATATTAACTTAATAGAAAATTGAGGCCTACATATCAGAAATGAACAGAAACATCCCCATTTTTCTTGCAACATTGATCAAACCTGAAAGAAGTGTCCAGTAATGAAGGTTCCTAGTGTTGAGTGCAGGACTGTCCGGAGCAACAGCTTGCAAGGGGCGGAAAACTATGAAAGGTTTTCAAACAATAACACAAACTGTGTCATTTCCTTTAAAAAACATAAAGGAAGGGACCAAGCCACTCCCATCTTGTATTGCTTCATTTAATACAAGGTGGAAATGTATCTGAACTGTAAGAACAGCAAAAAGCTGCATTCTTCTGTAACTCCACAAACACTACTAAATGTTGTTTTATGTAAAAACTGTATTAAAAAAAACATACAAACCTATAAAGCACCCCCCGGAAATATCACTCACTGATTTTGAATAAGTCTTGAGAATTGAACAGAAAAACAAATCTATTTTACCTCTTAGAAAATCTTTATACCTAGTAGGTTGGACAGGATTCATTTCCACTCACTTTACAGCATTATATTTAAAATAACATTTTTAAAATATAAAAATAGTGTAGAACTGCAAACTCTGCTCCACATGGATGTGACAGAAACATAGTGCCTAGGATACTCTCTGGCCTGCTATAGAAGGTGCCCTTTAAGGTCAACAATGCAGCCTAGCAATAAACATTTTTTTAAATGGTCCGCTGCTAAAGCACTACACAATCTGGTCATGTTATACCAATACATTCTTCAATTTGTACCTGTGGTTACCAACAAAATGGATTTACCTGAGTCGCCTCTTAGCAAGGCTCTTGGAACATATTCTTTCCATGCTACTCTGAAGGTTTAAAAGAGCAGTTATTGATTGCTTCAAACATTCTTTATCTTCCTCATCCTCACTTTTTTCTTCTAATTGCTGAAAAGTTTTAAGGGGACATTGGGGGGAAAGTGTTTGATCATTACATACCCTTTCACAATTAAGAAAACACATACTTTTGTAGTTTATGATACAGAAACAGTCCCTTTTTAAGGGTTCAGGGCTGATGGAATACATGTACCCAAAAAAGATCAATGAACTTTAACACTACTTCTATAACTTTATTCATTCCAGAAAAATTGTGGTGAAAAAACACACACAAATTTTTGGAAACCTACAATAGTCAAATTGGTTAGGGAAAAAAAAACATGGATAATCTACAGAAAAAAATACTTGACAAGTAAAAGTGGTCGAGTTTCTTCAAAAGTCAATTGGATTTTTATAAAGAAAACTTATCTGGTTACATTTTTTTCTGTAGTCACAGTTTTTTTAATTCTCAAACTCAACATTTAGTAAGTGTGTATCTCTTTGTAACCACTTTTATACACGAAGGGGCAGTTTTCTCAAAGTCAAAGTGTGAAATTAGAGATCAGAAGCACTTTCACCTCTAAAATCCCATAGGAATAAAGAGAGAGTAGTGTCATTTTATAGTTCTGAGCTCTAATGTAACACTTTCAGATATCTGTCCCCTAGTGAACAAAACATTTAAGTACGATTTAATGATTTTTTTTTTTTTTTAACATATTTTGCCTCACTTTATGAACATAAACTTACAATTTCAGAAAAATATGACCAAAAAGATTTGGTAGGGTGAAAAACCTTTACTGTGCAATGATAATCTGAACATTACGGTCTCTGTATCAGCCCAAGACAACCACAGCCTTTAGCAGTAAAGATCTCTGCCCCCAAATATGCACTTGATGGCTCTTTGTTGTTTTGTCTGTTGATTCACAGCATCTACCCTGGGCTGCTGATAGCTACCTGAGCTATGAGGCTGACTCAACATATTTTAGCATTATTAAGTTACAATACAAGGCTGATTAGTAATCCTTCCAGAAACTCATTACATGGCATCTCAGAAACCAGTAACGTTTTCAGCAAAACTTTAAAATCATACCTAAAGCATCGGCTTCTATAGCAAAACGTATTTTCTGTTTTCCTCAAAACCTAGCTTCCCAAAAGCTGCCCGCTGAGCAGTGTCACAATAGTGAGCCCCCTGTGCCGGAATATTACTGCTATAGAGATGGCAAATATTTAGGCTGGCATAGAAAGGTCAGTATTTCCAGCCTAGTCTTTTCATTTTTAGGGTTTTTAGTTCTTCATTAATCTGATAGAGATGAAAGGCTCTTGTTGACACTGTATTTGTAACATTAAAGGGGTTGTTCACCTTTGAGTAAACTTTTAGTATAATGTAGAGTGATATTCTGAGACAATTTGCAATTGGTTTTCATTTTTTATTGTTTGTAGTTTTATAGTTATTTAGCTTTTTATTCAGCAGCTCTCTAGTTTGCAGAGTCAGCAATTTGGTTTCTAGGGAACAAATTACCCTAGCAACCCTGCATTGATTTGAATAAGAGATTGGAATATGAATAGGAGAGGGACTGAATAGAATGATAAGTAATAAAAAGTGGCAATAACAATACATTTGTAGCCTTACAGAGCATTTGTTTTTAGATGGTGTCAGTGACCCCCATTTGAAAGCTGCAAAGAAACAGAAGAAAATTGCAAATCATTAAAAAAACTATGGAAAATAAATAATGAAGACCAATTGAAAAGTTTCTTAGAATTAGCCCTTCTACAATATACTAAAAGTTGACTTGAAGGTGAACCACCCCTTTAAGAGCAATCACAATTATGGCAATACATTAACTGCTTCACACTTCACAGTGCTTGCCTACTGGAGTGAGGACTAAATTCATTAAACTTACTAAAATATAACTTACCTTAATAAATTCAAAGTAGTGCAGGCAGTAGTAAACAGGAGCGAGAAGTAGCCGAGGTAAAACATATTGCACAGCTTCCTTAAAACCTTCACCTATAGACTGAATAGAACATCAAAGACAGGTAAGATTAATCGGATTTTTTCAAAATATAGCTAACTTGCAAGGATGCTGAAGCAAAAGTTTGAGAGCCTCCAGTATGCTTTTGTTGAGAATGAAAATTTGTGTTCTACTTATTTGTACATTAAAAGAAATTGCTTTGCTATTTACATTATAACTTTACAACTCTTATCCTCTTTATTACTCCCAGATCTCCTGAGATGCATGTTAAAAAGTGACACTACAAGTTAATGTGTGAACTCAAACAATTTTCTTATATTTTGCATCAAGAGAAATAACATTCCCTTGTAGATTTTGTAGAGAAGTTTTGAATCCTGAGTTTGTGCCAAGCACCACAGTATTTCAGGGGTTTTAACCAAACAGGCTATACATTCATACAGATAATCCTTTATTCTCCTTCAAAATGAATCCATGCACATTTGCAGAAAAAATGGTTAATTTAACATCCTTGCTATACAATTTACTCTTGATGCAAACGTTTCTTTATTATTTAAATATGCACAATAGACCATGCAACAACAGAGAACACCCAACTGCATATCATGCATTCCTATCAGTAATGCAACAGCAACTATATCTGTGTTGTGTATCAAATAATAGTGTCAATTAATTAATAATATACTTCATTCATCTGGTGATCTATTGATAAAGTGTGTGATGTTAGCCATTAGCATTGCTTATTCTATGAAAAGAACAGCTTCCCAGAATCATTACAGAGGTGCTGAAAAGAGGAAACATTAGGCTATAAACATATCTTATTTCCTGTTACCTTTATTTATTTTTATTTGTGAACAAAATACTTCCTAGCACAGGGATCTGCAACCTTGGCTCTCCAGCTGTTAAGGAACTACAAGTCCCACAATGCAATGAAGGAGTCTGTCATGATTCATAAAGGCAAATGCATTGTGGGACTTGTAGTTCCTCAACAGCTGGAGAGTCAAGGTTGCAGATCCCTGTCCTAGCACCTCCAAAGCAAAAATCACAGCAGTTAGCTTTATTATCATCTGCCAGCAATTGCATTCCATAGATTACTTGCAGAGTTCACAGTTTCATTCAGTGAAAAATGAATACAACTGTGTTTAAATCTATGAAAAAAATATTGCTGCAACTATAGATTCTGGCATGCAATTAAATCTCAGTCATTTTCTTATTTGGTCAAATACAATTTCATTTGATTATATGCAAATAATTTTTTGCATACAACTCTCCGTAAATAAGCTTTGAGGTCATGAATATGAAATATACCTGTAGATAGAGAGCAGCACCAGGCTTGGAAAGCTGGCCAAGGAAATGATCATGAAAACCTGGTCGAAGAATATCCTGAGCATAGGACTCATAAGGGTCAAAGGCCAGCTCCTAAAAAGAAGCCAGAGTGTTAAATGATAAGCAGTCATTTATGTTTAAACTTTTTTTTTGCAAATTAGCGATATGAAAAAAGCGATCTTATTGCTGC
Source organism: Xenopus borealis (assembly GCA_024363595.1). Classification (NCBI taxonomy): domain Eukaryota; kingdom Metazoa; phylum Chordata; class Amphibia; order Anura; family Pipidae; genus Xenopus; species Xenopus borealis. Next base: position 35,132,965 of record CM044440.1, on the reverse strand, counting down.
AGGATCTTACATTTCCCTACTAACGCTGTGTTCCAATATTCTGTTTCCCCCTACTGGTTAATATGAAGCATCACTGCATCCAACTCTAAAAGCTTTCTTTTACACAGGGGTGTCCAACCTGTGGCTCGAGGGCCACATGCACCCCAGGATGGATATGAATGCGGCCCAGCTTGAGAGGCTTGGTTCCCGAAGGAAACGTCATGTTGCAAAGGATATAGGAGTAGGCCCAGTTAGTAGTAATAATAATATAATAACAAGTCTATTTAATATCCAGGTGCCCCATATTCCAGTGTATAGCTCCATCTGGTTATTCAATAGGTATTGTAGTTCTTTTATGTGCATTTTCTTTACTTTGACAAATCAAAAGTGTTTGTGTATTTCATGTGTGGCCCCAGAAAACTTTTCTTTTTCCAATGTAGCCCAGGGAAGCCAAAAGGTGGATACCCCAAACACACACTTGGAAAAATAATGATGGGTTGGATATTATCATAATTTTTTCCCCAACAAAGTTACCCCTGTAATTATAAAAGCATAACCCAAGGCTCTTTTATAATTGTATAACTGTAATATTGTGAAAGTGTAATATTGTATTCTGTTCAAATGAGATAAGGGGATAGTCCATTATAACACAAATTACAACATAATAGTTCCTTAATTGCTCATTTCACAAGCATAGCACATATGTTTGACAATGCCTTAAATGGAAACATGTCTTCTATTGCAAGCTGTGCCAGATCTATGGGTAGGCACTCCCAATTCTCCCCTAAGTCACTCTCCCCTTGAGATTGGACACGCTCACGCCTACTGCGGGCCAATCATCATTATGTAAGAAATAACCATTTCAGGTATGCCATTTATTTATGTTTTATATATTTGTCTTGGGGTCATATTTATATTTATGTTATCCACTGTGTATGGAGGGTTGAATACCAAGTCAGTTTTGAAACGAACTTTCCAAGTCACACCCTGACCCAAATACAACACATCCAAAAGTTTCCTAGGAATGGCATTTGGGCTACTGGAGCCATAAAACGGATTTCTTTATGCAAGAAACCTGCTCAATTGAAATAAGAAGTCAAGTTGGGTTTTTTTAATTTATCAATGCAGAGGTTTGCTGTGGGGGGCAGGTATCACAAAATAGTATAAAAAATGAACACTGGACAATAGTGAAGAGGAGAGCCTAGAGAAGAGAGCAGCCTGGGGGAAGAGACAGAGGAGCCTGTTACAAGACAGCATGTGAGGACTGCAGACCAGAGGGAAGCCATCATACAACTGACCTCTATTCCATTGCTCTGTTGGTAAAAGTAATTGTATAGTAACTGTATAATTATTCTATAACTGTAAATAGTAAATATTAGATTAGTGTAAGTGTTGTAGTGTAACAATTTTATTCAATATAATCACTTTAATATATGTTTATTGGTGTTGATTATTTGTCTGCATGCTCTAAAGAAACATAAGCTCTGGTGACTATGATTAGCCAAAGCCAAAGCAACAATACCTCATCTTTCGGTTTATGTTCAGTACCCCACATGGACAAATTTAAAATGTGAAAAAACTCACCTCTGCCAGATCTTCAAAGCAGCTTCCTACTAAAGGGTGAGGGCTGCCTTCATCCGTCATTTCCACAGAGTCCTCAATAAGGCCCAATAATTTCACGCTAAGTTCATGGATATCAATTATTCGACTAAATATATTTTCTACATCCTACAGCCAAAACAAACAAGTTAAGCTATAAATAAATGCAAAATGCATAGCATTCTCAATCAGGTCCTTAAAAGGAGTTATACTTTGGTAACAATCATTTCAGGGTGACCACTATTAATCTTGTGAGGCTATGATGATGATGATATTTGAACCAGGGACCTCTTGGCTTCTTTCTAGCTCTCGCCACTCTTGAATACTGTGTACTTGCTTCGTTTCTGTGGCCTGCTCTTAACTATTGCTATGTATGCCTTACCTAGATTGTGAATCTTCATCTAGTCTGTGAAGTCTTGTCTTATAACCTTCCCTGACTTGCCATTACATTCTTTTATTATGCTGATCACCTGCCTGCTCAATTCTGCTTCCAGACATGGCCCATGAAGAATGATGATAACCTGCATTCTATGCTTCTGGTATAAAAAGAAAGCACAAAACCGTGTGGTTCAGGAGGAGGTGGGGGGCAATATGAGCAAAAATTTACAAATGATTTTCTTGTAATTTTACCATTTTGAGTGTATTTTCCCAATTGCTTATCATGTGTATTAATGCAATTCTTATAGTTTTAAAATACCCTACCTTCTGAGAAATGTACAATGTAAGTGGCATCAAGTCCAAACCCAGGCCTTGTCATGACGTATCCACTGCATTAGAACATTTAAATGTCTCTAAATCATATTTCTACCTGTGCTACTATTATAGAAGTTTTAGCATATTTAGCATGGCCTGTTTTCATTCAATGAATGCAATTCAATTAATCAGCTGCCAGTACTTTAAATTGTATATTAAAATTTAGACGCATAAAAAAGGCCTTGCTGGTTTAATTCAGTACTTACGTGGCTAGAAAATAATTTGGGGCTGGAGACAAATGGTTCCCGGAACACTTTGATGATGAGATTCAGCTCTCTTATGTACTGTCTAACCTCTGCCATAAAAGACTTGACAAGGTCATAGTAGGTTTGTTCACCTAAAGTAGATGGCTCTTCATCAGCTAAGCACAGTACACTCAAGTCTTCTTCATCTTGATGGAACATATCCATTAATACCTGTACATATAAACCAAGGCATTATTCAAAAAGCAAAGAAAAAAAAGCATAACATATTACAATTAATTCATTTAATTCCACTAATATAAAAAGCCTGACATATCTATTAATATTCAAAATGAAATGTTTTAGTCTAGAAAGCATTAAAGGGGAAATAACTAGTTTAGAGCTTTTTATGACCCCCATATATGACGTCTTTGGCAGAAAGTCGTGAAAAATTTTTTTATTCCCCCGCAATGTATCAATACAGTAAAAGAAAACTTAAGGCATTGAATGTTCAGGAAAAACATTAGGGCTGGTCCCTCTGAAGGACTGGAGCAGTGGTTGGGTGCCAAATTTGAAAACCATTTAGAAAGTGAATTAAGGAGAATGGATATTTGTTCTCCAAGAATTTCCTGGAAGCCCAAACATGTCAGTTTGTGTAATATTTAGGTAAGCATGGATTAGTTATTTAGATATTCTTGAAATATACAGCAATATTTTCAGATCATCTTGTCAGCAGATATTCTGGGTTCTGACATACTGATAGCACCTGAACAAAATGGAGCTTGAAAATCACTAATTTATCAATATTGGTAAACTTTTACAAAACAGCTTCAGTGTTTAAGAGCTTAGTAACTTAAAGTACGATATAGTCAGTTTTTTTAATATTTTATTTTAGCCTCTAACTGCTGTAAAGAAAAGTCATGAATCAAAACAGCAGCAACAGTGGAGCAAACTTACCTTATCAACACACATTGCAACTTTTATGTCTTGTTTTGTAATTTCATAATGCCTTATATTCCGCACATAATTCCCAGCAAGTTTCAAAATATCTGCAGAAATGTATTCTAATACTGCTACTATGTAAACAGACACCTGATGATCAATTTTATAACCTAAGACCTCCTGGAAAACAAGATAAAAAAGAAGAAAGCATTAAAGTGATACTGACACAAAAAGATGAATTTTATCATATGAATGTACATTAAGGGGCAGATTTATCAAGGGTCAAATTTGAGGGTTAAAAAACCCTTGAATTCGACCATCGAATTTTAAGGGAATAAAAATCCTTCGAATTCAAAGGATTTTACCGCAATTCGATTGGTCAAACGAACAAATAGGAAATATTTGATTGAACGATAAAATAGTTTAAATCGAACAATTTTAACCATTCGATCAAATTTTTTTATTCGATCAAAAATAATGAAAACCAATTAGGTAGGTTGAAACTGGCGAACTAGGAAGTTGAATAAAAATTAAAGGGCAAGTTATTCGACTGTCGAATATTCGAATAGATTTTTATTCGAATTATTCAAATCATTTGATTCAATCAAATTTTCAAAATTCGATGGTCGAAGTGGTCTTCAAAAACATTAGAAAATTCAAATCTTTTTGAAAATTCGATCGAATTTCGAATCATTCATGTGAATTTAGTAAATCTGCCCCTAAATGTTACCTATAGGTCATGTTGATCATTTTTTGCTGAGAGGTTTGTTTTTGTATATAATTGTTAGTTGAAGTTCCTAAGCCTGACTCTCTGACTTTGCCAACCTGATTGTCCCATCTCAGCCTGTTAGTTACAGTCTCTAATGCTAATGGACTCCTGCTGCACAAATATGGCAGCCCCCTCATACAGGAACATGGAGGATCAGACAGGTAATGTAAAAGCATCATGAAAATACATTATGGCAAAGTTAGAAGTAGCTTTCAAAGCTAGGGATGCACCGAATCCAGGATTCGGTTCGGGATTCGGCCTTTATCAGCAGGATTCGGATTTGGCCGAATCCTTCTGCCTGGCCGAACCGAATCCTAATTTGCATATGCAAATTAGGGCCAGGGAGCTAAATCACGTGACTTTTTGGCACAAAACAAGGAAGTAAAAAAATGTTTTCCCCTTCCCACCCATAATTTGCATATGCAAATTAGGGTTCGGATTCGGTTCGGTATTCGGCCAAATCTTTCGGGAAGGATTCGGGGGTTCGGCCGAATCCAAAATAGTGGATTCGGTGCATCCCTATTCAAAGCCAATATTATAATAGATGTAAAAAAAGAGTTTAATTGCAGGTGTCAGTATCTCTTTATGGTACAAGTCACCTTGGAATTATGTTGTAGATTTGCCTATGATCTGGTGCTATAATGTGGTCCTAGATTTATCTTCACTACCAAAAATAAGTGCAATATTTATTCTTAAAATCTCTGGTACATATTTACTTAATTTCAAATTAAATAAACTTAATAAGAATAGTTTAAAGTAATTTTAGGTGTTTCAGTTTATTAAACTTTATATAGCAGTCATAAAAAATGGAAAAACCCTAGAACAGCTAGGCATTTTCCGGTCTGATATTTCATAAAGCAGCCCATAATAACATTTTAAATTTGGTAACTGAATTTACAGCTAGTTCGAGGGATAGGTTTTCTGAGATTAGCACAACTTTGAGACTAAATTTTAACATTATGGATGATTGGTGGTTAATGAGTGTTCTAAAAAAATTGCTGCTTTATATGTTTTTATTCAACTGTATAACCAGGTTAATAGATTGACATGTATACATTACCTTTACATGATGTATACATTACCTTTAATAAGGGATGGATTTTATCTACAGGAAGAGACAATGGATTTCTACGTTTCTTCTTTTCAATAGCAGACTGAGCATCAGCAATGGCCCATTTGTCAATGGGGTGAGGAAAACTCTTCTGCACACGTTCCTGGGAGCAGAAAATAACCCACAAATTTAATAAACCCATTGCTCTCCCCAACAACCAAGCAAAATCTCTGCTGCCTCAGCCATTCTCTAAAGAGTATTTTTCATGTATATACTTTAAAAGCAAATGCATATCTCACTTACATTAGCCCAAAATATAAAATAATCTTCGAGAAGCAAACAAGTGAGCCTCCAACAATATGGCAGCATAGCAGATTTATGTAAAAAAAAACAATTGGCAATGCCTAAAGATAGCATTGTCATACCATTATAAAGGTGTTCAACACTGAATCACGCAAGAACATTTTACAAAATTTTGGCCTAACATTAAATATATACTTGGCACCGATCTCAACAGATTACAAAATATCTTAATCTAGATATTAAGATGAAAGTTAGCAGAGATTGCCAGAAATTCATCTGTCTTTTCCCTTAAACAGCTTTCCAGGACTCTGTATTTGACATTAGTTGTTTCTAGCTGCAGTGATTTATAAAACACATAGAGCCACAATGACATCAAGGCCAATATAAAGTAGGGAAACAGATGGAGGCCTTAGAAGAATCCATGTCACAGTGTGACATAAATAATGCTTGATTCACACCCTGCACTGCAGCACTTTATGGATGAATGGATCATTGGAATGTTCGAGCATCTAAATCAGTGATCCCCAACCAGTAGCTCATGAGCAACATGTTGCTCACCAACCCCTTGGATGTTGCTTAAAGTGGCCTCAAAGCAGGTGTTTATTTTTTAATTCCAGGCTTGGAGGAAAGTTTTGGAAGAAAAACCAGATGCACTGCCAAACATATCCTCCTGTAGGGTGTCAGTCCAGATTGGTGCTACCAATAGCCAATCACAACCCTTATTTTGCACCATCCAGAGAAATGTTTCATGCTTGTGTTGTTCCCCAACTCTTTTTACATCTGAATGTTGCTCACGGGTAAAAAAAAGGTTGGTGACCCCCTGATCTAAATAGAAATCACAACCATTTAATTTCCAACCCAGTTGGCTCATAAATCTTTATATGTCCAATATAATTATACCAGGATTGACGTGTTAGATCAAGCAGGAGTAAATATTTCTCTAGATAACAAAGGAAAACTATACCTCCAGAACAATGTAGGTCTCTATAAAAATATAGTGCATAAAGCAGCTCATATGTAGAACTGTGATTCATGTTAATAAACCATTTTCATAATGATATACTTTTTTGTAGTATGTGCCACTGGGTAATCATAAATCATAAATAGAAAATTGCCATTTTAAAAAAAATAAGGATCACCCCTGGGATCGTATGATTCACAATGCACACAAACATACCAAACAAACAATACATGTTAGACCACACAAGCCAATTAACAGACAGAATAATGTCTTTTGCTTCCACACTTCTTCCTGTTACAGTTAGAGTTGAAATATTTCTGGTCAGGTGATCTCTGAGGCAGCACACAGACCATCATGAAACGGGGGTTCAAGGCAAGAGATGTAAAAGGGCAATATTTACTTAAATAAATATTCCAGTCTGTTGAGATTCTTTAATATACCACTGCATATGATATATATTGATCTGTTGATCAAGCATTCCTTTTGGATCCAATAATGATTCGAGTCAAAGCTCGAGTAGGATCCAGATTTTAACTGCCTGGCCGAATTGAATCTAAACTCTTTAAATCACTTGACTTTCAGTCATGCGAAAAGGTACTTTTTTTTTTTTCTTGGAGCACAGTTCTACTCAGCCCCTCTAAAATACTGAAATTAGGATTCAGATCTGGTCCAGAATTCAACCGAATGGTCTATTTTTGGAACTCGGACAAATCTTTAATAGAGGATTTGGCATATCCCTAAGATACGCAAATGAGATGTGAAATACTGGCATTAATTGGGTTACTTGAAATGTGTCAGAACTTGGCACAAACTGTAACTTTCCAATCACCGGACAAGTCTGTTTTATAGGGGAAATGATTTACCGTTATTAGAAAAATAGCGTAAGCAGAAATAATACGTGTTCCAAATATTCTTGCTGCAGAATAGACCTTGAATAATTGTGGACACGCAGCACTGCAGCTACTGAAAATAGAATAAAAATGCAGTAATTTTAAGTGGTAATTTTATGACAAGATCAATATATAAACTATTTCAAAGTACCTCAACATCCAGGACACTGCGGGGCTGCGCTTGGCAAAGCATGCTTAACAGCTGCAGAATTAACTCTTCAACATACTGGAGTGCATCTTCAGCAGATGAAAGGTTGGGATGGACTTGCTCTTGAACCTAAAAGGATTCCAGTATATTTATATGAGTTACAACAGTAGCAACTTAGAAAATGCAAACAATTAATATGAAATATACAAGATGACCATATATAAAGTTGCCAAAAGCAGGCCATTCAATCATATGTTAAAAGTTGACATAAAGGAACACTACCCCTTTAAGGCATTCATTATCACATTAAAATGCTAAACCAACCCCTTTAAAGGAATAGTTCAGGGTAAAAATAAAAACTGGGTAAATAGATAGGCT
>CM044440.1:35057256-35068649 GCA_024363595.1 Xenopus borealis | reverse complement strand
CCGGGCAACACTACATGATATTTTCTTTGCTTTAAAATACTTTCATTTTTTGGTGTTACTGTTCCTTTAATACAAATTATCTATATTGCTATTTTGCTCTGATCATTTTAATTTTATACAGTTGGCTTCAACCTGAATGCCCACTTTACAGTTTTGAGGTGTGTATTGACTTTATTTTTATGCAGTGCCTGGCATCTTCCCTTTCAGCCCATATTCATTTTTAAATGGCCAAGGGACTGTTATATTTTGCACTTGCCCAACTTTCTTATTCTGTGCTAATTTTCTTCTTTTCTTTTCTAGGTTTCCACTCTGGATGGCGTTCTAGAAGTTCGTAATGAGCATTTTTGGACACTGGGTATTGGAACTATGGTTTGTGAGATTCTTTTTCCATAATATGTTAAATTGAGGCAGTTTCCTAATTTTGAGTGGCCATGTGTTGTGAAATGTCGGCTTCATAAATACCTGGATGCTCCTTACAGCGACATCTGAGTATTTTGGCCTCATTTAGTGCACTCTGTTGTGGGTGCTAGGTATATTGTAAATATGAAAATAAGCACACAAAGGCACTGGAATTAAAAACTTACCTTGAGTAATCCGTATTCCTGTCCTTCCTACTAACAAATATACACAGTGCATTTTTTCCATTGTTATTTAGATTTTGAGCTTCTGCTGCTAATTTTGCCACTATTCCACTAATTTGCCCATGTTTTTTTTTTTTAGGCTGGGTCTGTGCATGTGCGAATTAGAAGAGATGCCGATGAACAGATGGTATTGGCACATGTAACAAACCGTCTTAGCACCTTGGTTTCAACACTAACTGTTCAGATTTTCAAGGATGATTGGGCAAGACCTGTGTTAGCCTCGGGCACCATGCCATCCAACATGTTGAACATCCCAGAACATCATGTCATTCAGATGCCCTCTTTGAAGTCCACAGTTGATGACTTAAATCCAATGACCTCCACACCATCCAAGCCTAGCAGCCCACCTCCAGAGTTTGCTTTTAATACACCTGGCAAAAATATGAACCCAGTTATACTTTCAAACAACCAGACAAGACCATTTGGTGTAGGAATCAGCTATGGGACCACACCATATACCACTACATTTAATCAAGGACTTGGGGTGCCAGGTGTTGGCAACACACAGGGTTTACGAACTGGCCTTACAAATGTGGCCAACAGATATGGAACATATACTCCAGGACAATTCACCCAGTTTAGGCAATGACAATATCTGCTTTTAATAAATTTATATTTTTGTGACTTGCTGTTCCCGATTCTTTGTCCATCAGTTATATCATATAATAGAGGACATCAAAGTGAATTTGTGCTCAGAGAATAACGGAATCTGCCAGGACACAGGCTGCGATGAAGAAAAACAAACCATTTCTTAACGCAGAGCTTCCGAGTTGATGCACGGATTTCTTCTGAATATGCCATTCTAAGACCTCATGAAGGAATGTTTTTTTTTAAAATAAACCTTAATGTTCCTAATTCGTTAAAATGGGTATGAATTGGATATTACTGGAGAAAATATGCACAGAAAAAACAAAAACATGTGAGCTACCTATCAGGCATTACAACTTTAAAGCTGAGTTATGTTTGTTTTGGAATTGCAGAATATCAAGGTATTTATGAGATGTATCATCTTACATTGCGAGTAATGGACGATTGTATTACACTTATTCCTACTATTTTGGGTTTATTCTTTAAAGGGGAACTCCACAAAAACATAACTTAAGCTTTTTGAAAAGTAAGCAATTTCAAGCAACTTTGCAATATACATCAATTTAAAAAAAATGCAGACTTTTTTCATGATTTTTAATGGTTTCTGACCGTTCCCTGAGCCTAGTCCCCTGCTCTCCTGCTGATCTTTCTGACTACTTTGCTGAGCTAGCTGACTACTGTTACTTTGTATCAGCAGCCATCTGTCCTCAGCCCCACAATTCTCTGCACATGTGATTTTAATAAGGATAGGGACATCACAGTGCAATGCATTGTGGGTGATGTAGTTCCTGCATGTTGTCTGTAAGCTGTGGAGAAGTTGTTACAATTTGTAACATCAGTGTTTAGTCCCTCCTTCTGTGCCAGGATTTCAAATGATGTAGAAAGAGAAGACCTGTTGAAAAGCTGGACCTCGGCATAGAAAACAACATTTATTCATACTTTTTGAAGAAAAAGGTAACTGTGATGGGTATATTAGGGGTTTCTATGTTATATGGGCCTCTTTATCAAATTTTGGTTTGGAAGCAGGAGTTCCCTTTAAATGTAATTTTTTTTTAAGCTGTACATTTTAATTATTTTAAAAGCTCTGATTTGCTTTTTCCATTTTAGTGATTATTTAAAGGGGAAATATCACTGAGAAATTAAATTGGATCTACTTTACTATTAAAATGTTGCCTTATATGTTGTCCTTCTTTTTGAATGTTGCTTTTTTTGCATGCAGTTTTCACAAGCTTGTCTAATATAAGTAATAGCACATCTGCAGAATGATGACTTTAGTAATGAACACTAGCAATTATTTTCAGGTATTTATGTCTGGCAATATTAGTGTTGGAAATGATAATATTCTAAGCTGGCGTCTGAATGTTTCCCAGCAGTAACGGTTCATTACACACTTTGAATATTTCAAATTGGAAAATAATCTCAATAGTGTTTTTTTATGCTGTTTTTTTTTTTTTTTTTTCCAAATGCGTGCGGGGGGGGGGGAAGGAATCCACAATTTTTAAAAATCAGCCCTTTATGTAGCTTGGGAATTGTATGGAAACCTTTTCTATCAGTATAGGCTCATGTTATCCAGTTCTTTATGATCTAGAGATTGAGAATGACCCTTTTTATCTGTATCGTATTCCAGCTATGGAAAATATCTGTCTAATTGAAACCAATGATAAACTTGGACCATATACTCTGCAAAAAATTAATTGTTCCAAGTCATGTAAGAACCGTTCTTATAGGTCACTATTAGAACTTTTGGCTTCTCCAGGGGGGCCAGTCTTGAAAAAGAGCTGTTGTGTTATTAATCACTTAAAGATTGTTGCAGCACAGATCTGCATCTGACCACTATTCCACATTTTCATATATTTTGCAATTATGGGATTAAATGAACAGAAGCAGCGCATAAGATCTAAAAGTAATTGGCAATATTGAATCCTTGATTCCAATGCTTTGATATATTGAGTGCCTCTTGCCTTCATATTTTGTGGTCATAACTTCATTGCACCCCACCTAATGGTTTAAAATTGCTTCGTGGGGAGAACAACTTTCCCATTTTGAAATAATCTTTATAGTTTGTGTTTGCTGAACGGGGAGTGGGGGGGGTCCACATTGTTTGCAATAGAGTTTTCAAGTTTAAAAACCTGAAAATTCACTCTTCAAGTTACCAGATGTTGCTTTGCTGCCCCTGTTAACTACAGCAGCGGTGCAGCACTGTTGTCCTTTCAATTCACAACATGCTGTGAGATCTGAGAAATAATCCATTACAAAGAGCTAAGTGGCATATGCCATCATTCTACAACACTCTATAAAGTGCCAACTCTATACAGGGGTAACCAACTGAAATCAGTAGCACAAATTAAATGCATTCTTTCTTAATTCTATACAAACATATCTACAAACTTATATTTTAAATATGTTATCATGAAAAGACTTACAATAACTACTTTGCAAAGACACCATAACTAGTGATTCAATGCCATAACTGTGCATTGAATGGCTGCCCCCATGGCTACACAGCACCTGGTTTCTATAAACTATATTAGTGTTTCTGAAGCAAAGACACACAGTTTAATAGTGTATTATAGTTAATTACTTTAAAGCACTTTAATATAATATTTTGGTGGTACTGTTCCTTTAATTGAGAAGGATTTGGGGATTTATGTGGATAACAAACTTTGTAACTGTAGGCAGTGCCACTGCTAAAGCAATTAAAGGGGCTGCTCACCTTTGAGTTATCTTTTATTATAATGTAGACAGTGATTTGTAATTTGTTTTAAATTTTTATTTGTTGTTTTTGAGTTAGTTTTTTTATTCAACAGGTCTCCATTTTGCAATTTCAGCCATCCGTACTGGAATATGAAGGGGCCTTAATAGAAAATATGAGTAATAAAAAGTAGTAATAACAATACATTTTTAGCCGTACAGCATGTTTGTGACCCCCCCATCTGAAAGCTGGAAAGAGTCAGAAGAATAATTGCATAACTATAAAAATTAATAAATAATCCAATCGAAAATTTTGCTTAGAACTGGCCATTCTATAACATACTAAAAGTTAGCTTAAAGGTGAATCACCCCTTTAAAGTATTGTCTTGCATTAAAACGGGCATTCAGTCAAAGGATGAATATATACATTTCCTCTTCATAGGAAAAGGAAATTGAAGAATTAGATAGACTAGAAAGGTTGTCCATTATTCTGAAAATCCTGCTAGTTAAATTAAAGAACAAGTAAACGTTTTTTTTTTCTATCTCTAAATTTGCTCTAAACAGCCCCTCAAATTAATGTACCTTAGTCCCTGCTGCAAGTCTGCTCTGGTTTCTGTGTTATCAGCAGCTGGTTTCCCCTTCTTCCTGGTGCAGAGTGAAGCCCAGCCCCTTAGCTTTCTGAGCTGACCTTATATCTTGGACTAGTCTTGGAGATCATTTGCATAATGTGACATAGCAGAGAGCAGTGTGTGTAGCAGCTTTTGCTTGGGGAAACTAGCTTACTAATGAAACACTGGCTCCCTCTTCCTCTCTATTGTGGAACAGCAGCAAATGGACAGCTCAGTAAACTAAGGGGCTGGGCTTCACTCTGCACCAGGAAGAAGGTGAAACAAGCTGCTGATAACACAGAAACCAGAGCAGACTTGCAGCAGGGACTAAGGTACATTAATCTGGGGGGCTGTTTAGAGCAAATTTACAGAAAGAAAAAGAAAAACATTTACTTTTCCTTTAAAGGATAAGTATAGAAGTAGCCAGAAATGTTGTACATGATGTTTTGTGCTTCTGTACCAGCCCATGGCAACCACAGCCCTTTAGCAGTAAAGATCTGTGTCTCCAAAGATGCCCCAGTAGCTCCCCATCTTCTTTTCTGCTGATTCACTGATTCACATGCTCTGAGCTGCTGTCACTTACTGAGCTTAGGGACCCACTCACAATATACAGTACACATAGAATACGCATGTCACAATATAAGGCTGATTAGTCATTAATACAGATAATTACTACATGGCAGCACAGAAACCAGTGCAACTAACATCAGCATTTAATAATCAGCCCTGTAGCATCAGCTTATATTACAGACCAACCTCATTTTCTGCTTGATAATTAGTGACGACCCCTAAGCTTAGCTTCTCAACAGCTGCACATAACCCACTGAGCATGTGAGTGTCACAGACACTTTCCAAGATGGTGACCCCCTGTGACAAGTCTGAAGTCCTGGATCATTGCTGCTATTGACAAGCTGAAACTTTAGGCTGATGTAATATGCTTGGTATATAAAATCTGGCAATTTTTAGCCACTTTCATTTTTAGGGTTTAGTTCTCCTTTAATATTGTATAATAGCCTCTTAACTGTTGAATGGTTCACTGCTTTTGCACAAGGCCACATTTATCCTAAGGCTAGCCCTGATCATGAATGCTTTTGGCAAAAGACAATAGTTTGAGTAACACCTTAAATATGAAGTCTATATAAGTGAATTATCCCTGACTGTCTCATGTCCAGTAATAGAACAAATCCTTACTATTCCTGGTGACTTCCTCTTTTTATATAACACCCATGGGTGTAATGAAACACTTGGCTAGAGATTTAGAAGTTACTTATTCAAGCACCAAAGAAACTTTTTTTTTTTTAGATAAAATAAGGAATTCCCCAATCCATGGATAATGCTTGCTAAGTAGAAAGAACTTCTTTAGCCTGCTGTTTAAGACACACACCATACGATATTAGAATTCACAAATATTTAAAATTAGGGATGCACCGAATCCAGGATTTGGTTTGGGATTGAGCCTTTTCTAACAGGATTTGGATTCAGTCGAATACTTTTGCCTGGCCAACCAAATCAGGAAGGGAAATTGTGTAACTTTTTGTCACAAAACAAGGAAGTAGAAAAAAAAGTTTCCCACTTTTTACCTTCCTGTCACTAATTTGCATATGCAAATCAGGGCTCGGTATTTGGCTGAATCTTTCATGAAGGATTCGGCCAAATCCCAAATAGTGGATTCGGTGCATCCCTATTTAAAATTGGAATAGACTAGGACATAGGCAGTGCTTTGGTTTGCAATCACCCTTTATTGATTATAACATGTTTCGGGAGCTACTCCCTTTTTCAAGTGATACCAAAAACCTGGAGGTTAGATAACTTGGAGGCGACTGGTATCCTCCCCTTCATTACACCATGTGATATATTTGATTGACAGCACATTTTCAACCTCCAAGTCCATGTGTCTGTAACCTTCAAAAAATCCTGTTAAGGCAAATTAGTACTTTATATATTGCAACAAGCCTAAGTAAAACAATATTCAATCATTGTGAGATTGTTACACTTACATTTGTAAGTACATATTGTTGGCTGACTAAGGAGGCTGGGAATAAAGAATAGTGGTGGTTCCACCTATAGGTAGCATCTCCCACAGCAATCCCCAGTGAATATCTCAATGGTCTTTCTTAAATAAGTTTGTTCAGCTCAAGCTGTATCATAGGCACAGTGAGTTATACTACTGTGGCCACCTGACCTGTTTGGAAGCAGTTCTGTATTGCCTGTCCAGGTCTGAATGTCCTTATGTTTGGTTTCTGGTGGTAAGCGTATGTTATGCTCAGGTCCAAAAAGGGCACCTTTATGTTATGCTCAGGTCACAACCACATATTGCCTATACAAATTTGTTTTTCAGAGCTGAGGTATAGGGGGGTAACCTGAAGACCCTGTTTATAGCATTCTGCACTTGCACAAATCAATGAGGCAGGACACGGAAGTCCAGTGCTTTAAGGCCAAGGCAGAAACTTGGGCAGGCAAACGGCAAAACTACATGCCTAGGCACAAAGTTGGGGGGCCCTAGTATGTACTTCCTCTGAAGAGGACTAGATGGAGAGCTCTGAAGAGGACTAGATGGAGAGCTCTGTAGTGGGGGTAGATCGAGAGATCTGTAGGGGAATAGATCAATAGCTCTGTAGAGGGGGTATATTGAGAGCTCTGTAGAGGAATAGATCAAGAGCTCTGTAGAGGGGGTAGAGCGAGATCTCTGTAGAGGAATAGATCGATAGCTCTAAAGAGGGTGTAGATCGAGAGCTCTGTAGAGGAATAGATCAAATGCTCTTTAGAGGGGTAGATCAAGAGCTCTGTAGAGGGGGTAGAGCGAGAGCTCTGTAGAGTAATAGATCAAATGCTCTTTAGAGGGGTAGATCAAGAGCTCTGTAGAGGGGGTAGAGCGAGAGCTCTGTAGAGGAATAGATCGAGAGCTCTGTAGAGGGGTAGATCTAGAACTCTGTAGAGGAATAGGTTGAGAGCTCTGTAGAAGGGTAGATCTAGAACTCTGTAGCGGAATAGGTCGAGAGCTCTTAGCCTGAAAAACATCAGCAAAGTCACTGTAAAATCTAATATTAAATACCTGGGCAAAATGGGGATACCCATTTGTTTGCAACCATATAATGAAATAGTAAAACGCTAGTATTCACAGATACTATACATTTATGCAGCTATTTAAATATAGCTTTTGTCAACCTGGAAACTGTTTAGTGATTACTTTTACCAGTGGAAAAAAAAGATTGCAAATGATATAGTTATAGATATCTGTGTGCGGTGTATATAATAAAACTTCCTTATACCATAAAGAGCTAAAGTTGTACATATGGTCTCTAAAGTGATGTGTTACTTTTTATCAAAGCTATAACCTAGTGCAATGTACACCAAGTAACCAAGTGATGCTGCCCTACAGTTGTAGATGGATCTTTAAAGAGACACACCATGCAAAAAGTCTTTTGGCAGCTCTCCAGTGCTAGGGTCCCCATTTAAAGGGAACATACTGTATACCTTCTATAGCAGCACTGCTCCACTCAGATATTGCTGTGCTATTTGTAATGTGCCAGTCAGTTAGTTGGACAGTTGTTTTTTGTTCATGCCTTATGAGCTATGAAAGCTCTTGCCAGTACAGGTATGGAATCCGTTATCCAGAATGCTCAGGGGGTTTTCCGGGTAAGGGATCTTTCTGTAATTTGGATCTTCGTACCTCTACGAGAAAATCATGTACTCGGGTACTTTCACCCAGGTGCCTACTGGGTAACGGACCCAGGGCTGGGCCAAGGGGTAGGCAGAGCAGGCATGTGCCTAGGGTGCAAAGCTGGGGGTGCACCAGGCATGTACCTGCTCTGTAGCCTACCCCCATCCAGGTCCCTCACTCCGTTGTCTTCTTGTGCCGGCGTCACTTCGGGCATGCACGTGCCCAGCCGGTCAGGTTGCCTAGGGCGCCTGGTCGGTATGACCCGGCTCTGAGCAGACCCTGCTTTTTTCTGTGACAGCCAATTCCATTTTGCCAGGTATATAGCACACTAATGGGAAGCGTGTGTGTGTGTGTCGTGCAGTAAAAGAAAAACAGAGAGAAGACAGGATGGTTTGGAGTACAAAGCAAAAAAGATATAGACTAACTCTGCATCTTTGATTAGAACCTAATAAGGCGTGGCCTATGGGGCTGATGCAAGCGTCAAATAAAATGTTGATGTTGAGCTGAACATCTTCTCTATGGTATGGGACTTCTTATCCAGAATGCTCAGGACCTGTGGTTTTCTGGATAATGGATCTTTCCATAATTTGGATCTTCATACCTATTGTCTACAAAAAAAAAACATGTAAACACTAAATAAATGCAATAAGATGGTTTTGCTTCCAATAAGGATTCAATATATCTTAGTTTGGATCAAGCAAAAGCTAATGTTTTATTATTACAGAAGAAAAGGAAATCATTTAAAAAAAAATATGGAGTCTATGGGAGACGACCTTTCTGTAATTCGAAGCTTTCAGGATAATGGGTTTCTGGATACCTGTACAAAGACAAGGTATTTCTGACTACACTTCTTTTATTTAATCTCTATGAGAAATAAGAGCGTTAGTCTCATATAGGCATTAGCATGAATCCCCTTATGTTCCACAGTGGCTCAGTACTTTGAAGTGCTGCCTTGCAGTATTAGGGCTGTCAGATATCACATCAGGAGGGGGGCGGGGGCTCGGTTGCACAACCTGCACCTGGTCCTGGAAATAGGGAATATGATATCTGCTCATCATTCTGATAATAGTGTAATAGATAATAGAATGGATACACAATCTAGTAAGGCATGTGTTCCTATGCAGGAACAACTTGTAGTGAGCACCTTCACTGATGAATTGTGTACAACTGTGTGCATCAGTGATCCCCAACCAGTAGCTCGTGAGCAACATGTTGCTCTCCAACCCCTTGGATGTTGCTCCCAGTGGCCTCAAAGCAGGTGTTTATTTTTGAATTCCAGGCTTGGAGGCAAGTTTTGGTTGTATAAAAACCATACCGCCAAACAGAGCTTCAATGTAGGTTGACAATCAATGTAGGGGCAACCAAATGGCCAATCACAGCACGTATTTGGCACCCCAAGAACATTTTTCATGCTAGTGTTGCTCCCCAACTCCTTTTACTTCTGAATGTTGCTCATGGGTTCAAAAAGTTTGGGATCCCTGGTGTGCATAAATGCTAGGGAACCCTGGAATGACTACCCTCCATTTCCAGTCTGAAACCCTGCACTGTAACTTGTGATTCCCTTATATTAGTGCAGTAGGTGCAAGGAAGATGCAGTGCGCACCCACAATTATGCTGGAATTCTGGGGGGGCACCCACTAAACTATATTGAAAGTGCTATTATAGGAAAATGAATCTGTTTTCTATAAGCAGTATGAATATGTGGGTATGGGATCCATTACCTGAATAACGGAAAAGCTGTCTATCATAGACTCCATTTTATCCAAATAGGGCACTCCTTGATGTAGAGTTAGTCTTCCTGTCTTCTCTCTGTTTTTCTTTTACTGCATCACAACACACAAGCTAACCATTAGTGTGCCATCCAACTTCCAAAATAGAATTGGTTGTCATAAGAGAAAGCAGGATCCGCTACCCAATAGGCACCTGAGTGAAAGCGAGTACAGAGGCTGTCACCCATAGGCTCAATTTTTTCCAAACAATCCAATTTTTAAAAACAAATTCCTATTAACTATCAGTTAATAGTGCTGTTCCAGAAGAATTCTGCATTGAAATCCATTTCTCAAAAGAGCAAACAAATTTTTTTATATTTCATTTTGAAATCTGACATGGGGCTAGCCATTTTGTCAATTTCCCAGCTGCCCCAAGTCATGTGACTTGTGCTCTGATAAACTTTAATCACTCTTTACTGCTGTACTGCAAGTTGGAGTGATATCACCCCTTCCCTTTCCCCCACCCAGCAGCCTAACAAAAGATCAATGAGAAGGTAACCAGATAACAGCTCCCTAACACAAGATAACAGCTGCCTGGTAGATCTAAGAACAGCACTCAATAGTAAAAACCCATGTCCCACTGTGTACTATTCAGTTACATTGAGAAGGAAAAACAACAGCCTGCCAGAAAGCAGTTCCCTCCTAAAGTGCTGGCACAAGTCACATGACCAGGGGCAGCTGGGAATTGACAAAATGGCTATGTCAGATTTCAAAACTGAATATAAAAAAATCTGTTTGCTCTTTTGAGAAATGGATTTCAGTTCAGAAGTCTACTGGCGCAGCACTATTAACTGATGCATTTGGAGGATGAATTATATCTTAGTTTTGATCAAGTACAAGGTACTGTTTTATTATTACAGAGAAAAAGGAAATCTTTTTTTTTAAATTGTATTAATTGTATAATATGGAGACTGTGGGAATGGCCTTTCCATAATTCAGAGCTTTCTGTATAATGGGTTTCTGGATAACGGATCCTATACCTGTATTATAATTTAATGGGTTGATATTGTGTTTGGCCCTATTGTAAATCAGTGGATATGGTATTTAGACCATTGCTCTGGTCTTTTGGCAGTTTGTCATGCTCAGTCACATTCTTGGCTTGGCTATTAGAGATAATCACCGGCCTCCCAGTTAACCCATATATTGACTGGGCTTTATATCAGCAAAATGTAGATTCTAACATTTGTATTCCATGTATAAAGGAAGAATATAAAATAAAGAGAAGAAGAACAGACAAAGTGTCTGAGCCAGGTTAAACATTACAATCCTTAAAAACCCCAAAGTGTTGCAAAAACAGGGGCCCAATTGATACAGTACTGCTTTAATAAGAACCCAGCCTGTTACTTTACATTTGATTCTTCATATTATCATACAATCATTCCTCTCTGACAATAACCTGCTGGACCCCTTACAATCTGGTTTTAAAATGCAACAC
>CM044440.1:35008617-35033900 GCA_024363595.1 Xenopus borealis | reverse complement strand
AATGCCGGAAATTTAAATCTGGGTCACCAAATTGTATGTTTTTGCAACATTTTATGACGCAGATCAAAACTATTTTGACCCCGCCCCCCTTCCCAGAGGCACTGTTCATTTCAGGCTAGACTGGAAGCTGCAGGAATGTAAGACATCCACATTTGTACCTAAACCTTAATACAGAAAGGCAGTGTTAGAATATCTGAGCAAACAGAAATGTCCTTAGGCTGAGTAAAGTGTGTCAGGAGTAATGAGCAACACTCATGCTTTACTGCATTGACGGAATCACAGTTTAGACAGAGGCCTGAGAAGGGTCTGTGGAACAAACTGCTCATGTGATTGGCACAGGGTCAAACTAGGGGGCTCAGGGCTCCCCGGGTGGTGCTGTTTCAGGGACCCCCTCCTGTAGCAACTCTAGTTTACCCTGCCTGACCCCCCACTGCACCATGCTTGCTCATGTACGCGTATTGTGCTTTTGGTTTTGGGCAGTAGGTTGGCTGCAGGAAGATTGTCTGGGCCCTGATTGGCACACCTGATTAAATACAGTGAACCTATTACAGGTATGGGATCTATTATCCAGAATTCTCAGGACCTGGGGCTTTCTGAATAACTGATCTTCATACTTTAAGCCTACTAGAAAATCATGTAAACATTAAATAACCCCTATAGGCTGATTTTGCCTCCAATAAAGATGAATTAAATCTCAGCTTGGATCAAGTACAAGGTACTGTTCTGTTATTACAGAGGAAAAAGGAAATTGTTTTTTAAAACTACAATTATTTGGATTAAATGGAGTTTATGGAAGATGTCCTTTTTGTAATTGGGAGCTTTCTGGATAACAAGCTTCCAGATAACGGGTCCCATACTAGTATCATATCTTATAGTTGTGAAAAAAGATTTGTGTACATCGTGCACACACATGCAACAGAGGTTTCATATCAGTGTCAGAGATCAGCCTTGGGAAAGAAACCACATAATCCACATTAGTAATCACCAGAGGTTTAAATGCCATACACATGTATATATACACAGACACATATATATATATATATATATATATATATATATATATGGTATATACTGTATACTGTATATGTAAATGTTTTAGGAACTGATCAAGCTCTTTGTCATTTACATGTATATGTTTTGTTGTATTTTTGCAGACATGTTAGAGGCTACTCAGGTCTCCCATCATACTCAGGTTGATTTATTACAATGGTGAGTAAATGATGCACTAAAATATAAAAAAATAAATCTGAAACAGAAATCCATGACAATAATCAACTACTTTCTCATTACAGAATGTTTGATATGGGCAGCTCCAGTGGTGTAACTACTCCCTGGTGGGCCATGGTACAGGATGGGCACCTGGGCCTGCTGTCGGGCCCTTTCCTCTATAAATCCCATGCTGGAGTGTTGATGGCATGTGTGCTGTAAAATTTCCACCTAGATAATAGCCTGCCATAACCATTTACGTGGCTCCGATGGGCCCCAATGGGGTGGGGCCCTGGTGCAATTGCACCCTCTGCACCCCTGGTAGTTACGCCACTGGGCAGCTCATTAGCAGTAGGCCAGACTCCATTTTAACCAAATAATTTCCCATTTCCTCTGTAATCAGGACTGGGCTAGGCCGGCCAGGCACCCTAGGCAACCTGGCTGGTTGCGGCGCTGGAATTGCTGGAAGCATGCATGCATGGAAGCACAAGTAGACAGTGAAATAGAATAAAGAGTCAGGGAGAGAGGGGACTGGACATGGGGTAGGTGACAGAGAAGGTGCCTGTGCCCCCCAGCTTTGTGCCCTAAGTACGTGCCTACTCTGCCTACCCCTAGTCCTGGCCCTGTCTGTCATAATAAAACAGTACCTTGTACTTGACCCAAATTAAGATATAATTAATCCTTATTGGATACAAAACAACCTTATTCGATTTGTCTAATGTTTAAATGATTATTAGTAGACTTTAAGTATGAAGATCCAAATTACAGAAAGAACCCCAGGCCCCGAGCATTCTGGATAACAGGTCCCATACCTGCTCTAACCATTCTTCTCCTTGAGTATTTCTGGGTATACACTCTGTCTCCAAGAGCACAATTTTGCTGAGAAATGTGACTTTCCCAAGTACACGAGGAGTACCCATCAGTGCATTGCAGGCAGTTTCTAATAGCTTTACTGTCCCAGTCTTCAGTTATTACTATATTTAGCTTAGATTTTTATAGTTACTTATTACTCCCTGTGCTGTACATAGAATTCTTTAGGCACATTGAGTTCCTGCCCAGTATATTTTATACACTTTGGTGCTGGGAAGACAGAGATTAAAGGGATACTGTCATGGGAAAACATGTTTTTTTCCAATTCACATCAGTTAATAGTGCTGCTCCAGTAGACTTCTGCACTGAAAATAGTTTTTTATATGCAATCTGACATGGGGCTAGACATTTTGTCAATTTCCCAGCTGCCCCTGGTCATGTGACTTGTGCCAGCACTTTAGGAGGGAACTTCTTTCTGGGACATGGGTTATTACTATTGAGTGCTGTACTTAGATCTACCAGGCAGCAGTTACCTTGTGTTAGGGAGCTGTTATCTGGTTACCTTCCCATTGTTTTGTTGTTACGCTCCTGAGGGGGGCGATATCACTCCAACTTGCAGTACAGCAGTATAAAGTGACTGAAGTTTATCAGAGCACAAGTCACATGACTTGGAGCAGCTGGGAAATTGACAATATATCCAGCCCCATGTCAAAATGAAATATAGAAAAATCTGTCTGCTCTTTTCAGTGCAGAATGGAGCAGCACTATTAAGTGAATAACCCAGTGGCACAAGAAGCTGTTAGAGAAACCAAATCCAGGCCCTGAGTCACAAGTTAGGAATGAAACCATTTGTTCTGCTTGACATCAATACATAGCTGCATGGCCCACCATCTTGTACCATGAATATCATAGTTGAAAGTTTTTATATGTTCTCCACCCTCCACCTGCTCAATTGTGTTACATACAGAATGCAACACACTGCAGAATTCTTCTGATCACAAACTGCTCACCATAGGGGTAATGTAACAAAAGTAACAATAATGTTTTCTTGATCTCAAACAGTTGACCAGGACATACTCCTAGCTGGTAGGTTGCTATCGTTTGCTATACCTGAAACGATCAACCTTTTGATGACATTACTCTGTATAGTGCTTAATTACTTGCTTTAAAAAAAAAAACAAGCTTAACCAATAAGGCAAATAATACTGCCATTTATACACTAAAATCAGTAAAAATAATTTGATTTCCCCCAAATGGTTAAAGTCAAATGAACATCTGGCCTGTCATACTGTCTAACTTCCACCAATTTGATCATTTTGATGTTCTACCTTTTCTAGAGTAACCTGCTGGGCAGCCCCAAGAAGGTGCTCCTCACTGGAAGGCCAGGGAGCATTAGTGATCTGCTGCAGCTGGACAATAAACAAGGAGGTGTTATTGTTACTGGAATAAAGGAACATGATCCAGTCGCAAGTAACTTGGGTATAAAAGAAGGTAATTAGCAATCCCATGGCAAATAATGGCAAAATAACCTTTACTGGTACATTTTGTTTGCATATACACAAAACCACTTGCTGAATACAGAATCTTCTGCAGAGGATTAAGGCAAATATTGAAACAAATCCTTATTTTCATATGCAAGTTAGTGAAATACCAGTCACATGATCAGGGCCGGGTCAAGGTAGTTTGGAACCCTAGGCAAGGGCTTCAATCAGTGCCTCCCCCTGGATTACCTTTTCCCACCTTACAATTATGGTTTGTTTTTTTAATACAGAAAGCGTAGAGCACATTTATGAATTAAACTTGTGCTTTATATAAATACATAATGTTAACAAACAAAAATAAGGTACAAGATATAGCTCCCAAATTTGTACCTTTGCTCCCAAATCTGTGTCTGTGCCAACAGCAGCCAAAATATTGACCCCAAATTTGTACCTGTGCCAGCCAACAGCCAAAATATTCTCCTATGTATGTACCTGTGCCAGCCAACAGCCAAAAGATTGCCCCATATCTGTACCTGTGCCAGCCAAAAGCCAAATATTGCCCCAAATTAGCATCTGTGCCAGCCAGCAGCTAAATAATGCTGAATATCTGTGCCAGCCAGCAAAATATTGCCCCTCAAATATGTGCCAGGCCAGAAGCCAGCAGCAGATTATTGGCCCAGATGATTTTTACCTGTGATTTTTACTTTAGACCAGGGTCCCACCATAAAACCTTAGACCAGAGGCCCACTCTCAGTACTAATATTCTTCCTCTCCTCAATCAACCTCTATTCTCCTAGTTTGTTTTCTTTACATACTATAATCAATTATTCCATCTATTTAGCTTTGTTCTCATAGAAATAGGGAATGGCCATGAAATAGGCCAAAAGTTTAATAGCATGAGGGCCCACTGACACCTCGGCCCACCGGGAGTTTTCCTGGTATTCCGGTGGGCCAGTCCGACACTGAGCACATGCACCACAGAGATGCAGCAGCCTGCAGAAGACACCATTGCCAGGAAGTAAGAAGAGGTGGGGACTGCGGAGCACTGCTGCTTCACTACAAAATCATAATAAAGAGATCACACACCACCAGGGGGTGTAATAAATACTAGCACTTAATACAAAATAAAGGTGTATTTAAAAAAAAAAAATTTCCCCTTGAAAGTGTGCCCCCCTCTGATTGCACCCTAGGCAGGCGCCTACTCTACTTACCCCTAGTTCTGGCCCTGCACACGATTTTATAGTTTCAGAATAAATTTGGACAGGCAATTGCATTGGCCCAAATCAGAATCCTGCAGAACTATATACAAAATTCCATGCATCCCTAATTTGTTTAATGATTTATTCATATACAATCAAACCCTGATTTTATGCACTCCTAGATTTACTTTTATTTTTTACAGTCCCTTCATGGTTCAATGCATTTCAGTGGGAGCATTTCCTGGATTTTAAGAGGCACATTTACAAAGGGTGGAAGTGAATTTTCGAATAAAATTTGAATTCTTAAAATTCATATTTCAACACAATTTTGGGCTACTTCGACTATCGGATAGCCCAAGATTCGATTCAAATTGAAAAATTCGAAAATTTTGAATTTCAAAGTACTGTCTCTTTAAAAAAATTCAGCTTCGACTATTCACCAACTTAAACCTTCTGAATTGCCATTTTAGCCTATGGGGATCTCCCATAGCCTTAACAAAGCTAAGTTTTGGAAAATCTGATTTTTTTTAAAAAAAATTAGATTGAAAATGGACCTATTAGATTGAAAACGGTCAATTTTGGATAGAAAACCACCAAAAAATTTGATTGAATATCGAATTTATTTTCTGTTTTGAAATTCGACCAATTGTAAATCTGCCCCTAGGTATGTTTTTCTACATATTACATAATAATTTAGTCACATTTTCTCTCTTTACCTTGCAAATGTGAGTAAATGTGATTTAACGTTTTTTTTCCCACAGTCCCCTGGAAACCTTAACATTAGGGTTCGATTGTAGCACTAACATGTTATACAGCACTTTATACTGATATTGTTTATCATTCACGTTTGGCATTTTTTGAGGAGACATCTTTCAGTAAGATTATTTTCCTGTTTTACTTTATTATAAAGAATGTATGACTCCCAGAGCTTTGCCAGTTTACCAAGGCACACAAATTGGAAAATGTATAAAGTGGTATAAAGTGTTGCACAAATTTACACACATTACATCAAAATGAGAAGATATTTATAATGTACTGTAGAGAGGGTGCTGCAAAGCCATAGAATCAAGTGGGATGACAGACCCCTCATCTCAATGAACTGGAAAAGTTATACAGGATGGTTATCATATTTTTTTATTTTTATTTTTTGTGGTGCCCCCATTTTGTAATTTATCCGCTCCCATGGCTGTTGGTCCAGAATAGGACACTTGGGGATATCTACTTTAGCAAGAACAAACCATTTAATTCACTGCCTATCTTTTTATTATTAAAGTTCATGAGGGTTGTTCTATCACAAATTTCTTGGGGCCCACCTATAGGATCTTTTCCCTGGGTTTGTCGGCATCTTAAAGTGGCCCTGTATATGTGTGATTCATTTTACACCAAACTTTTAAACAGTGATGTCTGCATTCTATTTCAAATATCATAACTGATAAAAAACAAACATGATGAATCATTTTTTTTGTAGGAGATGAACTCCTTGGGGCCACAATTTACTTTGAGAACTTGCAGAAGGCTGAGGTTTTTAATATTTTAAAAGCAGCAGAACCATACAAAGCAGGTCTACAGCTTCATATTAAAAGTGAGCCTCAGCTGCCTCAAGTGGATGATTTCAGTGTAAAGAAAGGTCATGTGGTGAGTGTATTCTTTTTATTAACAGTATTAGATATTTTTTAGTTCCTAGCACATATATTAGCACATATATTGAAACAATTATTTTGTGTTTCTAGGTTCCAAGCTCTTCAACATATGATGAGCTCTTCAAAAACAAGATTCGACCACACCTTAAAGGATCTGTTTCCATGTTTGATTTATCAAAAGAAGGCATAAATAATGGACAGTCAAAGTTTAAACTGCCACAAGCTCCTAAAAAGCATGATTTTGCTTTTGATTTACCTGTTATTGATGCTAAAATACCCAGTATCAATGATCCCAGAGCAAATGCCTCACCATCACAAGTCCAAGGTCCAGATGTTAACGTAAAAGATGGCATTCAAGTACCAAACTGGAGAAATCCAACATTAACTGTTGAAAGTGCAGAAAAGAGTATTCCTGAAATGAATGATCTTGATATGAAAACGCACCTTCCTACAGCAGATCTGCAAATGAAAATTACCAGTATAAAAGAGCCAGATGTAAATGTTAATCTTCCTAAAATAAGCACAAAAGGCTCAGAAATCATTGATTTGGGAATTTCGTCCCCAAAAGCAAATCTAAAAACATCAGTGTTAACAAGCCCAGAATTAAATGTTGATCTACCTAAGGCAGGGTTAAACATTCCTGAGGTAAAAGGCCCAAAAGTAAATGTTGATCTTCCAAAACTCAAAGGTCAAGAAATAAATGTTGTCCTTCCCAAGGCAGATATAACAATTCCCAATATAAAAGGTCCTGATATGAAATGTGATCTTCCTGATGCTACTGTTCAACCCCTCAAAGTGAAAAGTTCAGAATTAAATGTTGATCTACCTAAGGCAGGGTTACACATTCCTGAAGTAAAAGGTCCAAAAGTAAATGTTGATCTTCCAAAAGTTGATATCCAGATTCCAAAACTCAAAGGTCAAGAAATAAATGTTTTCCTTCCCAAAGCAGATAAAACAATTCCCAATATAAAAGGTCCTGATATGAAATGTGATCTTCCTGATGCTACTGTTCAACCCCTCAAAGTGAACAGTCCAGACTTAAATGTTGATCTATCTAAGGCAGGGTTAAACATTCCAGAGCTAAAAGGTCCAGAAGTAAATGTTGACCTTCCAAAAGTTGACATACAGATTCCAAAACTCAAAGGTCACAAATTAAATGTTGGCCTTCCCAAGGCAGATATAAAAATTCCAAATGTAAAAGGTCCTGATATGAAATGTGATCTTCCTGATGCTAGTTTTCAACCTCTGAAATTGAATAGTCCTGAACTAAATATCAGTTTACCTACGACAGATTTACCTACTCCTGAACTAAAAGAGCCAAAATTAAATGATGTCAATATTCCAAAGCTAAAATGTCCAGAAGGTACTGCTGAGCTTCCAAAATCAGATTTAAAAGTTCCAAAATTGAAAGGTCATGAAGTAAAGATAGATGTTCCCAGTGTACCCCATCTGACGGATCCAAAGCTAAATGGCACTCTACCTAAAGCAGATATTCAAATTCCAAATCTAAAAAGTCCGGAAGTGAATGTTGACTGTCCAAAAGTAGATCTGCAAATGCCAAAAATAAAAGGTTCTGAAATGACTATAGATCTTCCTAAAGAGCCAGAACTAAATGTTAATATGACTAAGGTAGATATTAACATGCAGAAAGGGAAAGGTCCAGAAGTAAATCCTCCTAAAACTGATTTACAATTTCCAAAAGTAAAAAGTCCTAAAGTCAACATCGGTGTCCCAAAACCAGAAGCAAAAGGGAAGTTCAAAATGCCTTCATTTGGCTTCTTTAATTTGAAGAAAGATACCCCTAACACAAAAATAAATGTAAAATCAGGAAAACTGAAAGGGCCAGAAGTTAATGCTAATCTTCCAAAAACAGATATGCAGATTCCAAAACTTAAAGGTCTAGAAATAAATATTGATGACCCCAAAGCAGATATACAGATCCCAAAACTGAATGGTCCAGAAGTAAATGCCAATTTTCAAGCCATTAATCTAAAAGCTCAAGAATTTAATGTTGATCTACCAAAATCAGATGTTCACATTCCAGAAATAAGGGCTAAAGGATTTGGCATTAACATTCCAAACCTGGATTTACAGATTCCAAAAGGTCCAGACGTTGATGTTGATCTACCCAAAGCAAATATTCAAGTTCCAAAACTTAAAGGACAAGAAGTGAATATAGACCTTCCAAAAGTCAATTTACAAGCACCTACATTGAAAGAGCCAGAAATGAATGTTGATCTCCCTAACATAGATATTAATATGCCAAAACTGAAAGAAGCAGACTTAAATGTTGGTGTTCCTAAAGTTGATGTAGGCATGTCGAATTTAAAAGGTCAGGAAGTGAATATAAATCTTCCAAAGCTGAATGGTCCAGAGGTAAACACTGGCATTCCAAAATCAGAAGGAAAAGGCAAGTTTAAAAAACCCTCTTTTAACTTCTTTCGCTTAAAAAAAGATGCACCGAATGCAGAAATAAATGTGAAATCCCCAAATATTGAAGCTGCTGGTGACCTACCCAAAGTAGATTTGAAAGGAAAAGCAGAGCTAGATGTTAATGCTCCCAATATTAAGATATCAGGAATAAAAGGAGATATCACTGGCCCAGGAGCAAATATAGATATACCAGACATTAAAAGTTCAAAACCAAAAAAGCCAGATATAAAATTCCCAAAACTGAAAGGTCAGGAAGTGAAAGTAGATCATCCCAAAGCATCTATAGAGGCTCCACAACTGAAAGGAAAAGACATTAATGTTGAGCTACCTAAATCAGATATAGTGATCCCCAACGTGAGTGGACTTCCTAAAGCAAATATTGATGGTCCTGAACTGAAAGTGCCAGATATAGCTTTTGACCTTTCCAATGTAGATTCACACATGCCAAAAATTAAAGCTTCTAACATAAATATAGCTCTTCCAAAAGCAGATATGCAGATTCCAGAATTGAATGGTCCAGAAGCAAATGTAGACCTCCCCAAAGCCAATTTCCAAGGCATCAAACTGAAAGGTCAAGAAATAAATGTTGATCTGCCTAAAGGAGATCTCCACATTCCAAAGATGAAAGGAAAAGACATTAACCTACCAAAAGCAGATCTACAAATTCCAAAACTGAAAAATCCAGATGCTAATGTTCATCTACCCAAAACAGATATACAAGTTCCAAAATTTAAAGGACCAGGAGTCAATGTAGAGCTTCCTAAAGTCAATTTACATGCACCCGAAATAAAAGGACCAGAGCTGAATCTTCCTAAGGTAGACATTAATATGCCAAAATGCAACAGTCCAGATGTGAAAACGGGTATTCCTAAAGTAGATGTAGACATACCAAATGTACAAGGTCCAGAAATTAACCTTCCTAAGATAGACATAAATATGCCAAAACTTAAAGATCCAGATGTGAATGTTGGTATTCCTAAAGTAGATGTAGACATGCCTAATGTAAAAGGTCCAGAAGTAAATATTCCTAAGGTAGACATAAATATGGCAAAACTTAAAAGTCCAGATGTGAACACTGGTATTCCTAAAGTAGATGTTGACATGCCAAAAGTAAAAGAAGTTAATCTTCCTAAGGTAGACATAAATATGACAAAACTTAAAGGTCTAGATGTGAACACTAGTATTGCTAAAGTAGATGTAGACATGCCAAATGTAAAAGGTCCAGAAGTAAATCTACCTAAAGGTGGTTTACACATTCCAACACTTAAAAATCCTGAGGTCACTCTTGATGTTCCAAAACCGGAAATTAAAGGTAAATTGAAAAAACCCTCATTTAAATTCTTTACTCTTAAAAAAGATAAACCTAATGCAGAAATAAACCTAAAAACCCCGACGGTTGAAGCAACTGGTAATATAACCCATATGGATTTAAAAAATGCCAAACATCTAGATACCAATATAAATGTGCCAAAAGTCGACATAAATGCCACAGAGATGAAAAGCCCTGGGATGAAAATAGAAGCTCCAAATTTTAATTTGAGTTCTTTAAAGGCCCCTTCACTGGATATTAATGCATCACAAATTGATGTCAAAGGTCCAAATGCAAGGACAAATTCTCCTAAATTTAAAATGACTACATCTCCACTCTCATCTTCTCAGACAGCAAGTCTTGACATAGACACACCTAATGTAGAGGTGGATGGGTCCTTGAAAACTCCCCAAGTAGAGTTAAATGCCCCACAGATAAATATTAAAGGTTCTGGTAAACCAAATGTAGATGCAACCATTTCTCAAGGAATGTTTAAAAGTCCACAAACCTCATCTGATGTGAAAGGTTCAAAATTAAAATTCCCAACTTTGCGTATTTTCCAGACTAAACATGGTTTACCAGATGCTGACCTAGGCTTGGAACAAACAAAATTAGAAAAAAATGCTTCTCCACCAAATATATCAGGGAACATCACAATGCCAAATCTAAAGGGTAGTGCTCCAGATGTCAGTTTTGAAAAATCAGGTAAAAAGAGTGTGCCATGGTTTAAGCTGCCAACTCTTGGAAAATAAGATGCCAAAATAAAAATGCCAGATGTACAATTGCCAAAAGATAATGCCCACTTAAGGGGCCCAGAGCTGAATACAGATTTGCCTAGTATTAGTGGCTAAGGTATTAAATCTAAATTCCCAGATGCTAATTTGAAAGCAGGTGTTCCAGAATTAGAGGGGAATATCATATCATAGCACCAAAAGTGTAGAAGGGAGTGTGCATTTTCCTATCCCATCACTTTCAGGTCCGAGTATTGACTTACCTGACCGTAAAATACAATTGACTGGTACAGAGAAATCCCCATCTCACAGCAGAAGCCCTGACTTTGGTCTTGACCTGGCATCTGCCAATTTCAGTGCCCCTAAAATAAAAGTCAAATTACTGCCAGATGATGGAATTCATATAAAAGGTAAAACACTAAAAAAAGTATGTTAGACTTTTCTAAAGCTAGAGAGTGATGAATTAGATGATATTGACATAGATCTGCCATCTGCAAAAGTCAATGCACAATTGTGGAAGGAGCCATTCTCTGGTAAAACAGAGCTGCCACCTTTTGATATAAATCCCCCCCCCCAAGTAAAGGGTGACATTAAAATCTCCCCATCAAATTTGGAAAGCTGAAAAAATTATGACCTTACCGTGGGAGTCAATATTTAGCCCGGTGAGGTGAAAGCCCCAACTTGGAAAAAGCCATTCTCTGGTCAGACAGAAGCTCTTGGTGATATTATAAATGCCCAGTTTAAGGCTCCCAACAAAACAAATTCACCTAATATGGAATGTAAGGCCAATACAGATGATCCACTTTCTAAATTAAAAAATATTTTTTCTGAGCCTAACTTTTCCTTTAAGAAATTGGCATTTTTCTCCCCGCCACATATAAACACCATAGACTTTGGCCTAAATATTTTAATCGACAACACACAAAATTACTCGCAAAAATGTTTGTTTGAACATACAGTATGTAAATGAAATCATTGATATCTGAGACACATATTTGTTTGAAATTCTTTTTATTGAAGTGTCAAGAATTGTACATCTGCTGGGGATGCATCATAATCTTGTGTAGTCAAAATGAGTGATATCTCTCTGCAGCTCAGGTATCTAGCTAACCCCCCTCTTCTTTTTTTGATCTATTGGAATAAAGATTTAATCTTTCAGTCCTGAATCCTTAGATTTGAAGCAAATATGAAGGAATTGCTTCATTAGGTAAATCTAGCCTCTTGCCTGAAACTTATTTTTGTACTAATGTTTCATCTGGGAATCATTTTTCACCAACAGCTATAGGTTGGCTTTCTTCTAGTGTTTTTCTCCTGGGCTTTCTTTATTTACCGATTTATTTGTTACATTTTAGTTCTCAGGTTTTTATTTAAAAACTTGCATAATGGTAATTTGCAGATGATTACTAGCCATTGCATGCGCACACATACTGTATAGGCTTGAAAAAATATTATGTCAACATAGTAACCAGTTAATTACATTTTTACTTTGTATGTAAAAAGAGCAGTTTATAAATAGCATGTGTGCAGTTATGTTTTAATTGATATCCTTTTTATTTTCAGATAATGCTCTAGATTTCAGCACACTGATATAAATGCCTGTGTGTTTATCAAAAACCTCATATTAGCAAGTGCATTAAACATTTTCCCAAACCACACATAACTTAAACTAAAGGGGAGGAAGTAAAAAATGGTACTGTACACAATTTGTACAAGTCTTATTCTCAAGGTTGGTCTGTTTCCACCTATTCTTTTAACTCTCTTCTGAATAACCTAATGAGCAACAAAATTATGTTGAGATACATGATCCAAGTTTATTGTAAAACTATTTAAATGTATTATAGATGTATTTTTGTATTGTATTATGTTGCTACATATGTTGCAATGTTTTGCTTTATTATTTAACAGAATTAATTAAAATGCATGACTTGTCAATGGGAATAATGTGCTTAAAATGGTGTTCGACCCTTATATAATTAAACTAGATTCACTCATACCAAGCATGAATAGATCCATCAAATAGACAGTGTGGGACACTGTGCTAGGGTTGCCACTGTCTGGTTTTGACACAGACAGTACGGTTTTCAGAAGAGCTGCCTGAGTCAAAACTATCTGCCTAGTTTTCCAAATTAGGAAAACTGGTCAGGATACCCCTAGACTGATACAGTGATCAGCCAATTGCTGATCGGCACATCATCACCGTGTCCCCTCAATATCATTCCAGCCC
Source organism: Xenopus borealis (assembly GCA_024363595.1). Lineage (NCBI taxonomy): Eukaryota > Metazoa > Chordata > Amphibia > Anura > Pipidae > Xenopus > Xenopus borealis. The sequence continues at coordinate 35,020,867 of CM044440.1, read as the reverse complement.
CTGGATATCACAGACCCCCCCCCATGACGTCAGCTCCTGCCCCTCGTCTGAGAAGGGGGACAGGAAAAGGTGGCAACCCTAAATTGTGCAAAATGTAACTAAAATTAAAATGGGGTGATGCAAATCCTTTAAACCCTATATTTAATTGCAAATATAGTAGAACCCTATTTTTAATTGTTCATTGGATCAGGAAAGAATTGTGTAAAATTTGTGAAAATATAAGATTAGGGGAAACCTAAAATCAGGAAAAAGTGGTAAAGTAACTTATTCTTTAAGTACTCAAAGGATATAAGAACATGAATCAAATGGGGGCAAATGCATTATAAATTTCAAATGCTGAAACTGAGAAATATTTATTTATTTTTTAAATATATTACCAGCAACACATTCCAAAATAGGTGGGTCGGGGACACAATGGGCCAAAATGTTTTTTAATGTAACATAATTAAGTTCAGAGAAGCTTAAATCAGAATAGACTGACAAACAATCCCTTTGAAAATGTAACATGTACATGAAACTAATGCATCAGGGCTTTGAGGACATCAGGACCAAATACATGTAGGGATATGGTACTGGGGAACAGGCACAATTGTCTATAATCTGGCTCTGTGCTATCTGAAGGGTTGAGCAATACTGTAATGTAAGTTCAGGCACAGATCAGGACAGGCAGTTTAGTCTAGCCATAAACATTGAACATGGGGTATAGACTGATTATAGGGTACAGACTGATTACAGGGTACAGACTGAGTATGGGTACATATTTGGCAATCATCTCATTAAAAAAACTAGAAAAGTTTGAGAGAGAGAACAACGAGATTAATTAAAATCTTAAGACAAAGTTTTGAAAAATACAGGGTTTGTTTCCATTAAAAAATGGATATGAGCATACACATTAAAAACTGATCAAGGGTTGAATTCATTTTCAATCATTATTCATTATAGCCACTATTATAGTACTATAGTACTATTTTTATAACCTTTTTTGTTTAAATTTTTTACATGATGGGTCTTAAGTCTCACAAGCAAATATATATGCATCTACCTACTTTATTTAGCCTTTTGCAGAAGATTAGAGGACTCGCACTCCATTTTCTCGTGAATCAATGTGTTATTTTATTCTTTGTTGCATATCCAACGTTTCGGCCCACATTGGGGCCTTTATCAAGGATTAAATCTGTTTCCATGTTCTCGCAGTTGGCGTTGAAAGCCTGAAACACATATCTATTCACATCACTGTCTTTTCTTGCATTGATCCTGCTGGCTTTGGTCATTTTTTTCTCTTTCCTCTGAGCCTATGATTAAGTGCCTAACTGCATAAAACGCATAAGGCTTTGTGTACATATACTATCTGCCTAAAATAAAGTGTTTTTACCATGGTCTGATACCTCCATCTTGAGCTGTAATTCTGGAGCAAATGCACCCAGGCTACATTTGTAAACTGGTGAGAACAATTTTTTTATTCTATTTTATTTTTTACATTCTTTGTATTCTTCTGTTATAACATAATGACCATTACCCTATAGTAAAATGTGCAAAAGGGAATGTGGGTTTATTTGCTTCAATAAAAAATGTGTTTTGAAGATTGGGCTGCCTTTTTTTATTACAGGGGTATTATAAGCTGGGAATAACTCATTGAAAAAATATATTAATTCAGAATGTTACCTGCTTCTGTGTTCTTACCTTTGATCTTGACTGTTTTAGTTGAACCACAAATAAGTTATACTGATGCAAGCTTCTATACTGTAAGCAAAGCAAAGTCCAGTTCTGTTCTTATAAAAATACAATGGGTTTTCTGTTCTAGCAAATGCTGAAGATTACACAATAGTACTAGTGAGTGACAGACTGGTGCAGAGATGCTACAAGTACTTTACAAGTAGCCCAACAAACCATGTCAGTGGAAATGATCACTTCTCTACTTTACACTGCTATAAGTTTATCAGTAGTCCATAACAATTTCACGATAGACATTGCTCTTGTGATTTGGTATATACTTTCATTGGCCAATCCACATTTACCCATTTTGATAACACCTTCTGGACATCAACCCTTTGATAAAGCTTGCACAGATCAATGAGTTGCTCCACTGTCCTTTCACTGTTACGTAATAAAAATCCAATTGTGGGGCTTTGTTGTTTCTGCTCCAGGAAACATAATTCATCATAACTCATTCCCCATTTGCTGGCAAAGTTTCTCCAGTTTTTTACGGTTGGGTGGCAAGGATCAAGCTTAAGCTTTAGAATGTACAGCAGATCCTCATCATTCAGAATATCACTTATGGTTGGGGCTAAGTTGCAACTCTCACTGCTTTCATGGCACGTGTTGTTGATCTTGGATAAGTCTGTAAGTGAAAATAGTTCAATATGGAAGAAAACATTGAGCAATGTTAAATTTAACTTAATGTAAGGCCTTAAAAGAAAAGGAACCTAATAGCATAGATGCATGCTGTTCATTGATAAAAAAAACTGCTAGAAAAGTCAGTTTGCAACAAAAAAACACTTTAGGTAAGGAGCAAGTGAAGGGTGCAAAGTGCAAATTCAGGCACAAGTAGCCATTTTTTTAAAGGGGAAAATCCTATTTTATCACATTAGTCCAGCAAAATGAACTTTATTTACACTATATAAACTATTTGATTCTTGTTTCCTTCAGTCTGCTTAAGTCCCACATGGGACATAACTGTACAGTGAGTTTGCAATTGATCCTCAGAATTCAGATCAGATTAAAAAACAAACAGTTATGACCCATGTGCCCCCCTCAAGTCTCTGATTGGTTACTGCCTGGTAACCAATCAGTGGAAACCAAGAGAGCTGCAAAGCAGGAAGTAGTGTTCTGGCTATTATGTTAGATATCCAGTCACTCCAGTCTTTATACATTACATTTATACATCTATTTACCCAGTTTTTATTTTTAAACTGAGCAATTCCTTTAACTGGCAATGCTCTTAAACAAACGAAGACAAAGTGGACAAACACACAATTACAGAACCAAAGTGTTGGGATGTCATCGTTATATTATACCAACCTGTTAGCGCATTTATGGTCATTAAGGGACAGTCATTTTCTTCTGGCTAGATTACAAACACATGAAAAAATATTGTTACTACTGGCCATGTGTGATTACAAGACCAGCAGGCAAGAGAAGGAGGCATCATTTGTATCTATTCCTTGAATAGTTCATTGAAGGGGTTGTTCACCTTTAAAGTAACTTTTAGTATGATGTAGAGAGTGATATTCTGAGACAAGTTGCAATTGGTTGTCGTATTATTTGTGGGTTTTGATTTATTTTGCTTTTCTGTTCTCTAGTTTGCAACTTTAGCAATCAGGTTGCTGGGGTCAAAACTGCCATGCATTGATTTGAAAAAGAATATCCTTATTGATTTGATAAAAGCGTAGCCTTATATAAGCATTTGTTTTATTTTAGATGGGGCCAGTGACCCCAATGTCAAGCTGGAAAGAGTCAGAAGGACAACTATAAAAAAAAAACATGGAGTCCAGTTAAAAAGTTGCTTACAATTGGCCATTTTATAAGATACCAAAAGTTTACTATTAAGGTGACCCACCTCTTTAAGCATCTGCATAAAATATTATGCCTTTGGTTTTATTGAAAACAATAGTAGAATTAAGAGTTAAGACACATTAAAATAGCTATTCGTTGGGAATGTAAAGGCAAAAAATAAAATCCCATTTTTACTTTCTTTAATGAAAAAGAAATACAATTAAAAAATGTCTGCTGTTTTTATAAGAAACCTGACTGTGTGCAGTGAAATACCCCCTTCGTTTACTGCTGGGGATAGGAATTGTCAGATGGTCCCTAACTGCTCTGCAGGGAAACAGTCATACTTTCAAACAGCAGGAGGAGCCCCCACCTTACTTCCCAAAACTCCAGCAGCTTTATCTGTATCTCTGTAAAATAGCCAGTGACTGTGTAGAGATTTTTATCCACAGACCCAATGCAGTCTGTATATTATTAATCAGTCTTGCTGTATTGGCTTCTATGGGAGATATTATTTGACTTGTGCTGTTTTGATCATTTATGATTTATGATCTCTAAGTTTAACTTCCCAACTGAAGCCCAGATCACACTGAGCATGTGCATAGTCTTGGTCTTGCAAAGATGTATAACAAAATTACAAGATGACAGACCTCTGTGCCCAACTTTAAAAGCATAAAACATTTGTTTCATTAGGCTTGTGGTGCAGTAAGTTCATGTTTATGTTTAGTATACAAAATACAGCATTTCTAACATTATTCTATTTTAGACTTTAGTTGCCCTTTAATGTGTTGTTACACAGTCCATAAATACAAATATTTATGTTTTTATGGGTTATATTATGTTTTTATGGGTTAATACAGGTCGTCGTCAGGACTGAATACTTTTATGACATTAGACTACATTTATCCACAACCTCTCCATTACCAAGGATTTTGGTATGTTATTTGTGGTTTAGCAACAGTGAAAACAAGATCTTATTGCTTTTTTAAGGATTATTAATATAAAACTCAAATATTCTGAGAATATCTGGATGTACTGTTTCATTGTCTGTCACTTTAAAGGAAAACTAAAGCTTAACTAAAGAAGCAGGTCAGAAATAGTGTACACTAAGTTTTTCGGTTTCTGTACCAGCCAAGGCAACCACAGCCCTCTATGTGTGTCCCCAGTAGCTCCCCATCTTCTTTTCTGCTGATTCACTGATTCACATGCTCTGTGCTGCTGTCACTTACTGAGCTTAGGGACCCACTCACAATATACAGTACACATAGAATAAAAATGTCACAATATAAGGATGATTAGTCATTAATACAGATAATTACTACATGGCAGCACAGAAACCAGTGTAACTAGCATCAGAATTTAATAATCAGCCCTGTAGCTTCAGCTTATATGACAGGAAAACCTTATTTTCTCCTTGATGATTTGCAACAACCCATAAGCTTAGCTTCTTAACAGCTGCTCAGAGCCCACTGAGTGTCACATTCACAAACACTTCTAACAAAATCCAAGATGGAAAACTCTGTGCAAAGCTGAATCACTACTACTATTCAGATGCTAAGCCTTTAGTCTGTTTTAATATATAAAATATGGCATTACTAGCCATATTAATTTTCAGGGTTTAGTTCTCCTTTAATTGATTAATTATATATAAATAACAAGGATTCATACTTTAGATTATGTATCACTTACCTGTTTAATTCTGTCTGAGTCTGACGTGGGGGTTTCATTGGAATCATCTAGATTTTCCGTAGGAATAAGACATTCATCTTATGAAGGAAAAAAGGCAAAACTTTAGCCAAAATCATACCTTTGCCCCCTCCCCCTATGAATTATTCTTGCTTCCCTTCAGTATTGTAACTAGACATTACTGACACCTGCAGCAAATTATTTTCCAGGCCCCCAAAATGTATAGAAGTTGAACCTGTCTGAGGGTCTGCTTCCTCTGTAGTTACGCCCCTGCTTCCCTTTATTTATAAATGACACTGGTATAGAACACATACAGTACAATACACAATCATGGAAATCACCCATAACACCAAAATACTAAAAGGGCTGAAATCCATATGCACCCCTGAGCAACGCATAATCAGTTTTGGTGGATGATGGACCACTGCACGCAACACATATACATACCTCCCAACATTTTGGAAACAAAAAGAGGGACAAAAAAAGTTGAGCGTAGGGCAGCAAAATTTTTATGACCACGTTCATTTGTGTGGCCACACCCCCTAATTACCATGTTAATTTTACAAAATTTAGCAGGTTATGCAAGTTTGAACATATTTCTGTAATTTATTTTTCAGTTATTACAGTTTTGCTAATGAAGGTAAATTGGCTGTGAGTCTAACTTTTCCCAAGGTCCATCATCCACCCAAGGGACCTTTTATCTTATCTTGTTACAATTATTTATTTGCTTATCTAGAAATTGTTACACAATATCATATCTGAACCTCCTGGCAGTTCTGGGCTCTCTGCCAAAAGCCAATTAAGTTAGAAACTTTGTTTCTTTTTCTGGCTGTTAAGTGCAGAGTTCTGAGGGTAGACTAAAGCATACGTAGCATAGCAAATAAGCAGGAGACAAATGGTTTGATGGGATATGTTAATAAGAGGTAGGGAGGAGAATATAGCTCATGATGAAAGGGGAAAGTGAGCAGGGCATTGCACATGGGAAAAGGGGGAGAGAATGGGATCTGGGTGAGTGGGAAACAGATAGGATTGTGGCACAAGGGGAGGAAGGAAAGAAGGAGAAATGACTAACACTGATAACTTATAAAAGTGTCGCATATGGAGGAATGGAACTGCATAAAAGTCAGGAGCAAGAACAATATATATAACATGCAGTAACTACAGAGGAAGCAGACCCTGCAGCTTCAGGAGGCCCCATGAGGCCCAGTTCATATACATTTTCAATAAATATTGGCAAAACAAGTCAACTTTTAGACTTTTTGAGGGCCTGAAAAATAATTTGCCCAGTAATATCTAGTTCCGCTCTGATCACGCGACCCCTGGTTCTAGACATACCCTGCTGACTGCATCCTTGTAATTACATATTACAGCAATGGGCAACATCACTGCACTTTTTATTATTTTACAGAAACTAGTTTGCTATATGTTTATCAGAGGAATGTTTTATTTCGACAATTGTATTGATTGATTGATTGGTCCTCAGACGGAGACATTAAGCCACAAGGTCAGATTGCAACCCTCTCCATAAAGCACTATTAGAAATCCTGGGACTGCCAGACACCAGCAATGTGCAAGTTGTGATATTGGGAGACCTGTGTAGGTGTTTGTGCAATAAAAAGTTTTAGTAGAAAGATTTGTTGACTCCATCTGATGGGTTGGAATCATTTTACTATTACTAGTACTGTACATGACACAATTTAATTGCATCATGTAGAAGTGATCTGCTAGTAGAGCATTACATAACTTCTAAAAGTAAATATTTTCCTGCATTTTTTTCTATAAAGAGCTTTGAATTGCCGCAGTGTAAGATTAGTCACCCCTGGGACCAGAGAGCATCAAACTGCTTTTCTAGATAATATCCAGACATTGCTGGCTACAAGTAATTCTAATTCATAGTGATTACCTAGATGATGATTTAATTTAAAATGCCAAAGCAAACGGTTCCACCTGTAATATTTACCCTGCATAATGTAGGACTCTGCATAATGTAGGACATTTTACTAGTAGTGTACAGAGACATGACACGAGTTCAGTGCAACATGTAGAAGTGATCTGCTACAACCCATCTGCCCAAGTGAAACTGCAAAGACAAAGTTCTCAGTGTCCCACCGTTTTAACTGTATTTAGCAGAGCATTACACAACTTCTAAAAGTAAATATGTTCCTGCATTTTTTTCTATTCTTTTATATAAAGAGCTTTGAATTGCTGCGAGATTTTCCACCCCTGGGATCAGAGCACATCGAAGGCTCTTATGGACGATCTCCAGAAGGAGCTGGCTACAAGTAATTCTAATTCACCGTAATTACTTAGATGATAATTTCATGTAAACGTTTCCACCTTTAATATCTACCCTGCATAATGAGAGACTCCTTTCATCTAATTATATACAGTATTTAAGGTGAGAATGACAAAGTAGGTGTGCTGCTTAAGAGCAACCGACATTTTAAGGTTGGACAAGTCCTTTTGTCTACTTACTGCTGAAGGTAATTATTATAGGCTTTGTTTATTCTTTTCACGATTTTGTAGAAACAAAAGCCTCCAGAAGCTGTTCAGTACAAAGTGATTAAGCCAACGTCTGTTTAAATAAACCATAGCATACCCTCCATGATAATAAAGTAATCAGGGCCGGATTTACACAACGGGCGCCCCTAGGCCCACTGCTGTTCGTCGCCCCCATACTCTACCCTTTATTCACAAATTTTCATCATCAAGACCAGAGCAATGGGGATTGGTGCAAGGGAAATGTAAAAAACTATTGTATCTCCTGTGTATCCCCAGTGTTTGTGGACCAATGTGGGTGTGGCTGGGCAGCCTGCCGCCCCCCTAAAATCCTGCCACCCTAGGCCCGGGCCTAGGTGGCCTTTCCACAAATCCGGGCCTGAAAGTAATGCATAAAAATTAAGGTTTCAGTGAAAAGCTCTTACTATATAAATAAAAGTTGCAGTACAATGAGCTACAGGGGCATTTCGGGGGTCCTTGCAGTCCTGAGGCAGCCTTTCTGATGCAGTTTCCTCCTTGGACCCGGAACATACCATTTCAAGTACCAGAGCAGGTGTAGAGGAAGGCTGTATTGGTAATGTGGAGACCACAATTGCACTTTCTGCCCTAGCAGAGCATAAATTGGCAGTGCTTGAATTGGAGTGAAAAAAGTGGAGGCATGCTACATGTGGTGAACGTGCTAAAACAAGCCCCTCCCACAACTACAAGCCCCACCCATTGTTATAAAAAGCTTCGTGCACCAATACTTTCTGGTTTCACCCACTTTAAAGCAAAGCCATTTTGATATTTAGTTTTTTCCTTCTTATGCACAGTGTGATGCCCAGCATGCATAGATTTATGTATGAGACCTGTAGGGGATGTTATTTCTCAATATTAAAGAAGTGAAGGGATGGCATCCCTGTGCATGCCTACAAGGAATGTTTTTTTCCTGCCCATGGTAACTTGTGAGCTGCTGCCACCTAAGATCAATTTCTCAACTCCCCTCATGCGCAACTGCTGAGCTAAATGTCACGAATGGCACCCTAAACCCAGAACTAAAGTCAAGCTCCCAGTCAAAGCTCACTCTTCTGCCTTTAGCAGCTGCCTTTGGCTTCAGGAGGAGCCCTCAGCTACTCAGATGCCACCAAGACTTAACGTGAGAGGAGCAGGACAAAATTTCTGAGCAAACAAAGGTAGAGTCCTGCATCGGTTCTGGTACCCGTGGGTTACCTGCAAAAACTGGCGGTACCCTGCGGGTTTCAGGTAGGAGTTTCAGGAGCGGGTATGGACACGGGTCGGTGGTTCCCCAGGTTTGCAGGTTGCGGATCAGTTCGTGGATCTACTCAAAAACAAATTTTACTCAGCACTTCCTCATTTTGTTTCTGAGCATGCCTTCTTCCGCCCACTTCCGATGATGTCACTTACGGGTTACAACTACAGCACTTCCTGATTCTTGATGGTCAGCGGGTCGCAGGTTGGGCTGCAGAAAAGGTACCTGCAGGTCAGGTAGCGGGTCCAAGCGGGTGAGAATGTGGGTTGTGGGTACAGGTTGCGGATTGTGGGTACGAATCGGGTACGGGTCCTGAAAAATGGACCCGCGCAGCACTTTAAACAAAGGAGCCAATTGCAGCAGATTTGGAACTTTGTGAAAGCACTATAAAGTTCAATGGCAGCTACAACAGAAGGGTGGTCTAGAACTGGAGGAGATTGGTCCGGGCAGAGTTCAGGCAAAGTCAGTTATAAAATCAGGGGTAGGTTCAGGCAAAGTCGTAATACAAGCAAGGAAAGGCAACAGGAATCTGTACAGAAAATGGACCCAGATACTATGTAACATAGACAACGGGCCAAGAGTTTTGACCTAAGGCCCATTTAAATATTCAAACTTTCATGCCTAAAAGAAATGGCATCATATAGTTCTGTGCAAAAACCAGAAATGTGCGGAACCAGAGCTGCATGTCCCCGCCAGAAGCGAGGTGGGTGTCCCTAATAGACCACCAGGTAACCTTACACTAAATAAGACAAGTGCCAAAATAGTTCCTGATGTTAGATAAACACTGCACAGATATGTCAACTGACTTCACATTGTTAGTTGATAGTGATCCATTTTCAAAATTCCTCTTCGTGTTACCTTTTGGTGTGAAAAAAAACAAGGTTCATTGCCCCAATGACATGGGGCGACTTGACGTCTCTGATTGTGGGACATTACACCTTTAATTGTCTAGTTTGGTCGAACCTTTTTTATTTAAAAAATCAGAAAATTTCTGATTTTGATAAATAACCCCCTAAATGTGTAAATAGTTTTCTGATCCATCCAGCTTATCACAAAGGTGATTTGTAAAGAGTATTCTTTGAAGCAGGAATATTCCAGACAATGGTGCCTCTTGTCCCTCAACCAACCAGTATTATATACAAAGTCCAACATTATGAAGCTGCTAGTTTGTGGTGAAAGGGGGTTCATGTTAATGAGGCATGTAAGAGCAATTGTAAACACACTAATGTGAATGAAGATCCCAAGAACATTACTCATAATTTCCTTTGTGCCCAGAGTTTCTGGGGTTGAGCACATGATGCACAATCGCAATATATAGGACTGCCTTCAGAAATCATGGGGCCCTATACAGTAAAATAATAACTTAAGGGGGGGGCAGCCATGGTTCACTTACTTGATAAACTGGGCTCCTATAAGTGCATGATTTTTATCCTATTCAGTTCTCTGTATCCTATTGGTTGCTTAAGTTTCAGTCCTGGTACAGCTGCATTGGGATTGGATAGGCTGGAGGGGTAGATCCTACTGTACTTCACCTAGCCAATCCCTGTACTGCTTTACTGGAACTTTTCTGTGCTCTTTTCTAAAGCTTGCAGCACTCTGACAACAGGGTGGCCTAAAAGTGGCCATAGGTGTAACAATTACAATCTTTCTTGGAAAAGATCTTTCCAAGAAAAATAATTAGTTTCAATACACACGTGCAGAGCTGAATCGTCAGATATACAGGTAGATAGAATTCTACCTGTATCTGACAACAATGGACGATATTAAGAGTGCCAAATGTGTCCGATCAAAATTTTCTGTTCAGCCCGATTGACGAGCCAACCAATATTCAATGTCTTCTGCTGATATCGGTCGACTCGTTTCCCACATACATGCACCGAATATCGTACAAAAATTAATTTAGTACAATATTATCTGTGCGTTGATGGCCACCTTAAGACACAAAAAACTGCGGGCCCGTGACAACTATCCCTTGTGCCTCCTTGATGGTGGCTATGGCAATACATGATAGAACAGTTCAATGGCCAGGGGAAATGTAAGAAGGCAAGCCTTCTTCTAAAGATTGCTTGCCCATAGTCCCCCGTCTTTCATTATGTGTGACAATAAGATATAGGGCAATGATAAATCATCCACCTGATTGTATTCCCATTATTGATCATGTACCCTATTCCAACTCTACTAAAAGGGCAACGAGGGACTAAGTTATGAGCAATGATATCACTCCAACTTTTGGCAGTGGCAAAACTACACACAGCCAACTCCACCACAGTAGCTCCAGGGCAAAAGACTGCATTGTAGTTCCCCCTCGCCAGCCTTTAAAATAGCAGACTGTGAAAGCCTCAATGTGTGTCGCAAGCGGGCTGTAAATGGGGCCTGGGGACAAGGAACTGTTTACGTTGGGCCAACTTAGTAGATTTTTTTGCGGGGGGGCCCAAGTTACACCACAGCTTGCAGTTTACCAGTAAAAAGTGACAGAAGTTTATCACATGGCTGAGTGCACCTGGGAAATGGTTAACATGTCTAGCCCTGTTTCATGGCTGAGAGCACCTGGGAAACGGATAACAAGTCTAGCCAAGTTTAAAAATTACATACACAAAATAATGTTTGCTCTTTTGTAAAACAGATTTCCTGTGTCAGAATCCCTTTAAATACTCTATAATACGCTATACATATTATAAATATACTTTGCTGCGGGCTTGGCAATGAACTGCGTGTCTTTGTTTTTTTCCTTCTGCTGAAAAACAGTCCCTACCACTAGCTTTGCTATTGAGTTTTTGCACCCATGTTTTGTTTGGCAACGATAAACAGAACAAAGAGGGGACTTTCCCTGAGCCTCTGAGCTAAGGAGGAACATTATACCAGTACTGGAAATACCAGCAGACACTGAAAAAAATAAATAAAACTATAATGGAATTTACTCCAACAGAATTTGCTTACAAAAATATTACATTTGTACTTAACTCATAAATATAACACATAAACAGACTCAGTATGTCATGTAGTGATGATGTTACTAAACACAGACATAAATGCGTGTTTGCACTGTTTCTAATATTATGACATCCCAGGCTCATCTACATACATGTAATTGATGAATCTTTGTTCCTACAGCACATTAACATAACAATAAAGCTACATGGTCACTAAGCAGCAAATTTAGCAACATTCTAATTCAACTTTTTTACTGCACATTAAGATTTCTGCAGCAAAAGGTTGGCTAATTTGTGTTTCTGAAACTTCAATTTTAAAGGTTTATTAAGGGGAAAATACTGTAAACTTGAATATAAAAAATGTCATCTAAAAGCTGTTGTGTTCATGTAGAAAATT